>CALNHX010000061.1:0-611026 GCA_940337035.1 Agriotes lineatus | reverse complement strand
AATAGCACTTCTTGTAGTATGTATGGGGACCATGTAATCATATATTACTACTATATAAAATTTTTCTGCATTCTAAAAATTCAATATTAAGAGTATAGGTATTAAGCTACTTTAAAACGACTGAAAAGTACATTTTGCAGAAATTGTTAACTACAGAAATATTCACTGTGCTACTGTAATGGCTAGGGCCGATCAGAAGTTAATAAATTTGGCCAGAACATGCGTGCAATCGCTAACGGGTGCTCAATAACTGGTTTAAAATTGATTGGAGTGGTAATAGCACTTCTAGTAGTATGTATGGGGACCATGTAACCATATATTACTACTATATAAAATTTTTCTGCATCTTAAAAATTCAATATTAAAAGTATAGTATTAAGGTACGTTAAAACGACTGAAAAGTACATTTTGCAGTAATTGTTAACTACAGAAATATTCATTGTGCTACTGTAATGGCTAGGTCCGATCAGAAGTTAATAAATTTGGCCAGAATATGCGTGCAATCGCTAACAGGTGCTCAATAACTTGTTTAAAATTTATTGGAGTGGTAATAGCACTTCTAGTAGTATGTATGGGGACCATGTAACCATATATTACTACTATATAAAATTTTTCTGCATCCTAAAAATTCAATATTAAGAGTATAGTATTAAGGTACGTTAAAACGCCTGCAGAGCACGTTTTGCAGTAAATATTAACTACAGAAATATTCATTGTGCTACTGTAATGGCTAGGGCCGATCAGAAGTTAATAAATTTGGACAGAATACGCGTGCAATCGCTAACGGGTGCTCAATAACTCGTTTAAAATTGATTGGAGTGGTAATAGCACTTCTAGTAGTATGTATGGGGACCATGTAACCATATATTACTACTATATAAAATTTTTCTGCATCCTAAAAATTCAATATTAAGAGTATAGTATTAAGGTACGTTAAAACGCCTGCAGAGCACGTTTTGCAGTAAATATTAACTACAGAAATATTCATTGTGCTACTGTAATGGCTAGGGCCGATCAGAAGTTAATAAATTTGGCCAGAATATGCGTGCAATCGCTAACGGGTGCTCAATAACTGGTTTAAAATGAATTGGAGTGGTAATAGCCCTTCTTGTAGTATGTATGGCGACCATGTAGTCATATATTACTACTATATAAAATTTTTCTGCATCCTAAAAATTCAATATTAAGAGTATAGGTATTAAGCTACTTTAAAACGACTGAAAAGTACATTTTGCAGAAATTGTTAACTACAGAAAAATTCACTGTGGTACTGTAATGGCTAGGGCCGATCAGAAGTTAATAAATTTGGCCAGAACATGCGTGCAATCGCTAACGGGTGCTCAATAACTGGTTTAAAATTGATTGGAGTGGTAATAGCACTTCTAGTAGTATGTATGGGGACCATGTAACCATATATTACTATTATATAAAATTTTTCTGCATCCTAAAAATTCAATATTAAGAGTATAGTATTAAGGTACGTTAAAACGCCTGCAGAGCACGTTTTGCAGTAAATATTAACTACCGAAATATTCATTGTGCTACTGTAATGGCTAGGGCCGCTCAGAAGTTAATAAATTTGGCCAGAATATGCGTGCAATCGCTAACGGATGCTTAGTAACTGGTTTAAAATTGATTGGAGTGGTAATAGCACTTCTAGTAGTATGTATGGGGACCATGTAACCATATATTACTACTATATAAAATTTTTCTGCATCCTAAAAATTCAATATTAAGAGTATATTATTAAGGTACGTTAAAACGACTGAAAAGTACATTTTGCAGTAATTGTGAACTACAGAAATATTCATTGTGCTACTGTAATGGTTAGGGCCGATCAGAAGTTAATAAATTTGGCCAGAATATGCGTGCAATCGCTAACGGGTGCTCAATAACTGGTTTAAAATTGATTGGAGTGGTAATAGCACTTCTAGTAGTATGTATGGGTACCATGTAACCATATATTACTACTATATAAAATTTTTCTGCATCCTAAAATTCAATATTAAGAGTATAGTATTAAGGTACGTTAAAACGACTGAAAAGTACATTTTGCAGTAATTGTGAACTACAGAAATATTCATTGTGCTACTGTAATGGCTAGGTCCGATCAGAAGTTAATAAATTTGGCCCGAATATGCGTGCAATCGCTAACGGGTGCTCAATAACTCGTTTAAAATTTATTGGAGTGGTAATAGCACTTCTAGTAGTATGTATGGGGACCATGTAACCATATATTACTACTATATAAAATTTTTCTGCATCCTAAAAATTCAATATTAAGAGTATAGGTATTAAGCTACTTTAAAACGACTGAAAAGTACATTTTACAGAAATTGCTAACTACAGAAATATTCACTGTGCTACTGTAATGGCTAGGGCCGATCAGAAGTTAATAAATTTGGCCAGAACATGCGTGCAATCGCTAACGGGTGCTCAATAACTGGTATAAAATTGATTGGAGTGGTAATAGCACTTCTAGTAGTATGTATGGGGACCATGTAACCATATATTACTACTATATAAAATTTTCTGCATCCTAAAAATTCAATATTAAGGTACGTTAAAACGCCTGCAGAGCACATTTTGCAGTAAATATTAACTACAGAAATATTCGTTGTGCTACTGTAATGGCTAGGGCCGATCAGAAGTTAATAAATTTGGCCCGAATATGCGTGCAATCGCTAACGGGTGCTCAATAACTGGTTTAAAATTGATTGGAGTGGTAATAGCACTTCTAGTAGTATGTATGGGGACCATGTAACCATATATTACTACTATATAAAATTTTTCTGCATCCTAAAAATTTAATATTAAGAGTATAGTATTAAGGTACGTTAAAACGACTGAAAAGTACATTTTGCAGTAATTGTTAACTACAGAAATATTCATTGTGCTACTGTAATGGCTAGGGCTGATCAGAAGTTAATAAATTTGGCCAGAATATGCGTGCAATCGCTAACGGGCGCTCAATAACTCGTTTAAAATTGATTGGAGTGGTAATAGCACTTCTAGTAGTATGTATGGGGACCATGTAACCATATATTACTACTATATAAAATTTTTCTGCATCCTAAAAATTCAATATTAAGAGTATAGTATTAAGGTACGTTAAAACGCCTGCAGAGCACGTTTTGCAGTAAATATTAACTACAGAAATATTCATTGTGCTACTGTAATGGCTAGGGCCGAACCGAAGTTAATAAATTTGGCCCGAATATGCGTGCAATCGCTAACGGGTGCTCAATAACTGGTTTAAAATTGATTGGAGTGGTAATAGCACTTCTAGTAGTATGTATGGGGACCATGTAACCATATATTACTACTATATAAAAATTTTCTGCATCCTAAAATTCAATATTAAGAGTATAGTATTAAGGTACGTTAAAACGACTGAAAAGTACATTTTGCAGTAATTGTGAACTACAGAAATATTCAATGTGCTACTGTAATGGCTAGGTCCGATCAGAAGTTAATAAATTTGGCCCGAATATGCGTGCAATCGCTAACGGGTGCTCAATAACTCGTTTAAAATTTATTGGAGTGGTAATAGCACTTCTAGTAGTATGTATGGGTACCATGTAACCATATATTACTACTATATAAAATTTTTCTGCATCCTAAAATTCAATATTAAGAGTATAGTATTAAGGTACGTTAAAACGACTGAAAAGTACATTTTGCAGTAATTGTGAACTACAGAAATATTCATTGTGCTACTGTAATGGCTAGGTCCGATCAGAAGTTAATAAATTTGGCCCGAATATGCGTGCAATCGCTAACGGGTGCTCAATAACTCGTTTAAAATTTATTGGAGTGGTAATAGCACTTCTAGTAGTATGTATGGGGACCATGTAACCATATATTACTACTATATAAAATTTTTCTGCATCCTAAAAATTCAATATTAAGAGTATAGTATTAAGGTACGTTAAAACGCCTGCAGAGCACGTTTTGCAGTAAATATTAACTACAGAAATATTCATTGTGCTACTGTAATGGCTAGGGCCGATCAGAAGTTAATAAATTTGGCCAGAATATGCGTGCAATCGCTAACGGGTGCTCAATAACTGGTTTAAAATGAATTGGAGTGGTAATAGCCCTTCTTGTAGTATGTATGGCGACCATGTAGTCATATATTACTACTATATAAAATTTTTCTGCATCCTAAAAATTCAATATTAAGAGTATAGGTATTAAGCTACTTTAAAACGACTGAAAAGTACATTTTGCAGAAATTGTTAACTACAGAAAAATTCACTGTGGTACTGTAATGGCTAGGGCCGATCAGAAGTTAATAAATTTGGCCAGAACATGCGTGCAATCGCTAACGGGTGCTCAATAACTGGTTTAAAATTGATTGGAGTGGTAATAGCACTTCTAGTAGTATGTATGGGGACCATGTAACCATATATTACTATTATATAAAATTTTTCTGCATCCTAAAAATTCAATATTAAGAGTATAGTATTAAGGTACGTTAAAACGCCTGCAGAGCACGTTTTGCAGTAAATATTAACTACCGAAATATTCATTGTGCTACTGTAATGGCTAGGGCCGCTCAGAAGTTAATAAATTTGGCCAGAATATGCGTGCAATCGCTAACGGGTGCTCAATAACTGGTTTAAAATTGATTGGAGTGGTAATAGCACTTCTAGTAGTATGTATGGGTACCATGTAACCATATATTACTACTATATAAAATTTTTCTGCATCCTAAAATTCAATATTAAGAGTATAGTATTAAGGTACGTTAAAACGACTGAAAAGTACATTTTGCAGTAATTGTGAACTACAGAAATATTCATTGTGCTACTGTAATGGCTAGGTCCGATCAGAAGTTAATAAATTTGGCCCGAATATGCGTGCAATCGCTAACGGGTGCTCAATAACTCGTTTAAAATTTATTGGAGTGGTAATAGCACTTCTAGTAGTATGTATGGGGACCATGTAACCATATATTACTACTATATAAAATTTTTCTGCATCCTAAAAATTCAATATTAAGAGTATAGGTATTAAGCTACTTTAAAACGACTGAAAAGTACATTTTACAGAAATTGCTAACTACAGAAATATTCACTGTGCTACTGTAATGGCTAGGGCCGATCAGAAGTTAATAAATTTGGCCAGAACATGCGTGCAATCGCTAACGGGTGCTCAATAACTGGTATAAAATTGATTGGAGTGGTAATAGCACTTCTAGTAGTATGTATGGGGACCATGTAACCATATATTACTACTATATAAAATTTTTCTGCATCCTAAAAATTCAATATTAAGGTACGTTAAAACGCCTGCAGAGCACATTTTGCAGTAAATATTAACTACAGAAATATTCGTTGTGCTACTGTAATGGCTAGGGCCGATCAGAAGTTAATAAATTTGGCCCGAATATGCGTGCAATCGCTAACGGGTGCTCAATAACTGGTTTAAAATTGATTGGAGTGGTAATAGCACTTCTAGTAGTATGTATGGGGACCATGTAACCATATATTACTACTATATAAAAATTTTCTGCATCCTAAAATTCAATATTAAGAGTATAGTATTAAGGTACGTTAAAACGACTGAAAAGTACATTTTGCAGTAATTGTGAACTACAGAAATATTCATTGTGCTACTGTAATGGCTAGGTCCGATCAGAAGTTAATAAATTTGGCCCGAATATGCGTGCAATCGCTAACGGGTGCTCAATAACTCGTTTAAAATTTATTGGAGTGGTAATAGCACTTCTAGTAGTATGTATGGGTACCATGTAACCATATATTACTACTATATAAAATTTTTCTGCATCCTAAAATTCAATATTAAGAGTATAGTATTAAGGTACGTTAAAACGACTGAAAAGTACATTTTGCAGTAATTGTGAACTACAGAAATATTCATTGTGCTACTGTAATGGCTAGGTCCGATCAGAAGTTAATAAATTTGGCCCGAATATGCGTGCAATCGCTAACGGGTGCTCAATAACTCGTTTAAAATTTATTGGAGTGGTAATAGCACTTCTAGTAGTATGTATGGGGACCATGTAACCATATATTACTACTATATAAAATTTTTCTGCATCCTAAAAATTCAATATTAAGAGTATAGTATTAAGGTACGTTAAAACGCCTGCAGAGCACGTTTTGCAGTAAATATTAACTACAGAAATATTCATTGTGCTACTGTAATGGCTAGGGCCGATCAGAAGTTAATAAATTTGGCCAGAATATGCGTGCAATCGCTAACGGGTGCTCAATAACTGGTTTAAAATGAATTGGAGTGGTAATAGCCCTTCTTGTAGTATGTATGGCGACCATGTAGTCATATATTACTACTATATAAAATTTTTCTGCATCCTAAAAATTCAATATTAAGAGTATAGGTATTAAGCTACTTTAAAACGACTGAAAAGTACATTTTGCAGAAATTGTTAACTACAGAAAAATTCACTGTGGTACTGTAATGGCTAGGGCCGATCAGAAGTTAATAAATTTGGCCAGAACATGCGTGCAATCGCTAACGGGTGCTCAATAACTGGTTTAAAATTGATTGGAGTGGTAATAGCACTTCTAGTAGTATGTATGGGGACCATGTAACCATATATTACTATTATATAAAATTTTTCTGCATCCTAAAAATTCAATATTAAGAGTATAGTATTAAGGTACGTTAAAACGCCTGCAGAGCACGTTTTGCAGTAAATATTAACTACCGAAATATTCATTGTGCTACTGTAATGGCTAGGGCCGCTCAGAAGTTAATAAATTTGGCCAGAATATGCGTGCAATCGCTAACGGATGCTTAGTAACTGGTTTAAAATTGATTGGAGTGGTAATAGCACTTCTAGTAGTATGTATGGGGACCATGTAACCATATATTACTACTATATAAAATTTTTCTGCATCCTAAAAATTCAATATTAAGAGTATATTATTAAGGTACGTTAAAACGACTGAAAAGTACATTTTGCAGTAATTGTGAACTACAGAAATATTCATTGTGCTACTGTAATGGTTAGGGCCGATCAGAAGTTAATAAATTTGGCCAGAATATGCGTGCAATCGCTAACGGGTGCTCAATAACTGGTTTAAAATTGATTGGAGTGGTAATAGCACTTCTAGTAGTATGTATGGGTACCATGTAACCATATATTACTACTATATAAAATTTTTCTGCATCCTAAAATTCAATATTAAGAGTATAGTATTAAGGTACGTTAAAACGACTGAAAAGTACATTTTGCAGTAATTGTGAACTACAGAAATATTCATTGTGCTACTGTAATGGCTAGGTCCGATCAGAAGTTAATAAATTTGGCCCGAATATGCGTGCAATCGCTAACGGGTGCTCAATAACTCGTTTAAAATTTATTGGAGTGGTAATAGCACTTCTAGTAGTATGTATGGGGACCATGTAATCATATATTACTATTATATAAAATTTTTCTGCATCCTAAAAATTCAATATTAAGAGTATAGGTATTAAGCTACTTTAAAACGACTGAAAAGTACATTTTACAGAAATTGCTAACTACAGAAATATTCACTGTGCTACTGTAATGGCTAGGGCCGATCAGAAGTTAATAAATTTGGCCAGAACATGCGTGCAATCGCTAACGGGTGCTCAATAACTGGTATAAAATTGATTGGAGTGGTAATAGCACTTCTAGTAGTATGTATGGGGACCATGTAACCATATATTACTACTATATAAAATTTTTCTGCATCCTAAAAATTCAATATTAAGGTACGTTAAAACGCCTGCAGAGCACATTTTGCAGTAAATATTAACTACAGAAATATTCGTTGTGCTACTGTAATGGCTAGGGCCGATCAGAAGTTAATAAATTTGGCCCGAATATGCGTGCAATCGCTAACGGGTGCTCAATAACTGGTTTAAAATTGATTGGAGTGGTAATAGCACTTCTAGTAGTATGTATGGGGACCATGTAACCATATATTACTACTATATAAAATTTTTCTGCATCCTAAAAATTTAATATTAAGAGTATAGTATTAAGGTACGTTAAAACGACTGAAAAGTACATTTTGCAGTAATTGTTAACTACAGAAATATTCATTGTGCTACTGTAATGGCTAGGGCTGATCAGAAGTTAATAAATTTGGCCAGAATATGCGTGCAATCGCTAACGGGCGCTCAATAACTCGTTTAAAATTGATTGGAGTGGTAATAGCACTTCTAGTAGTATGTATGGGGACCATGTAACCATATATTACTACTATATAAAATTTTTCTGCATCCTAAAAATTCAATATTACGAGTATAGTATTAAGGTACGTTAAAACGCCTGCAGAGCACGTTTTGCAGTAAATATTAACTACAGAAATATTCATTGTGCTACTGTAATGGCTAGGGCCGAACCGAAGTTAATAAATTTGGCCCGAATATGCGTGCAATCGCTAACGGGTGCTCAATAACTGGTTTAAAATTGATTGGAGTGGTAATAGCACTTCTAGTAGTATGTATGGGGACCATGTAACCATATATTACTACTATATAAAAATTTTCTGCATCCTAAAATTCAATATTAAGAGTATAGTATTAAGGTACGTTAAAACGACTGAAAAGTACATTTTGCAGTAATTGTGAACTACAGAAATATTCATTGTGCTACTGTAATGGCTAGGTCCGATCAGAAGTTAATAAATTTGGCCCGAATATGCGTGCAATCGCTAACGGGTGCTCAATAACTCGTTTAAAATTTATTGGAGTGGTAATAGCACTTCTAGTAGTATGTATGGGTACCATGTAACCATATATTACTACTATATAAAATTTTTCTGCATCCTAAAATTCAATATTAAGAGTATAGTATTAAGGTACGTTAAAACGACTGAAAAGTACATTTTGCAGTAATTGTGAACTACAGAAATATTCATTGTGCTACTGTAATGGCTAGGTCCGATCAGAAGTTAATAAATTTGGCCCGAATATGCGTGCAATCGCTAACGGGTGCTCAATAACTCGTTTAAAATTTATTGGAGTGGTAATAGCACTTCTAGTAGTATGTATGGGGACCATGTAACCATATATTACTACTATATAAAATTTTTCTGCATCCTAAAAATTCAATATTAAGAGTATAGTATTAAGGTACGTTAAAACGCCTGCAGAGCACGTTTTGCAGTAAATATTAACTACAGAAATATTCATTGTGCTACTGTAATGGCTAGGGCCGATCAGAAGTTAATAAATTTGGCCAGAATATGCGTGCAATCGCTAACAGGTGCTCAATAACTGGTTTAAAATGAATTGGAGTGGTAATAGCCCTTCTTGTAGTATGTATGGCGACCATGTAGTCATATATTACTACTATATAAAATTTTTCTGCATCCTAAAAATTCAATATTAAGAGTATAGGTATTAAGCTACTTTAAAACGACTGAAAAGTACATTTTGCAGAAATTGTTAACTACAGAAAAATTCACTGTGGTACTGTAATGGCTAGGGCCGATCAGAAGTTAATAAATTTGGCCAGAACATGCGTGCAATCGCTAACGGGTGCTCAATAACTGGTTTAAAATTGATTGGAGTGGTAATAGCACTTCTAGTAGTATGTATGGGGACCATGTAACCATATATTACTATTATATAAAATTTTTCTGCATCCTAAAAATTCAATATTAAGAGTATAGTATTAAGGTACGTTAAAACGCCTGCAGAGCACGTTTTGCAGTAAATATTAACTACCGAAATATTCATTGTGCTACTGTAATGGCTAGGGCCGCTCAGAAGTTAATAAATTTGGCCAGAATATGCGTGCAATCGCTAACGGGTGCTCAATAACTGGTTTAAAATTGATTGGAGTGGTAATAGCACTTCTAGTAGTATGTATGGGTACCATGTAACCATATATTACTACTATATAAAATTTTTCTGCATCCTAAAATTCAATATTAAGAGTATAGTATTAAGGTACGTTAAAACGACTGAAAAGTACATTTTGCAGTAATTGTGAACTACAGAAATATTCATTGTGCTACTGTAATGGCTAGGTCCGATCAGAAGTTAATAAATTTGGCCCGAATATGCGTGCAATCGCTAACGGGTGCTCAATAACTCGTTTAAAATTTATTGGAGTGGTAATAGCACTTCTAGTAGTATGTATGGGGACCATGTAACCATATATTACTACTATATAAAATTTTTCTGCATCCTAAAAATTCAATATTAAGAGTATAGGTATTAAGCTACTTTAAAACGACTGAAAAGTACATTTTACAGAAATTGCTAACTACAGAAATATTCACTGTGCTACTGTAATGGCTAGGGCCGATCAGAAGTTAATAAATTTGGCCAGAACATGCGTGCAATCGCTAACGGGTGCTCAATAACTGGTATAAAATTGATTGGAGTGGTAATAGCACTTCTAGTAGTATGTATGGGGACCATGTAACCATATATTACTACTATATAAAATTTTTCTGCATCCTAAAAATTCAATATTAAGGTACGTTAAAACGCCTGCAGAGCACATTTTGCAGTAAATATTAACTACAGAAATATTCGTTGTGCTACTGTAATGGCTAGGGCCGATCAGAAGTTAATAAATTTGGCCCGAATATGCGTGCAATCGCTAACGGGTGCTCAATAACTGGTTTAAAATTGATTGGAGTGGTAATAGCACTTCTAGTAGTATGTATGGGGACCATGTAACCATATATTACTACTATATAAAAATTTTCTGCATCCTAAAATTCAATATTAAGAGTATAGTATTAAGGTACGTTAAAACGACTGAAAAGTACATTTTGCAGTAATTGTGAACTACAGAAATATTCATTGTGCTACTGTAATGGCTAGGTCCGATCAGAAGTTAATAAATTTGGCCCGAATATGCGTGCAATCGCTAACGGGTGCTCAATAACTCGTTTAAAATTTATTGGAGTGGTAATAGCACTTCTAGTAGTATGTATGGGTACCATGTAACCATATATTACTACTATATAAAATTTTTCTGCATCCTAAAATTCAATATTAAGAGTATAGTATTAAGGTACGTTAAAACGACTGAAAAGTACATTTTGCAGTAATTGTGAACTACAGAAATATTCATTGTGCTACTGTAATTGGCTAGGTCCGATCAGAAGTTAATAAATTTGGCCCGAATATGCGTGCAATCGCTAACGGGTGCTCAATAACTCGTTTAAAATTTATTGGAGTGGTAATAGCACTTCTAGTAGTATGTATGGGGACCATGTAACCATATATTACTACTATATAAAATTTTTCTGCATCCTAAAAATTCAATATTAAGAGTATAGTATTAAGGTACGTTAAAACGCCTGCAGAGCACGTTTTGCAGTAAATATTAACTACAGAAATATTCATTGTGCTACTGTAATGGCTAGGGCCGATCAGAAGTTAATAAATTTGGCCAGAATATGCGTGCAATCGCTAACGGGTGCTCAATAACTGGTTTAAAATGAATTGGAGTGGTAATAGCCCTTCTTGTAGTATGTATGGCGACCATGTAGTCATATATTACTACTATATAAAATTTTTCTGCATCCTTAAAAATTCAATATTAAGAGTATAGGTATTAAGCTACTTTAAAACGACTGAAAAGTACATTTTGCAGAAATTGTTAACTACAGAAAAATTCACTGTGGTACTGTAATGGCTAGGGCCGATCAGAAGTTAATAAATTTGGCCAGAACATGCGTGCAATCGCTAACGGGTGCTCAATAACTGGTTTAAAATTGATTGGAGTGGTAATAGCACTTCTAGTAGTATGTATGGGGACCATGTAACCATATATTACTATTATATAAAATTTTTCTGCATCCTAAAAATTCAATATTAAGAGTATAGTATTAAGGTACGTTAAAACGCCTGCAGAGCACGTTTTGCAGTAAATATTAACTACCGAAATATTCATTGTGCTACTGTAATGGCTAGGGCCGCTCAGAAGTTAATAAATTTGGCCAGAATATGCGTGCAATCGCTAACGGGTGCTCAATAACTGGTTTAAAATTGATTGGAGTGGTAATAGCACTTCTAGTAGTATGTATGGGTACCATGTAACCATATATTACTACTATATAAAATTTTTCTGCATCCTAAAATTCAATATTAAGAGTATAGTATTAAGGTACGTTAAAACGACTGAAAAGTACATTTTGCAGTAATTGTGAACTACAGAAATATTCATTGTGCTACTGTAATGGCTAGGTCCGATCAGAAGTTAATAAATTTGGCCCGAATATGCGTGCAATCGCTAACGGGTGCTCAATAACTCGTTTAAAATTTATTGGAGTGGTAATAGCACTTCTAGTAGTATGTATGGGGACCATGTAATCATATATTACTATTATATAAAATTTTTCTGCATCCTAAAAATTCAATATTAAGAGTATAGGTATTAAGCTACTTTAAAACGACTGAAAAGTACATTTTACAGAAATTGCTAACTACAGAAATATTCACTGTGCTACTGTAATGGCTAGGGCCGATCAGAAGTTAATAAATTTGGCCAGAACATGAATGCAATCGCTAACGGGTGCTCAATAACTGGTATAAAATTGATTGGAGTGGTAATAGCACTTCTAGTAGTATGTATGGGGACCATGTAACCATATATTACTACTATATAAAATTTTCTGCATCCTAAAAATTCAATATTAAGGTACGTTAAAACGCCTGCAGAGCACATTTTGCAGTAAATATTAACTACAGAAATATTCGTTGTGCTACTGTAATGGCTAGGGCCGATCAGAAGTTAATAAATTTGGCCCGAATATGCGTGCAATCGCTAACGGGTGCTCAATAACTGGTTTAAAATTGATTGGAGTGGTAATAGCACTTCTAGTAGTATGTATGGGGACCATGTAACCATATATTACTACTATATAAAATTTTTCTGCATCCTAAAAATTTAATATTAAGAGTATAGTATTAAGGTACGTTAAAACGACTGAAAAGTACATTTTGCAGTAATTGTTAACTACAGAAATATTCATTGTGCTACTGTAATGGCTAGGGCTGATCAGAAGTTAATAAATTTGGCCAGAATATGCGTGCAATCGCTAACGGGCGCTCAATAACTCGTTTAAAATTGATTGGAGTGGTAATAGCACTTCTAGTAGTATGTATGGGGACCATGTAACCATATATTACTACTATATAAAATTTTTCTGCATCCTAAAAATTCAATATTAAGAGTATAGTATTAAGGTACGTTAAAACGCCTGCAGAGCACGTTTTGCAGTAAATATTAACTACAGAAATATTCATTGTGCTACTGTAATGGCTAGGGCCGAACCGAAGTTAATAAATTTGGCCCGAATATGCGTGCAATCGCTAACGGGTGCTCAATAACTGGTTTAAAATTGATTGGAGTGGTAATAGCACTTCTAGTAGTATGTATGGGGACCATGTAACCATATATTACTACTATATAAAAATTTTCTGCATCCTAAAATTCAATATTAAGAGTATAGTATTAAAGTACGTTAAAACGACTGAAAAGTACATTTTGCAGTAATTGTGAACTACAGAAATATTCATTGTGCTACTGTAATGGCTAGGTCCGATCAGAAGTTAATAAATTTGGCCCGAATATGCGTGCAATCGCTAACGGGTGCTCAATAACTCGTTTAAAATTTATTGGAGTGGTAATAGCACTTCTAGTAGTATGTATGGGTACCATGTAACCATATATTACTACTATATAAAATTTTTCTGCATCCTAAAATTCAATATTAAGAGTATAGTATTAAGGTACGTTAAAACGACTGAAAAGTACATTTTGCAGTAATTGTGAACTACAGAAATATTCATTGTGCTACTGTAATGGCTAGGTCCGATCAGAAGTTAATAAATTTGGCCCGAATATGCGTGCAATCGCTAACGGGTGCTCAATAACTCGTTTAAAATTTATTGGAGTGGTAATAGCACTTCTAGTAGTATGTATGGGGACCATGTAACCATATATTACTACTATATAAAATTTTTCTGCATCCTAAAAATTCAATATTAAGAGTATAGTATTAAGGTACGTTAAAACGCCTGCAGAGCACGTTTTGCAGTAAATATTAACTACAGAAATATTCATTGTGCTACTGTAATGGCTAGGGCCGATCAGAAGTTAATAAATTTGGCCAGAATATGCGTGCAATCGCTAACGGGTGCTCAATAACTGGTTTAAAATGAATTGGAGTGGTAATAGCCCTTCTTGTAGTATGTATGGCGACCATGTAGTCATATATTACTACTATATAAAATTTTTCTGCATCCTAAAAATTCAATATTAAGAGTATAGGTATTAAGCTACTTTAAAACGACTGAAAAGTACATTTTGCAGAAATTGTTAACTACAGAAAAATTCACTGTGGTACTGTAATGGCTAGGGCCGATCAGAAGTTAATAAATTTGGCCAGAACATGCGTGCAATCGCTAACGGGTGCTCAATAACTGGTTTAAAATTGATTGGAGTGGTAATAGCACTTCTAGTAGTATGTATGGGGACCATGTAACCATATATTACTATTATATAAAATTTTTCTGCATCCTAAAAATTCAATATTAAGAGTATAGTATTAAGGTACGTTAAAACGCCTGCAGAGCACGTTTTGCAGTAAATATTAACTACCGAAATATTCATTGTGCTACTGTAATGGTTAGGGCCGATCAGAAGTTAATACATTTGGCCAGAATATGCGTGCAATCGCTAACGGGTGCTCAATAACTGGTTTAAAATTGATTGGAGTGGTAATAGCACTTCTAGTAGTATGTATGGGTACCATGTAACCATATATTACTACTATATAAAATTTTTCTGCATCCTAAAATTCAATATTAAGAGTATAGTATTAAGGTACGTTAAAACGACTGAAAAGTACATTTTGCAGTAATTGTGAACTACAGAAATATTCATTGTGCTACTGTAATGGCTAGGTCCGATCAGAAGTTAATAAATTTGGCCCGAATATGCGTGCAATCGCTAACGGGTGCTCAATAACTCGTTTAAAATTTATTGGAGTGGTAATAGCACTTCTAGTAGTATGTATGGGGACCATGTAACCATATATTACTACTATATAAAATTTTTCTGCATCCTAAAAATTCAATATTAAGAGTATAGTATTAAGGTACGTTAAAACGCCTGCAGAGCACGTTTTGCAGTAAATATTAACTACAGAAATATTCATTGTGCTACTGTAATGGCTAGGGCCGATCAGAAGTTAATAAATTTGGCCAGAATATGCGTGCATTCGCTAACGGGTGCTCAATAACTGGTTTAAAATGAATTGGAGTGGTAATAGCCCTTCTTGTAGTATGTATGGCGACCATGTAGTCATATATTACTACTATATAAAATTTTTCTGCATCCTAAAAATTCAATATTAAGAGTATAGGTATTAAGCTACTTTAAAACGACTGAAAAGTACATTTTGCAGAAATTGTTAACTACAGAAAAATTCACTGTGGTACTGTAATGGCTAGGGCCGATCAGAAGTTAATAAATTTGGCCAGAACATGCGTGCAATCGCTAACGGGTGCTCAATAACTGGTTTAAAATTGATTGGAGTGGTAATAGCACTTCTAGTAGTATGTATGGGGACCATGTAACCATATATTACTATTATATAAAATTTTTCTGCATCCTAAAAATTCAATATTAAGAGTATAGTATTAAGGTACGTTAAAACGCCTGCAGAGCACGTTTTGCAGTAAATATTAACTACCGAAATATTCATTGTGCTACTGTAATGGCTAGGGCCGCTCAGAAGTTAATAAATTTGGCCAGAATATGCGTGCAATCGCTAACGGATGCTTAGTAACTGGTTTAAAATTGATTGGAGTGGTAATAGCACTTCTAGTAGTATGTATGGGGACCATGTAACCATATATTACTACTATATAAAATTTTTCTGCATCCTAAAAATTCAATATTAAGAGTATATTATTAAGGTACGTTAAAACGACTGAAAAGTACATTTTGCAGTAATTGTGAACTACAGAAATATTCATTGTGCTACTGTAATGGTTAGGGCCGATCAGAAGTTAATAAATTTGGCCAGAATATGCGTGCAATCGCTAACGGGTGCTCAATAACTGGTTTAAAATTGATTGGAGTGGTAATAGCACTTCTAGTAGTATGTATGGGTACCATGTAACCATATATTACTACTATATAAAATTTTTCTGCATCCTAAAATTCAATATTAAGAGTATAGTATTAAGGTACGTTAAAACGACTGAAAAGTACATTTTGCAGTAATTGTGAACTACAGAAATATTCATTGTGCTACTGTAATGGCTAGGTCCGATCAGAAGTTAATAAATTTGGCCCGAATATGCGTGCAATCGCTAACGGGTGCTCAATAACTCGTTTAAAATTTATTGGAGTGGTAATAGCACTTCTAGTAGTATGTATGGGGACCATGTAATCATATATTACTATTATATAAAATTTTTCTGCATCCTAAAAATTCAATATTAAGAGTATAGGTATTAAGCTACTTTAAAACGACTGAAAAGTACATTTTACAGAAATTGCTAACTACAGAAATATTCACTGTGCTACTGTAATGGCTAGGGCCGATCAGAAGTTAATAAATTTGGCCAGAACATGCGTGCAATCGCTAACGGGTGCTCAATAACTGGTATAAAATTGATTGGAGTGGTAATAGCACTTCTAGTAGTATGTATGGGGACCATGTAACCATATATTACTACTATATAAAATTTTTCTGCATCCTAAAAATTCAATATTAAGGTACGTTAAAACGCCTGCAGAGCACATTTTGCAGTAAATATTAACTACAGAAATATTCGTTGTGCTACTGTAATGGCTAGGGCCGATCAGAAGTTAATAAATTTGGCCCGAATATGCGTGCAATCGCTAACGGGTGCTCAATAACTGGTTTAAAATTGATTGGAGTGGTAATAGCACTTCTAGTAGTATGTATGGGGACCATGTAACCATATATTACTACTATATAAAATTTTTCTGCATCCTAAAAATTTAATATTAAGAGTATAGTATTAAGGTACGTTAAAACGACTGAAAAGTACATTTTGCAGTAATTGTTAACTACAGAAATATTCATTGTGCTACTGTAATGGCTAGGGCTGATCAGAAGTTAATAAATTTGGCCAGAATATGCGTGCAATCGCTAACGGGCGCTCAATAACTCGTT
This sequence comes from Agriotes lineatus, assembly GCA_940337035.1. Taxonomy (NCBI): domain Eukaryota; kingdom Metazoa; phylum Arthropoda; class Insecta; order Coleoptera; family Elateridae; genus Agriotes; species Agriotes lineatus. Next base: position 593,870 of record CALNHX010000061.1, on the reverse strand, counting down.
TAAAATTGATTGGAGTGGTAATAGCACTTCTAGTAGTATGTATGGGGACCATGTAACCATATATTACTACTATATAAAATTTTTCTGCATCCTAAAAATTCAATATTAAGAGTATAGTATTAAGGTACGTTAAAACGCCTGCAGAGCACGTTTTGCAGTAAATATTAACTACAGAAATATTCATTGTGCTACTGTAATGGCTAGGGCCGAACCGAAGTTAATAAATTTGGCCCGAATATGCGTGCAATCGCTAACGGGTGCTCAATAACTGGTTTAAAATTGATTGGAGTGGTAATAGCACTTCTAGTAGTATGTATGGGGACCATGTAACCATATATTACTACTATATAAAAATTTTCTGCATCCTAAAAATTCAATATTAAGAGTATAGTATTAAGGTACGTTAAAACGACTGAAAAGTACATTTTGCAGTAATTGTTAACTACAGAAATATTCATTGTGCTACTGTAATGGCTAGGTCCGATCAGAAGTTAATAAATTTGGCCAGAATATGCGTGCAATCGCTAACGGGTGCTCAATAACTCGTTTAAAATTGATTGGAGTGGTAATAGCACTTCTAGTAGTATGTATGGGGACCATGTAACCATATATTACTACTATATAAAATTTTTCTGCATCCTAAAAATTCAATATTAAGAGTATAGTATTAAGGTACGTTAAAACGCCTGCAGAGCACGTTTTGCAGTAAATATTAACTACAGAAATATTCATTGTGCTACTGTAATGGCTAGGGCCGATCAGAAGTTAATAAATTTGGCCAGAATATGCGTGCAATCGCTAACGGGTGCTCAATAACTGGTTTAAAATGAATTGGAGTGGTAATAGCCCTTCTTGTAGTATGTATGGCGACCATGTAGTCATATATAACTACTATATAAAATTTTTCTGCATCCTAAAAATTCAATATTAAGAGTATAGGTATTAAGCTACTTTAAAACGACTGAAAAGTACATTTTGCAGAAATTGTTAACTACAGAAATATTCACTGTGGTACTGTAATGGCTAGGGCCGATCAGAAGTTCATAAATTTGGCCAGAACATGCGTGCAATCGCTAACGGGTGCTCAATAACTGGTTTAAAATTGATTGGAGTGGTAATAGCACTTCTAGTAGTATGTATGGGGACCATGTAACCATATATTACTATTATATAAAATTTTTCTGCATCCTAAAAATTCAATATTAAGAGTATAGTATTAAGGTACGTCAAAACGCCTGCAGAGCACGTTTTGCAGTAAATATTAACTACAGAAATATTCGTTGTGCTACTGTAATGGCTAGGGCCGATCACAAGTTAAAAATTTGCACAGAATATGCGTGCAATCGCTAACGGGTGCTCAATAACTGGTTTAAAATTGATTGGAGTGGTAATAGCACTTCTAGTAGTATGTATGGGGACCATGTAACCATATATTACTACTATATAAAAATTTTCTGCATCCTAAAAATTCAATATTAAGAGTATAGTATTAAGGTACGTTAAAACGCCTGCAGAGCACGTTTTGCAGTAAATATTAACAACAGAAATATTCGTTGTGCTACTGTAATGGCTAGGGCCGATCACAAGTTAATAAATTTGGCCAGAATATGCGTGCAATCGCTAACGGGTGCTCAATAACTGGTTTAAAATTGATTGGAGTGGTAATAGCACTTCTAGTAGTATGTATGGGGACCATGTAACCATATATTACTATTATATAAAATTTTTCTGCATCCTAAAAATTCAATATTAAGAGTATAGTATTAAGGTACGTTAAAACGCCTGCAGAGCACGTTTTGCAGTAAATATTAACTACCGAAATATTCATTGTGCTACTGTAATGGCTAGGGCCGATCAGAAGTTAATAAATTTGGCCAGAATATGCGTGCAATCGCTAACGGATGCTTAGTATCTGGTTTAAAATTGATTGGAGTGGTAATAGCACTTCTAGTAGTATGTATGGGTACCATGTAACCATATATTACTACTATATAAAATTTTTCTGCGTCCTAAAATTCAATATTAAGAGTATAGTATTAAGGTACGTTAAAACGACTGAAAACTACATTTTGCAGTAATTGTTAACTACAGAAATATTCATTGTGCTACTGTAATGGCTAGGGCCGATCAGAAGTTAATAAATTTGGCCAGAATATGCGTGCAATCGCTAACGGGTGCTCAATAACTGGTTTAAAATTGATTGCAGTGGTAATAGCACTTCTAGTAGTATGTATGGGGACCATGTAACCATATATTACTACTATATAAACTTTTTCTGCATCCTAAAAATTCAATATTAAGAGTATAGTATTAAGGTACGTTAAAACTCCTGCAAAGCACGTTTTGCAGTAAATATTAACTACAGAAATAATCATTGTGCTACTGTAATGGCTAGGGCCGATCAGAAGTTAATAAATTTGGCCAGAATATGCGTGCAATCGCTAACGGTTGCTCAATAATTTGTTTAAAATTGATTAAAGTGGTAATAGCACTTCTAGTAGTATGTATGGGGACCATGTAACTATATATTACTACTATATAAAATTTTTCTGCATCCTAAAAATTCAATATTAAGAGTATAGTATTAAGGTACGTTAAAACGACTGAAAAGTACATTTCGCAGTAATTGTGAACTACAGAAATATTCATTGTGCTACTGTAATGGTTAGGGCCGATTAGAAGTCAATAAATTTGGCCAGAATATGCGTGCAATCGCTAACGGGTGCTCAATAACTGGTTTAAAATTGATTGGAGTGGTAATAGCACTTCTAGTAGTATGTATGGGTACCATGTAACCATATATTACTACTATATAAAATTTTTCTGCATCCTAAAATTCAATATTAAGAGTATAGTATTAAGGTGCGTTAAAACGACTGAAAAGTACATTTTGCAGTAATTGTTAACTACAGAAATATTCATTGTGCTACTGTAATGGCTAGGGCCGATCAGAAGTTAATAAATTTGGCCAGAATATGCGTGCCATCGCTAACGGTTGCTCAATAACTTGTTTAAAATTGATTGGAGTGGTAATAGCACTTCTAGTAGTATGTATGGGGACCATGTAACCATATATTACTACTATATAAAATTTTTCTGCATCCTAAAAATTCAATATTAAGAGTATAGTATTAAGGTACGTTAAAACGACTGAAAAGTACATTTTGCAGTAATTGTTAACTACAGAAATATTCATTGTGCTACTGTAATGGCTAGGGCCTATCAGAAGTTAATAAATTTGGACAGAATACGCGTGCAATCGCTAACGGGTGCTCAATAACTCGTTTAAAATTGATTGGAGTGGTAATAGCACTTCTAGTAGTATGTATGGGGACCATGTAACCATATATTACTACTATATAAAATGTTTCTGCATCCTAAAAATTCAATATTAAGAGTATAGTATTAAGGTACGTTAAAACGCCTGCAGAGCACGTTTTGCAGTAAATATTAACTACAGAAATATTCATTGTGCTACTGTAATGGCTAGCGCCGATCAGAAGTTAATAAATTTGGACAGAATACGCGTGCAATCACTAACGGGTGCTCAATAACTCGTTTAAAATTGATTGGAGTGGTAATAGCACTTCTAGTAGTATGTGTGGGGACCATGTAACCATATATTACTACTATATAAAATTTTTCTGCATCCTAAAAATTCAATATTAAGAGTATAGTATTAAGGTACGTTAAAACGCCTGCAGAGCACGTTTTGCAGTAAATATTAACTACAGAAAAATTCATTGTGCTACTGTAATGGCTAGGGCCGATCAGAAGTTAATAAATTTGGCCAGAATATGCGTGCAATCGCTAACGGGTGCTCAATAACTGGTTTAAAATTGATTGGAGTGGTAATAGCACTTCTTGTAGTATGTATGGGGACCATGTAATCATATATTACTACTATATAAAATTTTTCTGCATCCTAAAAATTCAATATTAAGAGTATAGGTATTAAGCTACTTTAAAACGACTGAAAAGTACATTTTTCAGAAATTGTTAACTACAGAAATATTCACTGTGCTACTGTAATGGCTAGGGCCGATCAGAAGTTAATAAATTTGGCCAGAACATGCGTGCAATCGCTAACGGGTGCTCAATAACTGGTTTAAAATTGATTGGAGTGGTAATAGCACTTCTAGTAGTATGTATGGGGACCATGTAACCATATATTACTACTATATAAAATTTTTCTGCATCTTAAAAATTCAATATTAAGAGTATAGTATTAAGGTACGTTAAAACGCCTGCAGAGCACGTTTTGCAGTAAATATTAACTACAGAAATATTCATTGTGCTACTGTAATGGCTAGCGCCGATCAGAAGTTAATAAATTTGGCCCGAATATGCGTGCAATCGCTAACGGGTGCTCAATAACTGGTTTAAAATTGATTGGAGTGGTAATAGCACTTCTAGTAGTATGTATGGGGACCATGTAACCATATATTACTACTATATAAAATTTTTCTGCATCCTAAAAATTCAATATTAAAAGTATAGAATTAAGGTACGTTAAAACGACTGAAAAGTACATTTTGCAGTAATTGTTAACTACAGAAATATTCATTGTGCTACTGTAATGGCTAGGTCCGATCAGAAGTTAATAAATTTGGCCAGAATATGCGTGCAATCGCTAACAGGTGCTCAATAACTTGTTTAAAATTTATTGGAGTGGTAATAGCACTTCTAGTAGTATGTATGGGGACCATGTAACCATATATTACTACTATATAAAATTTTTCTGCATCCTAAAAATTCAATATTAAGAGTATAGTATTAAGGTACGTTAAAACGCCTGCAGAGCACGTTTTGCAGTAAATATTAACTACAGAAATATTCATTGTGCTACTGTAATGGCTAGGGCCGATCAGAAGTTAATAAATTTGGACAGAATACGCGTGCAATCGCTAACGGGTGCTCAATAACTCGTTTAAAATTGATTGGAGTGTTAATAGCACTTCTAGTAGTATGTATGGGGACCATGTAACCATATATTACTACTATATAAAATTTTTCTGCATCCTAAAAATTCAATATTAAGAGTATAGTATTAAGGTACGTTAAAACGCCTGCAGAGCACGTTTTGCAGTAAATATTAACTACAGAAATATTCATTGTGCTACTGTAATGGCTAGGGCCGATCAGAAGTTAATAAATTTGGCCAGAATATGCGTGCAATCGCTAACGGGTGCTCAATAACTGGTTTAAAATGAATTGGAGTGGTAATAGCCCTTCTTGTAGTATGTATGGCGACCATGTAGTCATATATTACTACTATATAAAATTTTTCTGCATCCTAAAAATTCAATATTAAGAGTATAGGTATTAAGCTACTTTAAAACGACTGAAAAGTACATTTTGCAGAAATTGTTAACTACAGAAAAATTCACTGTGGTACTGTAATGGCTAGGGCCGATCAGAAGTTAATAAATTTGGCCAGAACATGCGTGCAATCGCTAACGGGTGCTCAATAACTGGTTTAAAATTGATTGGAGTGGTAATAGCACTTCTAGTAGTATGTATGGGGACCATGTAACCATATATTACTATTATATAAAATTTTTCTGCATCCTAAAAATTCAATATTAAGAGTATAGTATTAAGGTACGTTAAAACGCCTGCAGAGCACGTTTTGCAGTAAATATTAACTACCGAAATATTCATTGTGCTACTGTAATGGCTAGGGCCGATCAGAAGTTAATAAATTTGGCCAGAATATGCGTGCAATCGCTAACGGATGCTTAGTAACTGGTTTAAAATTGATTGGAGTGGTAATAGCACTTCTAGTAGTATGTATGGGGACCATGTAACCATATATTACTACTATATAAAATTTTTCTGCGTCCTAAAATTCAATATTAAGAGTATAGTATTAAGGTACGTTAAAACGACTGAAAACTACATTTTGCAGTAATTGTTAACTACAGAAATATTCATTGTGCTACTGTAATGGCTAGGCCGATCAGAAGTTAATAAATTTGGCCAGAATATGCGTGCAATCGCTAACGGGTGCTCAATAACTAGTTTAAAATTGATTGCAGTGGTAATAGCACTTCTAGTAGTATGTATGGGGACCATGTAACCATATATTACTACTATATAAAATTTTTCTGCATCCTAAAAATTCAATATTAAGAGTATAGTATTAAGGTACGTTAAAACGACTGAAAAGTACATTTTGCAGTAATTGTTAACTACAGAAATATTGATTGTGCTACTGTAATGGCTAGGGCCGATCAGAAGTTAATAAATTTGACCAGAATATGCGTGCAATCGCTAACGGGTGCTCAATAACTCGTTTAAAATTGATTGGAGTGGTAATAGCACTTCTAGTAGTATGTATGGGGATCATGTAACCATATATTACTACTATATAAACTTTTTCTGCATCCCAAAAATTCAATATTAAGAGTATAGTATTAAGGTACGTTAAAACTCCTGCAAAGCACGTTTTGCAGTAAATATTAACTACAGAAATAATCATTGTGCTACTGTAATGGCTAGGGCCGATCAGAAGTTAATAAATTTGGCCAGAATATGCGTGCAATCGCTAACGGTTGCTCAATAACTTGTTTAAAATTGATTGGAGTGGTAATAGCACTTCTAGTAGTATGTATGGGTACCATGTAACCATATATTACTACTATATAAAATTTTTCTGCATCCTAAAATTCAATATTAAGAGTATAGTATTAAGGTACGTTAAAACGACTGAAAAGTACATTTTGCAGTAATTGTGAACTACAGAAATATTCATTGTGCTACTGTATTGGTTAGGGCCGATCAGAAGTTAATAAATTTGGCCAGAATATGTGTGCCATCGCTAACGGTTGCTCAATAACTTGTTTAAAATTGATTGGAGTGGTAATAGCACTTCTAGTAGTATGTATGGGGACCATGTAACCATATATTACTACTATATAAAATTTTTCTGCATCCTAAAAATTCAATATTAAGAGTATAGTATTAAGGTTCGTTAAAACGCCTGCAGAGCACGTTTTGCAGTATATATTAACTACAGAAATATTGATTGTGCTACTGTAATGGCTAGGGCCGATCAGAAGTTAATAAATTTGGCCAGAATATGCGTGCAATCGCTAACGATTGCTTAATAACTGGTTTAAAATTGATTGATGTGGTAATAGCACTTCTAGTAGTATGTATGGGGACCATGTAACCATATATTACTACTATATAAAATTTTTCTGCATCCTAAAAATTCAATATTAAGAGTATATTATTAAGGTACGTTAAAACGACTGAAAAGTACATTTTGCAGTAATTGTGAACTACAGAAATATTCATTGTGCTACTGTAATGGTTAGGGCCGATCAGAAGTTAATAAATTTGGCCAGAATATGCGTGCAATCGCTAACGGGTGCTCAATAACTGGTTTAAAATTGATTGGAGTGGTAATAGCACTTCTAGTAGTATGTATGGGTACCATGTAACCATATATTACTACTATATAAAATTTTTCTGCATCCTAAAATTCAATATTAAGAGTATAGTATTAAGGTACGTTAAAACGACTGAAAAGTACATTTTGCAGTAATTGTGAACTACAGAAATATTCATTGTGCTACTGTAATGGCTAGGTCCGATCAGAAGTTAATAAATTTGGCCCGAATATGCGTGCAATCGCTAACGGGTGCTCAATAACTCGTTTAAAATTTATTGGAGTGGTAATAGCACTTCTAGTAGTATGTATGGGGACCATGTAACCATATATTACTACTATATAAAATTTTTCTGCATCCTAAAAATTCAATATTAAGAGTATAGTATTAAGGTACGTTAAAACGCCTGCAGAGCACGTTTTGCAGTAAATATTAACTACAGAAATATTCATTGTGCTACTGTAATGGCTAGGGCCGATCAGAAGTTAATAAATTTGGACAGAATACGCGTGCAATCGCTAACGGGTGCTCAATAACTCGTTTAAAATTGATTGGAGTGGTAATAGCACTTCTAGTAGTATGTATGGGCACCATGTAATCATATATTACTACTATATAAAATTTTTCTGCATCCTAAAAATTCAATATTAAGAGTATAGGTATTAAGCTACTTTAAAACGACTGAAAAGTACATTTTGCAGAAATTGTTAACTACAGAAATATTCACTGTGCTACTGTAATGGCTAGGGCCGATCAGAAGTTAATAAATTTGGCCAGAACATGCGTGCAATCGCTAATGGGTGCTCAATAACTGGTATAAAATTGATTGGAGTGGTAATAGCACTTCTAGTAGTATGTATGGGGACCATGTAACCATATATTACTACTATATAAAATTTTTCTGCATCCTAAAAATTCAATATTAAGGTACGTTAAAACGCCTGCAGAGCACATTTTGCAGTAAATATTAACTACAGAAATATTCGTTGTGCTACTGTAATGGCTAGGGCAGATCAGAAGTTAATAAATTTGGCCCGAATATGCGTGCAATCGCTAACGGGTGCTCAATAACTGGTTTAAAATTGATTGGAGTGGTAATAGCACTTCTAGTAGTATGTATGGGTACCATGTAACCATATATTACTACTATATAAAATTTTTCTGCATCCTAAAATTCAATATTAAGAGTATAGTATTAAGGTACGTTAAAACGACTGAAAAGTACATTTTGCAGTAATTGTGAACTACAGAAATATTCATTGTGCTACTGTATTGGTTAGGGCCGATCAGAAGTTAATAAATTTGGCCAGAATATGTGTGCCATCGCTAACGGTTGCTCAATAACTTGTTTAAAATTGATTGGAGTGGTAATAGCACTTCTAGTAGTATGTATGGGGACCATGTAACCATATATTACTACTATATAAAATTTTTCTGCATCCTAAAAATTCAATATTAAGAGTATAGTATTAAGGTTCGTTAAAACGCCTGCAGAGCACGTTTTGCAGTATATATTAACTACAGAAATATTGATTGTGCTACTGTAATGGCTAGGGCCGATCAGAAGTTAATAAATTTGGCCAGAATATGCGTGCAATCGCTAACGATTGCTTAATAACTGGTTTAAAATTGATTGATGTGGTAATAGCACTTCTAGTAGTATGTATGGGGACCATGTAACCATATATTACTACTATATAAAATTTTTCTGCATCCTAAAAATTCAATATTAAGAGTATATTATTAAGGTACGTTAAAACGACTGAAAAGTACATTTTGCAGTAATTGTGAACTACAGAAATATTCATTGTGCTACTGTAATGGTTAGGGCCGATCAGAAGTTAATAAATTTGGCCAGAATATGCGTGCAATCGCTAACGGGTGCTCAATAACTGGTTTAAAATTGATTGGAGTGGTAATAGCACTTCTAGTAGTATGTATGGGTACCATGTAACCATATATTACTACTATATAAAATTTTTCTGCATCCTAAAATTCAATATTAAGAGTATAGTATTAAGGTACGTTAAAACGACTGAAAAGTACATTTTGCAGTAATTGTGAACTACAGAAATATTCATTGTGCTACTGTAATGGCTAGGTCCGATCAGAAGTTAATAAATTTGGCCCGAATATGCGTGCAATCGCTAACGGGTGCTCAATAACTCGTTTAAAATTTATTGGAGTGGTAATAGCACTTCTAGTAGTATGTATGGGGACCATGTAACCATATATTACTACTATATAAAATTTTTCTGCATCCTAAAAATTCAATATTAAGAGTATAGTATTAAGGTACGTTAAAACGCCTGCAGAGCACGTTTTGCAGTAAATATTAACTACAGAAATATTCATTGTGCTACTGTAATGGCTAGGGCCGATCAGAAGTTAATAAATTTGGACAGAATACGCGTGCAATCGCTAACGGGTGCTCAATAACTCGTTTAAAATTGATTGGAGTGGTAATAGCACTTCTAGTAGTATGTATGGGCACCATGTAATCATATATTACTACTATATAAAATTTTTCTGCATCCTAAAAATTCAATATTAAGAGTATAGGTATTAAGCTACTTTAAAACGACTGAAAAGTACATTTTGCAGAAATTGTTAACTACAGAAATATTCACTGTGCTACTGTAATGGCTAGGGCCGATCAGAAGTTAATAAATTTGGCCAGAACATGCGTGCAATCGCTAACGGGTGCTCAATAACTGGTATAAAATTGATTGGAGTGGTAATAGCACTTCTAGTAGTATGTATGGGGACCATGTAACCATATATTACTACTATATAAAATTTTTCTGCATCCTAAAAATTCAATATTAAGGTACGTTAAAACGCCTGCAGAGCACATTTTGCAGTAAATATTAACTACAGAAATATTCGTTGTGCTACTGTAATGGCTAGGGCAGATCAGAAGTTAATAAATTTGGCCCGAATATGCGTGCAATCGCTAACGGGTGCTCAATAACTGGTTTAAAATTGATTGGAGTGGTAATAGCACTTCTAGTAGTATGTATGGGGACCATGTAACCATATATTACTACTATATAAAATTTTTCTGCATCCTAAAAATTTAATATTAAGAGTATAGTTGTAAGGTACGTTAAAACGACTGAAAAGTACATTTTGCAGTAATTGTTAACTACAGAAATATTCATTGTGCTACTGTAATGGCTAGGGCTGATCAGAAGTTAATAAATTTGGCCAGAATATGCGTGCAATCGCTAACGGGCGCTCAATAACTCGTTTAAAATTGATTGGAGTGGTAATAGCACTTCTAGTAGTATGTATGGGGACCATGTAACCATATATTACTACTATATAAAATTTTTCTGCATCCTAAAAATTCAATATTAAGAGTATAGTATTAAGGTACGTTAAAACGCCTGCAGAGCACGTTTTGCAGTAAATATTAACTACAGAAATATTCATTGTGCTACTGTAATGGCTAGGGCCGATCAGAAGTTAATAAATTTGGCCCGAATATGCGTGCAATCGCTAACGGGTGCTCAATAACTGGTTTAAAATTGATTGGAGTGGTAATAGCACTTCTAGTAGTATGTATGGGGACCATGTAACCATATATTACTACTATATAAAATTTTTCTGCATCCTAAAAATTCAATATTAAGAGTATAGTATTAAGGTACGTTAAAACGCCTGCAGAGCACGTTTTGCAGTAAATATTAACTACAGAAATATTCATTGTGCTGCTGTAATGGCTAGGGCCGATCAGAAGTTAATAAATTTGGCCAGAATATGCGTGCAATCGCTAACGGGTGCTCAATAACTGGTTTAAAATTGATTGGAGTGGTAATAGCACTTCTTGTAGTATGTATGGGGACCATGTAATCATATATTACTACTATATAAAATTTTTCTGCATCCTAAAAATTCAATATTAAGAGTATAGGTACTAAGCTACTTTAAAACGACTGAAAAGTACATTTTGCAGAAATTGTTAACTACGGAAATATTCACTGTGCTACTGTAATGGCTAGGGCCGATCAGAAGTTAATAAATCTGGCCAGAACATTCGTGCAATCGCTAACGGGTGCTCAATAACTGGTTTAAAATTGATTGGAGTGGTAATAGCACTTCTAGTAGTATGTATGGGTACCATGTAACCATATATTACTACTATATAAAATTTTTCTGCGTCCTAAAATTCAATATTAAGAGTATAGTATTAAGGTACGTTAAAACGACTGAAAACTACATTTTGCAGTAATTGTTAACTACAGATATATTCATTGTGCTACTGTAATGGCTAGGGCCGATCAGAAGTTAATAAATTTGGCCAGAATATGCGTGCAATCGCTAACGGGTGCTCAATAACTGGTTTAAAATTGATTGCAGTAGTAATAGCACTTCTAGTAGTATGTATGGGGACCATGTAACCATATATTACTACTATATAAAATTTTTCTGCATCCTAAAAATTCAATATTAAGAGTATAGTATTAAGGTACGTTAAAACGACTGAAAAGTACATTTTGCAGTAATTGTTAACTACAGAAATATTCATTGTGCTACTGTAATGGCTAGGGCCGATCAGAAGTTAATAAATTTGGCCAGAATATGCGTGCAATCGCTAACGGGTGCTCAATAACTGGTTTAAAATTGATTGCAGTGGTAATAGCACTTCTAGTAGTATGTATGGGGACCATGTAACTATATATTACTACTATATAAAATTTTTCTGCATCCTAAAAATTCAATATTAAGAGTATAGTATTAAGGTACGTTAAAACGACTGAAAACTACATTTTGCAGTAATTGTTTACTACAGAAATATTCATTGTGCTACTGTAATGGCTAGGGCCGATCAGAAGTTAATAAATTTGGACAGAATACGCGTGCAATCGCTAACGGGTGCTCAATAACTCGTTTAAAATTGATTGGAGTGGTAATAGCACTTCTAGTAGTATGTATGGGTACCATGTAACCATATATTACTACTATATAAAATTTTTCTGCATCCTAAAAATTCAATATTCAGAGTATAGTATTAAGGTACGTTAAAACGACTGAAAAGTACATTTTGCAGTAATTGTTAACTACAGAAATATTCATTGTGCTACTGTAATGGCTAGGGCCTATCAGAAGTTAATAAATTTGGACAGAATACGCGTGCAATCGCTAACGGGTGCTCAATAACTGGTTTAAAATGAATTGGAGTGGTAATAGCCCTTCTTGTAGTATGTATGGCGACCATGTAGTCATATATTACTACTATATAAAATTTTTCTGCATCCTAAAAATTCAATATTAAGAGTATAGGTATTAAGCTACTTTAAAACGACTGAAAAGTACATTTTGCAGAAATTGTTAACTAGAGAAATATTCACTGTGCTACTGTAATGGCTAGGGCCGATCAGAAGTTAATAAATTTGGCCAGAACAGGCGTGCAATCGCTAACGGGTGCTCAATAACTGGTTTAAAATTGATTGGAGTCGTAATAGCACTTCTAGTAGTATGTATGGGGACCATGTAACCATATATTACTACTATATAAAATTTTTCTGCATCCTAAAAATTCAATATTAAGAGTATAGTATTAAGGTACGTTAAAACGCCTGCAGAGCACGTTTTGCAGTAAATATTAACTACAGAAATATTCGTTGTGCTACTGTAATGGCTAGGGCCGATCAGAAGTTAATAAATTTGGCCCGAATTTGCGTGCAATCGCTAACGGGTGCTCAATAACTGGTTTAAAATTGATTGGAGTGGTAATAGCACTTCTAGTAGTATGTATGGGGACCATGTAACCATATATTACTACTATATAAAATTTTTCTGCATCCTAAAAATTTAATATTAAGAGTATAGTTTAAGGTACGTTAAAACGACTGAAAAGTTTATTTTGCAGTAATTGTTAACTACAGAAATATTCATTGTGCTACTGTAATGGCTAGGGCCGATCAGAAGTTAATAAATTTGGCCAGAATATGCGTGCAATCGCTAACGGGTGCTCAATAACTCGTTTAAAATTGATTGGAGTGGTAATAGCACTTCTAGTAGTATGTATGGGGACCATGTAACCATATATTACTACTATATAAAATTTTTCTGCATCCTAAAAATTCAATATTAAGAGTATAGTATTAAGGTACGTTAAAACGCCTGCAGAGCACGTTTTGCAGTAAATATTAACTACAGAAATATTCATTGTGCTACTGTAATGGCTAGGGCCGATCAGAAGTTAATAAATTTGGACAGAATACGCGTGCAATCGCTAACGGGTACTCAATAACTCGTTTAAAATTGATTGGAGTGGTAATAGCACTTCTAGTAGTATGTATGGGGACCATGTAACCATATATTACTACTATATAATATTTTTCTGCATCCTAAAAATTCAATATTAAGAGTATAGTATTAAGGTACGTTAAAACGCCTGCAGAGCACGTTTAGCAGTAAATATTAACTACAGAAATATTCATTGTGCTACTGTAATGGCTAGGGCCGATCAGAAGTTAATAAATTTGGCCAGAATATGCGTGCAATCGCTAACGGGTGCTCAATAACTGGTTTAAAATTGATTGGAGTGGTAATAGCACTTCTTGTAGTATGTATGGGGACCATGTAATCATATATTACTACTATATAAAATTTTTCTGCATCCTAAAAATTCAATATTAAGAGTATAGGTATTAAGCTACTTTAAAACGACTGAAAAGTACATTTTGCAGAAATTGTTAACTACAGAAATATTCACTGTGGTACTGTAATGGCTAGGGCCGATCAGAAGTTAATAAATTTCGCCAGAACATGCGTGCAATCGCTAACGGGTGCTCAATAACTGGTTTAAAATTGATTGGAGTGGTAATAGCACTTCTAGTAGTATGTATGGGGACCATGTAACCATATATTACTACTATATAAAATTATTCTGCATCCTAAAAATTCAATATTAAGAGTATAGTATTAAGGTACGTTAAAACGCCTGCAGAGCACGTTTTGCAGTAAATATTAACTACAGAAATATTCGTTGTGCTACTGTAATGGCTAGGGCCGATCAGAAGTTAATAAATTTGCACAGAATATGCGTGCAATCGCTAACGGGTGCTCAATAACTGGTTAAAAATTGATTGGAGTGGTAATAGCACTTCTAGTAGTATGTATGGGGACCATGTAACCATATATTACTATTATATAAAATTTTTCTGCATCCTAAAAATTCAATATTAAGAGTATAGTATTAAGGTACGTTAAAACGCCTGCAGAGCACGTTTTGCAGTAAATATTAACTACCGAAATATTCATTGTGCTACTGTAATGGCTAGGGCCGATCAGAAGTTAATAAATTTGGCCAGAATATGCGTGCAATCGCTAACGGGTGCTCAATAACTGGTTTAAAATTGATTGCAGTGGTAATAGCACTTCTAGTAGTATGTATGGGGACCATGTAACCATATATTACTACTATATAAAATTTTTCTGCATCCTAAAAATTCAATATTAAGAGTATAGTATTAAGGTACGTTAAAACGACTGAAAAGTACATTTTGCAGTAATTGTTAACTACAGAAATATTCATTGTGCTACTGTAATGGCTAGGGCCGATCAGAAGTTAATAAATTTGGCCAGAATATGCGTGCAATCGCTAACGGGTGCTCAATAACTCGTTTAAAATTGATTGGAGTGGTAATAGCACTTCTAGTAGTATGTATGGGGATCATGTAACCATATATTACTACTATATAAACTTTTTCTGCATCCTAAAAATTCAATATTAAGAGTATAGTATTAAGGTACGTTAAAACTCTTGCAAAGCACGTTTTGCAGTAAATATTAACTACAGAAATAATCATTGTGCTACTGTAATGGCTAGGGCCGATCAGAAGTTAATAAATTTGGCCAGAATATGCGTGCAATCGCTAACGGTTGCTCAATAACTTGTTTAAAATTGATTGGAGTGGTAATAGCACTTCTAGTAGTATGTATGGGGACCATGTAACTATATATTACTACTATATAAAATTTTTCTCTGCATCCTAAAAATTCAATATTAAGAGGATAGTATTAAGGTTCGTTAAAACGCCTGCAGAGCACGTTTTGCAGTATATATTAACTACAGAAATATTGATTGTGCTACTGTAATGGCTAGGGCCGATCAGAAGTTAATAAATTTGGCCAGAATATGCGTGCAATCGCTAACGGGTGCTCAATAACTGGCTTAAAATTGATTGAAGTGGTAATAGCACTTCTAGTAGTATGTATGGGGACCATGTAACCATATATTACTACTATATAAAATTTTTCTGCATCTTAAAAATTCAATATTAAGAGTATAGTATTAAGGTACTTTAAAACGCCTGCAGAGCACGGTTTGCAGTAAATATTAACTACAGAAATATTCATTGTGCTACTGTAATGGCTAGGGCCGATCAGAAGTTAATAAATTTGCACAGAATATGCGTGCAATCGCTAACGGGTGCTCAATAACTGGTTTAAAATTGATTGGAGTGGTAATAGCACTTCTAGTAGTATGTATGGGGACCATGTAACCATATATTACTACTATATAAAATTTTTCTGCATCCTAAAAATTCAATATTAAGAGTATAGTATTAAGGTACTTTAAAACGCCTGCAGAGCACGGTTTGCAGTAAATATTAACTACAGAAATATTCATTGTGCTACTGTAATGGCTAGGGCCGATCAGAAGTTAATAAATTTGGCCACAATATGCGTGCAATTGCTAACGGGTGCTCAATTACTGGTTTAAAATTGATTGGAGTGGTAATAGCACTTCTAGTAGTATGTATGGGGACCATGTAACCATATATTACTACTATATAAAATTTTTCTGCATCCTAAAAATTCAATATTAAGAGTATAGTATTAAGGTACTTTAAAACGCCTGCAGAGCACGGTTTGCAGTAAATATTAACTACAGAAATATTCATTGTGCTACTGTAATGGCTAGGGCCGGTCAGAAGTTAATAAATTTGCACAGAATATGCGTGCAATCGCTAACGGGTGCTCAATAACTGGTTTAAAATTGATTGGAGTGGCAATAGCACTTCTAGTAGTATGTATGGGGACCATGTAACCATATATTACTACTATATAAACTTTTTCTGCATTATAAAAATTCAATATTAAGAGTATAGTATTAAGGTACGTTAAAACGCCTGCAGAGCACGTTTTGCAGTAAATATTAACTACAGAAGTATTCATTGTGCTACTGTAATGGCTAGGGCCGATCAGAAGTTAATAAATTTGGCCAGAATATGCGTGCAATCGCTAACGGGTGCTCAGTAACTGGTTTAAAATTGATTGGAGTGGTAATAGCACTTCTAGTAGTATGTATGGGTACCATGTAACCATATATTACTACTATATAAAATTTTTCTGCATCCTAAAATTCAATATTAAGAGTATAGTATTAAGGTACGTTAAAACGACTGAAAAGTACATTTTGCAGTAATTGTTAACTACAGAAATATTCATTGTGCTACTGTAATGGCTAGGGCCGATTAGAAGTTAATAAATTTGGTCAGAATATGCGTGCAATCGCTAACGGGTGCTCAATAACTGGTTTAAAATTGATTGCAGTGGTAATAGCACTTCTAGTAGTATGTATGGGGACCATGTAACCATATATTACTACTATATAAAATTTTTCTGCATCCTAAAAATTCAATATTAAGAGTATAGTATTAAGGTACGTTAAAACGACTGAAAAGTACATTTTGCAGTAATTGTGAACTACAGAAATATTCATTGTGCTACTGTAATGGTTAGGGCCGATCAGAAGTTAATAAATTTGGCCAGAATATGCGTGCAATCGCTAACGGGTGCTCAATAACTGGTTTAAAATTGATTGGAGTGGTAATAGCACTTCTAGTAGTATGTATGGGTACCATGTAACCATATATTACTACTAAATAAAATTTTTCTGCATCCTAAAAATTCAATATTAAGAGTATAGTATTAAGGTACGTTAAAACGACTGAGGAGTACATTTTGCAGTAATTGTTAACTACAAAAATATTCATTGTGCTACTGTAATGGCTAGGGCCGATCAGAAGTTAATAAATTTGGCCAGAATATGCGTGCAATCGCTAACGGTTGCTCAATAACTTGTTTAAAATTGATTGGAGTGGTAATAGCACTTCTAGTAGTATGTATGGGGACCATGTAACCATATATTACTACTATATAAAATTTTTCTGCATCCTAAAAATTCAATATTAAGAGTATAGTATTAAGGTTCGTTAAAACGCCTGCAGAGCACGTTTTGCAGTATATATTAACTACAGAAATATTGATTGTGCTACTGTAATGGCTAGGGCCGATCAGAAGTTAATAAATTTGGCCCGAATATGCGTGCAATCGCTAACGGGTGCTTAATAACTGGTTTAAAATTGATTGAAGTGGTAATAGCACTTCTAGTAGTATGTATGGGGACCATGTAACCATATATTACTACTATATAAAATTTTTCTGCATCCTAAAAATTCAATATTAAGAGTATAGTATTAAGGTACGTTAAAACGACTGAAAAGTACATTTTGCAGTAATTGTGAACTACAGAAATATTCATTGTGCTACTGTAATGGTTAGGGCCGATCAGAAGTTAATAAATTTGGCCAGAATATGCGTGCAATCGCTAACGGGTGCTCAATAACTTGTTTAAAATTGATTGGAGTGGTAATAGCACTTCTAGTAGTATGTATGGGTACCATGTAACCATATATTACTACTATATAAAATTTTTCTGCATCCTAAAATTCAATATTAAGAGTATAGTATTAAGGTACGTTAAAACGACTGAAAAGTACATTTTGCAGTAATTGTTAACTACAGAAATATTCATTGTGCTACTGTAATGGCTAGGGCCGATCAGAAGTTAATAAATTTGGCCAGAATATGCGTGCAATCGCTAACGGGTGCTCAATAACTGGTTTAAAATTGATTGGAGTGGTAATAGCGCTTCTAGTAGTATGTATGGGGACCATGTAACCATATATTACTACTATATAAAATTTTTCTGCATCCTAAAAATCCAATATTAAGAGTATAGTATTAAGGTACGTTAAAACGACTGAAAAGTACATTTTGCAGTAATTGTTACCTACAGAAATATTCATTGTGCTACTGTAATGGCTAGGGCCTATCAGAAGTTAATAAATTTGGCCAGAATATGCGTGCAATTGCTAACGGGTGCTCAATAACTCGTTTAAAATTGATTGGAGTGGTAATAGCACTTCTAGTAGTATGTATGGGGATCATGTAACCATATATTACTACTATATAAACTTTTTCTGCATCCTAAAAATTCAATATTAAGAGTATAGTATTAAGTTACGTTAAAACGCCTGCAAAGCACGTTTTGCAGTAAATATTAACTACAGAAATAATCATTGTGCTACTGTAATGGCTAGGGCCGATCAGAAGTTAATAAATTTGGCCAGAATATGCGTGCAATCGCTAACGGTTGCTCAATAACTTGTTTAAAATTGATTGGAGTGGTAATAGCACTTCTAGTAGTATGTATGGGGACCATGTAACCATATATTACTACTATATAAACTTTTTCTGCATCCTAAAAATTCGATATTAAGAGTATAGTATTAAGGTTTGTTAAAACGCCTGCAGAGCACGTTTTGCAGTATATATTAACTACAGAAATATTGATTGTGCTACTGTAATGGCTAGGGCCGATCAGAAGTCAATAAATTTGGCCAGAATATGCGTGCAATCGCTAACGGGTGCTCAATAATTGGTTTAAAATTGATTGGAGTGGTAATAGCACTTCTAGTAGTATGTATGGGGACCATGTAACCATATATTACTACTATATAAAATTTTTCTGTATCCTAAAAATTCAATATTAAGAGTATAGTATTAAGGTACGTTAAAACGCCTGCAGAGCACGTTTTGCAGTAAATATTAACTACAGAAATATTCATTGTGCTACTGTAATGGCTAGGGCCGATCAGAAGTTAATAAATTTGGCCAGAATATGCGTGCAATCGCTAACGGGTGCTCAATAACTGGTTTAAAATTGATTGGAGTGGTAATAGCGCTTCTAGTAGTATGTATGGGGACCATGTAACCATATATTACTACTATATAAAATTTTTCTGCATCCTAAAAATTCAATATTAAGAGTATAGTATTAAGGTACGTTAAAACGACTGAAAAGTACATTTTGCAGTAATTGTTAACTACAGAAATATTCATTGTGCTACTGTAATGGCTAGGGCCGATCAGAGGTTAATAAATTTGCACAGAATATGCGGGCAATCGCTAACGGGTGCTCAATAACTAGTTTAAAATTGATTGGAGTGGTAATAGCACTTCTAGTAGTATGTATGGGGACCAGGTAACCATATATTACTACTATATACACTTTTTCTGCATCCTAAAAATTCAATATTAAGAGTATAGCATTAAGGTACGTTAAAACGCCTGCAGAGCACGTTTTGCAGTAAATATTAACTACAGAAATATTCATTGTGCTACTGTAATGGCTAGGGCCGATCAGAAGTTAATAAATTTGCACAGAATATGCGTGCAATCGCTAACGGGTGCTCAATAACTGGTTTAAAATTGATTGGAGTGGTAATAGCACTTCTAGTAGTATGTATGGGGACCATGTAACCATATATTACTACTATATAAAATTTTTTTGCATCCTAAAAATTCAATATTAAGAGTATAGTATTAAGGTACGTTAAAACGCCTGCAGAGCACGTTTTGCAGTAAATATTAACTACAGAAGTATTCATTGTGCTACTGTAATGGCTAGGGCCGATCAGAAGTTAATAAATTTGGCCAGAATATGCGTGCAATCGCTAACGGGTGCTCATTAACTCGTTTAAAATTGATTGGAGCGGTAATAGCACTTCTAGTAGTATGTATGGGGACCATGTAACCATATATTACTACTATATAAAATTTTTCTGCATCCTAAAAATTCAATATTAAGAGTATAGGTATTAAGGTACGTTAAAACGACTGAAAAGTACATTTTGCAGTAATTGTTAACTACAGAAATATTCATTGTGCTACTGTAATGGCTAGGGCCGATCAGAAGTTAATAAATTTGCACAGAATATGCGTGCAATCGCTAACGGGTGCTCAATAACTGGTTTAAAATTGATTGGAGTGGTAATAGCACTTCTAGTAGTATATATGGGGACCATGTAACCATATATTACTACTATATAAACTTTTTCTGCATCCTAAAAATTCAATTTTAAGAGTATAGTATTAAGGTACGTTAAAACGCCTGCAGAGCACGTTTTGCAGTAAATATTAACTACAGAAGTATTCATTGTGCTACTGTAATGGCTAGGGCCGATCAGAAGTTAATAAATTTGGCTAGAATATGCGTGCAATTGCTAACGGGTGCTCAATAACCCGTTTAAAATTGATTGGAGTGGTAATAGCACTTGTAGTAGTATGTATGGGGACCATGTAACCATATATAATCACTATATAAAATTTTTCTGCATCCTAAAAATTCAATTTTAAGAGTATATAAAACGCCTGCAGAGCACGTTTTGCAGTAAATATTAACTACAGAAATATTCATTGTGCTACTGTAATGGCTAGGGCCGATCAGAAGTTAATAAATTTGGCCAGAATATGCGTGCAATCGCTAACGGGTGCTCAATAACTGGTTTAAAATTGATTGGAGTGGTAATAGCACTTCTAGTAGTATGTATGGGGACCATGTAACCATATATTACTACTATATAAAATTTTTCTGCATCCTAAAAATTCAATATTAAGAGTATAGTATTAAGGTACGTTAAAACGACTAAAAAGTACATTTTGCAGTAATTGTTAACTACAGAAATATTCATTGTGCTACTGTAATGGCTAGAGCCGATCAGAAGTTAATAAATTTGGCCAGAATATGCGTGCAATCGCTAACGGGTGCTCAATAACTGGTTTAAAATTGATTGGAGTGGTAATAGCACTTCTAGTAGTATGTATGGGGACCATGTAACCATATATTACTACTATATAAAATTTTTTTGCATCCTAAAATTCAATATTAAGAGTATAGGTATTAAGGTACGTTAAAACGACTGAAAAGTACATTTTGCAGTAATTGTTAACTACAGAAATATTTATTGTGCTACTGTAATGGCTAGGGCCGATCAGAAGTTAATAAATTTGCACAGAATATGCGTGCAATCGCTAACGGGTGCTCAATAACTGGTTTAAAATTGATTGGAGTGGTAATAGCACTTCTAGTAGTATGTATGGGGACCATGTAACCATATATTACTACTATATAAAATTTTTCTGCATCCTAAAATTCAATATTAAGAGTATAGTATTAAGGTACGTTAAAACGACTAAAAAGTACATTTTGCAGTAATTGTTAACTACAGAAATATTCATTGTGCTACTGTAATGGCTAGGGCCGATCAGAAGTTAATAAATTTGGCCAGAATATGCGTGCAATCGCTAACGGGTGCTCAATAACTGGTTTAAAATTGATTGGAGTGGTAATAGCACTTCTAGTAGTATGTATGGGGACCATGTAACCATATATTACTACTATATAAAATTTTTCTGCATCCTAAAAATTCAATATTAAGAGTATAGTATTAAGGTACGTTAAAACGCCTGCAGAGCACGTTTTGCAGTAAATATTAACTACAGAAATATTCATTGTGCTACTGTAATGGCTAGGGCCGATCAGAAGTTAATAAATTTGGCCAGAATATGCGTGCAATCGCTAACGGGTGCTCAATAACTCGTTTAAAATTGATTGGAGTGGTAATAGCACTTCTAGTAGTATGTATGGAGACCTTGTAACCATATATAACCACTATATAAAATTTTTCTGCATCCTAAAAATTCAATATTAAGAGTATAGTATTAAGGTACGTTAAAACGCCTGCAGAGCACGTTTTGCAGTAAATATTAACTACAGAAATATTCATTGTGCTACTGTAATGGTTAGGGCCGATCAGAAGTTAATAAATTTGGCCAGAATATGCGTGCAATCGCTAACGGGTGCTCAATAACTGGTTTAAAATTGATTGGAGTGGTAATAGCACTTCTAGTAGTATGTATGGGGACCATGTAACCATATATTACTACTATATAAAATTTTTCTGCATCCTAAAAATTCAATATTAAGAGTATAGTATTAAGGTACGGTAAAACGCCTGCAGAGCACGTTTTGCAGTAAATATTAACTACAGAAATATTCATTGTGCTACTGTAATGGCTAGGGCCGATCAGAAGTTAATAAATTTGGCCAGAATATGCGTGCAATCGCTAACGGGTGCTCAATAACTGGTTTAAAATTGATTGGAGTGGTAATAGCACTTCTTGTAGTATGTATGGGGACCATGTAATCATATATTACTACTATATAAAAATGTTCTGCATCCTAAAAATTCAATATTAAGAGTATAGTATTAAGGTACGTTAAAACGCCTGCAGAGCACGTTTTGCAGAAAATATTAACTACAGAAATATTCATTGTGCTACTGTAATGGCTAGGGCCGATCAGAAGTTAATAAATTTGCACAGAATATGCGTGCAATCGCTAACGGGTGCTCAATAACTGGTTTAAAATTGATTGGAGTGGTAATAGCACTTCTAGTAGTATGTATGGGGACCATGTAACCATATATTACTACTATACAAAATTTTTCTGCATCCTAAAAATTCAATATTAAGAGTATAGTATTAAGGTACGTTAAAACGCCTGCAGAGCACGTTTTGCAGTAAATATTAACTACAGAAATATTCATTGTGCTACTGTAATGGCTAGGGCCGATCAGAAGTTAATAAATTTGGACAGAATATGCGTGCAATCGCTAACGGGTGCTCAATAACTGGTTTAAAATTGATTGGAGTGGTAATAGCACTTCTAGTAGTATGTATGGGGACCATGTAACCATATATTACTACTATACAATATTTTTCTGCATCCTAAAAATTCAATACTAAGAGTATAGTATTAAGGTACGTTAAAACGCCTGCAGAGCACGTTTTGCAGTAAATATTAACTACAGAAATATTCATTGTGCTACTGTAATGGCTAGGGCCGATCAGAAGTTAATAAATTTGCACAGAATATGCGTGCAATCGCTAACGGGTGCTCAATAACTGGTTTAAAATTGATTGGAGTGGTAATAGCACTTCTTGTAGTATGTATGGGGACCATGTAATCATATATTACTACTATATAAAAATGTTCTGCATCCTAAACATTCAATATTAAGAGTATAGTATTAAGGTACGTTAAAACGCCTGCAGAGCACGTTTTGCAGTAAATATTAACTACGGAAATATTCATTGTGCTACTGTAATGGCTAGGGCCGATCAGAAGTTAATAAATTTGCACAGAATATGCGTGCAATCGCTAACGGGTGCTCAATAACTGGTTTAAAATTGATTGGAGTGGTAATAGCACTTCTAGTAGTATGTATGGGGACCATGTAACCATATATTACTACTATATAAAATGTTTCTGCATCCTAAAAATTCAATATTAAGAGTATAGTATTAAGGTACGTTAAAACGCCTGCAGAGCACGTTTTGCAGTAAATATTAAGTACAGAAATATTCATTGTGCTACTGTAATGGCTAGGGCCGATCAGAAGTTAATAAATTTGCACAGAATATGCGTGCAATTGCTAACGGGTGCTCAATAACTGGTTTAAAATTGATTGGAGTGGTAATAGCACTTCTAGTAGTATGTATGGGGACCATGTAACCATATATTACTACTATATAAAATTTTTCTGCATCCTAAAAATTCAATATTAAGAGTATAGTATTAAGGTACGTTAAAACGCCTGCAGAGCACGTTTTGCAGTAAATATTAACTACAGAAATATTCGTTGTGCTACTGTAATGGCTAGGGCCGATCAGAAGTTAATAAATTTGGCCAGAATATGCGTGCAATCGCTAACGGGTGCTCAATAACTGGTTTAAAATTGATTGGAGTGGTAATAGCACTTCTTGTAGTATGTATGGGGACCATGTAATCATATATTACTACTATATAAAAATGTTCTGCATCCTAAAAATTCAATATTAAGAGTATAGTATTAAGGTACGTTAAAACGCCTGCAGAGCACGTTTTGCAGTAAATATTAACTACAGAAATATTCATTGTGATACTGTAATGGCTAGGGCCGATCAGAAGTTAATAAATTTGGCCAAAATATGCGTGCAATCGCTAACGGGTGCTCAATAACTGGTTTTAAATTGATTGGAGTGGTAATAGCACTTCTAGTAGTATGTATGGGGACCATGTAACCATATATTACTACTATACAAAATTTTTCTGCATCCTAAAAATTCAATATTAAGAGTATAGTATTAAGGTACGTTAAAACGCCTGCAGAGCACGTTTTGCAGTAAATATTAACTACAGAAATATTCATTGTGCTACTGTAATGGCTAGGGCCGATCAGAAGTTAATAAATTTGGCCAGAATATGCGTGCAATCGCTAACGGGTGCTCAATAACTCGTTTAAAATTGATTGGAGTGGTAATAGCACTTCTAGTAGTATGTATGGAGACCTTGTAACCATATATAACCACTATATAAAATTTTTCTGCATCCTAAAAATTCAATATTAAGAGTATAGTATTAAGGTACGTTAAAACGCCTGCAGAGCACGTTTTGCAGTAAATATTAACTACAGAAATATTCATTGTGCTACTGTAATGGTTAGGGCCGATCAGAAGTTAATAAATTTGGCCAGAATATGCGTGCAATCGCTAACGGGTGCTCAATAACTGGTTTAAAATTGATTGGAGTGGTAATAGCACTTCTAGTAGTATGTATGAAGACCATGTAACCATATATTACTACTATATAAAATTTTTCTGCATCCTAAATATTCAATATTAAGAGTATAGGTATTAAGGTACGTTAAAACGACTGAAAAGTACATTTTGCAGTAATTGTTAACTACAGAAATATTCATTGTGCTACTGTAATGGCTAGGGCCGATCAGAAGTTAATAAATTTGCACAGAATATGCGTGCAATCGCTAACGGGTGCTCAATAACTGGTTTAAAATTGATTGGAGTGGCTATAGCACTTCTAGTAGTATGTATGGGGACCATGTAACCATATATTACTACTATATAAAATTTTTCTGCATTTAAAAATTCAATATTAAGAGTATAGTATTAAGGTACTTTAAAACGCCTGCAGAGCACGTTTTGCAGTAAATATTAACTACAGAAGTATTCATTGTGCTACTGTAATGGCTAGGGCCGATCAGAAGTTAATAAATTCGGCTAGAATATGCGTGCAATCGCTAATGGGTGCTCAATAACTGGTTTAAAATTGATTGGAGTGGTAATAGCACTTCTAGTAGTATGTATGGGGACCATGTAACCATATATTACTACTATATAAAATTTTTCTGCATCCTAAAAATTCAATATTAAGAGTATAGTATTAAGGTACGGTAAAACGCCTGCAGAGCACGTTTTGCAGTAAATATTAACTACAGAAATATTCATTGTGCTACTGTAATGGCTAGGGCCGATCAGAAGTTAATAAATTTGGCCAGAATATGCGTGCAATCGCTAACGGGTGCTCAATAACTGGTTTAAAATTGATTGGAGTGGTAATAGCACTTCTAGTAGTATGTATGGGGACCATGTAACCATATATTACTACTATATAAAATTTTTCTGCATCCTAAAAATTCAATATTAAGAGTATAGTATTAAGGTACGTTAAAACGCCTGCAGAGCACGTTTTGCAGTAAATATTAACTACAGAAATATTCATTGTGCTACTGTAATGGCTAGGGCCGATCAGAAGTTAATAAATTTGGCCAGAATATGCGTGCAATCGCTAACGGGTGCTCAATAACTCGTTTAAAATTGATTGGAGTGGTAATAGCACTTCTAGTAGTATGTATGGAGACCTTGTAACCATATATAACCACTATATAAAATTTTTCTGCATCCTAAAAATTCAATATTAAGAGTATAGTATTAAGGTACGTTAAAACGCCTGCAGAGCACGTTTTGCAGTAAATATTAACTACAGAAATATTCATTGTGCTACTGTAATGGTTAGGGCCGATCAGAAGTTAATAAATTTGGCCAGAATATGCGTGCAATCGCTAACGGGTGCTCAATAACTGGTTTAAAATTGATTGGAGTGGTAATAGCACTTCTAGTAGTATGTATGGGGACCATGTAACCATATATTACTACTATATAAAATTTTTCTGCATCCTAAATATTCAATATTAAGAGTATAGGTATTAAGGTACGTTAAAACGACTGAAAAGTACATTTTGCAGTAATTGTTAACTACAGAAATATTCATTGTGCTACTGTAATGGCTAGGGCCGATCAGAAGTTAATAAATTTGCACAGAATATGCGTGCAATCGCTAACGGGTGCTCAATAACTGGTTTAAAATTGATTGGAGTGGCAATAGCACTTCTAGTAGTATGTATGGGGACCATGTAACCATATATTACTACTATATAAAATTTTTCTGCATTTAAAAATTCAATATTAAGAGTATAGTATTAAGGTACTTTAAAACGCCTGCAGAGCACGTTTTGCAGTAAATATTAACTACAGAAGTATTCATTGTGCTACTGTAATGGCTAGGGCCGATCAGAAGTTAATAAATTCGGCTAGAATATGCGTGCAATCGCTAATGGGTGCTCAATAACTGGTTTAAAATTGATTGGAGTGGTAATAGCACTTCTAGTAGTATGTATGGGGACCATGTAACCATATATTACTACTATATAAAATTTTTCTGCATCCTAAAAATTCAATATTAAGAGTATAGTATTAAGGTACGGTAAAACGCCTGCAGAGCACGTTTTGCAGTACATATTAACTACAGAAATATTCATTGTGCTACTGTAATGGCTAGGGCCGATCAGAAGTTAATAAATTTGGCCAGAATATGCGTGCAATCGCTAACGGGTGCTCAATAACTGGTTTAAAATTGATTGGAGTGGTAATAGCACTTCTTGTAGTATGTATGGGGACCATGTAATCATATATTACTACTATATAAAAATGTTCTGCATCCTAAAAATTCAATATTAAGAGTATAGTATTAAGGTACGTTAAAACGCCTGCAGAGCACGTTTTGCAGTAAATATTAACTACAGAAATATTCATTGTGCTACTGTAATGGCTAGGGCCGATCAGAAGTTAATAAATTTGCACAGAATATGCGTGCAATCGCTAACGGGTGCTCAATAACTGGTTTAAAATTGATTGGAGTGGTAATAGCACTTCTAGTAGTATGTATGGGGACCATGTAACCATATATTACTACTATACAAAATTTTCTGCATCCTAAAAATTCAATATTAAGAGTATAGTATTAAGGTACGTTAAAACGCCTGCAGAGCACGTTTTGCAGTAAATATTAACTACAGAAATATTCATTGTGCTACTGTAATGGCTAGGGCCGATCAGAAGTTAATAAATTTGGACAGAATATGCGTGCAATCGCTAACGGGTGCTCAATAACTGGTTTAAAATTGATTGGAGTGGTAATAGCACTTCTAGTAGTATGTATGGGGACCATGTAACCATATATTACTACTATACAAAATTTTTCTGCATCCTAAAAATTCAATACTAAGAGTATAGTATTAAGGTACGTTAAAACGCCTGCAGAGCACGTTTTGCAGTAAATATTAACTACAGAAATATTCATTGTGCTACTGTAATGGCTAGGGCCGATCAGAAGTTAATAAATTTGCACAGAATATGCGTGCAATCGCTAACGGGTGCTCAATAACTGGTTTAAAATTGATTGGAGTGGTAATAGCACTTCTTGTAGTATGTATGGGGACCATGTAATCATATATTACTACTATATAAAAATGTTCTGCATCCTAAACATTCAATATTAAGAGTATAGTATTAAGGTACGTTAAAACGCCTGCAGAGCACGTTTTGCAGTAAATATTAACTACGGAAATATTCATTGTGCTACTGTAATGGCTAGGGCCGATCAGAAGTTAATAAATTTGCACAGAATATGCGTGCAATCGCTAACGGGTGCTCAATAACTGGTTTAAAATTGATTGGAGTGGTAATAGCACTTCTAGTAGTATGTATGGGGACCATGTAACCATATATTACTACTATATAAAATGTTTCTGCATCCTAAAAATTCAATATTAAGAGTATAGTATTAAGGTACGTTAAAACGCCTGCAGAGCACGTTTTGCAGTAAATATTAAGTACAGAAATATTCATTGTGCTACTGTAATGGCTAGGGCCGATCAGAAGTTAATAAATTTGCACAGAATATGTGTGCAATTGCTAACGGGTGCTCAATAACTGGTTTAAAATTGATTGGAGTGGTAATAGCACTTCTAGTAGTATGTATGGGGACCATGTAACCATATATTACTACTATATAAAATTTTTCTGCATCCTAAAAATTCAATATTAAGAGTATAGTATTAAGGTACGTTAAAACGCCTGCAGAGCACGTTTTGCAGTAAATATTAACTACAGAAATATTCATTGTGCTACTGTAATGGCTAGGGCCGATCAGAAGTTAATAAATTTGGCCAGAATATGCGTGCAATCGCTAACGGGTGCTCAATAACTGGTTTAAAATTGATTGGAGTGGTAATAGCACTTCTTGTAGTATGTATGGGGACCATGTAATCATATATTACTACTATATAAAAATGTTCTGCATCCTAAAAATTCAATATTAAGAGTATAGTATTAAGGTACGTTAAAACGCCTGCAGAGCACGTTTTGCAGTAAATATTAACTACAGAAATATTCATTGTGATACTGTAATGGCTAGGGCCGATCAGAAGTTAATAAATTTGGCCAAAATATGCGTGCAATCGCTAACGGGTGCTCAATAACTGGTTTTAAATTGATTGGAGTGGTAATAGCACTTCTAGTAGTATGTATGGGGACCATGTAACCATATATTACTACTATACAAAATTTTTCTGCATCCTAAAAATTCAATATTAAGAGTATAGTATTAAGGTACGTTAAAACGCCTGCAGAGCACGTTTTGCAGTAAATATTAACTACAGAAATATTCATTGTGCTACTGTAATGGCTAGGGCCGATCAGAAGTTAATAAATTTGGCCAGAATATGCGTGCAATCGCTAACGGGTGCTCAATAACTCGTTTAAAATTGATTGGAGTGGTAATAGCACTTCTAGTAGTATGTATGGAGACCTTGTAACCATATATAACCACTATATAAAATTTTTCTGCATCCTAAAAATTCAATATTAAGAGTATAGTATTAAGGTACGTTAAAACGCCTGCAGAGCACGTTTTGCAGTAAATATTAACTACAGAAATATTCATTGTGCTACTGTAATGGTTAGGGCCGATCAGAAGTTAATAAATTTGGCCAGAATATGCGTGCAATCGCTAACGGGTGCTCAATAACTGGTTTAAAATTGATTGGAGTGGTAATAGCACTTCTAGTAGTATGTATGAAGACCATGTAACCATATATTACTACTATATAAAATTTTTCTGCATCCTAAATATTCAATATTAAGAGTATAGGTATTAAGGTACGTTAAAACGACTGAAAAGTACATTTTGCAGTAATTGTTAACTACAGAAATATTCATTGTGCTACTGTAATGGCTAGGGCCGATCAGAAGTTAATAAATTTGCACAGAATATGCGTGCAATCGCTAACGGGTGCTCAATAACTGGTTTAAAATTGATTGGAGTGGCTATAGCACTTCTAGTAGTATGTATGGGGACCATGTAACCATATATTACTACTATATAAAATTTTTCTGCATTTAAAAATTCAATATTAAGAGTATAGTATTAAGGTACTTTAAAACGCCTGCAGAGCACGTTTTGCAGTAAATATTAACTACAGAAGTATTCATTGTGCTACTGTAATGGCTAGGGCCGATCAGAAGTTAATAAATTCGGCTAGAATATGCGTGCAATCGCTAATGGGTGCTCAATAACTGGTTTAAAATTGATTGGAGTGGTAATAGCACTTCTAGTAGTATGTATGGGGACCATGTAACCATATATTACTACTATATAAAATTTTTCTGCATCCTAAAAATTCAATATTAAGAGTATAGTATTAAGGTACGGTAAAACGCCTGCAGAGCACGTTTTGCAGTAAATATTAACTACAGAAATATTCATTGTGCTACTGTAATGGCTAGGGCCGATCAGAAGTTAATAAATTTGGCCAGAATATGCGTGCAATCGCTAACGGGTGCTCAATAACTGGTTTAAAATTGATTGGAGTGGTAATAGCACTTCTAGTAGTATGTATGGGGACCATGTAACCATATATTACTACTATATAAAATTTTTCTGCATCCTAAAAATTCAATATTAAGAGTATAGTATTAAGGTACGTTAAAACGCCTGCAGAGCACGTTTTGCAGTAAATATTAACTACAGAAATATTCATTGTGCTACTGTAATGGCTAGGGCCGATCAGAAGTTAATAAATTTGGCCAGAATATGCGTGCAATCGCTAACGGGTGCTCAATAACTCGTTTAAAATTGATTGGAGTGGTAATAGCACTTCTAGTAGTATGTATGGAGACCTTGTAACCATATATAACCACTATATAAAATTTTTCTGCATCCTAAAAATTCAATATTAAGAGTATAGTATTAAGGTACGTTAAAACGCCTGCAGAGCACGTTTTGCAGTAAATATTAACTACAGAAATATTCATTGTGCTACTGTAATGGTTAGGGCCGATCAGAAGTTAATAAATTTGGCCAGAATATGCGTGCAATCGCTAACGGGTGCTCAATAACTGGTTTAAAATTGATTGGAGTGGTAATAGCACTTCTAGTAGTATGTATGGGGACCATGTAACCATATATTACTACTATATAAAATTTTTCTGCATCCTAAATATTCAATATTAAGAGTATAGGTATTAAGGTACGTTAAAACGACTGAAAAGTACATTTTGCAGTAATTGTTAACTACAGAAATATTCATTGTGCTACTGTAATGGCTAGGGCCGATCAGAAGTTAATAAATTTGCACAGAATATGCGTGCAATCGCTAACGGGTGCTCAATAACTGGTTTAAAATTGATTGGAGTGGCAATAGCACTTCTAGTAGTATGTATGGGGACCATGTAACCATATATTACTACTATATAAAATTTTTCTGCATTTAAAAATTCAATATTAAGAGTATAGTATTAAGGTACTTTAAAACGCCTGCAGAGCACGTTTTGCAGTAAATATTAACTACAGAAGTATTCATTGTGCTACTGTAATGGCTAGGGCCGATCAGAAGTTAATAAATTCGGCTAGAATATGCGTGCAATCGCTAATGGGTGCTCAATAACTGGTTTAAAATTGATTGGAGTGGTAATAGCACTTCTAGTAGTATGTATGGGGACCATGTAACCATATATTACTACTATATAAAATTTTTCTGCATCCTAAAAATTCAATATTAAGAGTATAGTATTAAGGTACGGTAAAACGCCTGCAGAGCACGTTTTGCAGTACATATTAACTACAGAAATATTCATTGTGCTACTGTAATGGCTAGGGCCGATCAGAAGTTAATAAATTTGGCCAGAATATGCGTGCAATCGCTAACGGGTGCTCAATAACTGGTTTAAAATTGATTGGAGTGGTAATAGCACTTCTTGTAGTATGTATGGGGACCATGTAATCATATATTACTACTATATAAAAATGTTCTGCATCCTAAAAATTCAATATTAAGAGTATAGTATTAAGGTACGTTAAAACGCCTGCAGAGCACGTTTTGCAGTAAATATTAACTACAGAAATATTCATTGTGCTACTGTAATGGCTAGGGCCGATCAGAAGTTAATAAATTTGCACAGAATATGCGTGCAATCGCTAACGGGTGCTCAATAACTGGTTTAAAATTGATTGGAGTGGTAATAGCACTTCTAGTAGTATGTATGGGGACCATGTAACCATATATTACTACTATACAAAATTTTTCTGCATCCTAAAAATTCAATATTAAGAGTATAGTATTAAGGTACGTTAAAACGCCTGCAGAGCACGTTTTGCAGTAAATATTAACTACAGAAATATTCATTGTGCTACTGTAATGGCTAGGGCCGATCAGAAGTTAATAAATTTGGACAGAATATGCGTGCAATCGCTAACGGGTGCTCAATAACTGGTTTAAAATTGATTGGAGTGGTAATAGCACTTCTAGTAGTATGTATGGGGACCATGTAACCATATATTACTACTATACAAAATTTTTCTGCATCCTAAAAATTCAATACTAAGAGTATAGTATTAAGGTACGTTAAAACGCCTGCAGAGCACGTTTTGCAGTAAATATTAACTACAGAAATATTCATTGTGCTACTGTAATGGCTAGGGCCGATCAGAAGTTAATAAATTTGCACAGAATATGCGTGCAATCGCTAACGGGTGCTCAATAACTGGTTTAAAATTGATTGGAGTGGTAATAGCACTTCTTGTAGTATGTATGGGGACCATGTAATCATATATTACTACTATATAAAAATGTTCTGCATCCTAAACATTCAATATTAAGAGTATAGTATTAAGGTACGTTAAAACGCCTGCAGAGCACGTTTTGCAGTAAATATTAACTACGGAAATATTCATTGTGCTACTGTAATGGCTAGGGCCGATCAGAAGTTAATAAATTTGCACAGAATATGCGTGCAATCGCTAACGGGTGCTCAATAACTGGTTTAAAATTGATTGGAGTGGTAATAGCACTTCTAGTAGTATGTATGGGGACCATGTAACCATATATTACTACTATATAAAATGTTTCTGCATCCTAAAAATTCAATATTAAGAGTATAGTATTAAGGTACGTTAAAACGCCTGCAGAGCACGTTTTGCAGTAAATATTAAGTACAGAAATATTCATTGTGCTACTGTAATGGCTAGGGCCGATCAGAAGTTAATAAATTTGCACAGAATATGTGTGCAATTGCTAACGGGTGCTCAATAACTGGTTTAAAATTGATTGGAGTGGTAATAGCACTTCTAGTAGTATGTATGGGGACCATGTAACCATATATTACTACTATATAAAATTTTTCTGCATCCTAAAAATTCAATATTAAGAGTATAGTATTAAGGTACGTTAAAACGCCTGCAGAGCACGTTTTGCAGTAAATATTAACTACAGAAATATTCATTGTGCTACTGTAATGGCTAGGGCCGATCAGAAGTTAATAAATTTGGCCAGAATATGCGTGCAATCGCTAACGGGTGCTCAATAACTGGTTTAAAATTGATTGGAGTGGTAATAGCACTTCTTGTAGTATGTATGGGGACCATGTAATCATATATTACTACTATATAAAAATGTTCTGCATCCTAAAAATTCAATATTAAGAGTATAGTATTAAGGTACGTTAAAACGCCTGCAGAGCACGTTTTGCAGTAAATATTAACTACAGAAATATTCATTGTGATACTGTAATGGCTAGGGCCGATCAGAAGTTAATAAATTTGGCCAAAATATGCGTGCAATCGCTAACGGGTGCTCAATAACTGGTTTTAAATTGATTGGAGTGGTAATAGCACTTCTAGTAGTATGTATGGGGACCATGTAACCATATATTACTACTATACAAAATTTTTCTGCATCCTAAAAATTCAATATTAAGAGTATAGTATTAAGGTACGTTAAAACGCCTGCAGAGCACGTTTTGCAGTAAATATTAACTACAGAAATATTCATTGTGCTACTGTAATGGCTAGGGCCGATCAGAAGTTAATAAATTTGGCCAGAATATGCGTGCAATCGCTAACGGGTGCTCAATAACTCGTTTAAAATTGATTGGAGTGGTAATAGCACTTCTAGTAGTATGTATGGAGACCTTGTAACCATATATAACCACTATATAAAATTTTTCTGCATCCTAAAAATTCAATATTAAGAGTATAGTATTAAGGTACGTTAAAACGCCTGCAGAGCACGTTTTGCAGTAAATATTAACTACAGAAATATTCATTGTGCTACTGTAATGGTTAGGGCCGATCAGAAGTTAATAAATTTGGCCAGAATATGCGTGCAATCGCTAACGGGTGCTCAATAACTGGTTTAAAATTGATTGGAGTGGTAATAGCACTTCTAGTAGTATGTATGAAGACCATGTAACCATATATTACTACTATATAAAATTTTTCTGCATCCTAAATATTCAATATTAAGAGTATAGGTATTAAGGTACGTTAAAACGACTGAAAAGTACATTTTGCAGTAATTGTTAACTACAGAAATATTCATTGTGCTACTGTAATGGCTAGGGCCGATCAGAAGTTAATAAATTTGCACAGAATATGCGTGCAATCGCTAACGGGTGCTCAATAACTGGTTTAAAATTGATTGGAGTGGCAATAGCACTTCTAGTAGTATGTATGGGGACCATGTAACCATATATTACTACTATATAAAATTTTTCTGCATTTAAAAATTCAATATTAAGAGTATTGTATTAAGGTACTTTAAAACGCCTGCAGAGCACGTTTTGCAGTAAATATTAACTACAGAAGTATTCATTGTGCTACTGTAATGGCTAGGGCCGATCAGAAGTTAATAAATTCGGCTAGAATATGCGTGCAATCGCTAATGGGTGCTCAATAACTGGTTTAAAATTGATTGGAGTGGTAATAGCACTTCTAGTAGTATGTATGGGGACCATGTAACCATATATTACTACTATATAAAATTTTTCTGCATCCTAAAAATTCAATATTAAGAGTATAGTATTAAGGTACGGTAAAACGCCTGCAGAGCACGTTTTGCAGTAAA
Organism: Agriotes lineatus; assembly: GCA_940337035.1. NCBI lineage: Eukaryota > Metazoa > Arthropoda > Insecta > Coleoptera > Elateridae > Agriotes > Agriotes lineatus. The sequence goes on along the minus strand of CALNHX010000061.1, from coordinate 558,682 downwards.
TATTAACTACAGAAATATTCATTGTGCTACTGTAATGGCTAGGGCCGATCAGAAGTTAATAAATTTGGCCAGAATATGCGTGCAATCGCTAACGGGTGCTCAATAACTGGTTTAAAATTGATTGGAGTGGTAATAGCACTTCTTGTAGTATGTATGGGGACCATGTAATCATATATTACTACTATATAAAAATGTTCTGCATCCTAAAAATTCAATATTAAGAGTATAGTATTAAGGTACGTTAAAACGCCTGCAGAGCACGTTTTGCAGTAAATATTAACTACAGAAATATTCATTGTGCTACTGTAATGGCTAGGGCCGATCAGAAGTTAATAAATTTGCACAGAATATGCGTGCAATCGCTAACGGGTGCTCAATAACTGGTTTAAAATTGATTGGAGTGGTAATAGCACTTCTAGTAGTATGTATGGGGACCATGTAACCATATATTACTACTATACAAAATTTTTCTGCATCCTAAAAATTCAATATTAAGAGTATAGTATTAAGGTACGTTAAAACGCCTGCAGAGCACGTTTTGCAGTAAATATTAACTACAGAAATATTCATTGTGCTACTGTAATGGCTAGGGCCGATCAGAAGTTAATAAATTTGGACAGAATATGCGTGCAATCGCTAACGGGTGCTCAATAACTGGTTTAAAATTGATTGGAGTGGTAATAGCACTTCTAGTAGTATGTATGGGGACCATGTAACCATATATTACTACTATACAAAATTTTTCTGCATCCTAAAAATTCAATACTAAGAGTATAGTATTAAGGTACGTTAAAACGCCTGCAGAGCACGTTTTGCAGTAAATATTAACTACAGAAATATTCATTGTGCTACTGTAATGGCTAGGGCCGATCAGAAGTTAATAAATTTGCACAGAATATGCGTGCAATCGCTAACGGGTGCTCAATAACTGGTTTAAAATTGATTGGAGTGGTAATAGCACTTCTTGTAGTATGTATGGGGACCATGTAATCATATATTACTACTATATAAAAATGTTCTGCATCCTAAACATTCAATATTAAGAGTATAGTATTAAGGTACGTTAAAACGCCTGCAGAGCACGTTTTGCAGTAAATATTAACTACGGAAATATTCATTGTGCTACTGTAATGGCTAGGGCCGATCAGAAGTTAATAAATTTGCACAGAATATGCGTGCAATCGCTAACGGGTGCTCAATAACTGGTTTAAAATTGATTGGAGTGGTAATAGCACTTCTAGTAGTATGTATGGGGACCATGTAACCATATATTACTACTATATAAAATGTTTCTGCATCCTAAAAATTCAATATTAAAAGTATAGTATTAAGGTACGTTAAAACGCCTGCAGAGCACGTTTTGCAGTAAATATTAAGTACAGAAATATTCATTGTGCTACTGTAATGGCTAGGGCCGATCAGAAGTTAATAAATTTGCACAGAATATGCGTGCAATTGCTAACGGGTGCTCAATAACTGGTTTAAAATTGATTGGAGTGGTAATAGCACTTCTAGTAGTATGTATGGGGACCATGTAACCATATATTACTACTATATAAAATTTTTCTGCATCCTAAAAATTCAATATTAAGAGTATAGTATTAAGGTACGTTAAAACGCCTGCAGAGCACGTTTTGCAGTAAATATTAACTACAGAAATATTCATTGTGCTACTGTAATGGCTAGGGCCGATCAGAAGTTAATAAATTTGGCCAGAATATGCGTGCAATCGCTAACGGGTGCTCAATAACTGGTTTAAAATTGATTGGAGTGGTAATAGCACTTCTTGTAGTATGTATGGGGACCATGTAATCATATATTACTACTATATAAAAATGTTCTGCATCCTAAAAATTCAATATTAAGAGTATAGTATTAAGGTACGTTAAAACGCCTGCAGAGCACGTTTTGCAGAAAATATTAACTACAGAAATATTCATTGTGATACTGTAATGGCTAGGGCCGATCAGAAGTTAATAAATTTGGCCAAAATATGCGTGCAATCGCTAACGGGTGCTCAATAACTGGTTTTAAATTGATTGGAGTGGTAATAGCACTTCTAGTAGTATGTATGGAGACCTTGTAACCATATATAACCACTATATAAAATTTTTCTGCATCCTAAAAATTCAATATTAAGAGTATAGTATTAAGGTACGTTAAAACGCATGCAGAGCACGTTTTGCAGTAAATATTAACTACAGAAATATTCATTGTGCTACTGTAATGGCTAGGGCCGATCAGAAGTTAATAAATTTGTCCAGAATATGCGTGCAATCGCTAACGGGTGCTCAATAACTGGTTTAAAATTGATTGGAGTGGTAATAGCACTTCTAGTAGTATGTATGGGGACCATGTAACCATATATTACTACTATATAAATTTTTTCTGCATCCTAAAATTCAATATTAAGAGTGTAGGTATTAAGGTACGTTAAAACGACTGAAAAGTACATTTTGCAGTAATTGTTAACTACAGAAATATTCATTGTGCTACTGTAATGGCTAGGGCCGATCAGGAGTTAATAAATTTGCACAGAATATGCGTGCAATCGCTAACGGGTGCTCAATAGCACTTCTAGTAGTATGTATGGGGACCATGTAACCATATATTACTACTATATAAAATTTTTCTGCATCCTAAAATTCAATATTAAGAGTATAGTATTAAGGTACGTTAAAACGACTGAAAAGTACATTTTGCAGTAATTGTTAACTACAGAAATATTCATTGTGCTACTGTAATGGCTAGGGCCGATCAGAAGTTAATAAATTTGGCCAGAATATGCGTGCAATCGCTAACGGGTGCTCAATAATTGGTTTAAAATTGATTGGAGTGGTAATAGCACTTCTAGTAGTATGTATGGGGACCATGCAACCATATATTACTACTATATAAAATTTTTCTGCATCCTAAAAATTCAATATTAAGAGTAAAGTATTAAGGTGCGTTAAAACGCCTGCACAGCACGTTTTGCAGTAAATATTAACTACAGAAATATTCATTGTGCTACTGTAATGGCTAGGGCCGATCAGAAGTTAATAAATTTGGCTAGAATATGCATGCAATCGCTAACGGGTGCTCAATAACTCGTTTAAAATTGATTGGAGTGGTAATAGCACTTCTAGTAGTATGTATGGGGACCATGCAACCATATATTACTACTATATAAACTTTTTCTGCATCCTAAAAATTCAATATTAAGAGTAAAGTATTAAGGTGCGTTAAAACGCCTGCACAGCACGTTTTGCAGTAAATATTAACTACAGAAATATTCATTGTGCTACTGTAATGGCTAGGGCCGATCAGAAGTTAATAAATTTGGCTAGAATATGCATGCAATCCCTAACGGGTGCTCAATAACTCGTTTAAAATTGATTGAAGTGGTAATTGCACTTCTAGTAGTATGTATGGGGACCATGCAACCATATATTACTACTATATAAAATTTTTCTGCATCCTAAAATTCAATATTAAGAGTATAGTATTAAGGTACGTTAAAACGACTGAAAATTACATTTTGCAGTAATTGTGAACTACAGAAATATTCATTGTGCTACTGTAATGGTTAGGGCCGATCAGAAGTTAATAAATTTGGCCAAAATATGCGTGCAATTGCTAACGGGTGCTCAATAACTGGTTTAAAATTGATTGGAGTGGTAATAGCACTTCTAGTAGTATGTATGGGGACCATGTAACCATATATTACAACCATATAAAATTTTTCTGCATCCTAAAAATTCAATATTAAGAGTATAGTATTAAGGTACGTTAAAACGCCTGCAGAGCACGTTTTGCAGTAAATATTAACTACAGAAGTATTCATTGTGCTACTGTAATGGCTAGGGCCGATCAGAAGTTAATAAATTTGGCCAGAATATGCGTGCAATCGCTAACGGGTGCTCAATAACTGGTTTAAAATTGATTGGAGTGGTAATAGCACTTCTAGTAGTATGTATGGGGACCATGTAACCATATATAACCACTATATAAAATTTTTCTGCATCCTAAAAATTCAATATTAAGAGTATAGTATTAAGGTACGTTAAAACGCCTGCATAGCACGTTTTGCAATAAATATTAACTACAGAAATATTCATTGTGCTACTGTAATGGCTAGGGCCGATCAGAAGTTAATAAATTTGGCCAGAATATGCGTGCAATCGCTAACGGGTGCTCAATAACTGGTTTAAAATTGATTGGAGTGGTAATAGCACTTCTAGTAGTATGTATGGGGACCATGTAACCATATATTACTACTATATAAAATTTTTCTGCATCCTAAAATTCAATATTAAGAGTGTAGGTATTAAGGTACGTTAAAACGACTGAAAAGTACATTTTGCAGTAATTGTTAACTACAGAAATATTCATTGTGCTACTGTAATGGCTAGGGCCGATCAGGAGTTAATAAATTTGCACAGAATATGCGTGCAATCGCTAACGGGTTCTCAATAGCACTTCTAGTAGTATGTATGGGGACCATGTAACCATATATTACTACTATATAAAATTTTTCTGCATCCTAAAATTCAATATTAAGAGTATAGTATTAAGGTACGTTAAAACGACTGAAAAGTACATTTTGCAGTAACTGTTAACTACAGAAATATTCATTGTGCTACTGTAATGGCTAGGGCCGATCAGAAGTTAATAAATTTGGCCAGAATATGCGTGCAATCGCTAACGGGTGCTCAATAACTGGTTTAAAATTGATTGGAGTGGTAATAGCACTTCTAGTAGTATGTATGGGGACCATGTAACCATATATTACTACTATATAAACTTTTTCTGCATCCTAAAAATTCAATATTAAGAGTAAAGTATTAAGGTGCGTTAAAACGCCTGCACAGCACGTTTTGCAGTAAATATTAACTACAGAAATATTCATTGTGCTACTGTAATGGCTAGGGCCGATCAGAAGTTAATAAATTTGGCTAGAATATGCATGCAATCGCTAACGGGTGCTCAATAACTCGTTTAAAATTGATTGAAGTGGTAATTGCACTTCTAGTAGTATGTATGGGGACCATGCAACCATATATTACTACTATATAAAATTTTTCTGCATCCTAAAATTCAATATTAAGAGTATAGTATTAAGGTACGTTAAAACGACTGAAAAGTACATTTTGCAGTAATTGTTAACTACAGAAATATTCATTGTGCTACTGTAATGGCTAGGGCCGATCAGAAGTTAATAAATTTGGCCAGAATATGCGTGCAATCGCTAACGGGTGCTCAATAACTGGTTTAAAATTGATTGGAGTGGTAATAGCACTTCTAGTAGTATGTATGGGGACCATGCAACCATATATTACTACTATATAAACTTTTTCTGCATCCTAAAAATTCAATATTAAGAGTAAAGTATTAAGGTACGTTAAAACGCATGCAGAGCACGTTTTGCAGTAAATATTAACTACAGAAATATTCATTGTGCTACTGTAATGGCTAGGGCCGATCAGAAGTTAATAAATTTGTCCAGAATATGCGTGCAATCGCTAACGGGTGCTCAATAACTGGTTTAAAATTGATTGGAGTGGTAATAGCACTTCTAGTAGTATGTATGGGGACCATGTAACCATATATTACTACTATATAAATTTTTTCTGCATCCTAAAATTCAATATTAAGAGTGTAGGTATTAAGGTACGTTAAAACGACTGAAAAGTACATTTTGCAGTAATTGTTAACTACAGAAATATTCATTGTGCTACTGTAATGGCTAGGGCCGATCAGGAGTTAATAAATTTGCACAGAATATGCGTGCAATCGCTAACGGGTGCTCAATAGCACTTCTAGTAGTATGTATGGGGACCATGTAACCATATATTACTACTATATAAAATTTTTCTGCATCCTAAAATTCAATATTAAGAGTATAGTATTAAGGTACGTTAAAACGACTGAAAAGTACATTTTGCAGTAATTGTTAACTACAGAAATATTCATTGTGCTACTGTAATGGCTAGGGCCGATCAGAAGTTAATAAATTTGGCCAGAATATGCGTGCAATCGCTAACGGGTGCTCAATAACTGGTTTAAAATTGATTGGAGTGGTAATAGCACTTCTAGTAGTATGTATGGGGACCATGTAACCATATATTACTACTATATAAAATGTTTCTGCATCCTAAAAATTCAATATTAAAAGTATAGTATTAAGGTACGTTAAAACGCCTGCAGAGCACGTTTTGCAGTAAATATTAAGTACAGAAATATTCATTGTGCTACTGTAATGGCTAGGGCCGATCAGAAGTTAATAAATTTGCACAGAATATGCGTGCAATTGCTAACGGGTGCTCAATAACTGGTTTAAAATTGATTGGAGTGGTAATAGCACTTCTAGTAGTATGTATGGGGACCATGTAACCATATATTACTACTATATAAAATTTTTCTGCATCCTAAAAATTCAATATTAAGAGTATAGTATTAAGGTACGTTAAAACGCCTGCAGAGCACGTTTTGCAGTAAATATTAACTACAGAAATATTCATTGTGCTACTGTAATGGCTAGGGCCGATCAGAAGTTAATAAATTTGGCCAGAATATGCGTGCAATCGCTAACGGGTGCTCAATAACTGGTTTAAAATTGATTGGAGTGGTAATAGCACTTCTTGTAGTATGTATGGGGACCATGTAATCATATATTACTACTATATAAAAATGTTCTGCATCCTAAAAATTCAATATTAAGAGTATAGTATTAAGGTACGTTAAAACGCCTGCAGAGCACGTTTTGCAGAAAATATTAACTACAGAAATATTCATTGTGATACTGTAATGGCTAGGGCCGATCAGAAGTTAATAAATTTGGCCAAAATATGCGTGCAATCGCTAACGGGTGCTCAATAACTGGTTTTAAATTGATTGGAGTGGTAATAGCACTTCTAGTAGTATGTATGGAGACCTTGTAACCATATATAACCACTATATAAAATTTTTCTGCATCCTAAAAATTCAATATTAAGAGTATAGTATTAAGGTACGTTAAAACGCATGCAGAGCACGTTTTGCAGTAAATATTAACTACAGAAATATTCATTGTGCTACTGTAATGGCTAGGGCCGATCAGAAGTTAATAAATTTGTCCAGAATATGCGTGCAATCGCTAACGGGTGCTCAATAACTGGTTTAAAATTGATTGGAGTGGTAATAGCACTTCTAGTAGTATGTATGGGGACCATGTAACCATATATTACTACTATATAAATTTTTTCTGCATCCTAAAATTCAATATTAAGAGTGTAGGTATTAAGGTACGTTAAAACGACTGAAAAGTACATTTTGCAGTAATTGTTAACTACAGAAATATTCATTGTGCTACTGTAATGGCTAGGGCCGATCAGGAGTTAATAAATTTGCACAGAATATGCGTGCAATCGCTAACGGGTGCTCAATAGCACTTCTAGTAGTATGTATGGGGACCATGTAACCATATATTACTACTATATAAAATTTTTCTGCATCCTAAAATTCAATATTAAGAGTATAGTATTAAGGTACGTTAAAACGACTGAAAAGTACATTTTGCAGTAATTGTTAACTACAGAAATATTCATTGTGCTACTGTAATGGCTAGGGCCGATCAGAAGTTAATAAATTTGGCCAGAATATGCGTGCAATCGCTAACGGGTGCTCAATAATTGGTTTAAAATTGATTGGAGTGGTAATAGCACTTCTAGTAGTATGTATGGGGACCATGCAACCATATATTACTACTATATAAAATTTTTCTGCATCCTAAAAATTCAATATTAAGAGTAAAGTATTAAGGTGCGTTAAAACGCCTGCACAGCACGTTTTGCAGTAAATATTAACTACAGAAATATTCATTGTGCTACTGTAATGGCTAGGGCCGATCAGAAGTTAATAAATTTGGCTAGAATATGCATGCAATCGCTAACGGGTGCTCAATAACTCGTTTAAAATTGATTGGAGTGGTAATAGCACTTCTAGTAGTATGTATGGGGACCATGCAACCATATATTACTACTATATAAACTTTTTCTGCATCCTAAAAATTCAATATTAAGAGTAAAGTATTAAGGTGCGTTAAAACGCCTGCACAGCACGTTTTGCAGTAAATATTAACTACAGAAATATTCATTGTGCTACTGTAATGGCTAGGGCCGATCAGAAGTTAATAAATTTGGCTAGAATATGCATGCAATCCCTAACGGGTGCTCAATAACTCGTTTAAAATTGATTGAAGTGGTAATTGCACTTCTAGTAGTATGTATGGGGACCATGCAACCATATATTACTACTATATAAAATTTTTCTGCATCCTAAAATTCAATATTAAGAGTATAGTATTAAGGTACGTTAAAACGACTGAAAATTACATTTTGCAGTAATTGTGAACTACAGAAATATTCATTGTGCTACTGTAATGGTTAGGGCCGATCAGAAGTTAATAAATTTGGCCAAAATATGCGTGCAATTGCTAACGGGTGCTCAATAACTGGTTTAAAATTGATTGGAGTGGTAATAGCACTTCTAGTAGTATGTATGGGGACCATGTAACCATATATTACAACCATATAAAATTTTTCTGCATCCTAAAAATTCAATATTAAGAGTATAGTATTAAGGTACGTTAAAACGCCTGCAGAGCACGTTTTGCAGTAAATATTAACTACAGAAGTATTCATTGTGCTACTGTAATGGCTAGGGCCGATCAGAAGTTAATAAATTTGGCCAGAATATGCGTGCAATCGCTAACGGGTGCTCAATAACTGGTTTAAAATTGATTGGAGTGGTAATAGCACTTCTAGTAGTATGTATGGGGACCATGTAACCATATATAACCACTATATAAAATTTTTCTGCATCCTAAAAATTCAATATTAAGAGTATAGTATTAAGGTACGTTAAAACGCCTGCATAGCACGTTTTGCAATAAATATTAACTACAGAAATATTCATTGTGCTACTGTAATGGCTAGGGCCGATCAGAAGTTAATAAATTTGGCCAGAATATGCGTGCAATCGCTAACGGGTGCTCAATAACTGGTTTAAAATTGATTGGAGTGGTAATAGCACTTCTAGTAGTATGTATGGGGACCATGTAACCATATATTACTACTATATAAAATTTTTCTGCATCCTAAAATTCAATATTAAGAGTGTAGGTATTAAGGTACGTTAAAACGACTGAAAAGTACATTTTGCAGTAATTGTTAACTACAGAAATATTCATTGTGCTACTGTAATGGCTAGGGCCGATCAGGAGTTAATAAATTTGCACAGAATATGCGTGCAATCGCTAACGGGTTCTCAATAGCACTTCTAGTAGTATGTATGGGGACCATGTAACCATATATTACTACTATATAAAATTTTTCTGCATCCTAAAATTCAATATTAAGAGTATAGTATTAAGGTACGTTAAAACGACTGAAAAGTACATTTTGCAGTAACTGTTAACTACAGAAATATTCATTGTGCTACTGTAATGGCTAGGGCCGATCAGAAGTTAATAAATTTGGCCAGAATATGCGTGCAATCGCTAACGGGTGCTCAATAACTGGTTTAAAATTGATTGGAGTGGTAATAGCACTTCTAGTAGTATGTATGGGGACCATGTAACCATATATTACTACTATATAAACTTTTTCTGCATCCTAAAAATTCAATATTAAGAGTAAAGTATTAAGGTGCGTTAAAACGCCTGCACAGCACGTTTTGCAGTAAATATTAACTACAGAAATATTCATTGTGCTACTGTAATGGCTAGGGCCGATCAGAAGTTAATAAATTTGGCTAGAATATGCATGCAATCGCTAACGGGTGCTCAATAACTCGTTTAAAATTGATTGAAGTGGTAATTGCACTTCTAGTAGTATGTATGGGGACCATGCAACCATATATTACTACTATATAAAATTTTTCTGCATCCTAAAATTCAATATTAAGAGTATAGTATTAAGGTACGTTAAAACGACTGAAAAGTACATTTTGCAGTAATTGTTAACTACAGAAATATTCATTGTGCTACTGTAATGGCTAGGGCCGATCAGAAGTTAATAAATTTGGCCAGAATATGCGTGCAATCGCTAACGGGTGCTCAATAACTGGTTTAAAATTGATTGGAGTGGTAATAGCACTTCTAGTAGTATGTATGGGGACCATGCAACCATATATTACTACTATATAAACTTTTTCTGCATCCTAAAAATTCAATATTAAGAGTAAAGTATTAAGGTACGTTAAAACGCATGCAGAGCACGTTTTGCAGTAAATATTAACTACAGAAATATTCATTGTGCTACTGTAATGGCTAGGGCCGATCAGAAGTTAATAAATTTGTCCAGAATATGCGTGCAATCGCTAACGGGTGCTCAATAACTGGTTTAAAATTGATTGGAGTGGTAATAGCACTTCTAGTAGTATGTATGGGGACCATGTAACCATATATTACTACTATATAAATTTTTTCTGCATCCTAAAATTCAATATTAAGAGTGTAGGTATTAAGGTACGTTAAAACGACTGAAAAGTACATTTTGCAGTAATTGTTAACTACAGAAATATTCATTGTGCTACTGTAATGGCTAGGGCCGATCAGGAGTTAATAAATTTGCACAGAATATGCGTGCAATCGCTAACGGGTGCTCAATAGCACTTCTAGTAGTATGTATGGGGACCATGTAACCATATATTACTACTATATAAAATTTTTCTGCATCCTAAAATTCAATATTAAGAGTATAGTATTAAGGTACGTTAAAACGACTGAAAAGTACATTTTGCAGTAATTGTTAACTACAGAAATATTCATTGTGCTACTGTAATGGCTAGGGCCGATCAGAAGTTAATAAATTTGGCCAGAATATGCGTGCAATCGCTAACGGGTGCTCAATAATTGGTTTAAAATTGATTGGAGTGGTAATAGCACTTCTAGTAGTATGTATGGGGACCATGCAACCATATATTACTACTATATAAAATTTTTCTGCATCCTAAAAATTCAATATTAAGAGTAAAGTATTAAGGTGCGTTAAAACGCCTGCACAGCACGTTTTGCAGTAAATATTAACTACAGAAATATTCATTGTGCTACTGTAATGGCTAGGGCCGATCAGAAGTTAATAAATTTGGCTAGAATATGCATGCAATCGCTAACGGGTGCTCAATAACTCGTTTAAAATTGATTGGAGTGGTAATAGCACTTCTAGTAGTATGTATGGGGACCATGCAACCATATATTACTACTATATAAACTTTTTCTGCATCCTAAAAATTCAATATTAAGAGTAAAGTATTAAGGTGCGTTAAAACGCCTGCACAGCACGTTTTGCAGTTAATATTAACTACAGAAATATTCATTGTGCTACTGTAATGGCTAGGGCCGATCAGAAGTTAATAAATTTGGCTAGAATATGCATGCAATCCCTAACGGGTGCTCAATAACTCGTTTAAAATTGATTGAAGTGGTAATTGCACTTCTAGTAGTATGTATGGGGACCATGCAACCATATATTACTACTATATAAAATTTTTCTGCATCCTAAAATTCAATATTAAGAGTATAGTATTAAGGTACGTTAAAACGACTGAAAATTACATTTTGCAGTAATTGTGAACTACAGAAATATTCATTGTGCTACTGTAATGGTTAGGGCCGATCAGAAGTTAATAAATTTGGCCAAAATATGCGTGCAATTGCTAACGGGTGCTCAATAACTGGTTTAAAATTGATTGGAGTGGTAATAGCACTTCTAGTAGTATGTATGGGGACCATGTAACCATATATTACAACCATATAAAATTTTTCTGCATCCTAAAAATTCAATATTAAGAGTATAGTATTAAGGTACGTTAAAACGCCTGCAGAGCACGTTTTGCAGTAAATATTAACTACAGAAGTATTCATTGTGCTACTGTAATGGCTAGGGCCGATCAGAAGTTAATAAATTTGGCCAGAATATGCGTGCAATCGCTAACGGGTGCTCAATAACTGGTTTAAAATTGATTGGAGTGGTAATAGCACTTCTAGTAGTATGTATGGGGACCATGTAACCATATATAACCACTATATAAAATTTTTCTGCATCCTAAAAATTCAATATTAAGAGTATAGTATTAAGGTACGTTAAAACGCCTGCATAGCACGTTTTGCAATAAATATTAACTACAGAAATATTCATTGTGCTACTGTAATGGCTAGGGCCGATCAGAAGTTAATAAATTTGGCCAGAATATGCGTGCAATCGCTAACGGGTGCTCAATAACTGGTTTAAAATTGATTGGAGTGGTAATAGCACTTCTAGTAGTATGTATGGGGACCATGTAACCATATATTACTACTATATAAAATTTTTCTGCATCCTAAAATTCAATATTAAGAGTGTAGGTATTAAGGTACGTTAAAACGACTGAAAAGTACATTTTGCAGTAATTGTTAACTACAGAAATATTCATTGTGCTACTGTAATGGCTAGGGCCGATCAGGAGTTAATAAATTTGCACAGAATATGCGTGCAATCGCTAACGGGTTCTCAATAGCACTTCTAGTAGTATGTATGGGGACCATGTAACCATATATTACTACTATATAAAATTTTTCTGCATCCTAAAATTCAATATTAAGAGTATAGTATTAAGGTACGTTAAAACGACTGAAAAGTACATTTTGCAGTAACTGTTAACTACAGAAATATTCATTGTGCTACTGTAATGGCTAGGGCCGATCAGAAGTTAATAAATTTGGCCAGAATATGCGTGCAATCGCTAACGGGTGCTCAATAACTGGTTTAAAATTGATTGGAGTGGTAATAGCACTTCTAGTAGTATGTATGGGGACCATGTAACCATATATTACTACTATATAAACTTTTTCTGCATCCTAAAAATTCAATATTAAGAGTAAAGTATTAAGGTGCGTTAAAACGCCTGCACAGCACGTTTTGCAGTAAATATTAACTACAGAAATATTCATTGTGCTACTGTAATGGCTAGGGCCGATCAGAAGTTAATAAATTTGGCTAGAATATGCATGCAATCGCTAACGGGTGCTCAATAACTCGTTTAAAATTGATTGAAGTGGTAATTGCACTTCTAGTAGTATGTATGGGGACCATGCAACCATATATTACTACTATATAAAATTTTTCTGCATCCTAAAATTCAATATTAAGAGTATAGTATTAAGGTACGTTAAAACGACTGAAAAGTACATTTTGCAGTAATTGTTAACTACAGAAATATTCATTGTGCTACTGTAATGGCTAGGGCCGATCAGAAGTTAATAAATTTGGCCAGAATATGCGTGCAATCGCTAACGGGTGCTCAATAACTGGTTTAAAATTGATTGGAGTGGTAATAGCACTTCTAGTAGTATGTATGGGGACCATGCAACCATATATTACTACTATATAAAATTTTTCTGCATCCTAAAAATTCAATATTAAGAGTAAAGTATTAAGGTGCGTTAAAACGCCTGCACAGCACGTTTTGCAGTAAATATTAACTACAGAAATATTCATTGTGCTACTGTAATGGCTAGGGCCGATCAGAAGTTAATAAATTTGGCTAGAATATGCATGCAATCGCTAACGGGTGCTCAATAACTCGTTTAAAATTGATTGGAGTGGTAATAGCACTTCTAGTAGTATGTATGGGGACCATGCAACCATATATTACTACTATATAAACTTTTTCTGCATCCTAAAAATTCAATATTAAGAGTAAAGTATTAAGGTGCGTTAAAACGCCTGCACAGCACGTTTTGCAGTAAATATTAACTACAGAAATATTCATTGTGCTACTGTAATGGCTAGGGCCGATCAGAAGTTAATAAATTTGGCTAGAATATGCATGCAATCGCTAACGGGTGCTCAATAACTCGTTTAAAATTGATTGAAGTGGTAATTGCACTTCTAGTAGTATGTATGGGGACCATGCAACCATATATTACTACTATATAAAATTTTTCTGCATCCTAAAATTCAATATTAAGAGTATAGTATTAAGGTACGTTAAAACGCCTGCAGAGCACGTTTTGCAGTAAATATTAACTACAGAAATATTCATTGTGCTACAGTAATGGCTAGGGCCGATCAGAAGTTAATAAATTTGCACAGAATATGCGTGCAATCGCTAACGGGTGCTCAATAACTGGTTTAAAATTGATTGGAGTGGTAATAGCACTTCTAGTAGTATGTATGGGGACCATGTAACCATATATTACTACTATATAAAATTTTTCTGCATCCTAAAATTCAATATTAAGAGTATAGTATTAAGGTACGTTAAAACGACTGAAAAGTACATTTTGCAGTAATTGTTAACTACAGAAATATTCATTGTGCTACTGTAATGGCTAGGGCCGATCAGAAGTTAATAAATTTGGCCAGAATATGCGTGCAATCGCTAACGGGTGCTCAATAACTGGTTTAAAATTGATTGGAGTGGTAATAGCACTTCTAGTAGTATGTATGGGGACCATGCAACCATATATTACTACTATATAAAATTTTTCTGCATCCTAAAAATTCAATATTAAGAGTAAAGTATTAAGGTGCGTTAAAACGCCTGCACAGCACGTTTTGCAGTAAATATTAACTACAGAAATATTCATTGTGCTACTGTAATGGCTAGGGCCGATCAGAAGTTAATAAATTTGGCCAGAATATGCGTGCAATCGCTAACGGGTGCTCAATAACTGGTTTAAAATTGATTGGAGTGGTAATAGCACTTCTAGTAGTATGTATGGGGACCATGCAACCATATATTACTACTATATAAAATTTTTCTGCATCCTAAAAATTCAATATTAAGAGTAAAGTATTAAGGTGCGTTAAAACGCCTGCACAGCACGTTTTGCAGTAAATATTAACTACAGAAATATTCATTGTGCTACTGTAATGGCTAGGGCCGATCAGAAGTTAATAAATTTGGCTAGAATATGCATGCAATCGCTAACGGGTGCTCAATAACTCGTTTAAAATTGATTGGAGTGGTAATAGCACTTCTAGTAGTATGTATGGGGACCATGCAACCATATATTACTACTATATAAACTTTTTCTGCATCCTAAAAATTCAATATTAAGAGTAAAGTATTAAGGTGCGTTAAAACGCCTGCACAGCACGTTTTGCAGTAAATATTAACTACAGAAATATTCATTGTGCTACTGTAATGGCTAGGGCCGATCAGAAGTTAATAAATTTGGCTAGAATATGCATGCAATCGCTAACGGGTGCTCAATAACTCGTTTAAAATTGATTGAAGTGGTAATTGCACTTCTAGTAGTATGTATGGGGACCATGCAACCATATATTACTACTATATAAAATTTTTCTGCATCCTAAAATTCAATATTAAGAGTATAGTATTAAGGTACGTTAAAACGCCTGCAGAGCACGTTTTGCAGTAAATATTAACTACAGAAATATTCATTGTGCTACTGTAATGGCTAGGGCCGACCAGAAGTTAATAAATTTGCAGAGAATATGCGTGCAATCGCTAACGGGTGCTCAATAACTGGTTTAAAATTGATTGGAGTGGTAATAGCACTTCTAGTAGTATGTATGGGGACCATGTAACCATATATTACTACTACATAAAATTTTTCTGCATCCTAAAATTCAATATTAAGAGTATAGTATTAAGGTACGTTAAAACGACTGAAAAGTACATTTTGCAGTAATTGTTAACTACAGAAATATTCATTGTGCTACTGTAATGGCTAGGGCCGATCAGAAGTTAATAAATTAGGCCAGAATATGCGTGCAATCGCTAACGGGTGCTCAATAACTGGTTTAAAATTGATTGGAGTGGTAATAGCACTTCTAGTAGTATGTGTGGGGACCATGCAACCATATATTACTACTATATAAAATTTTTCTGCATCCTACAAATTCAATATTAAGAGTAAAGTATTAGGGTGCGTTAAAACGCCTGCACAGCACGTTTTGCAGTAAATATTAACTACAGAAATATTCATTGTGCTACTGTAATGGCTAGGGCCGATCAGAAGTTAATAAATTTGGCTAGAATATGCATGCAATCGCTAACGGGTGCTCAATAACTCGTTTAAAATTGATTGGAGTGGTAATAGCCCTTCTAGTAGTATGTATGGGGACCATGCAACCATATATTACTACTATATAATCTTTTTCTGCATCCTAAAAATTCAATATTAAGAGTAAAGTATTAAGGTGCATTAAAACGCCTGCACAGCACGTTTTGCAGTAAATATTAACTACAGAAATATTCATTGTGCTACTGTAATGGCTAGGGCCGATCAGAAGTTAATAAATTTGGCTAGAATATGCATGCAATCGCTAACGGGTGCTCAATAACTCGTTTAAAATTGATTGAAGTGGTAATTGCACTTCTAGTAGTATGTATGGGGACCATGCAACCATATATTACTACTATATAAAATTTTTCTGCATCCTAAAATTCAATATTAAGAGTATAGTATTAAGGTACGTTAAAACGACTGAAAATTACATTTTGCAGTAATTGTGAACTACAGAAATATTCATTGTGCAACTGTAATGGTTAGGGCCGATCAGAAGTTAATAAATTTGGCCAAAATATGCGTGCAATTGCTAACGGGTGCTCAATAACTGGTTTAAAATTGATTGGAGTGGTAATAGCACTTCTAGTAGTATGTATGGGGACCATGTAACCATATATTACAACCATATAAAATTTTTCTGCATCCTAAAAATTCAATATTAAGAGTATAGTATTAAGGTACGTTAAAACGCCTGCAGAGCACGTTTTGCAGTAAATATTAACTACAGAAGTATTCATTGTGCTACTGTAATGGCTAGGGCCGATCAGAAGTTAATAAATTTGGCCAGAATATGCGTGCAATCGCTAACGGGTGCTCAATAACTGGTTTAAAATTGATTGGAGTGGTAATAGCACTTCTAGTAGTATGTATGGGGACCATGTAACTATATATAACCACTATATAAAATTTTTCTGCATCCTAAAAATTCAATATTAAGAGTATAGTATTAAGGTACGTTAAAACGCCTGCATAGCACGTTTTGCAGTAAATATTAACTACAGAAATATTTATTGTGCTACTGTAATGGCTAGGGCCGATCAGAAGTTAATAAATTTGGCCAGAATATGCGTGCAATCGCTAACGGGTGCTCAATAACTGGTTTAAAATTGATTGGAGTGGTAATAGCACTTCTAGTAGTATGTATGGGGACCATGTAACCATATATTACTACTATATAAAATTTTTCTGCATCCTAAAATTCAATATTAAGAGTGTAGGTATTAAGGTACGTTAAAACGACTGAAAAGTACATTTTGCAGTAATTGTTAACTACAGAAATATTCATTGTGCTACTGTAATGGCTAGGGCCGATCAGGAGTTAATAAATTTGGCTAGAATATGCATGCAATCGCTAACGGGTGCTCAATAACTCGTTTAAAATTGATTGAAGTGGTAATTGCACTTCTAGTAGTATGTATGGGGACCATGCAACCATATATTACTACTATATAAAATTTTTCTGCATCCTAAAATTCAATATTAAGAGTATAGTATTAAGGTACGTTAAAACGCCTGCAGAGCACGTTTTGCAGTAAATATTAACTACAGAAATATTCATTGTGCTACTGTAATGGCTAGGGCCGATCAGAAGTTAATAAATTTGCACAGAATATGCGTGCAATCGCTAACGGGTGCTCAATAACTGGTTTAAAATTGATTGGAGTGGTAATAGCACTTCTAGTAGTATGTATGGGGACCATGTAACCATATATTACTACTATATAAAATTTTTCTGCATCCTAAAATTCAATATTAAGAGTATAGTATTAAGGTACGTTAAAACGACTGAAAAGTACATTTTGCAGTAATTATTAACTACAGAAATATTCATTGTGCTACTGTAATGGCTAGGGCCGATCAGAAGTTAATAAATTTGGCCAGAATATGCGTGCAATCGCTAACGGGTGCTCAATAACTGGTTTAAAATTGATTGGAGTGGTAATAGCACTTCTAGTAGTATGTATGGGGACCATGCAACCATATATTACTACTATATAAAATTTTTCTGCATCCTAAAAATTCAATATTAAGAGTAAAGTATTAAGGTGCGTTAAAACGCCTGCACAGCACGTTTTGCAGTAAATATTAACTACAGAAATATTCATTGTGCTACTGTAATGGCTAGGGCCGATCAGAAGTTAATAAATTTGGCTAGAATATGCATGCAATCGCTAACGGGTGCTCAATAACTCGTTTAAAATTGATTGGAGTGGTAATAGCACTTCTAGTAGTATGTATGGGGACCATGCAACCATATATTACTACTATATAAACTTTTTCTGCATCCTAAAAATTCAATATTAAGAGTAAAGTATTAAGGTGCATTAAAACGCCTGCACAGCACGTTTTGCAGTAAATATTAACTACAGAAATATTCATTGTGCTACTGTAATGGCTAGGGCCGATCAGAAGTTAATAAATTTGGCTAGAATATGCATGCAATCGCTAACGGGTGCTCAATAACTCGTTTAAAATTGATTGAAGTGGTAATTGCACTTCTAGTAGTATGTATGGGGACCATGCAACCATATATTACTACTATATAAAATTTTTCTGCATCCTAAAATTCAATATTAAGAGTATAGTATTAAGGTACGTTAAAACGACTGAAAATTACATTTTGCAGTAATTGTGAACTACAGAAATATTCATTGTGCTACTGTAATGGTTAGGGCCGATCAGAAGTTAATAAATTTGGCCAAAATATGCGTGCAATTGCTAACGGGTGCTCAATAACTGGTTTAAAATTGATTGGAGTGGTAATAGCACTTCTAGTAGTATGTATGGGGACCATGTAACCATATATTACAACCAAATAAAATTTTTCTGCATCCTAAAAATTCAATATTAAGAGTATAGTATTAAGGTACGTTAAAACGCCTGCAGAGCACGTTTTGCAGTAAATATTAACTACAGAAGTATTCATTGTGCTACTGTAATGGCTAGGGCCGATCAGAAGTTAATAAATTTGGCCAGAATATGCGTGCAATCGCTAACGGGTGCTCAATAACTGGTTTAAAATTGATTGGAGTGGTAATAGCACTTCTAGTAGTATGTATGGGGACCATGTAACCATATATAACCACTATATAAAATTTTTCTGCATCCTAAAAATTCAATATTAAGAGTATAGTATTAAGGTACGTTAAAACGCCTGCATAGCACGTTTTGCAGTAAATATTAACTACAGAAATATTTATTGTGCTACTGTAATGGCTAGGGCCGATCAGAAGTTAATAAATTTGGCCAGAATATGCGTGCAATCGCTAACGGGTGCTCAATAACTGGTTTAAAATTGATTGGAGTGGTAATAGCACTTCTAGTAGTATGTATGGGGACCATGTAACCATATATTACTACTATATAAAATTTTTCTGCATCCTAAAATTCAATATTAAGAGTGTAGGTATTAAGGTACGTTAAAACGACTGAAAAGTACATTTTGCAGTAATTGTTAACTACAGAAATATTCATTGTGCTACTGTAATGGCTAGGGCCGATCAGGAGTTAATAAATTTGCACAGAATATGCGTGCAATCGCTAACGGGTGCTCAATAGCACTTCTAGTAGTATGTATGGGGACCATGTAACCATATATTACTACTATATAAAATTTTTCTGCATCCTAAAATTCAATATTAAGAGTATAGTATTAAGGTACGTTAAAACGACTGAAAAGTACATTTTGCAGTAACTGTTAACTACAGAAATATTCATTGTGCTACTGTAATGGCTAGGGCCGATCAGAAGTTAATAAATTTGGCCAGAATATGCGTGCAATCGCTAACGGGTGCTCAATAACTGGTTTAAAATTGATTGGAGTGGTAATAGCACTTCTAGTAGTATGTATGGGGACCATGTAACCATATATTACTACTATATAAACTTTTTCTGCATCCTAAAAATTCAATATTAAGAGTAAAGTATTAAGGTGCGTTAAAACGCCTGCACAGCACGTTTTGCAGTAAATATTAACTACAGAAATATTCATTGTGCTACTGTAATGGCTAGGGCCGATCAGAAGTTAATAAATTTGGCTAGAATATGCATGCAATCGCTAACGGGTGCTCAATAACTCGTTTAAAATTGATTGAAGTGGTAATTGCACTTCTAGTAGTATGTATGGGGACCATGCAACCATATATTACTACTATATAAAATTTTTCTGCATCCTAAAATTCAATATTAAGAGTATAGTATTAAGGTACGTTAAAACGACTGAAAATTACATTTTGCAGTAATTGTGAACTACAGAAATATTCATTGTGCTACTGTAATGGTTAGGGCCGATCAGAAGTTAATAAATTTGGCCAAAATATGCGTGCAAATGCTAACGGGTGCTCAATAACTGGTTTAAAATTGATTGGAGTCGTAATAGCACTTCTAGTAGTATGTATGGGGACCATGTAACCATATATTACAACCATATAAAATTTTTCTGCATCCTAAAAATTCAATATTAAGAGTATAGTATTAAGGTACGTTAAAACGCCTGCAGAGCACGTTTTGCAGTAAATATTAACTACAGAAGTATTCATTGTGCTACTGTAATGGCTAGGGCCAATCAGAAGTTAATAAATTTGGCTAGAATATGCGTGCAATCGCTAACGGGTGCTCAATAACTGGTTTAAAATTGATTGGAGTGGTAATAGCACTTGTAGTAGTATGTATGGGGACCATGTAACCATATATTACTACTATATAAAATGTTTCTGCATCCTAAAAATTCAATATTAAGAGTATAGTATTAAGGTACGTTAAAACGCCTGCAGAGCACGTTTTGCAGTAAATATTAACTACAGAAATATTCATTGTGCTACTGTAATGGCTAGGGCCGATCAGAAGTTAATAAATTTGCACAGAATATGCGTGCAATTGCTAACGGGTGCTCAATAACCCGTTTAAAATTGATTGGAGTGGTAATAGCACTTCTAGTAGTATGTATGGAGACCATGTAACCATATATTACTACTATATAAAATTTTTCTGCATCCTAAAAATTCAATATTAAGAGTATAGTATTAAGGTACGTTAAAACGCCTGCAGAGCACGTTTTGCAGTAAATATTAACTACAGAAGTATTCATTGTGCTACTGTAATGGCTAGGGCCGATCAGAAGTTAATAAATTTGGCTAGAATATGCGTGCAATTGCTAACGGGTGCTCAATAACCCGTTTAAAATTGATTGGAGTGGTAATAGCACTTGTAGTAGTATGTATGGGGACCATGTAACCATATATAATCACTATATAAAATTTTTCTGCATCCTAAAAATTCAATTTTAAGAGTATAGTATTAAGGTACGTTAAAACGCCTGCAGAGCACGTTTTGCAGTAAATATTAACTACAGAAATATTCATTGTGCTACTGTAATGGCTAGGGCCGATCAGAAGTTAATAAATTTGGCCAGAATATGCGTGCAATCGCTAACGGGTGCTCAATAACTGGTTTAAACTTGATTGGAGTGGTAATAGCACTTCTAGTAGTATGTATGGGGACCATGTAACCATATATTACTACTATATAAAATTTTTTTGCATCCTAAAGTTCAATATTAAGAGTATAGGTATTAAGGTACGTTAAAACGACTGAAAAGTACATTTTGCAGTAATTGTTAACTACAGAAATATTTATTGTGCTACTGTAATGGCTAGGGCCGATCAGAAGTTAATAAATTTGCACAGAATATGCGTGCAATCGCTAACGGGTGCTCAATAACTGGTTTAAAATTGATTGGAGTGGTAATAGCACTTCTAGTAGTATGTATGGGGACCATGTAACCATATATTACTACTATATAAAATTTTTCTGCATCCTAAAATTCAATATTAAGAGTATAGTATTAAGGTACGTTAAAACGACTAAAAAGTACATTTTGCAGTAATTGTTAACTACAGAAATATTCATTGTGCTACTGTAATGGCTAGGGCCGATCAGAAGTTAATAAATTTGGCCAGAATATGCGTGCAATCGCTAACGGGTGCTCAATAACTGGTTTAAAATTGATTGGAGTGGTAATAGCACTTCTAGTAGTATGTATGGGGACCATGTAACCATATATTACTACTATATAAAATTTTTCTGCATCCTAAAAATTCAATATTAAGAGTATAGTATTAAGGTACGTTAAAACGCCTGCAGAGCACGTTTTGCAGTAAATATTAACTACAGAAATATTCATTGTGCTACTGTAATGGCTAGGGCCGATCAGAAGTTAATAAAATTGGCCAGAATATGCGTGCAATCGCTAACGGGTGCTCAATAACTCGTTTAAAATTGATTGGAGTGGTAATAGCACTTCTAGTAGTATGTATGGAGACCTTGTAACCATATATAACCACTATATAAAATTTTTCTGCATCCTAAAAATTCAATATTAAGAGTATAGTATTAAGGTACGTTAAACGCCCGCAGAGCACGTTTTGCAGTAAATATTAACTACAGAAATATTCATTGTGCTACTGTAATGGTTAGGGCCGATCAGAAGTTAATAAATTTGGCCAGAATATGCGTGCAATCGCTAACGGGTGCTCAATAACTGGTTTAAAATTGATTGGAGTGGTAATAGCACTTCTAGTAGTATGTATGGGGACCATGTAACCATATATTACTACTATATAAAATTTTTCTGCATCCTAAATATTCAATATTAAGAGTATAGGTATTAAGGTACGTTAAAACGACTGAAAAGTACATTTTGCAGTAATTGTTAACTACAGAAATATTCATTGTGCTACCTGTAATGGCTAGGGCCGATCAGAAGTTAATAAATTTGCACAGAATATGCGTGCAATCGCTAACGGGTGCTCAATAACTGGTTTAAAATTGATTGGAGTGGCAATAGCACTTCTAGTAGTATGTATGGGGACCATGTAACCATATATTACTACTATATAAACTTTTTCTGCATCCTAAAAATTCAATATTAAGAGTATAGTATTAAGGTACTTTAAAACGCCTGCAGAGCACGTTTTGCAGTAAATATTAACTACAGAAGTATTCATTGTGCTACTGTAATGGCTAGGGCCGATCAGAAGTTAATAAATTCGGCTAGAATATGCGTGCAATCGCTAATGGGTGCTCAATAACTGGTTTAAAATTGATTGGAGTGGTAATAGCACTTCTAGTAGTATGTATGGGGACCATGTAACCATATATTACTACTATATAAAATTTTTCTGCATCCTAAAAATTCAATATTAAGAGTATAGTATTAAGGTACGTTAAAACGCCTGCAGAGCACGTTTTGCAGTAAATATTAACTACAGAAATATTCATTGTGCTACTGTAATGGCTAGGGCCGATTAGAAGTTAATAAATTTGGCCAGAATATGCGTGCAATCGCTAACGGGTGCTCAATAACAGGTTTAAAATTGATTGGAGTGGTAATAGCACTTCTTGCAGTATGTATGGGGACCATGTAATCATATATTACTACTATATAAAAATGTTCTGCATCCTAAATATTCAATATTAAGAGTATAGTATTAAGGTACGTTAAAACGCCTGCAGAGCACGTTTTGCAGTAAATATTAACTATAGAAATATTCATTGTGCTACTGTAATGGCTAGGGCCGATCAGAAGTTAATAAATTTGCACAGAATATGCGTGCAATCGCTAACGGGTGCTCAATAACTGGTTTAAAATTGATTGGAGTGGTAATAGCACTTCTAGTAGTATGTATGGGGACCATGTAACCATATATTAACACTATACAAAATTTTTCTGCATCCTAAAAATTCAATATTAAGAGTATAGTATTAAGGTACGTTAAAACGCCTGCAGAGCACGTTTTGCAGTAAATATTAACTACAGAAATATTCATTGTGCTACTGTAATGGCTAGGGCCGATCAGAAGTTAATAAATTTGGACAGAATATGCGTGCAATCGCTAACGGGTGCTCAATAACTGGTTTAAAATTGATTGGAGTGGTAATAGCACTTCTAGTAGTATGTATGGGGACCATGTAACCATATATTACTACTATACAAAATTTTTCTGCATCCTAAAAATTCAATATTAAGAGTATAGTATTAAGGTACGTTAAAACGCCTGCAGAGCACGTTTTGCAGTAAATATTAACTACAGAAATATTCATTGTGCGACTGTAATGGCTAGGGCCGATCAGAAGTTAATAAATTTGGCCAGAATATGCGTGCAATCGCTAACGGGTGCTCAATAACTGGTTTAAAATTGATTGGAGTGGTAATAGCACTTCTTGTAGTATGTATGGGGACCATGTAATCATATATTACTACTATATAAAAATGTTCTGCATCCTAAAAATTCAATATTAAGAGTATAGTATTAAGGTACGTTAAAACGCCTGCAGAGCACGTTTTGCAGTAAATATTAACTACAGAAATATTCATTGTGCTTCTGTAATGGCTAGGGCCGATCAGAAGTTAATAAATTTGGCCAAAATTTGCGTGCAATCGCTAACGGGTGCTCAATAACTGGTTTAAAATTGATTGGAGTGGTAATAGCACTTCTAGTAGTATGTATGGGGACCATGTAACCATATATTACTACTATACAAAATTTTTCTGCATCCTAAAAATTCAATATTAAGAGTATAGTATTAAGGTACGTTAAAACGCCTGCAGAGCACGTTTTGCAGTAAATATTAACTACAGAAATATTCATTGTGCTACTGTAATGGCTAGGGCCAATCAGAAGTTAATAAATTTGGCCAGAATATGCGTCCAATCGCTAACGGGTGCTCAATAACTCGTTTAAAATTGATTGGAGTGGTAATAGCACTTCTAGTAGTATGTATGGAGACCTTGTAACCATATATAACCACTATATAAAATTTTTCTGCATCCTAAAATTCAATATTAAGAGTATAGTATTAAGGTACTTTAAAACGCCTGCAGAGCACGTTTTGCAGTAAATATTAACTACAGAAATATTCATTGTGCTACTGTAATGGCTAGGGCCGATCAGAAGTTAATAAATTTGTCCAGAATATGCGTGCAATCGCTAACGGGTGCTCAATAACTGGTTTAAAATTGATTGGAGTGGTAATAGCACTTCTAGTAGTATGTATGGGGACCATGTAACCATATATTACTACTATATAAATTTTTTCTGCATCCTAAAATTCAATATTAAGAGTGTAGGTATTAAGGTACGTTAAAACGACTGAAAAGTATATTTTGCAGTAATTGTTAACTACAGAAATATTCATTGTGCTACTGTAATGGATAGGGCCGATCAGGAGTTAATAAATTTGCACAGAATATGCGTGTAATCGCTAACGGGTGCTCAATAGCACTTCTAGTAGTATGTATGGGACCATGTAACCATATATTACTACTATATAAAATTTTTCTGCATCCTAAATTTCAATATTAAGAGTATAGTATTAAGGTACGTTAAAACGACTGAAAAGTACATTTTGCAGTAATTGTTAACTACAGAAATATTCATTGTGCTACTGTAATGGCTAGGGCCGATCAGAAGTTAATAAATTTGGCCAGAATATGCGTGCAATCGCTAACGGGTGCTCAGTAACTGGTTTAAAATTGATTGGAGTGGTAATAGCACTTCTAGTAGTATGTATGGGGACCATGTAACCATATATTACTACTATATAAACTTTTTCTGCATCCTAAAAATTCAATATTAAGAGTAAAGTATTAAGGTGCGTTAAAACGCCTGCACAGCACGTTTTGCAGTAAATATTAACTACAGAAATATTCATTGTGCTACTGTAATGGCTAGGGCCGATCAGAAGTTAATAAATTTGGCTAGAATATGCATGCAATCGCTAACGGGTGCTCAATAACTGGTTTAAAATTGATTGGAGTGGTAATAGCACTTCTAGTAGTATGTATGGAGACTTTGTAACCATATATAACCACTATATAAAAATTTTCTGCATCCTAAAAATTTAATATTAAGAGTATAGTATTAAGGTACGTTCAAACGCCTGCAGAGCACGTTTTGCAGTAAATATTAACTACAGAAATATTCATTGTGCTACTGTAATGGCTAGGGCCGATCAGAAGTTCATAAATTTGCACAGAATATGCGTGCAATCGCTAACGGGTGCTCAATAACTGGTTTAAAATTGATTGGAGTGGTAATAGCACTTCTAATAGTATGTATGGGGACCATGTAACCATATATTACTACTATATAAACTTTTTCTGCATCCTAAAAATTCAATATTAAGAGTATAGTATTAAGGTACGTTAAAACGCCTGCAGAGCACGTTTTGCAGTAAATATTAACTACAGAAGTATTCATTGTGCTACTGTAATGGCTAGGGCCGATCAGAAGTTAATAAATTTGCACAGAATATGCGTGCAATCGCTAACGGGTGCTCAATAACTGGTTTAAAATTGATTGGAGTGGTAATAGCACTTCTAGTAGTATGTATGGGGACCATGTAACCATATATTAACACTATACAAAATTTTTCTGCATCCTAAAAATTCAATATTAAGAGTATAGTATTAAGGTACGTTAAAACGCCTGCAGAGCACGTTTTGCAGTAAATATTAACTACAGAAATATTCGTTGTGCTACTGTAATGGCTAGGGCCGATCAGAAGTTAATAAATTTGGACAGAATATGCGTGCAATCGCTAACGGGTGCTCAATAACTGGTTTAAAATTGATTGGAGTGGTAATAGCACTTCTAGTAGTATGTATGGGGACCATGTAACCATATATTACTACTATACAAAATTTTTCTGCATCCTAAAAATTCAATATTAAGAGTATAGTATTAAGGTACGTTAAAACGCCTGCAGAGCACGTTTTGCAGTAAATATTAACTACAGAATATTCATTGTGCTACTGTAATGGCTAGGGCCGATCAGAAGTTAATAAATTTGCACAGAATATGCGTGCAATCGCTAACGGGTGCTCAATAACTGGTTTAAAATTGATTGGAGTGGTAATAGCACTTCTTGTAGTATGTATGGGGACCATGTAATCATATATTACTACTATATAAAAATGTTCTGCATCCTAAACATTCAATATTAAGAGTATAGTATTAAGGTACGTTAAAACGCCTGCAGAGCACGTTTTGCAGTAAATATTAACTACAGAAATATTCATTGTGCTACTGTAATGGCTAGGGCCGATCAGAAGTTAATAAATTTGGCCAGAATATGCGTGCAATAGCTAACGGGTGCTCAATAACTGGTTTAAAATTGATTGGAGTGGTAATAGCACTTCTTGTAGTATGTATGGGGACCATGTAATCATATATTACTACTATATAAAAATGTTCTGCATCCTAAAAATTCAATATTAAGAGTATAGTATTAAGGTACGTTAAAACGCCTGCAGAGCACGTTTTGCAGTAAATATTAACTACAGAAATATTCATTGTGCTTCTGTAATGGCTAGGGCCGATCAGAAGTTAATAAATTTGGCCAAAATTTGCGTGCAATCGCTAACGGGTGCTCAATAACTGGTTTAAAATTGATTGGAGTGGTAATAGCACTTCTAGTAGTATGTATGGGGACCATGTAACCATATATTACTACTATACAAAATTTTTCTGCATCCTAAAAATTCAATATTAAGAGTATAGTATTAAGGTACGTTAAAACGCCTGCAGAGCACGTTTTGCAGTAAATATTAACTACAGAAATATTCATTGTGCTACTGTAATGGCTAGGGCCGATCAGAAGTTAATAAATTTGGCCAGAATATGCGTGCAATCGCTAACGGGTGCTCAATAACTCGTTTAAAATTGATTGGAGTGGTAATAGCACTTCTAGTAGTATGTATGGAGACCTTGTAACCATATATAACCACTATATAAAATTTTTCTGCATCCTAAAATTCAATATTAAGAGTATAGTATTAAGGTGCGTTAAAACGCCTGCAGAGCACGTTTTGCAGTAAATATTAACTACAGAAATATTCATTGTGCTACTGTAATGGCTAGGGCCGATCAGAAGTTAATAAATTTGTCCAGAATATGCGTGCAATCGCTAACGGGTGCTCAATAACTGGTTTAAAATTGATTGGAGTGGTAATAGCACTTCTAGTAGTATGTATGGGGACCATGTAACCATATATTACTACTATATAAAATTTTTCTGCATCCTAAAATTCAATATTAAGAGTGTAGGTATTAAGGTACGTTAAAACGACTGAAAAGTACATTTTGCAGTAATTGTTAACTACAGAAATATTCATTGTGCTACTGTAATGGCTAGGGCCGATCAGGAGTTAATAAATTTGCACAGAATATGCGTGCAATCGCTAACGGGTGCTCAATAGCACTTCTAGTAGTATGTATGGGGACCATGTAACCATATATTACTACTATATAAAATTTTTCTGCATCCTAAAATTCAATATTAAGAGTATAGTATTAAGGTACGTTAAAACGACTGAAAAGTACATTTTGCAGTAATTGTTAACTACAGAAATATTCATTGTGCTACTGTAATGGCTAGGGCCGATCAGAAGTTAATAAATTTGGCCAGAATATGCGTGCAATCGCTAACGGGTGCTCAATAACTGGTTTAAAATTGATTGGAGTGGTAATAGCACTTCTAGTAGTATGTATGGGGACCATGTAACCATATATTACTACTATATAAAATGTTTCTGCATCCTAAAAATTCAATATTAAGAGTATAGTATTAAGGTACGTTAAAACGCCTGCAGAGCACGTTTTGCAGTAAATATTAACTACAGAAGTATTCATTGTGCTACTGTAATGGCTAGGGCCGATCAGATGTTAATAAATTTGGCTAGAATATGCGTGCAATCGCTAACGGGTGCTCAATAACTGGTTTAAAATTGATTGGAGTGGTAATAGCACTTGTAGTAGTATGTATGGGGACCATGTAACCATATATTACTACTATATAAAATTTTTCTGCATCCTAAAAATTCAATAT
Organism: Agriotes lineatus; assembly: GCA_940337035.1. Taxonomy (NCBI): domain Eukaryota; kingdom Metazoa; phylum Arthropoda; class Insecta; order Coleoptera; family Elateridae; genus Agriotes; species Agriotes lineatus. The sequence continues at coordinate 529,749 of CALNHX010000061.1, read as the reverse complement.
TAAGAGTATAGTATTAAGGTACGTTAAAACGCCTGCAGAGCACGTTTTGCAGTAAATATTAACTACAGAAATATTCATTGTGCTACTGTAATGGCTAGGGCCGATCAGAAGTTAATAAATTTGTCCAGAATATGCGTGCAATCGCTAACGGGTGCTCAATAACTGGTTTAAAATTGATTGGAGTGGTAATAGCACTTCTAGTAGTATGTATGGGGACCATGTAACCATATATTACTACTATATAAAATTTTTCTGCATCCTAAAATTCAATATTAAGAGTGTAGGTATTAAGGTACGTTAAAACGACTGAAAAGTACATTTTGCAGTAATTGTTAACTACAGAAATATTCATTGTGCTACTGTAATGGCTATGGCCGATCAGGAGTTAATAAATTTGCACAGAATATGCGTGCAATCGCTAACGGGTGCTCAATAGCACTTCTAGTAGTATGTATGGGGACCATGTAACCATATATTACTACTATATAAAATTTTTCTGCATCCTAAAATTCAATATTAAGAGTATAGTATTAAGGTACGTTAAAACGACTGAAAAGTACATTTTGCAGTAATTGTTAACTACAGAAATATTCATTGTGCTACTGTAATGGCTAGGGCCGATCAGAAGTTAATAAATTTGGCCAGAATATGCGTGCAATCGCTAACGGGTGCTCAATAACTGGTTTAAAATTGATTGGAGTGGTAATAGCACTTCTAGTAGTATATATGGGGACCATGTAACCATATATTACTACTATATAAACTTTTTCTGCATCCTAAAAATTCAATATTAAGAGTAAAGTATTAAGGTGCGTTAAAACGCCTGCACAGCACGTTTTGCAGTAAATATTAACTACAGAAATATTCATTGTGCTACTGTAATGGCTAGGGTCGATCAGAAGTTAATAAATTTGGCTAGAATATGCATGCAATCGCTAACGGGGGCTCAATAACTCGTTTAAAATTGATTGAAGTGGTAATTGCACTTCTAGTAGTATGTATGGGGACCATGCAACCATATATTACTACTATATAAAATTTTTCTGCATCCTAAAATTCAATATTAAGAGTATAGTATTAAGGTACGTTAAAACGACTGAAAATTACATTTTGCAGTAATTGTGAACTACAGAAATATTCATTGTGCTACTGTAATGGTTAGGGCCGATCAGAAGTTAATAAATTTGGCCAAAATATGCGTGCAATTGCTAACGGGTGCTCAATAACTGGTTTAAAATTGATTGGAGTGGTAATAGCACTTCTAGTAGTATGTATGGGGACCATGTAACCATATATTACAACCATATAAAATTTTTCTGCATCCTAAAAATTCAATATTAAGAGTATAGTATTAAGGTACGTTAAAACGCCTGCAGAGCACGTTTTGCAGTAAATATTAACTACAGAAATATTCATTGTGCTACTGTAATGGCTACGGCCGATCAGAAGTTAATAAATTTGGCAAGAATATGCGTGCAATCGCTAACGGGTGCTCAATAACTGGTTTAAAATTGATTGGAGTGGTAATAGCACTTCTTGTACTATGTATGGGGACCATGTAATCATATATTACTACTATATAAAAATGTTCTGCATCCTAAAAATTCAATATTAAGAGTATAGTATTAAGGTACGTTAAAACGCCTGCAGAGCACGTTTTGCAGTAAATATTAACTACAGAAATATTCATTGTGCTACTGTAATGGCTAGGGCCGATCAGAAGTTAATAAATTTGGCAAGCATATGCGTGCAATCGCTAACGGGTGCTCAATAACTGGTTTAAAATTGATTGGAGTGGTAATAGCACTTCTTCTAGTATGTATGGGGACCATGTAATCATATATTACTACTATATAAAAATGTTCTGCATCCTAAAAATTCAATATTAAGAGTATAGTATTAAGGTACGTTAAAACGCCTGCAGAGCACGTTTTGCAGTAAATATTAACTACAGAAATATTCATTGTGCTACTGTAATGGCTAGGGCCGATCAGAAGTTAATAAATTTGCACAGAATATGCATGCAATCGCTAACGGGTGCTCAATAACTGGTTTAAAATTGATTGGAGTGGTAATAGCACTTCTAGTAGTATGTATGAGGACAATGTAACCATATATTACTACTAAACAAAATTTTTCTGCATCCTAAAACTTCAATATTAAGAGTACAGTATTAAGGTACGTTAAAACGCCCGCAGAGCGCGTTTTGCAGTAAATATTAACTACAGAAATATTTATTGTGCTACTGTAATGGCTAGGGCCGATCAGAAGTTAATAAATTTGGCCAGAATATGCGTGCAATCGCTAACGGGTGCTCAATAACTGGTTTAAAATTGATTGGAGTGGTAATAGCACTTCTAGTAGTATGTATGGAGACCTTGTAACCATATATAACCACTATATAAAAATTTTCTGCATCCTAAAAATTTAATATTAAGAGTATAGTATTAAGGTACGTTCAAACGCCTGCAGAGCACGTTTTGCAGTAAATATTAACTACAGAAATATTCATTGTGCTACTGTAATGGCTAGGGCCGATCAGAAGTTAATAAATTTGCACAGAATATGCGTGCAATCGCTAACGGGTGCTCAATAACTGGTTTAAAATTGATTGGAGTGGTAATAGCACTTCTAATAGTATGTATGGGGACCATGTAACCATATATTACTACTATATAAACTTTTTCTGCATCCTAAAAATTCAATATTAAGAGTATAGTATTAAGGTACGTTAATACGCCTGCAGAGCACGTTTTGCAGTGAATATTAACTACAGAAGTATTCATTGTGCTACTGTAATGGCTAGGGCCGATCAGAAGTTAATAAATTTGGCCAGAATATGCGTGCAATCGCTAACGGGTGCTCAATAACTGGTTTAAAATTGATTGGAGTGGTAATAGCACTTCTAGTAGTATGTATGGGGACCATGGAACCATATATTACTACTATATAAAATTTTTCTGCATCCTAAAAATTCAATATTAAGAGTATAGTATTAAGGTACGTTAAAACGCCTGCAGAGCACGTTTTGCAGTAAATATTAACTACAGAAATATTCATTGTGCTACTGTAATGGCTAGGGCCGATCAGAAGTTAATAAATTTGCACAGAATATGCGTGCAATCGCTAACGGGTGCTCAATAACTGGTTTAAAATTGATTGGAGTGGTAATAGCACTTCTAATAGTATGTATGGGGACCATGTAACCATATATTACTACTATATAAACTTTTTCTGCATCCTAAAAATTCAATATTAAGAGTATAGTATTAAGGTACGTTAATACGCCTGCAGAGCACGTTTTGCAGTGAATATTAACTACAGAAGTATTCATTGTGCTACTGTAATGGCTAGGGCCGATCAGAAGTTAATAAATTTGGCCAGAATATGCGTGCAATCGCTAACGGGTGCTCAATAACTGGTTTAAAATTGATTGGAGTGGTAATAGCACTTCTAGTAGTATGTATGGGGACCATGGAACCATATATTACTACTATATAAAATTTTTCTGCATCCTAAAAATTCAATATTAAGAGTATAGTATTAAGGTACGTTAAAACGCCTGCAGAGCACGTTTTGCAGTAAATATTAACTACAGAAATATTCATTGTGCTACTGTAATGGCTAGGGCCGATCAGAAGTTAATAAATTTGCACAGAATATGCGTGCAATCGCTAACGGGTGCTCAATAACTGGTTTAAAATTGATTGGAGTGGTAATAGCACTTCTAGTAGTATGTATGGGGACCATGTAATCATATATTACTACTATATAAAAATTTTCTGCATACTAAAAATTCAATATTAAGAGTATAGTATTGAGGTACGTTAAAACGCCTGCAGAGCATGTTTTGCAGTAAATATTCACTACAGAAAATTCATTGTGCTACTGTAATGGCTAGGGCCGATCAGAAGTTAATAAATTTGGCTAGAATATGCGTGCAATCGCTAACGGGTGCTCAATAACTGGTTTAAAATTGATTGGAGTGTTAATAGCACTTCTAGTAGTATGTATGGGGACCATGTAACCATATATTACTACTGTATAAAATTTTTCTGCATCCTAAAATTCAATACTAAGAGTATAGTATTAAGGTACGTTAAAACGACTGAAAAGTACATTTTGCAGTAATTGTTCACTACAGAAATATTCATTGTGCTACTGTAATGGCTAGGGCCGATCAGAAGTTAATAAATTTGGCCAGAATATGCGTGCAATCGCTAACGGGTGCTCAATAACTGGTTTAAAATTGATTGGAGTGGTAATAGCACTTCTAGTAGTATGTAAGGGGACCATGTAACCATATATTACTACTATATAAACTTTTACTGCATCCTAAAAATTAAATATTAAGAGTATAGTATTAAGGTAGGTTAAAACGCCTGCAGAGCACGTTTTCCAGTAAATATTAACTACAGAAATATTCATTATGCTACTGTAATGGCTAGGGCCGCTCAGAAGTTAATAAATTTGCACAGAATATGCGTGCAATCGCTAACGGGTGCTCAATAACTGGTTTAAAATTGATTGGAGTGGTAATAGCACTTCTAGTAGTATGTATGGGGACCATGTAACCATATATTACTACTATATAAAATTTTTCTGCATCCTAAAATTCAATATTAAGAGTATAGTATTAAGGTACGTTAAAACGACTGAAAAGTACATTTTGCAGTAATTGTTAACTACAGAAATATTCATTGTGCTACTGTAATGGCTAGGGCCGCTCAGAAGTTAATAAATTTGCACAGAATATGCGTGCAATCGCTAACGGGTGCTCAATAACTGGTTTAAAATTGATTGGAGTGGTAATAGCACTTCTAGTAGTATGTATGGGGACCATGTAACCATATATTACTACTATATAAAATTTTTCTGCATCCTAAAATTCAATATTAAGAGTATAGTATTAAGGTACGTTAAAACGACTGAAAAGTACATTTTGCAGTAATTGTTAACTACAGAAATATTCATTGTGCTACTGTAATGGCTAGGGCCGATCAGAAGTTAATAAATTTGCACAGAATATGTGTGCAATCGCTAACGGGTGCTCAATAACTGGTTTAAAATTGATTGGAGTGGTAATAGCACTTCTAGTAGTATGTATGGGGACCATGTAACCATATATTACTACTATACAAAATTTTTCTGCATCCTAAAAATTCAATATTAAGAGTATAGTATTAAGGTACGTTAAAACGCCTGCAGAGCACGTTTTGCAGTAAATATTAACTACAGAAATATTCATTGTGCTACTGTAATGGCTAGGGCCGATCAGAAGTTAATAAATTTGCACAGAATATGCGTGCAATCGCTAATGGGTGCTCAATAACTGGTTTAAAATTGATTGGAGTGGTAATAGCACTTCTTGTAGTATGTATGGGGACCATGTAATCATATATTACTACTATATAAAAATGTTCTGCATCCTAAACATTCAATATTAAGAGTATAGTATTAAGGTACGTTAAAACGCCTGCAGAGCACGTTTTGCAGTAAATATTAACTACAGAAAAATTCATTGTGCTACTGTAATGGCTAGGGCCGATCAGAAGTTAATAAATTTGCACAGAATATGCGTGCAATCGCTAACGGGTGCTCAATAACTGGTTTAAAATTGATTGGAGTGGTAAAAGCACTTCTAGTAGTATGTATGGGGACCATGTAACCATATATTACTACTATATAAAATGTTTCTGCATCCTAAAAATTCAATATTAAGAGTATAGTATTAAGGTACGTTAAAACGCCTGCAGAGCACGTTTTGCAGTAAATATTAACTACAGAAATATTCATTGTGCTACTGTAATGGCTAGGGCCGATCAGAAGTTAATAAATTTGCACAGAATATGCGTGCAATTGCTAACGGGTGCTCAATAACTGGTTTAAAATTGATTGGAGTGGTAATAGGACTTCTAGTAGTATGTATGGGGACCATGTAACCATATATTACTACTATATAAAATTTTTCTGCATCCTAAAAATTCAATATTAAGAGTATAGTATTAAGGTACGTTAAAACGCCTGCAGAGCACGTTTTGCAGTAAATATTAACTACAGAAATATTCATTGTGCTACTGTAATGGCTAGGGCCGATCAGAAGTTAATAAATTTGGCCAGAATATGCGTGCAATAGCTAACGGGTGCTCAATAACTGGTTTAAAATTGATTGGAGTGGTAATAGCACTTCTTGTAGTATGTATGGGGACCATGTAATCATATATTACTACTATATAAAAATGTTCTGCATCCTAAAAATTCAATATTAAGAGTATAGTATTAAGGTACGTTAAAACGCCTGCAGAGCACGTTTTGCAGTAAATATTAACTACAGAAATATTCATTGTGCTTCTGTAATGGCTAGGGCCAATCAGAAGTTAATAAATTTGGCCAAAATTTGCGTGCAATCGCTAACGGGTGCTCAATAACTGGTTTAAAATTGATTGGAGTGGTAATAGCACTTCTAGTAGTATGTATGGGGACCATGTAACCATATATTACTACTATACAAAATTTTTCTGCATCCTAAAAATTCAATATTAAGAGTATAGTATTAAGGTACGTTAAAACGCCTGCAGAGCACGTTTTGCAGTAAATATTAACTACAGAAATATTCATTGTGCTACTGTAATGGCTAGGGCCGATCAGAAGTTAATAAATTTGGCCAGAATATGCGTGCAATCGCTAACGGGTGCTCAATAACTCGTTTAAAATTGATTGGAGTGGTAATAGCACTTCTAGTAGTATGTATGGAGACCTTGTAACCATATATAACCACTATATAAAATTTTTCTGCATCCTAAAAATTCAATATTAAGAGTATAGTATTAAGGTACGTTAAAACGCCTGCAGAGCACGTTTTGCAGTAAATATTAACTACAGAAATATTCATTGTGCTACTGTAATGGCTAGGGCCGATCAGAAGTTAATAAATTTGTACAGAATATGCGTGCAATCGCTAACGGGTGCTCAATAACTGGTTTAAAATTGATTGGAGTGGTAATAGCACTTCTAGTAGTATGTATGGGGACCATGTAACCATATATTACTACTATATAAAATTTTTCTGCATCCTAAAATTCAATATTAAGAGTGTAGGTATTAAGGTACGTTAAAACGACTGAAAAGTACATTTTGCAGTAATTGTTAACCTTAGAAATATTCATTGTGCTACTGTAATGGCTAGGGCCGATCAGGAGTTAATAAATTTGCACAGAATATGCGTGCAATCGCTAACGGGTGCTCAATAGCACTTCTAGTAGTATGTATGGGGACCATGTAACCATATATTACTACTATATAAAATTTTTCTGCATCCTAAAATTCAATATTAAGAGTATAGTATTAAGGTACGTTAAAACGACTGAAAATTACATTTTGCAGTAATTGTGAACTACAGAAATATTCATTGTGCTACTGTAATGGTTAGGGCCGATCAGAAGTTAATAAATTTGGCCAAAATATGCGTGCAAATGCTAACGGGTGCTCAATAACTGGTTTAAAATTGATTGGAGTGGTAATAGCACTTCTAGTAGTATGTATGGGGACCATGTAACCATATATTACAACCATATAAAATTTTTCTGCATCCTAAAAATTCAATATTAAGAGTATAGTATTAAGGTACGTTAAAACGCCTGCAGAGCACGTTTTGCAGTAAATATTAACTACAGAAGTATTCATTGTGCTACTGTAATGGCTAGGGCCGATCAGAAGTTAATAAATTTGGCTAGAATATGCGTGCAATCGCTAACGGGTGCTCAATAACTGGTTTAAAATTGATTGGAGTGTTAATAGCACTTCTAGTAGTATGTATGGGGACCATGTAACCATATATTACTACTGTATAAAATGTTTCTGCATCCTAAAATTCAATACTAAGAGTATAGTATTAAGGTACGTTAAAACGACTGAAAAGTACATTTTGCAGTAATTGTTCACTACAGAAATATTCATTGTGCTACTGTAATGGCTAGGGCCGATCAGAAGTTAATAAATTTGGCCAGAATATGCGTGCAATCGCTAACGGGTGCTCAATAACTGGTTTAAAATTGATTGGAGTGGTAATAGCACTTCTAGTAGTATGTAAGGGGACCATGTAACCATATATTACTACTATATAAACTTTTACTGCATCCTAAAAATTAAATACTAAGAGTATAGTATTAAGGTAGGTTAAAACGCCTGCAGAGCACGTTTTCCAGTAAATATTAACTACAGAAATATTCATTATGCTACTGTAATGGCTAGGGCCGCTCAGAAGTTAATAAATTTGCACAGAATATGCGTGCAATCGCTAACGGGTGCTCAATAACTGGTTTAAAATTGATTGGAGTGGTAATAGCACTTCTAGTAGTATGTATGGGGACCATGTAACCATATATTACTACTATATAAAATTTTTCTGCATCCTAAAATTCAATATTAAGAGTATAGTATTAAGGTACGTTAAAACGACTGAAAAGTACATTTTGCAGTAATTGTTAACTACAGAAATATTCATTGTGCTACTGTAATGGCTAGGGCCGCTCAGAAGTTAATAAATTTGCACAGAATATGCGTGCAATCGCTAACGGGTGCTCAATAACTGGTTTAAAATTGATTGGAGTGGTAATAGCACTTCTAGTAGTATGTATGGGGACCATGTAACCATATATTACTACTATATAAAATTTTTCTGCATCCTAAAATTCAATATTAAGAGTATAGTATTAAGGTACGTTAAAACGACTGAAAAGTACATTTTGCAGTAATTGTTAACTACAGAAATATTCATTGTGCTACTGTAATGGCTAGGGCCGATCAGAAGTTAATAAATTTGCACAGAATATGTGTGCAATCGCTAACGGGTGCTCAATAACTGGTTTAAAATTGATTGGAGTGGTAATAGCACTTCTAGTAGTATGTATGGGGACCATGTAACCATATATTACTACTATACAAAATTTTTCTGCATCCTAAAAATTCAATATTAAGAGTATAGTATTAAGGTACGTTAAAACGCCTGCAGAGCACGTTTTGCAGTAAATATTAACTACAGAAATATTCATTGTGCTACTGTAATGGCTAGGGCCGATCAGAAGTTAATAAATTTGCACAGAATATGCGTGCAATCGCTAATGGGTGCTCAATAACTGGTTTAAAATTGATTGGAGTGGTAATAGCACTTCTTGTAGTATGTATGGGGACCATGTAATCATATATTACTACTATATAAAAATGTTCTGCATCCTAAACATTCAATATTAAGAGTATAGCATTAAGGTACGTTAAAACGCCTGCAGAGCACGTTTTGCAGTAAATATTAACTACAGAAAAATTCATTGTGCTACTGTAATGGCTAGGGCCGATCAGAAGTTAATAAATTTGCACAGAATATGCGTGCAATCGCTAACGGGTACTCAATAACTGGTTTAAAATTGATTGGAGTGGTAATAGCACTTCTAGTAGTATGTATGGGGACCATGTAACCATATATTACTACTATATAAAATGTTTCTGCATCCTAAAAATTCAATATTAAGAGTATAGTATTAAGGTACGTTAAAACGCCTGCAGAGCACGTTTTGCAGTAAATATTAACTACAGAAATATTCATTGTGCTACTGTAATGGCTAGGGCCGATCAGAAGTTAATAAATTTGCACAGAATATGCGTGCAATTGCTAACGGGTGCTCAATAACTGGTTTAAAATTGATTGGAGTGGTAATAGGACTTCTAGTAGTATGTATGGGGACCATGTAACCATATATTACTACTATATAAAATTTTTCTGCATCCTAAAAATTCAATATTAAGAGTATAGTATTAAGGTACGTTAAAACGCCTGCAGAGCACGTTTTGCAGTAAATATTAACTACAGAAATATTCATTGTGCTACTGTAATGGCTAGGGCCGATCAGAAGTTAATAAATTTGGCCAGAATATGCGTGCAATAGCTAACGGGTGCTCAATAACTGGTTTAAAATTGATTGGAGTGGTAATAGCACTTCTTGTAGTATTATAACCACAGGGGTTGTTTTTGCTTCCCCCCGGTTACCAGTTTACGTGCTGCCACGGTTTTGGTGATATAGGGGTTGGATTACACCCGTATGTCACTAAATGCACCAATAGAGGATTGTAATTCCTCTGCTGTCCCCTTGGTTACACCTTAAGGGGGTAAGAGCTAAATTTTGAGTAAATAAAACACCCACAAAAGAATAATTAAACTTATATTGAAAGAAACTATTAAATCTGCCTGATTACAATGATTATTCGTTCGAACGGCTCTATGCTTAAGTTGCTATAGTTTCGCCTTTAGAATTGAACGGAGTTACGCTTAAAGTTTATGACATTAATTTGGTTGGGAAGGAAAGAATAAATCTAGCGATGCCCTTCTTTTTGGGTTAATAAATAACCAGGATTAAGTCTGACCTTTTTCCGGCGCTGGCTGCTTCCCCTCGATTTGATTAATATTTAGATTAAACGGAGCGACCGTGTTCAGTTATAATAATTTAAATATGTTCGGCTAGATTTTAGATCCCCTGGTTGGCAATCCTTGAATTTTGAGTGGCTTGTCACATGCACTAGTCACATAACGATTTGAATATAACTTTCAATTTTGACTTAGGTGGTTTCGCCCGGCTCGCGGCATGGCGCCGGGACGCGGTCGCCCGAAACGGCTTTTGCCGGTAATTAGTTATTATCTCGCGGGATACGGGAAGACTGACTGTCCCGTTCGCGTTCCCCAAAAGGTAATTTGCTTTCGGGACAAAAACGAATGTCTTTCGTACTCTCCCGTTTTGCAAGATAGCATTTTTGAATTAGAACTAGCGGATTCTTGGATTTGCAATGTTGCATTTCTCACGCGGATTTGCCTGAATGTCAATTCGACAATTCTCTATTCTCTGAATTACCGGCACCGGATGTCATTCAATACTTTGTGCTTATTGTATTATAACGTTTTGCGTTCTTACCAACTGGAACTTTTGCATTCGCTATGAATTTAATTTATGCAGGAGCGGCTTTGATTTATTCTTTTTCCTGAGTACTTAAAATCTATAAGGTTTATAATTATAACGCAATTTCTTGCGGGTTGTTACACTACTCCCCGCTTTTTAAAAGTAGGCATGTCCTTATGGACATGTCTGCTTTTTTAACAAAAACCCTTGACTTCTAAATATTAATGCTGATTATATTGACCCATTTTCCTTAATTTATTGCCCTACAGTGTCTTTATGCCTCATACCGTGTTTTTGCGCTCACTTGTTTTTATTGCTCTGCTTTGTGACGCAGTTGACTTCGCACTACACTCATTTTTATTGTGATATGTCCACTAATTTTGTTTTAATACTCTGCTTTTGAAACACTCCCGCACTTCGCGTTTCACTGTTATGTTGACGTGGGGTGTCATCCTTCGGCTGTCGGCTGCTGATTTTCGGCTCGGTCTTCTTCCTTCCGTTAATTTGTTTACTTCCTCTTCTGATTTATCCTATTTTTCTACCCTTCTTCATTCGTGTTGTCGCCTTTATCCATTTTTATTTTATTATTTGCACCTCTTCTTTGTATTTATTTCGGGCTTCATTATTAATATTTATTATTTATTTGTATTAACTATTTATTAATATTATATTATTGTTCGTATATATTTGTCTTCATATTTATTTATGATTGTTTTTAAAATTTATTTTCAATGGTAAAGGAAAAGGATAGTGCAACAGAGGCTATTGTTGCAGGCATGACGGCCTCCAGAGTAAAGGATAATTAAAGGTGGAAAACTGTATCAAGTGGTTGATTTTATATAATGATGAGGTGAAAATGATATCTTCCTTCTTCGATTACTAAGGTTTGAGTCGTTGTTTTATTTATTTGCGATATTACTTCTGCTTTCCTCTGGTACATTAGCTGATCACTTAGTCGTAGGCGGTGTCTTGTAGCAATCCCATACTATTTCTTCATAACTGGAATTTACACAATGACTGTTGTATATTCGCATGAAACTTCTGAATTTAGGCTAATTTATTTTTCTTCCCATTTTACTGTAGCATAATATTTCTTTGTATTCCTTTTTATTGCTGCAGTTACTATAACTTTTGACTAAGATTGATCGTCTTCATTGTGCGATCCTCATCCGCATTTGGCGTCTTCGGTTACTTCACCTACTACGCTTCATATTGCTGTAGTGGTACCATTAATTAACATTTTTCGTATTACTTCATTATAAATTCTTATACTTTCATATCTATGTACGCTTCATTATTCTTCTTGTACTGGTGCCTTAACAACGGTTCGCTGACCTTCGGCTACCCTTGAGGACCTTAAATGCATCCCACATTTGGGTATTTTCCTGGTGCCTTCAAAGCGGTTCTCTGACCTTCGGCTACCTTTAAGGAACTTTAATGCATCCCATACTGGGTTATATTTTATGTAACCTCTACCAAAAATGCGTAAACTTTATATTGCTTAAATTCATTCCTTTGTATGATTTTTCCTTGTAGTCCTGCTGTGGATTTGGGCAATCGGCTATGTCCTCGCTGGATACTGATGTAAGGTTGTTGGGTTTGTTCCTTTGTATGTTATAATCGCGAACTTGTACGCGAACTATTCACTTGATATTAGTGTCAACAACGGTATGAGCATTTTTGTTAACTTATCAGTAACATGAATTTTGAATAAGTAATGTTGCTAATTCCCACTTTAAATCTTATAAGTTAAAATCAAATATTTTGTTTAACCGTTAATGTTGAAACTCTAATGAGAAACATAAAACAAGTTGATAATCATTGAAAAAAAAAATTTAAAAAATATTTATATTTTATTATATTGGAAATTAAAATTGGTTTCTATTTGCCTAAGCAACCGTTTCTCTTTTTAGCTTCGCATTCATATTATTAGTGCAAAAAAAATTAATTTGCAAAGATTATCACTTAATTATAAATTTCATAATTTTTAATTAAAATCATATTTGTCATTTAAACCATATTCACTAAAACTCAAATGAGAAACAACACAAGTTTATAATCTTTAATAGAATTAAAAATAATCCTATATTATTGTATTGAAAATTAAAATAATTTATATTTGATAAAATAACTGTTTCCCTTTTTAGCTTCGTCTGTTCATTATTAGTAATCAAATAAGTATCCGTTTAAAATGTTTTAAAGAATTATTTCCCATTATTCTATTTCCTTGTAATTCCTCCTACGTTAGTATGCTTTAAAATATTATTATTCCTACTTAATATTAATTCCCATTATTTATTTTTCCTTACGTAACTGTACCCTGATATTTTACTTTTAAAGATATTGTTAGTATTTGTTAATTGTTTTGGTACCGAATAAGAAAATTGTTTTAATATTATCGTATTAATGCTTTTTACTAACTTTACCTTGAAAAAAAAATTACCATAGACAGTGTTTATTTATTTTTATTCCATGATTGTTAAAGATCTGAAGTACTAACATCGTACTTTATATTTATTTATTACTTTATGCTTTTTCTTATTCGTTCCTTATTTTTGGACGTCTATTGGTCGCCTTTTACGACCCGCTAGACTCCTAAGCGGTGGAAATATTCTAAACCCCGTTTTCCACACAGGGAATGAACATTGGGATGTCTTTTTGTCGCCTTTTACGACACGCCAGACTCCTGGGCGGTGGGAATATTCGGTCCCCGTTTTCCACACAGGGAATAAACCTTGGGATGTCTTTTGGTCGCCTTTTACGACTCGCCAGACTCCTGGGCGGTGGAAATATCCTAAGCCCCGTTCCCACACAGGGAATAAAATTTTGGGATAACTTATATTTATATTTACTTTAATTCTTTAAGAGATTATGAGTCTGAAATGAAAATAATAAATTATAAATGTGGATTGAAAATAATTAATCTGGAATGAAAATGAATTTCCTTAGCCGGAAAAAATTTTGGGATGTCTTTTAGTCGCCTTTTACGACACGCCAGACTCCTGGGCGGTGGAAATATTCTAACCCCCGTTCCCACACAGGGAATAAAATTTTGCTTTGATATTGCTTATTTTTTCATTCTTCTATTTATTTTATTTATTTCTTAATGTTTCCTTATTTACCTTTATTATTTATTGTTGCCTTTACGATTTTTATTGTTTATTTGTATTTTATAATAAAGCAACTTCTCAAAAACATACCTGTTATTTGTGTTTAAAAAAATTCTAGTATACCAACTCATATCAAATTATCAATTAATTTAGAAATCTATAAACGCAATTTAAAAAATGGATTGTGGAACAGTTTTTGGATTGTTACGCTTTACTAACAAAACTTATTGAATAATTTTTCGTTGTTAATTTTACCTGAATGTTCTTAAAATTTTGATATTTGCTTTATTTTATTTTTATTTTTATAAATACCAATCTTTATTTTAACATACTTACCTTACGCCTTGCTTAAGCTTGTGTGTGGCTAATACTGTTAATGTGTAAAATAAATATTGTATTGTTTAGTTTTGTATTATTTATATATTTTGTTTATTATTTAATAATTATGTAGTTTCTTCTTTATTGCTTATTTTTTAACTTTATATTTTGGCTTCGCAATTTCTTTTGGTGAAATTTATAGTTTTAGCTTCTCGATTTATTTTGGTGAAATTTATGTTTTTAGCTTCTCAATTTATTTTGGTGAAATTTATATTTTTAGCTTCATGATTTATTTTGGTGAAATTTATATTTTTAGCTTCATGACTTATTTTGGTACGAGGAGGTAGTATTAAGTTTATAATAATTTTATTTTGTTTTTCTTCGTATTCTGCACTTTCTTGATTTTCTTGAATTTCTTCTTCCTTTTTTCTTCGCCTAAGTTTTGTTTCTTCGATACACAAGTTTTTCACTTACCATATTTACGTGTTCCTTTATATTACTTCCTTGGAACACTTCTTAATAATTCGTTACCTTTTTACTTACCCATTTTAAATTTTCTTCCTTTATTTTCTTAGATTCTTCTTTCGAATCCCTACGTAATTTTTCTTCCTTACTTTATTTTCATATTCTTGCTGCAGGATTTATTTTTCTTCTTCGCTTAGTTTTCCAACACTGTGGATAAAAATATTGCCTACTTCATTGGCATTTCCATTTATATGCTTTCTCCTAGCATTTTTACCTTTGTGAACCATGGCTTCCTTACTGAACTTTCTCCCTAGTTCCTTGTCACTTTTTCCCGTGACTTCTTCGGCATTGTTTCCAATATCCTCTTTGCGCACTAAAGAGTTTAAGATTGCGTCTAGGTGATCAGCCTTTATGACGTCCCTCTTTTTATTGGTTTTATTAGCCTACTTCCTTCCTACTGATTCTCTAGCTGCGGATCCTGTTTTCGGTTCCTTTGAGCTTTTTCTTGAGAATCCTTTTTCGAATTGTGTCACTCCGCCTCTTGTACAATGCAAGAGCGAGTAATGTTGCTGAGTGCAACCTCCGTCTCGAACCTCTGCCGATGATTGAGACCCACAATTCCCAACTTTACTTTTTATGGGTATTCCATCGTTTTTCCCTCCTACTTGGGGTTACTGGAATCCCTGAGATTTCTTAAATTTCGCATTGTGTCACTCCACCTCTTGCCGAATGCAAGAGCGAGTAATGTTGCTGAGTGCAACTTCCGTCTCGAACCTCTGACGATGATTGAGACCCACAATTTCCCACTACAATTTTTATGGGTATTCCGTCGTTTTTCCCTCTTACCTAGGGTGACTGGAATCCCTGAAATCTCTTAATTTTTGTACCTGACAGCTATATTTCCTTATTTTTCTTTCTTCTAAAATATCTTCATTATAATCTTCTTGTGTATCGTTATTGTTGTTAATTTAATACCTCCTCTGTACTTACTTCATTATTAATTTAATTGTACCGCATTTTAAAATTGTTAATCATTGTTTTGGATTGGCGCAATTTGTTAATTCCATGCCCCATACTGTTAGGGTGCAGGTGGAAAATTTTTTCACCGTTTTATTATTAATTAGCCAAGCATAACTTAAAATTTTTGTTTACCTTATTGTGAGTTCTTCCCTAGTCCCGCTTTTTTTTAAATTTCCATAGTACTTTCTTGAGTTTACCTTCGCCTTACAGTTTCTATTACTGTTGGCGTTATTACCTTAATATTTTGTTGTATATTGCCTACTATTATAATTGATTTTTTTTTTCTAACTGTGCGTACCTGTATAATTTTAAAATGTATTCTAGTGTTGTGACTTTTTTCTTGCATTATTTCCTGAGTACTGTTATAATTTGGCAACTGCCGCAATGTAATTTAATTATTCTGATTAAGCCCGCCATGCGGCTTCTAAAAATTGTGCGCCCTAGCATTTTTAAAATTGGCTTGTCCCTTAATATTATTAACATTTTCCGTGTATCTCCAAAATTTTTCTGGCCTAACACTATTTGAATTATTTGGTGATCTGTAGCCACTTTGCTGGTTGTTCCAATCCACGCTAAATCTGAAATTGTTGTTTCCCGCTTGTGGATGTTACCTAAACTTCAAAAAACAGTTTTGTGCTACATGATTATTACGACCGCAATTAAAACAAGCTTTATTTTCTGTTCTACGCCTTTTAAAAATGGTAAACCTAGCTGTTGTTTTCGTTTCCGAGTTTAATTTAAAGAAACAGTATTTCGCAATGTGATTATTGCGTCCACAATTTCAACAAACTGTATTTTGTGTTGTGTGAATTGTGAACACTGGATTATTGTTTTGAAATTCATTAGCGCTAAATTTTTTCCATAATTCTATTTGAATTTCTTCGGCTTTCTCTACATTCAAATTTTCCATACGCTTAATAAAGGTCCTAAATGTTTCATAATATTTTTGTTTACACCTGTTTGAAATTGATTAAAAAGTAGTTGTTCTTTCCATTTTATTTTTAATTATAGCCTCAAATGCTTTGATAATGTAGCCCTTCTACGGTATTTGCTTTTTGTAATGTGTGAAATTATCAGCTAAATGCCCCCGATTATTTTAAAATTGGTATATATATGCACCTATTTGTGAAATTTTTCCAATACTATAAATGGTGAACTTATTTTTCGGTTAAACGAGTAAAATAATTGCCTTTATGACTCACTACGTTATTACTTTCGTACTTGTCCTGATAATGCTAATTTTTACAAGTTTTTGTTTGATTTTATTTATGCGACGCCTATGTGTGCCACCCTTGGCCAAGTTTTAAACGATATTTAATTGCAAAATGATGCAGGAATTGTATTTATTGTGCTTGTTATCGCTAATTGTTGCAGATTATTAGCAGAAAAATTGTTTAAAATTGTTTTATTTGCCTACCAAATTTTTGAAGCTTCTTTTTACTGTTTGCACAGTATTGGGGATTAATATTTCTTACTATTTGTAGAGCGTTCGAATTGTTTTAATTACTAGTACACCGTTGAATTCGAAATTATTATTGCTGTCTTATTGCACACAGAAACCTACCAAAATTTGATGCTCCTAGAGGAAAAACGTAGAAAAACACACAAAATCGCACAAAAATAAAATTGTTTAAATAGCTGCAAGCGTAAAATTGTTAGAAGCACATATTAATTTGGGCGCTCTCTGTAATGCCTTCCATAAATGTGATTTGATTTCCTTTTGATGAACAATAGATTTTATTGGGGGGTTGTAGCATTTCTTTTACCTAGCTATGATGGTTTGGCTGCCCCCTGCAACCTATGATTATACTGTGGTTAGCAGATGTTAGTTGAGCTAGGTGTTTAAATTTTTATAAAAAAACTTTAAAAAAATGAGTTTCTAGGGGTTGATACTTTAATTTCGAGGTTGCTGCCTTTAATTTGAAAGCTGGGATAGTTCGATGCCACCATTTTGTTCTATGGTTGGCAGAAGTTAATTGAACTAAATGCTTAAATTTAAAAAAAAACAAAAATAAACATGTTTCCGCAAATTTTCTTTGAGGGTTGTTTTTAAGGGCTGTAGTTTGGGTAGTTTTTTGCTACCACCATTTGTAAGAGTTGGCAAATGTTAATTTGGTGTTGAAATTTTTATAAAAGTGAAAATAATATTCTAAGTCTTTAGGGGTAGTTTCTTTCAGGGTTGCTGAACGTATGGGGGTAGTATAAGAGTTCTTTGTAGACCGCTGCCACCATTTATAACCAAGGGGTTTGTTTTGTCAACCCCCTGGTTACCAGTTTTACGTGCTGCCACGTTTGTGTGATATATGGGTTGCTTTACACCCGTATGTCACTAAATGCACCAATAGAGGATTGTAATTCCTCTGCTGTCCCCTTGGTTACACCTTAAGGGGGTAAGAGCTAAATTTTGAGTAAATAAAACACCCACAAAAGAATAATTAAACTTATATTGAAAGAAACTATTAAATCTGCCTGATTACAATGATTATTCGTTCGAACGGCTCTATGCTTAAGTTGCTATAGTTTCGCCTTTAGAATTGAACGGAGTTACGCTTAAAGTTTATGACATTAATTTGGTTGGGAAGGAAAGAATAAATCTAGCGATGCCCTTCTTTTTGGGTTAATAAATAACCAGGATTAATCTGACCTTTTTCCGGCGCTGGCTGCTTCCCCTCGATTTGATTAATATTTAGATTAAACGGAGCGACCGTGTTCAGTTATAATAATTTAAATATGTTCGGCTAGATTTTAGATCCCCTGGTTGGCAATCCTTGAATTTTGAGTGGCTTGTCACATGCACTAGTCACATAACGATTTGAATATAACTTTCAATTTTGACTTAGGTGGTTTCGCCCGGCTCGCGGCATGGCGCCGGGACGCGGTCGCCCGAAACGGCTTTTGCCGGTAATTAGTTATTATCTCGCGGGATACGGGAAGACTGACTGTCCCGTTCGCGTTCCCCAAAAGGTAATTTGCTTTCGGGACAAAAACGAATGTCTTTC
Organism: Agriotes lineatus; assembly: GCA_940337035.1. Taxonomy (NCBI): domain Eukaryota; kingdom Metazoa; phylum Arthropoda; class Insecta; order Coleoptera; family Elateridae; genus Agriotes; species Agriotes lineatus. The sequence continues at coordinate 510,897 of CALNHX010000061.1, read as the reverse complement.
GTACTCTCCCGTTTTGCAAGATAGCATTTTTGAATTAGAACTAGCGGATTCTTGGATTTGCAATGTTGCATTTCTCACGCGGATTTGCCTGAATGTCAATTCGACAATTCTCTATTCTCTGAATTACCGGCACCGGATGTCATTCAATACTTTGTGCTTATTGTATTATAACGTTTTGCGTTCTTACCAACTGGAACTTTTGCATTCGCTATGAATTTAATTTATGCAGGAGCGGCTTTGATTTATTCTTTTTCCTGAGTACTTAAAATCTATAAGGTTTATAATTATAACGCAATTTCTTGCGGGTTGTTACAGTATGTATGGGGACCATGTAATCATATATTACTACTATATAAAAATGTTCTGCATCCTAAAAATTCAATATTAAGAGTATAGTATTAAGGTACGTTAAAACGCCTGCAGAGCACGTTTTGCAGTAAATATTAACTACAGAAATATTCATTGTGCTTCTGTAATGGCTAGGGCCAATCAGAAGTTAATAAATTTGGCCAAAATTTGCGTGCAATCGCTAACGGGAGCTCAATAACTGGTTTAAAATTGATTGGAGTGGTAATAGCACTTCTAGTAGTATGTATGGGGACCATGTAACCATATATTACTACTATACAAAATTTTTCTGCATCCTAAAAATTCAATATTAAGAGTATAGTATTAAGGTACGTTAAAACGCCTGCAGAGCACGTTTTGCAGTAAATATTAACTACAGAAATATTCATTGTGCTACTGTAATGGCTAGGGCCGATCAGAAGTTAATAAATTTGGCCAGAATATGCGTGCAATCGCTAACGGGTGCTCAATAACTCGTTTAAAATTGATTGGAGTGGTAATAGCACTTCTAGTAGTATGTATGGAGACCTTGTAACCATATATAACCACTATATAAAATTTTTCTGCATCCTAAAAATTCAATATTAAGAGTATAGTATTAAGGTACGTTAAAACGCCTGCAGAGCACGTTTTGCAGTAAATATTAACTACAGAAATATTCATTGTGCTACTGTAATGGCTAGGGCCGATCAGAAGTTAATAAATTTGTACAGAATATGCGTGCAATCGCTAACGGGTGCTCAATAACTGGTTTAAAATTGATTGGAGTGGTAATAGCACTTCTAGTAGTATGTATGGGGACCATGTAACCATATATTACTACTATATAAAATTTTTCTGCATCCTAAAATTCAATATTAAGAGTGTAGGTATTAAGGTACGTTAAAACGACTGAAAAGTACATTTTGCAGTAATTGTTAACTACAGAAATATTCATTGTGCTACTGTAATGGCTAGGGCCGATCAGGAGTTAATAAATTTGCACAGAATATGCGTGCAATCGCTAACGGGTGCTCAATAGCACTTCTAGTAGTATGTATGGGGACCATGTAACCATATATTACTACTATATAAAATTTTTCTGCATCCTAAAATTCAATATTAAGAGTATAGTATTAAGGTACGTTAAAACGACTGAAAATTACATTTTGCAGTAATTGTGAACTACAGAAATATTCATTGTGCTACTGTAATGGTTAGGGCCGATCAGAAGTTAATAAATTTGGCCAAAATATGCGTGCAAATGCTAACGGGTGCTCAATAACTGGTTTAAAATTGATTGGAGTGGTAATAGCACTTCTAGTAGTATGTATGGGGACCATGTAACCATATATTACAACCATATAAAATTTTTCTGCATCCTAAAAATTCAATATTAAGAGTATAGTATTAAGGTACGTTAAAACGCCTGCAGAGCACGTTTTGCAGTAAATATTAACTACAGAAGTATTCATTGTGCTACTGTAATGGCTAGGGCCGATCAGAAGTTAATAAATTTGGCTAGAATATGCGTGCAATCGCTAACGGGTGCTCAATAACTGGTTTAAAATTGATTGGAGTGGTAATAGCACTTGTAGTAGTATGTATGGGGACCATGTAACCATATATTACTACTATATAAAATGTTTCTGCATCCTAAAAATTCAATATTAAGAGTATAGTATTAAGGTACGTTAAAACGCCTGCAGAGCACGTTTTGCAGTAAAAATTAACTACAGAAATATTCATTGTGCTACTGTAATGGCTAGGGCCGATCAGAAGTTAATAAATTTGTCCAGAATATGCGTGCAATCGCTAACGGGTGCTCAATAACTGGTTTAAAATTGATTGGAGTGGTAATAGCACTTCTAGTAGTATGTATGGGGACCATGTAACCATATATTACTACTATATAAAATTTTTCTGCATCCTAAAATTCAATATTAAGAGTGTAGGTATTAAGGTACGTTAAAACGACTGAAAAGTACATTTTGCAGTAATTGTTAACTACAGAAATATTCATTGTGCTACTGTAATGGCTAGGGCCGATCAGGAGTTAATAAATTTGCACAGAATATGCGTGCAATCGCTAACGGGTGCTCAATAGCACTTCTAGTAGTATGTATGGGGACCATGTAACCATATATTACTACTATATAAAATTTTTCTGCATCCTAAAATTCAATATTAAGAGTATAGTATTAAGGTACGTTAAAACGACTGAAAAGTACATTTTGCAGTAATTGTTAACTACAGAAATATTCATTGTGCTACTGTAATGGCTAGGGCCGATCAGAAGTTAATAAATTTGGCCAGAATATGCGTGCAATCGCTAACGGGTGCTCAATAACTGGTTTAAAATTGATTGGAGTGGTAATAGCACTTCTAGCAGTATGTATGGGGACCATGTAACCATATATTACTACTATATAAAATTTTTCTGCATCCTAAAATTCAATATTAAGAGTATAGTATTAAGGTACGTTAAAACGACTGAAAATTACATTTTGCAGTAATTGTGAACTACAGAAATATTCATTGTGCTACTGTAATGGTTAGGGCCGATCAGAAGTTAATAAATTTGGCAAGAATATGCGTGCAATCGCTAACGGGTGCTCAATAACTGGTTTAAAATTGATTGGAGTGGTAATAGCACTTCTTGTAGTATGTATGGGGACCATGTAATCATATATTACTACTATATAAAAATGTTCTGCATCCTAAAAATTCAATATTAAGAGTATAGTATTAAGGTACGTTAAAACGCCTGCAGAGCACGTTTTGCAGTAAATATTAACTACAGAAATATTCATTGTGCTACTGTAATGGCTAGGGCCGATCAGAAGTTAATAAATTTGGCCAGAATATGCGTGCAATCGCTAACGGGTGCTCAATAACTCGTTTAAAATTGATTGAAGTGGTAATTGCACTTCTAGTAGTATGTATGGGGACCATGCAACCATATATTACTACTATATAAAATTTTTCTGCATCCTAAAATTCAATATTAAGAGTATAGTATTAAGGTACGTTAAAACGACTGAAAATTACATTTTGCAGTAATTGTGAACTACAGAAATATTCATTGTGCTACTGTAATGGTTAGGGCCGATCAGAAGTTAATAAATTTGGCAAGAATATGCGTGCAATCGCTAACGGGTGCTCAATAACTGGTTTAAAATTGATTGGAGTGGTAATAGCACTTCTTGTAGTATGTATGGGGACCATGTAATCATATATTACTACTATATAAAAATGTTCTGCATCCTAAAAATTCAATATTAAGAGTATAGTATTAAGGTACGTTAAAACGCCTGCAGAGCACGTTTTGCAGTAAATATTAACTACAGAAATATTCATTGTGCTACTGTAATGGCTAGGGCCGATCAGAAGTTAATAAATTTGGCAAGCATATGCGTGCAATCGCTAACGGGTGCTCAATAACTGGTTTAAAATTGATTGGAGTGGTAATAGCACTTCTTGTAGTATGTATGGGGACCATGTAATCATATATTACTACTATATAAAAATGTTCTGCATCCTAAAAATTCAATATTAAGAGTATAGTATTAAGGTACGTTAAAACGCCTGCAGAGCACGTTTTGCAGTAAATATTAACTACAGAAATATTCATTGTGCTACTGTAATGGCTAGGGCCGATCAGAAGTTAATAAATTTGCACAGAATATGCATGCAATCGCTAACGGGTGCTCAATAACTGGTTTAAAATTGATTGGAGTGGTAATAGCACTTCTAGTAGTATGTATGGGGACAATGTAACCATATATTACTACTAAACAAAATTTTTCTGCATCCTAAAACTTCAATAATAAGAGTACAGTATTAAGGTACGTTAAAACGCCCGCAGAGCGCGTTTTGCAGTAAATATTAACTACAGAAATATTTATTGTGCTACTGTAATGGCTAGGGCCGATCAGAAGTTAATAAATTTGGCAAGAATATGCGTGCAATCGCTAACGGGTGCTCAATAACTGGTTTAAAATTGATTGGAGTGGTAATAGCACTTCTAGTAGTATGTATGGAGACCTTGTAACCATATATAACCACTATATAAAAATTTTCTGCATCCTAAAAATTTAATATTAAGAGTATAGTATTAAGGTACGTTCAAACGCCTGCAGAGCACGTTTTGCAGTAAATATTAACTACAGAAATATTCATTGTGCTACTGTAATGGCTAGGGCCGATCAGAAGTTAATAAATTTGCACAGAATATGCGTGCAATCGCTAACGGGTGCTCAATAACTGGTTTAAAATTGATTGGAGTGGTAATAGCACTTCTAATAGTATGTATGGGGACCATGTAACCATATATTACTACTATATAAACTTTTTCTGCATCCTAAAAATTCAATATTAAGAGTATAGTATTAAGGTACGTTAAAACGCCTGCAGAGCACGTTTTGCAGTAAATATTAACTACAGAAGTATTCATTGTGCTACTGTAATGGCTAGGGCCGATCAGAAGTTAATAAATTTGGCCAGAATATGCGTGCAATCGCTAACGGGTGCTCAATAACTGGTTTAAAATTGATTGGAGTGGTAATAGCACTTCTAGTAGTATGTATGGGGACCATGTAACCATATATTACTACTATATAAAATTTTTCTGCATCCTAAAAATTCAATATTAAGAGTATAGTATTAAGGTACGTTAAAACGCCTGCAGAGCACGTTTTGCAGTAAATATTAACTACAGAAATATTCATTGTGCTACTGTAATGGCTAGGGCCGATCAGAAGTTAATAAATTTGCACAGAATATGCGTGCAATCGCTAACGGGTGCTCAATAACTGGTTTAAAATTGATTGGAGTGGTAATAGCACTTCTAGTAGTATGTATGGGGACCATGTAATCATATATTACTACTATATAAAAATTTTCTGCATACTAAAAATTCAATATTAAGAGTATAGTATTGAGGTACGTTAAAACGCCTGCAGAGCATGTTTTGCAGTAAATATTCACTACAGAAAATTCATTGTGCTACTGTAATGGCTAGGGCCGATCAGAAGTTAATAAATTTGGCTAGAATATGCGTGCAATCGCTAACGGGTGCTCAATAACTGGTTTAAAATTGATTGGAGTGTTAATAGCACTTCTAGTAGTATGTATGGGGACCATGTAACCATATATTACTACTGTATAAAATTTTTCTGCATCCTAAAATTCAATACTAAGAGTATAGTATTAAGGTACGTTAAAACGACTGAAAAGTACATTTTGCAGTAATTGTTCACTACAGAAATATTCATTGTGCTACTGTAATGGCTAGGGCCGATCAGAAGTTAATAAATTTGGCCAGAATATGCGTGCAATCGCTAACGGGTGCTCAATAACTGGTTTAAAATTGATTGGAGTGGTAATAGCACTTCTAGTAGTATGTAAGGGGACCATGTAACCATATATTACTACTATATAAACTTTTACTGCATCCTAAAAATTAAATATTAAGAGTATAGTATTAAGGTAGGTTAAAACGCCTGCAGAGCACGTTTTCCAGTAAATATTAACTACAGAAATATTCATTATGCTACTGTAATGGCTAGGGCCGCTCAGAAGTTAATAAATTTGCACAGAATATGCGTGCAATCGCTAACGGGTGCTCAATAACTGGTTTAAAATTGATTGGAGTGGTAATAGCACTTCTAGTAGTATGTATGGGGACCATGTAACCATATATTACTACTATATAAAATTTTTCTGCATCCTAAAATTCAATATTAAGAGTATAGTATTAAGGTACGTTAAAACGACTGAAAAGTACATTTTGCAGTAATTGTTAACTACAGAAATATTCATTGTGCTACTGTAATGGCTAGGGCCGATCAGAAGTTAATAAATTTGGCCAGAATATGCGTGCAATCGCTAACGGGTGCTCAATAACTGGTTTAAAATTGATTGGAGTGGTAATAGCACTTCTAGTAGTATGTATGGGGACCATGTAACCATATATTACTACTATATAAAATTTTTCTGCATCCTAAAATTCAATATTAAGAGTATAGTATTAAGGTACGTTAAAACGACTGAAAAGTACATTTTGCAGTAATTGTTAACTACAGAAATATTCATTGTGCTACTGTAATGGCTAGGGCCGATCAGAAGTTAATAAATTTGGCCAGAATATGCGTGCAATCGCTAACGGGTGCTCAATAACTGGTTTAAAATTGATTGGAGTGGTAATAGCACTTCTAGTAGTAAGTATGGAGACCTTGTAACCATATATAACCACTATATAAAATTTTTCTGCATCCTAAAAATTCAATATTAAGAGTATAGTATTAAGGTACGTTAAAACGCCTGCAGAGCACGTTTTGCAGTAAATATTAACTACAGAAATATTCATTGTGCTACTGTAATGGTTAGGGCCGATCAGAAGTTAATAAATTTGGCCAGAATATGCGTGCAATCGCTAACGGGTGCTCAATAACTGGTTTAAAATTGATTGGAGTGGTAATAGCACTTCTAGTAGTATGTATGGGGACCATGTAGCCATATATTACTACTATATAAAATTTTTCTGCATCCTAAATATTCAATATTAAGAGTATAGGTATTAAGGTACGTTAAAACGACTGAAAAGTACATTTTGCAGTAATTGTTAACTACAGAAATATTCATTGTGCTACTGTAATGGCTAGGGCCGATCAGAAGTTAATAAATTTGCACAGAATATGCGTGCAATCGCTAACGGGTGCTCAATAACTGGTTTAAAATTGATTGGAGTGGCAATAGCACTTCTAGTAGTATGTATGGGGACCATGTAACCATATATTACTACTATATAAACTTTTTCTGCATCCTAAAAATTCAATATTAAGAGTATAGTATTAAGGTACTTTAAAACGCCTGCAGAGCACGTTTTGCAGTAAATATTAGCTACAGAAGTATTCATTGTGCTACTGTAATGGCTAGGGCCGATCAGAAGTTAATAAATTCGGCTAGAATATGCGTGCAATCGCTAATGGGTGCTCAATAACTGGTTTAAAATTGATTGGAGTGGTAATAGCACTTCTAGTAGTATGTATGGGGACCATGTAACCATATATTACTACTATATAAAATTTTTCTGCATCCTAAAAATTCAATATTAAGAGTATAGTATTAAGGTACGTTAAAACGCCTGCAGAGCACGTTTTGCAGTAAATATTAACTACAGAAATATTCATTGTGCTACTGTAATGGCTAGGGCCGATTAGAAGTTAATAAATTTGGCCAGAATATGCGTGCAATCGCTAACGGGTGCTCAATAACTGGTTTAAAATTGATTGGAGTGGTAATAGCACTTCTTGTAGTATGTATGGGGACCATGTAATCATATATTACTACTATATAAAAATGTTCTGCATCCTAAAAATTCAATATTAAGAGTATAGTATTAAGGTACGTTAAAACGCCTGCAGAGCACGATTTGCAGTAAATATTAACTACAGAAATATTCATTGTGCTACTGTAATGGCTATGGCCGATCAGAAGTTAATAAATTTGCACAGAATATGCGTGCAATCGCTAACGGGTGCTCAATAACTGGTTTAAAATTGATTGGAGTGGTAATAGCACTTCTAGTAGTATGTATGGGGACCATGTAACCATATATTAACACTATACAAAATTTTTCTGCATCCTAAAAATTCAATATTCAGAGTATAGTATTAAGGTACGTTAAAACGCCTGCAGAGCACGTTTTGCAGTAAATATTAACTACAGAAATATTCATTGTGCTACTGTAATGGCTAGGGCCGATCAGAAGTTAATAAATTTGGACAGAATATGCGTGCAATCGCTAACGGGTGCTCAATAACTGGTTTAAAATTGATTGGAGTGGTAATAGCACTTCTAGTAGTATGTATGGGGACCATGTAACCATATATTACTACTATACAAAATTTTTCTGCATCCTAAAAATTCAATATTAAGAGTATAGTATTAAGGTACGTTAAAACGCCTGCAGAGCACGTTTTGCAGTAAATATTAACTACAGAAATATTCATTGTGCTACTGTAATGGCTAGGGCCGATCAGAAGTTAATAAATTTGCACAGAATATGCGTGCAATCGCTAACGGGTGCTCAATAACTGGTTTAAAATTGATTGGAGTGGTAATAGCACTTCTTGTAGTATGTATGGGGACCATGTAATCATATATTACTACTATATAAAAATGTTCTGCATCCTAAACATTCAATATTAAGAGTATAGTATTAAGGTACGTTAAAACGCCTGCAGAGCACGTTTTGCAGTAAATATTAACTACAGAAAAATTCATTGTGCTACTGTAATGGCTAGGGCCGATCAGAAGTTAATAAATTTGCACAGAATATGCGTGCAATCGCTAACGGGTGCTCAATAACTGGTTTAAAATTGATTGGAGTGGTAATAGCACTTCTAGTAGTATGTATGGGGACCATGTAACCATATATTACTACTATATAAAATGTTTCTGCATCCTAAAAATTCAATATTAAGAGTATAGTATTAAGGTACGTTAAAACGCCTGCAGAGCACGTTTTGTAGTAAATATTAACTACAGAAATATTCATTGTGCTACTGTAATGGCTAGGGCCGATCAGAAGTTAATAAATTTGCACAGAATATGCGTGCAATTGCTAACGGGTGCTCAATAACTGGTTTAAAATTGATTGGAGTGGTAATAGCACTTCTTGTAGTATGTATGGGGACCATGTAATCATATATTACTACTATATAAAAATGTTCTGCATCCTAAAAATTCAATATTAAGAGTATAGTATTAAGGTACGTTAAAACGCCTGCAGAGCACGTTTTGCAGTAAATATTAACTACAGAAATATTCATTGTGCTTCTGTAATGGCTAGGGCCGATCAGAAGTTAATAAATTTGGCCAAAATTTGCGTGCAATCGCTAACGGGTGCTCAATAACTGGTTTAAAATTGATTGGAGTGGTAATAGCACATCTAGTAGTATGTATGGCGACCATGTAACCATATATTACTACTATACAAAATTTTTCTGCATCCTAAAAATTCAATATTAAGAGTATAGTATTAAGGTACGTTAAAACGCCTGCAGAGCACGTTTTGCAGTAAATATTAACTACAGAAATATTCATTGTGCTACTGTAATGGCTAGGGCCGATCAGAAGTTAATAAATTTGGCCAGAATATGCGTGCAATCGCTAACGGGTGCTCAATAACTGGTTTAAAATTGAATGGAGTGGTAATAGCACTTCTAGTAGTATGTATGGGGACCATGTAACCATATATTACTACTATATAAAATTTTTCTGCATCCTAAAATTCAATATTAAGAGTGTAGGTATTAAGGTACGTTAAAACGACTGAAAAGTACATTTTGCAGTAATTGTTAACTACAGAAATATTCATTGTGCTACTGTAATGGCTAGGGCCGATCAGGAGTTAATAAATTTGCACAGAATATGCGTGCAATCGCTAACGGGTGCTCAATAGCACTTCTAGTAGTATGTATGGGGACCATGTAACCATATATTACTACTATATAAAATTTTTCTGCATCCTAAAATTCAATATTAAGAGTATAGTATTAAGGTACGTTAAAACGACTGAAAAGTACATTTTGCAGTAATTGTTAACTACAGAAATATTCATTGTGCTACTGTAATGGCTAGGGCCGATCAGAAGTTAATAAATTTGGCCAGAATATGCGTGCAATCGCTAACGGGTGCTCAATAACTGGTTTAAAACTGATTGGAGTGGTAATAGCACTTCTAGTAGTATGTATGGGGACCATGTAACCATATATTACTACTATATAAACTTTTTCTGCATCCTAAAAATTCAATATTAAGAGTAAAGTATTAAGGTGCGTTAAAACGTCTGCACAGCACGTTTTGCAGTAAATATTAACTACAGAAATATTCATTGTGCTACTGTAATGGCTAGGGCCGATCAGAAGTTAATAAATTTGGCTAGAATATGCATGCAATCGCTAACGGGGGCTCAATAACTCGTTTAAAATTGATTGAAGTGGTAATTGCACTTCTAGTAGTATGTATGGGGACCATGCAACCATATATTACTACTATATAAAATATTTCTGCATCCTAAAATTCAATATTAAGGAGTATAGTATTAAGGTACGCTAAAACGACTGAAAATTACATTTTGCAGTAATTGTGAACTACAGACATATTCATTGTGCTACTGTAATGGTTAGGGCCGATCAGAAGTTAATAAATTTGGCCAAAATATGCGTGCAATGCTAACGGGGTGCTCAATAACTGGTTTAAAATTGATTGGAGTGGTAATAGCACTTCTAGTAGTATGTATGGGGGACCATGTAACCATATATTACAACCATATAAAATTTTTTCTGCATCCTAAAAATTCAATATTAAGAGTATAGTATTAAGGTACGTTTAAAACGCCTGCAGAGCACGTTTTGCAGTAAATATTAACCTACAGAAATATTCATTGTGCTACTGTAATGGCTACGGACGATCAGAAGTTAATAAATTTGGCAAGAATATGCGTGCAATCGCTAACGGGGTGCTCAATAACTGGTTAAAATGATTGGAGTGGTAATAGCACTTCTTGTAGTAAGTATGGGGACCATGTAATCATATATTACTACTATATAAAAATGTTCTGCATCCTAAAAATTCAATATTAAGAGTATAGTATAAGGTACGTTAAAACGCCTGCAGAGCACGTTTTGCAGTAAATATTAACTACAGAAATATTCATTGTGCTACTGTAATGGCTAGGGCCGATCAGAAGTTAATAAATTTGCACAGAATATGCATGCAATCGCTAACGGGTGCTCAATAACTGGTTTAAAATTGATTGGAGTGGTAATAGCACTTCTAGTAGTATGTATGGGGACCATGTAACCATATATTACTACTAAACAAAATTTTTCTGCATCCTAAAACTTCAATATTAAGAGTACAGTATTAAGGACGTTAAAACGCCCGCAGAGCGCGTTTTGCAGTAAATATTAACTACAGAAATATTTATTGTGCTACTGTAATGGCTAGGGCGATCAGAAGTTAATAAATTTGGCCAGAATATGCGTGCAATCGCTAACGGGTGCTCAATAACTGGTTTAAAATTGATTGGAGTGGTAATAGCACTTCTAGTAGTATGTATGGAGACCTTGTAACCATATATAACCACTATATAAAAAATTTTCTGCATCCTAAAAATTTAATATAAGAGTATAGTATTAAGGTACGTTTAAACGCCTGCAGAGCACGTTTTGCAGTAAATATTAACTACAGAAATATTCATTGTGCTACTGTAATGGCTAGGGCCGATCAGAAGTTAATAAATTTGCACAGAATATGCGTGCAATCGCTAACGGGTGCTCAATACTGGTTTAAAATTGATTGGAGTGGTAATAGCACTTCTAATAGTATGTATGGGGACCATGTAACCATATATTACTACTATATACACTTTTTCTGCATCCTAAAATTCAATATTAAGAGTATAGTATTACGGTACGTTAAAACGCCTGCAGAGCACGTTTTGCAGTAAATATTAACTACAGAAGTATTCATTGTGCTACTGTAAGGCTAGGGCCGATCAGAAGTTAATAAATTTGGCCAGAATATGCGTGCAATCGCTAACGGGTGCTCAAAACTGGTTTAAAATTGATTGGAGTGGTAATAGCACTTCTAGTAGTATGTATGGGGACCATGTAACCATATATTACTACTATATAAAAATTTTTCTGCATCCTAAACATTCAATATTAAGAGTATAGTATTAAGGTACGTTAAACGCCTGCAGAGCATGTTTTGCAGTAAATATTCACTACAGAAAATTCATTGTGCTACTGTAATGGCTAGGGCGATCAGAAGTTAATAAATTGGCTAGAATATGCGTGCAATCGCTAACGGGTGCTCAATAACTGGTTTAAAATTGATTGGAGTGTTAATAGCACTTCTAGTAGTATGTATGGGGACCATGTAACCATATATACTATTACTACTGTATAAAATTTTTCTGCATCCTAAAATTCAATACTAAGAGTATAGTATTAAGGTACGTTAAAACGACTGAAAAGTACATTTTGCAGTAATTGTTCACTACAGAAATATTCATTGTGCTACTGTAATGGCTAGGGCCGATCAGAAGTTAATAAATTTGGCCAGAATATGTGTGCAATCGCTAACGGGTGCTCAATAACTGGTTTAAAATTGATTGGAGTGGTAATAGCACTTCTAGTAGTATGTAAGGGGACCATGTAACCATATATTACTACTATATAAACTTTTACTGCATCCTAAAAATTAAATATTAAGAGTATAGTATTAAGGTAGGTTAAAACGCCTGCAGAGCACGTTTTCCAGTAAATATTAACTACAGAAATATTCATATGCTACTGTAATGGCTAGGGCCGCTCAGAAGTTAATAAATTTGCACAGAATATGCGTGCAATCGCTAACGGGTGCTCAATAACTGGTTTAAAATTGATTGGAGTGGTAATAGCACTTCTAGTAGTATGTATGGGGACCATGTAACCATATATTACTACTATATAAAATTTTTCTGCATCCTAAAATTCAATATTAAGAGTATAGTATTAAGGTACGTTAAAAACGACTGAAAAGTACATTTTGCAGTAATTGTAACTACAGAAATATTCATTGTGCTACTGTAATGGCTAGGGCCGATCAGAAGTTAATAAATTTGGCCAGAATATGCGTGCAATCGCTAACGGGTGCTCCAATACTGGTTTAAAATTGATTGGAGTGGTAATATCACTTCTAGTAGTATGTATGGGGACCATGTAACCATATATTACTACTATATAAACTTTTTCTGCATCCTAAAAATCAATATTAAGAGTAAAGTATTAAGGTACGTTAAAACGCCTGCACAGCACGTTTTGCAGTAAATATTAACTACAGAAATATTCATTGTGCTACTGTAATGGCTAGGGCCGATCAGAAGTTAATAAATTTGCACAGAATATGCGTACAATCGCTAACGGGTGCTCAATAACTCGTTTAAAATTGATTGAGTGGCAATAGCACTTCTAGTAGTATGTATGGGGACCATGTAACCATATCTTACTACTATATAAAATTTTTCTGCATCCTAAAAATTCAATATTAAGAGTATAGTATTAAGGTACGTTAAAACGCCTGCAGAGCACGTTTTGCAGTAAATATTAACTACAGAAATATTCATTGTGCTACTGTAATGGCTAGGCCGATCAGAAGTTAATAAATTTGCACAGAATATGCGTGCAATCGCTAACGGGTGCTCATAACTGGTTTAAAATTGATTGGAGTGGTAATAGCACTTCTAATAGTATGTATGGGGACCATGTAACCATATATTACTACTATATAAACTTTTTCTGCATCCTAAAATTCAATATTAAGAGTATAGTATTAAGGTACGTTAAAACGCCTGCAGAGCACGTTTTGCAGTAAAATATTAACTACAGAAGTATTCATTGTGCTACTGTAATGGCTAGGGCCGATCAGAAGTTAATAAATTTGGCCAGAATATGCGTGCAATCGCTAACGGGTGCTCATAACTGGTTTAAAATTGATTGGAGTGGTAATAGCACTTCTAGTAGTATGTATGGGGACCATGTAACCATATATTACTATCTATAAAATTTTTTCTGCATCCTAAAAAATCAATATTAAGAGTATAGTATTAAGGTACGTTAAAACGCTGCAGAGCATGTTTTGCAGTAAATATTCACTACAGAAAATTCATTGTGCTACTGTAATGGCTAGGGCCGATCAGAAGTTAATAAATTTGGCTAGACAATGCGTGCAATCGCTAACGGGTGTCTCAATAACTGGTTTAAAATTGATTGGAGTGTTAATAGCACTTCTAGTAGTATGTATGGGGGACCATGTAACCATATATTACTACTGTATAAAAATTTTTCTGCATCCTAAAATTCAATACTAAGAGTATAGTATTAGGTACGTTAAAACGACTGAAAAGTACATTTTGCAGTAATTGTTCACTACAGAAATATTCATTGTGCTACTGTAATGGCTAGGGCCGATCAGAAGTTAATAAATTTGGCCAGAATATGCGTGCAATCGCTAACGGGTGCTCAATAACTGGTTTAAAATTGATTGGAGTGGTAATAGCACTTCTAGTAGTATGTAAGGGGACCATGTAACCATATATTACTACTATATAAACTTTTACTGCATCCTAAAAATTAAATATTAAGAGTATAGTTTAAGGTAGGTTAAAACGCCTGCAGAGCACGTTTTCCAGTAAATATTAACTACAGAAATATTCATTATGCTACTGTAATGGCTAGGGCCGCTCAGAATTTAATAAATTTGCACAGAATATGCGTGCAATCGCTACGGGTGCTCAATAACTGGTTTAAAATTGATTGGGAGTGGTAATAGCACTTCTAGTAGTATGTATGGGGACCATGTAACATATATTACTACTATACTAAAATTTTCTGCATCCTAAAATTCAATATTAAGAGTATAGTATTAAGGTTCGTTAAAAACGACTGAAAAGTACATTTTGCAGTAATTGTTAACTACAGAAATTTCATTGTGCTACTGTAATGGCTAGGGCCGATCAGAAGTTAATAAATTGGCCAGAATATGCGTGCAATCGCTAACGGGGTGCTCAATAACTGGTTTAAAATTGATTGGAGTGGTAATATCACTTCTAGTAGTATGTATGGGGACCATGTAACCATATATTACTACTATATAAACTTTTCTGCATCCCTAAAAATTCAATATTAATGAGTAAAGTATTAAGTACGTTAAAACTCCTGCACAGCACGTTTTGCAGTAAATATTAACTACAGAAATATTCATTGTGCTACTGTAATGGCTAGGGCCGATCAGAAGTTAATAAATTTAGCACAGAATATGCGTACAATCGCTAACGGGTCTCAATAACTCGTTTAAAATTGATTTGGAGTGGCAATAGCACTTCTAGTAGTATGTATGGGGACCATGTAACCATATATTACTACTATAAAATTTTTCTGCATCTAAAAATTCAATATTAAGAGTATAGTATTAAGGTACGTTAAAACGCCTGCAGAGCAACGTTTTGCAGTAAAATATTAACTAACAGAAATATTCATTGTGCTACTGTAATGGCTAGGGCCGATCAGAAGTTAATAAATTTGGCCAGAATATGCGTGCAATCGCTAACGGTGCTCAATAACTGGTTAAAATTGATTGGAGTGTGGTAATAGCACTTCTTGTAGTATGTATGGGGACCATGTAATCATATATTACTACTATATAAAAATGTTCTGCATCCTAAAAATTCAATATTAAGAGTATAGTATTAAGGTACGTTAAAACGCCTGCAGAGCACGTTTTGCAGTAAATATTAACCACAGAAATATTCATTGTGCTACTGTAATGGCTAGGGCCGATCAGAAGTTAATAAATTTGCACAGAATATGCGTGCAATCGCTAACGGGTGCTCAATAGATGGTTTAAAATTGATTGGAGTGGTAATAGCACTTCTTGTAGTATGTATGGGGACCATGTAATCATATATTACTACTATATAAAATTTTTCTGCATACTAAAAATTCAATATTAAGAGTATAGTATTGAGGTACGTTAAAACGCCTGCAGAGCATGTTTTGCAGTAAATATTCACTACAGAAATATTCATTGTGCTACTGTAATGGCTAGGGCCGATCAGAAGTTAATAAATTTGGCTTGAATATGCGTGCAATCGCTAACGGGTGCTCAATAACTGGTTTAAAATTGATTGGAGTGGTAATAGCACTTCTAGTAGTATGTATGGGGACCATGTAACCATATATTACTACTGTATAAAATTTTTCTGCATCCTAAAATTCAATACTAAGAGTATAGTATTAAGGTACGTTAAAACGACTGAAAAGTACATTTTGCAGTAATTGTTAACTACAGAAATATTCATTGTGCTACTGTAATGGCTAGGGCCGATCAGAAGTTAATAAATTTGGCCAGAATATGCGTGCAATCGCTAACGGGTGCTCAATAACTGGTTTAAAATTGGAGTGGTAATACCACTTCTAGTAGTATGTAAGGGGACCATGTAACCATATATTACTACTATATAAACTTTTACTGCATCCTAAAAATTAAATATTAAGAGTATAGTATTAAGGTACGTTAAAACGCCTGCAGAGCACGCTTTCCAGTAAATATTAACTACAGAAATATTCATTATGCTACTGTAATGGCTAGGGCCGCTCAGAAGTTAATAAATTTGCACAGAATATGCGTGCAATCGCTAACGGGTGCTCAATAACTGGTTTAAAATTGATTGGAGTGGTAATAACACTTCTAGTAGTATGTATGGGGACCATGTAACCATATATTACTACTATATAAAATTTTTCTGCATCCTAAAATTCAATATTAAGAGTATAGTATTAAGGTACGTTAAAACGACTGACAAGTACATTTTGCAGTAATTGTTAACTACAGAAATATTCATTGTGCTACTGTAATGGCTAGGGCCGATCAGAAGTTAATAAATTTGGCCAGAATATGCGTGCAATCGCTAACGGGTGCTCAATAGATGGTTTAAAATTGATTGGAGTGGTAATAGCACTTCTAGTAGTATGTATGGGGACCATGTAACCATATATTACTACTATATAAAATTTTTCTGCATCCTAAAAATTCAATATTAAGAGTATAGTATTAAGGTACGTTAAAACGCCTGCAGAGCACGTTTTGCAGTAAATATTAACTACAGAAATATTCATTGTGCTACTGTAATGGCTAGGGCCGATCAGAAGTTAATAAATTTGCACAGAATATGCGTGCAATCGCTAACGGGTGCTCAATAACTGGTTTAAAATTGATTGGAGTGGTAATAGCACTTCTAGTAGTATGTATGGGGACCATGTAATCATATATTACTACTATATAAAAATTTTCTGCATACTAAAAATTCAATATTAAGAGTATAGTATTAAGGTACGTTAAAACGCCTGCAGAGCATGTTTTGCAGTAAATATTCACTACAGAAAATTCATTGTGCTACTGTAATGGCTAGGGCCGATCAGAAGTTAATAAATTTGGCTAGAATATGCGTGCAATCGCTAACGGGTGCTCAATAACTGGTTTAAAATTAATTGGAGTGGTAATAGCACTTCTAGTAGTATGTATGGGGACCATGTAACCATATATTACTACTGTATAAAATTTTTCTGCATCCTAAAATTCAATACTAAGAGTATAGTATTAAGGTACGTTAAAACGACTGAAAAGTACATTTTGCAGTAATTGTTCACTACAGAAATATTCATTGTGCTACTGTAATGGCTAGGGCCGATCAGAAGTTAATAAATTTGGCCAGAATATGCGTGCAATCGCTAACGGGTGCTCAATAACTGGTTTAAAATTGATTGGAGTGGTAATAGCACTTCTAGTAGTATGTAAGGGGACCATGTAACCATATATTACTACTATATAAACTTTTACTGCATCCTAAAAATTAAATATTAAGAGTATAGTATTAAGGTAGGTTAAAACGCCTGCAGAGCACGTTTTCCAGTAAATATTAACTACAGAAATATTCATTATGCTACTGTAATGGCTAGGGCCGCTCAGAAGTTAATAAATTTGCACAGAATATGCGTGCAATCGCTAACGGGTGCTCAATAACTGGTTTAAAATTGATTGGAGTGGTAATAGCACTTCTAGTAGTATGTATGGGGACCATGTAACCATATATTACTACTATATAAAATTTTTCTGCATCCTAAAATTCAATATTAAGAGTATAGTATTAAGGTACGTTAAAACGACTGAAAAGTACATTTTGCAGTAATTGTTAACTACAGAAATATTCATTGTGCTACTGTAATGGCTAGGGCCGATCAGAAGTTAATAAATTTGGCCAGAATATGCGTGCAATCGCTAACGGGTGCTCAATAACTGGTTTAAAATTGATTGGAGTGGTAATATCACTTCTAGTAGTATGTATGGGGACCATGTAACCATATATTACTACTATATAAACTTTTTCTGCATCCTAAAAATTCAATATTAAGAGTAAAGTATTAAGGTACGTTAAAACGCCTGCACAGCACGTTTTGCAGTAAATATTAACTACAGAAATATTCATTGTGCTACTGTAATGGCTAGGGCCGATCAGAAGTTAATAAATTTGCACAGAATATGCGTGCAATCGCTAACGGGTGCTCAATAACTCGTTTAAAATTGATTGGAGTGGCAATAGCACTTCTAGTAGTATGTATGGGGACCATGTAACCATATATTACTACTATATAAAATTTTTCTGCATCCTAAAAATTCAATATTAAGAGTATAGTATTAAGGTACGTTAAAACGCCTGCAGAGCACGTTTTGCAGTAAATATTAACTACAGAAATATTCATTGTGCTACTGTAATGGCTAGGGCCGATCAGAAGTTAATAAATTTGGCCAGAATATGCGTGCAATCGCTAACGGGTGCTCAATAACTGGTTTAAAATTGATTGGAGTGGTAATAGCACTTCTTGTAGTATGTATGGGGACCATGTAATCATATATTACTACTATATAAAAATGTTCTGCATCCTAAAAATTCAATATTAAGAGTATAGTATTAAGGTACGTTAAAACGCCTGCAGAGCACGTTTTGCAGTAAATATTAACCACAGAAATATTCATTGTGCTACTGTAATGGCTAGGGCCGATCAGAAGTTAATAAATTTGCACAGAATATGCGTGCAATCGCTAACGGGTGCTCAATAGATGGTTTAAAATTGATTGGAGTGGTAATAGCACTTCTTGTAGTATGTATGGGGACCATGTAATCATATATTACTACTATATAAAATTTTTCTGCATACTAAAAATTCAATATTAAGAGTATAGTATTGAGGTACGTTAAAACGCCTGCAGAGCATGTTTTGCAGTAAATATTCACTACAGAAATATTCATTGTGCTACTGTAATGGCTAGGGCCGATCAGAAGTTAATAAATTTGGCTAGAATATGCGTGCAATCGCTAACGGGTGCTCAATAACTGGTTTAAAATTGATTGGAGTGGTAATAGCACTTCTAGTAGTATGTATGGGGACCATGTAACCATATATTACTACTGTATAAAATTTTTCTGCATCCTAAAATTCAATACTAAGAGTATAGTATTAAGGTACGTTAAAACGACTGAAAAGTACATTTTGCAGTAATTGTTAACTACAGAAATATTCATTGTGCTACTGTAATGGCTAGGGCCGATCAGAAGTTAATAAATTTGGCCAGAATATGCGTGCAATCGCTAACGGGTGCTCAATAACTGGTTTAAAATTGGAGTGGTAATACCACTTCTAGTAGTATGTAAGGGGACCATGTAACCATATATTACTACTATATAAACTTTTACTGCATCCTAAAAATTAAATATTAAGAGTATAGTATTAAGGTACGTTAAAACGCCTGCAGAGCACGCTTTCCAGTAAATATTAACTACAGAAATATTCATTATGCTACTGTAATGGCTAGGGCCGCTCAGAAGTTAATAAATTTGCACAGAATATGCGTGCAATCGCTAACGGGTGCTCAATAACTGGTTTAAAATTGATTGGAGTGGTAATAACACTTCTAGTAGTATGTATGGGGACCATGTAACCATATATTACTACTATATAAAATTTTTCTGCATCCTAAAATTCAATATTAAGAGTATAGTATTAAGGTACGTTAAAACGACTGACAAGTACATTTTGCAGTAATTGTTAACTACAGAAATATTCATTGTGCTACTGTAATGGCTAGGGCCGATCAGAAGTTAATAAATTTGGCCAGAATATGCGTGCAATCGCTAACGGGTGCTCAATAGATGGTTTAAAATTGATTGGAGTGGTAATAGCACTTCTAGTAGTATGTATGGGGACCATGTAACCATATATTACTACTAAACAAAATTTTTCTGCATCCTAAAACTTCAATATTAAGAGTACAGTATTAAGGTACGTTAAAACGCCCGCAGAGCGCGTTTTGCAGTAAATATTAACTACAGAAATATTTATTGTGCTACTGTAATGGCTAGGGCCGATCAGAAGTTAATAAATTTGGCCAGAATATGCGTGCAATCGCTAACGGGTGCTCAATAACTGGTTTAAAATTGATTGGAGTGGTAATAGCACTTCTAGTAGTATGTATGGAGACCTTGTAACCATATATAACCACTATATAAAAATTTTCTGCATCCTAAAAATTTAATATTAAGAGTATAGTATTAAGGTACGTTCAAACGCCTGCAGAGCACGTTTTGCAGTAAATATTAACTACAGAAATATTCATTGTGCTACTGTAATGGCTAGGGCCGATCAGAAGTTAATAAATTTGCACAGAATATGCGTGCAATCGCTAACGGGTGCTCAATAACTGGTTTAAAATTGATTGGAGTGGTAGTAGCACTTCTAATAGTATGTATGGGGACCATGTAACCATATATTACTACTATATATACTTTTTCTGCATCCTAAAAATTCAATATTAAGAGTATAGTATTAAGGTACGTTAAAACGCCTGCAGAGCACGTTTTGCAGTAAATATTAACTACAGAAGTATTCATTGTGCTACTGTAATGGCTAGGGCCGATCAGAAGTTAATAAATTTGGCCAGAATATGCGTGCAATCGCTAACGGGTGCTCAATAACTGGTTTAAAATTGATTGGAGTGGTAATAGCACTTCTAGTAGTATGTATGGGGACCATGTAACCATATATTACTACTATATAAAATTTTTCTGCATCCTAAAAATTCAATATTAAGAGTATAGTATTAAGGTACGTTAAAACGCCTGCAGAGCACGTTTTGCAGTAAATATTAACTACAGAAATATTCATTGTGCCACTGTAATGGCTAGGGCCGATCAGAAGTTAATAAATTTGCACAGAATATGCGTGCAATCGCTAACGGGTGCTCAATAACTGGTTTAAAATTGATTGGAGTGGTAATAGCACTTCTAGTAGTATGTATGGGGACCATGTAATCATATATTACTACTATATAAAAATTTTCTGCATACTAAAAATTCAATATTAAGAGTATAGTATTGAGGTACGTTAAAACGCCTGCAGAGCATGTTTTGCAGTAAATATTCACTACAGAAAATTCATTGTGCTACTGTAATGGCTAGGGCCGATCAGAAGTTAATAAATTTGGCTAGAATATGCGTGCAATCGCTAACGGGTGCTCAATAACTGGTTTAAAATTGATTGGAGTGTTAATAGCACTTCTAGTAGTATGTATGGGGACCATGTAACCATATATTACTACTGTATAAAATTTTTCTGCATCCTAAAATTCAATACTAAGAGTATAGTATTAAGGTACGTTAAAACGACTGAAAAGTACATTTTGCAGTAATTGTTCACTACAGAAATATTCATTGTGCTACTGTAATGGCTAGGGCCGATCAGAAGTTAATAAATTTGGCCAGAATATGCGTGCAATCGCTAACGGGTGCTCAATAACTGGTTTAAAATTGGAGTGGTAATACCACTTCTAGTAGTATGTAAGGGGACCATGTAACCATATATTACTACTATATAAACTTTTACTGCATCCTAAAAATTAAATATTAAGAGTATAGTATTAAGGTACGTTAAAACGCCTGCAGAGCACGCTTTCCAGTAAATATTAACTACAGAAATATTCATTATGCTACTGTAATGGCTAGGGCCGCTCAGAAGTTAATAAATTTGCACAGAATATGCGTGCAATCGCTAACGGGTGCTCAATAACTGGTTTAAAATTGATTGGAGTGGTAATAACACTTCTAGTAGTATGTATGGGGACCATGTAACCATATATTGCTACTATATAAAATTTTTCTGCATCCTAAAATTCAATATTAAGAGTATAGTATTAAGGTACGTTAAAACGACTGACAAGTACATTTTGCAGTAATTGTTAACTACAGAAATATTCATTGTGCTACTGTAATGGCTAGGGCCGATCAGAAGTTAATAAATTTGGCCAGAATATGCGTGCAATCGCTAACGGGTGCTCAATAGATGGTTTAAAATTGATTGGAGTGGTAATAGCACTTCTAGTAGTATGTATGGGGACCATGTAACCATATATTACTACTAAACAAAATTTTTCTGCATCCTAAAACTTCAATATTAAGAGTACAGTATTAAGGTACGTTAAAACGCCCGCAGAGCGCGTTTTGCAGTAAATATTAACTACAGAAATATTTATTGTGCTACTGTAATGGCTAGGGCCGATCAGAAGTTAATAAATTTGGTCAGAATATGCGTGCAATCGCTAACGGGTGCTCAATAACTGGTTTAAAATTGATTGGAGTGGTAATAGCACTTCTAGTAGTATGTATGGAGACCTTGTAACCATATATAACCACTATATAAAAATTTTCTGCATCCTAAAAATTTAATATTAAGAGTATAGTATTAAGGTACGTTCAAACGCCTGCAGAGCACGTTTTGCAGTAAATATTAACTACAGAAATATTCATTGTGCTACTGTAATGGCTAGGGCCGATCAGAAGTTAATAAATTTGCACAGAATATGCGTGCAATCGCTAACGGGTGCTCAATAACTGGTTTAAAATTGATTGGAGTGGTAATAGCACTTCTAATAGTATGTATGGGGACCATGTAACCATATATTACTACTATATAAACTTTTTCTGCATCCTAAAAATTCAATATTAAGAGTATAGTATTAAGGTACGTTAAAACGCCTGCAGAGCACGTTTTGCAGTAAATATTAACTACAGAAGTATTCATTGTGCTACTGTAATGGCTAGGGCCGATCAGAAGTTAATAAATATGGCCAGAATATGCGTGCAATCGCTAACGGGTGCTCAATAACTGGTTTAAAATTGATTGGAGTGGTAATAGCACTTCTAGTAGTATGTATGGGGACCATGTAACCATATATTACTACTATATAAAATTTTTCTGCATCCTAAAATTCAATATTAAGAGTATAGTATTAAGGTACGTTAAAACGACTGAAAAGTACATTTTGCAGTAATTGTTAACTACAGAAATATTCATTGTGCTACTGTAATGGCTAGGGCCGATCAGAAGTTAATAAATTTGGCCAGAATATGCGTGCAATCGCTAACGGGTGCTCAATAACTGGTTTAAAATTGATTGGAGTGGTAATATCACTTCTAGTAGTATGTATGGGGACCATGTAACCATATATTACTACTATATAAACTTTTTCTGCATCATAAAAATTCAATATTAAGAGTAAAGTATTAAGGTACGTTAAAACGCCTGCACAGCACGTTTTGCAGTAAATATTAACTACAGAAATATTCATTGTGCTACTGTAATGGCTAGGGCCGATCAGAAGTTTATAAATTTGCACAGAATATGCGTGCAATCGCTAACGGGTGCTCAATAACTCGTTTAAAATTGATAGGAGTGGCAATAGCACTTCTAGTAGTATGTATGGGGACCATGTAACCATATATTACTACTATATAAAATTTTTCTGCATCCTAAAAATTCAATATTAAGAGTATAGTATTAAGGTACGTTAAAACGCCTGCAGAGCACGTTTTGCAGTAAATATTAACCACAGAAATATTCATTGTGCTACTGTAATGGCTAGGGCCGATCAGAAGTTAATAAATTTGCACAGAATATGCGTGCAATCGCTAACGGGTGCTCAATAACTGGTTTAAAATTGATTGGAGTGGTAATAGCACTTCTTGTAGTATGTATGGGGACCATGTAATCATATATTACTACTATATAAAAATGTTCTGCATCCTAAAAATTCAATATTAAGAGTATAGTATTAAGGTACGTTAAAACGCCTGCAGAGCACGTTTTGCAGTAAATATTAACCACAGAAATATTCATTGTGCTACTGTAATGGCTAGGGCCGATCAGAAGTTAATAAATTTGCACAGAATATGCGTGCAATCGCTAACGGGTGCTCAATAGATGGTTTAAAATTGATTGGAGTGGTAATAGCACTTCTTGTAGTATGTATGGGGACCATGTAATCATATATTACTACTATATAAAATTTTTCTGCATACTAAAAATTCAATATTAAGAGTATAGTGTTGAGGTACGTTAAAACGCCTGCAGAGCACGTTTTGCAGTAAATATTAACCACAGAAATATTCATTGTGCTACTGTAATGGCTAGGGCCGATCAGAAGTTAATAAATTTGCACAGAATATGCGTGCAATCGCTAACGGGTGCTCAATAGATGGTTTAAAATTGATTGGAGTGGTAATAGCACTTCTTGTAGTATGTATGGGGACCATGTAATCATATATTACTACTATATAAAAATGTTCTGCATCCTAAAAATTCAATATTAAGAGTATAGTATTAAGGTACGTTAAAACGCCTGCAGAGCACGTTTTGCAGTAAATATTAACCACAGAAATATTCATTGTGCTACTGTAATGGCTAGGGCCGATCAGAAGTTAATAAATTTGCACAGAATATGCGTGCAATCGCTAACGGGTGCTCAATAGATGGTTTAAAATTGATTGGAGTGGTAATAGCACTTCTTGTAGTATGTATGGGGACCATGTAATCATATATTACTACTATATAAAATTTTTCTGCATACTAAAAATTCAATATTAAGAGTATAGTATTGAGGTACGTTAAAACGCCTGCAGAGCATGTTTTGCAGTAAATATTCACTACAGAAATATTCATTGTGCTACTGTAATGGCTAGGGCCGATCAGAAGTTAATAAATTTGGTTAGAATATGCGTGCAATCGCTAACGGGTGCTCAATAACTGGTTTAAAATTGATTGGAGTGGTAATAGCACTTCTAGTAGTATGTATGGGGACCATGTAACCATATATTACTACTGTATAAAATTTTTCTGCATCCTAAAATTCAATACTAAGAGTATAGTATTAAGGTACGTTAAAACGACTGAAAAGTACATTTTGCAGTAATTGTTAACTACAGAAATATTCATTGTGCTACTGTAATGGCTAGGGCCGATCAGAAGTTAATAAATTTGGCCAGAATATGCGTGCAATCGCTAACGGGTGCTCAATAACTGGTTTAAAATTGGAGTGGTAATACCACTTCTAGTAGTATGTAAGGGGACCATGTAACCATATATTACTACTATATAAACTTTTACTGCATCCTAAAAATTAAATATTAAGAGTATAGTATTAAGGTACGTTAAAACGCCTGCAGAGCACGTTTTCCAGTAAATATTAACTACAGAAATATTCATTATGCTACTGTAATGGCTAGGGCCGCTCAGAAGTTAATAAATTTGCACAGAATATGCGTGCAATCGCTAACGGGTGCTCAATAACTGGTTTAAAATTGATTGGAGTGGTAATAACACTTCTAGTAGTATGTATGGGGACCATGTAACCATATATTACTACTATATAAAATTTTTCTGCATCCTAAAATTCAATATTAAGAGTATAGTATTAAGGTACGTTAAAACGACTGACAAGTACATTTTGCAGTAATTGTTAACTACAGAAATATTCATTGTGCTACTGTAATGGCTAGGGCCGATCAGAAGTTAATAAATTTGGCCAGAATATGCGTGCAATCGCTAACGGGTGCTCAATAGATGGTTTGAAATTGATTGGAGTGGTAATAGCACTTCTAGTAGTATGTATGGGGACCATGTAACCATATATTACTACTATATAAACTTTTTCTGCATCCTAAAAATTCAATATTAAGAGTAAAGTATTAAGGTACGTTAAAACGCCTGCACAGCACGTTTTGCAGTAAATATTAACTACAGAAATATTCATTGTGCTAGTGTAATGGCTAGGGCCGATCAGAAGTTAATAAATTTGCACAGAATATGCGTGCAATCGCTAACGGGTGCTCAAAAACTCGTTTAAAATTTATTGGAGTGGTAATAGCACTTCTAGTAGTATGTATGGAGACCTTGTAACCATATATAACCACTATATAAAACTTTTCTGCATCCTAAAAATTCAATATTAAGAGTATAGTATTAAGGTACGTTAAAACGCCTGCAGAGCACGTTTTGCAGTAAATATTAACTACAGAAATATTCATTGTGCTACTGTAATGGCTAGGGCCGATCAGAAGTTAATAAATTTGGCCAGAATATGCGTGCAATCGCTAACGGGTGCTCAATAACTGGTTTAAAATTGAATGGAGTGGTAATAGCACTTCTTGTAGTATGTATGGGGACCATGTAATCATATATTACTACTATATAAAAATGTTCTGCATCCTAAAAATTCAATATTAAGAGTATAGTATTAAGGTACGTTAAAACGCCTGCAGAGCACGTTTTGCAGTAAATATTAACCACAGAAATATTCATTGTGCTACTGTAATGGCTAGGGCCGATCAGAAGTTAATAAATTTTGCACAGAATATGCGTGCAATTGCTAACGGGTGCTCAATAACTGGTTTAAAATTGATTGGAGTGGTAATTGCACTTCTAGTAGTATGTATGGGGACCATGTAACCATATATTACTAGTATATAAAATTTTTCTGCATCCTAAAAATTCTATATTAAGAGTATAGTATTAAGGTACGTTAAAACGCCTGCAGAGCACGTTTTGCAGTAAATATTAACTACAGAAATATTCATTGTGCTACTGTAATGGCTAGGGCCGATCAGAAGTTAATAAATTTGGCCAGAATATGCGTGCAATCGCTAACGGGTGCTCAATAACTGGTTTAAAATTAATTGGAGTGGTAATAGCACTTCTAGTAGTATGGATGGGGACCATGTAACCATATATTACTACTATATAAAATTTTTCTGCATCCTAAAAATTCAATATTAAGAGTATAGGTATTAACGTACGTTAAAACGACTGAAAAGTACATTTTTCAGTAATTGTTAACTACAGAAATATTCATTGTGCTACTGTAATGGCTAGGGCCGATCAGAAGTTAATAAAATTGGCCAGAATATGCGTGCAATCGCTAACGGGTGCTCAATAACTGGTTTAAAATTGATTGGAGTGGCAATAGCACTTCTAGTAGTATGTATGGGGACCATGTAACCATATATTACTACTATATAAACTTTTTCTGCATCCTAAAAATTCAATATTAAGAGTATAGTATTAAGGTACGTTAAAACGCCTGCAGAGCACGTTTTGCAGTAAATATTAACTACAAAAGTATTCATTGTGCTACTGTAATGGCTAGGGCCGATCAGAAGTTAATAAATTTGGCTAGAATATGCGTGCATCGCTAACGGGTGCTCAATAACTGGTTTAAAATTGATTGGAGTGGTAATAGCACTTCTACTAGTATGTATGGGGACCATGTAACCATATATTACAACCATATAAAATTTTTCTGCATCCTAAAAATTCAATATTAAGAGTATAGTATTAAGGTACGTTAAAACGCCTGCAGAGCACGTTTTGCAGTAAATATTAACTACAAAAGTATTCATTGTGCTACTGTAATGGCTAGGGCCGCTCAGAAGTTAATAAATTTGCACAGAATATGCGTGCAATCGCTAACGGGTGCTCAATAACTGGTTTAAAATTGATTGGAGTGGTAATAACACTTCTAGTAGTATGTATGGGGACCATGTAACCATATATTACTACTATATAAAATTTTTCTGCATCCTAAAATTCAATATTAAGAGTATAGTATTAAGGTACGTTAAAACGACTGACAAGTACATTTTGCAGTAATTGTTAACTACAGAAATATTCATTGTGCTACTGTAATGGCTAGGGCCGATCAGAAGTTAATAAATTTGGCCAGAATATGCGTGCAATCGCTAACGGGTGCTCAATAACTGGATTAAAATTGATTGGAGTGGTAATAGCACTTCTAGTAGTATGTATGGGGACCATGTAACCATATATTACTACTATAGAAACTTTTTCTGCATCCTAAAAATTCAATATTAAGAGTATAGTATTAAGGTACGTTAAAACGCCTGCAAAGCACGTTTTGCAGTAAATATTACCTACAGAAATATTCATTGTGCTACTGTAATGGCTAGGGCCGATCAGAAGTTAATAAATTTGGCCAGAATATGCGTGCAATCGCTAACGGGTGCTCAATAACTGGTTTAAAATTGATTGGAGTGGTAATAGCACTTCTAGTAGTATGTATGGGGACCATGTGACATTATATTACTACTATATAAACTTTTTCTGCATCCTAAAAATTCAATATTAAGAGTATAGTATTAAGATACGTTAAAACGCCTGCAAAGCACGTTTTGCAGTAAATATTAACTACAGAAATAATCATTGTGCTACTGTAATGGATAGGGCCGATCAGAAGTTAATAAATTTGGCCAGAATATGCGTGCAATCGCTAAAGGGTGCTCAATAACTGGTTTAAAATTGATTGGAGTGGTAATATCACTTCTAGTGGTATGTATGGGGACCATGTAACCATATATTACTACTATATAAAATTTTTCTGCATCCTAAAAATTCAATATTAAGAGTATAGTATTAAGGTACGTTAAAACGACTGAAAAGTACATTTTGCAGTAATTGTTAACTACAGAAATATTCATTGTGCTACTGTAATGGCTAGGGCCGATCAGAAGTTAATAAATTTGGCCAGAATATGCGTGCAATCGCTAACGGGTGCTCAATAATAGGTTTAAAATTGATTGGAGTGGTAATAACACTTCTAGTATTATGTATGGGGACCATGTACCCATATATTACTACTATATAAAATTTTTCTGCATCCTAAAAATTCAATGTTAAGAGTATAGTATTAAGGTACGTTAAAAAGCGCTACGTTTTGCAGTAAATATTAACTACAGAAATATTCATTGTGCTACTGTAATGGTTAGGGCCGATCAGAAGTTAATAAATTTGGCCAGAATATGCGTGCAATCGCTAACGGGTGCTCAATAACTGGTTTAAAATTGACTGGAGTGGTAATAGCACTTCTAGTAGTATGTATGGGGACCATGTAACCATATATTACTACTATAGAAACTTTTTCTGCATCCTAAAAATTCAATATTAAGAGTATAGTATTAAGGTACGTTAAAACGCCTGCAAAGCACGTTTTGCAGTAAATATTACCTACAGAAATATTCATTGTGCTACTGTAATGGCTAGGGCCGATCAGAAGTTAATAAATTTGGCCAGAATATGCGTGCAATCGCTAACGGGTGCTCAATAACTGGTTTAAAATTGATTGGAGTGGTAATAGCACTTCTAGTAGTATGTATGAGGACTATGTAACAATATATTACTACTATATCAAATTTTTCTGCTTCCTAAAAATTTAATATTAAGAGTATAGTATTAAGGTACGTTAAAACGCCTGCGAAGCACGTTTTGCAGTAAATATTACTACAGAAATATTCATTGTGCTACTGTAATGGCTTAGGCCGATTAGAAGTTGTTAAATTTGGCCAGAATAAGCGTGCAATCGCTAACTGGTGCTCAATAACTGGTTTAAAATTGATTGGAGTGGTAATAGCACTTCTAGTAGTATGTATGGGGACTATGTAACCATATATTACTACTATATAAAATTTTTCTGCATCCTAAAAATTCAATATTAAGAGTATAGTATTAAGATACGTTAAAACGTCTGAAATAGTACGTGTTGCAGTAAATATTAACACTACAGAAATATCCATTGTGCTACCGTACTGGCTAGGGCCGATCAGAAGTTAATAAAATTGGCCAGAATATGCGTGCAATCGTTAACAGTTGCTCAATAACGGGTTTAAAATTGATTGGAGTGGTAATATCACTTCTAGTAGTATGTATGGGGACCATATAACCATATATTACTACTATATAGAATTTTTCTGCATCCTAAAAATTCAGTATTAAGAGTATAGTATTAAGGTACGTTAAAACGACTGAAAAGTACATTTTCAGTAATTGTTAACTACAGAAATATTCATTGTGCTACTGTAATGGCTAGGGCCGATCAGAAGTTAATAAATTTGGCCAGAATATGCGTGCAATCGCTAACGGGTGCTCAATAATTGGTTTAAAATTGATTGGAGTGGTAATAACACTTCTAGTATTATGTATGGGGACCATGTACCCATATATTACTACTATATAAAATTTTTCTGCATCCTAAAAATTCAATGTTAAGAGTATAGTATTAAGGTACGTTAAAAAACGCTACGTTTTGCAGTAAATATTAACTACAGAAATATTCATTGTGCTACTGTAATGGTTAGGGCCGATCAGAAGTTAATAAATTTGGCCAGAATATGCGTGCAATCGCTAACGGGTGCTCAATAACTGGTTTAAAATTGATTGGAGTGGTAATAGCACTTCTAGTAGTATGTATGGGGACCATGTAACCATATATTACTACTATAGAAACTTTTTCTGCATCCTAAAAATTCAATATTAAGAGTATAGTATTAAGGTACGTTTAAAACGCCTGCAAAGCACGTTTTGCAGTAAATATTACCTACAGAAATATTCATTGTGCTACTGTAATGGCTAGGGCCGATCAGAAGTTAATAAATTTGGCCAGAATATGCGTGCAATCGCTAACGGGTGCTCAATAACTGGTTTAAAATTGATTGGAGTGGTAATAGCACTTCTAGTAGTATGTACGGGGACCATGTAACCATATATTACTACTACATAAAAATTTTCTGCATCCTAAAAATTCAATATTAAGAGTATAGTATTAAGGTACGTTAAAACGCCTGCAAAGCACGTTTTGCAGTAAATATTAACTACAGAAATATTCATTGTGCTACTGTAATGGCTAGGGCCGATCAGAAGTTAATAAATTTGCACAGAATATGCGTGCAATCGCTAACGGGTGCTCAATAACTGGTTTAAAATTGATTGGAGTGGTAATAGCACTTCTAGTAGTATGTATGGGGACCATGTAACCATATATTACTAGTATATAAAATTTTTCTGCATCCTAAAAATTCAATATTAAGAGTATAGTATTAAGGTACGTTAAAACGACTGAAAAGTACATTTTGCAGTAATTCTTAACTACAGAAATATTCATTGTGCTACTGTAATGGCTAGGGCCGATCAGAAGTTAATAAATTTGGCCAGAATATGCGTGCAATCGCTAGCGGGTGCTCAATAACTGGTTTAAAATTGATTGGAGTGGTAATAGCACCTCTAGTAGTATGTATGGGGACCATGTAACCATATATTACTACTATATAAAAATTTTCTGCATCCTAAAAATTCAATATTAAGAGTATAGTATTAAGGTACGTTAAAACGCCTGCAAAGCACGTTTTGCAGTAAATATTAACTACAGAAATATTCATTGTGCTACTATAATGGCTAGGGCCGATCAGAAGTTAATAAATTTGCACAGAATATGCGTGCAATCGCTAACGGGTGCTCAATAACTGGTTTAAAATTGATTGGAGTGGTAATAGCACTTATAGTAGTATGTATGAGGACTATGTAACAATATATTACTACTATATTAAATTTTTCTACTTCCTAAAAATTTAATATTAAGAGTATAGTATTAAGGTACGTTAAAACGCCTGCGAAGCACGTTTTGCAGTAAATATTAACTACAGAAATATTCATTGTGCTACTGTAATGGCTAGGGCCGATCAGAAGTTAATAAATTTGGCCAGAATATGCGTGCAATCGCTAACGGGTGCTCAATAACTGGTTTAAAATTGATTGGAGTGGTAATAGCACTTCTAGTAGTATGTATGGGGACCATGTAACTATATATTACTACTATATAAAAATTTTCTGCATCCTAAAAATTAAATATTAAGAGTATAGTATTAAGGTACGTTAAAACGACTGAAAAGTACATTTTGCAGTAATTCTTAACTACAGAAATATTCATTGTGCTACTGTAATGGCTAGGGCCGATCAGAAGTTGTTAAATTTGGCCAGAATATGCGTGCAATCGCTAACGGGTGCTCAATAACTGGTTTAAAATTGATTGGAGTGGTAATAGCACTTCTAGTAGTATTTATGGGGACCATGTAACCATATATTACTACTATATAAAATTTTTATGCATCCTAAAAATTCAATGTTAAGAGTATAGTACTAAGGTACGTTAAAACGACTGAAAAGTACATTTTGCAGTAATTGTTAACTACAGAAATATTCATTGTGCTACTGTAATGGCTAGGGCCGATCAGAAGTTAATAAATTTGGCCAGAATATGCGTGCAATCGCTAACGGGTGCTCAATAACTGGTTTAAAATTGATTGGAGTGGTAATAGCACTTCTAGTAGTATGTATGTGGACCATGTAACCATATATTACTACTATATAACATTTTTCTGCATCCTAAAAATTCAATATTAAGAGTATAGTATTAAGGTACGTTAAAACGCCTGCAAAGCACGTTTTGCAGTAAATATTAACTACAGAAATATTCATTGTGCTACTGTAATGGCTAGGGCCGATCAGAAGTTAATAAATTTGCACAGAATATGCGTGCAATCGCTAACGGGTGCTCAATAACTGGTTTAAAATTGATTGGAGTGGTAATAGCACTTCTAGTAGTATGTATGAGGACTATGTAACAATATATTACTACTATATCAAATTTTTCTGCTTCCTAAAAATTTAATATTAAGAGTATAGTATTAAGGTACGTTAAAACGCCTGCGAAGCACGTTTTGCAGTAAATATTACTACAGAAATATTCATTGTGCTACTGTAATGGCTTAGGCCGATCAGAAGTTGTTAAATTTGGCCAGAATAAGCGTGCAATCGCTAACTGGTGCTCAATAACTGGTTTAAAATTGATTGGAGTGGTAATAGCACTTCTAGTAGTAGGTATGGGGACCATGTAACCATATATTACTACTATATAAAATTTTTTTGCATCCTAAAAATTCAATATTAAAAGTATAGTATTAAGGTACGTTAAACCGACTGAAAAGTACATTTTGCAGTAACTGTTTACTACAGAAATATTCATTGTGCTACTGTAATGGCTAGGGCCGATCAGAAGTTGTTAAATTTTGCCAGAATAAGCGTGAAATCGCTAACAGGTGCTCAATAGCTGGTTTAAAATCGATTGGAGTGGTAATAGCACTTCTAGTAGTATCTATGGGGACCATGTAACCATATATTACTAATATATCAAATTTTCCTGCATCCAAAAAATTCAATATTAATAGTATAGTATTAAGGTACGTTAAAACGCCTGCAAAGCACGTTTTGCAGTAAATATTAACTACAGAAATATTCATTGTGCTTTTGTAATGGCTAGGGCCGATCAGAATTTAATAAATTTGGCCAGGATATGGGTGAAATCACTAACAGGTGCTCAATAACTGGTTTAAAATCGATTGGAGTGGTAATAGCACTTCTTGTAGTATGTATGGGGACCATGTGACTATTTATTACTACTATATACAAATTTTTCTGTATCCAAAAAATTCAATATGAATAGTATAGTATTAAGGTACGTTAAAACGTCTGAAAAGCACGTGTTGCAGTAAATATTAACTACAGAAATATCCATTGTGCTACCGTACTGGCTAGGGCCGATCAGAAATTAATAAAATTGGCCAGAATATGCGTGCAATCGCTAACAGTTGCTCAATAACTGGTTTAAAATTGATTGTAGCGGTAATAGCACTTCTAACAGTAAGAATGGGGATGATGTAACCATATATTACTACTATATCAAATTTTTCTGCATCCTAAAAATTTAATATTAAGAGTATAGTATTAAGGTACGTTAAAAAGTCTGAAAAGTACATTTTGCAGTAACTATTAACTACAGAAATATTCATTGTGTTACTGTAATGGCTAGGGCCGATCTGAATTTAATAAATTTGGCCAGAATATGCGTGCAATCGCTAACACGTGCTCAATAACTGGTTTAAAATCGATTGTAGTGGTAATAGCACTTGTAGTAGCATAGATGGGGACTATGTAACCATATATTACTACCATATCAAATTTTTCTGCATTAAAAAGTTTAAATTCATAAGCATAGTATCAAGGTACGTTTAAACGTCTAAAAATCACGTTTTGCAGTCAATAATAATTACAGAAATATTCATTGTGCTACTGTGATGGCTAGGGCCGATCAGAAGATAATTAATTTGGCCAGAATATGCGTGCAATCGGTAACGGGTGCTCAATAACTGGTTTAAAATCGATTGGAGTGGTAATTGCATTTCTTGTAGTATGTATGGGGGCCTTGTGACCATATATTACTATTATATACAAATTTTTCTGCATCCAAAAAAATCAATATTAATAATATAGTATTAAGCTACGTTAAAACGTCTGAAAAGCACGTTTTGCAGGAAATATTAACTACAGAAATGTTCAATGTGCTACTGTAATGGCTAGGGCCGATCAGAAGTTAATAAATTTGGACAAAATATGCGTGCAATCGCTAACGGGTGTTCATTAACTAGTTTAAAATCGATTGGAGTGGTAATTGCATTTCTTGTAGTATGTATGGGGGCCATGTGACCATATATTACTACTATATACAAATTTTTCTGTATCCAAAAAATTTAATATTAATAGTATAGTATTAAGCTTCGTTAAAACGTCTGAAAAGCACGTTTTGCAGGAAATATTAACTACAGAAATATTCATTGTGCTACTGTAATGGCTAGGGCCGATCAGAATTTAATAAATTTGGTCAGAATATGCTTGGAATCGCTAACACGAGCTCAATAACTGGTTTAAAATCGATTAAAGTGGTAATTGCATTTCTTGTAGTATGTATGGGGACCATGTGACCATATATTACTACTATATACAAATTTTTCTGAATCCAAAAAATTCAATATTAATAGTATAGTATTAAGCTACGGTAAAACGTCTGAAAAGCACGTTTTGCAGTCTATATTAAATACTGAAATATTCATTGTGCTACTGTAATGGCTAGGGCCAATCAAAACTTAATAAATTTGGTCAGAATATGCCTAGAATCGTTAACACGTGCTCAATAACTGGTTTAAAATCGATTGCAGTGATAATAGAACTTGTAGTAGTATGTGTGGGGACCATGTAACCATATATTACTAATATATCAAATTTTTCTGCATCCAAAAAATTCAATATTAATAGTAAAGTATTAAGGTACGTTAAAACGTCTGAAAAGCACGTTTTGCAGGAAATATTCATTCTGCTACTGTAATGGTTAGGGCCGATCAGAAGTTGTTAAATTTGGCCAGAATAAGCGTGCAATCGCTAACAGGTGCTCAATAACTGGTTTAGAATCGATTGGAGTGGTAATAGCACTTCTAGTCGTATCTATGGGGACCATGGAACCATATATTACTAATCTATCAAATTTTTCTGCATCCAAAAAATTCAATATTAATAGTAAAGTATTAAGGTACGTTAAAACGTCTGAAAAGCACGTTTTGCAGGAAATATTCATTCTGCTACTGTAATGGCCTAGGCCGATCAGAAGTTGTTAAATTTGGCCAGAATAAGCGTGCAATCGCTAACAGGTGCTCAATAACTGGTTTAAAATCGATTGGAGTGGTAATAGCACTTGTAGTAGCATAGATGGGGACTATGTAACCATATATTACTACCATATCAAATTTTTCTGCATTAAAAAGTTTAAATTCATAAGCATAGTATCAAGGTACGTTTAAACGTCTAAAAATCACGTTTTGCAGTCAATAATAATTACAGAAATATTCATTGTGCTACTGTAATGGCTAGGGCCGATTAGAAGTTAATAAATTTGGAAAGAATATGCGTGCAATCGCTAACGGGTGTTCAATAACTCGTTTAAAATCGATTTGAGTGGTAATTGAATTTCTTATAGTATGTATGGGGACCATGTGACCATATATTAGTACTATATACAAATTTTTATGCATCCAAAAAATTCAATATTAATAGTATAGTATTAAGGTACGTTAAAACGTCTGAAAAGCACGTTTTGCAGGAAATATTCATTCTGCTACTGTAATGGCTAGGGCCGATCAGAAGTTGTTAAATTTGGCCAGAATAAGCGTGCAATCGCTAACAGGTGCTCAATAACTGGTTTAAAATCGATTGGAGTGGTAATAGCACTTGTAGTAGCATAGATGGGGACTATGTAACAATATATTACTACCATATCAAATTTTTCTGCATTAAAAAGTTTAAATTCATAAGCATAGTATCAAGGTACGTTTAAACGTCTAAAAATCACGTTTTGCAGTCAATAATAATTACAGAAATATTCATTGTGCTACTGTAATGGCTAGGGCCGATTAGAAGTTATTAAATTTGGCCAGAATATGCGTGCAATCGCTAACGGGTGTTCAATAACTCTTTAAAATCGATTTGAGTGGTAATTGCATTTCTTATAGTATGTAAGGGGACCATGTGACCATATATTAGTACTATATACAAATTTTTATGCATCCAAAAAATTCAATATTAATAGTATAGTATTACGGTACGTTAAAACGCCTGGAAAGCACGTTTTGCAGTAAATATTAACTACAGAAATATTCATTGTGCTACTGTAATGGCTAGGGCCGATCAGAATTTAATAAATTTGGCCAGAATATGCGTGCAATCGCTAACACATGCTCATTAACTGGTTTAAAATCGATTGGAGTGGTAATAGCACTTGTAGCAGCATAGATGGGGACTATGTAACCATATATTACTACCATATCAAATTTTTCTGCATTAAAAAGTTTAAATTCATAAGCATAGTATCAAGGTACGTTTAAACGTCTAAGAATCACGTTTTGCAGTCAATAATAATTACAGAAATATTCATTGTGCTACTGTAATGGCTAGGGCCGGTTAGAAGTTAATAAATTTGGCCAGAATATGCGTGCAATCGCTAACGGGTGTTCAATAACTCGTTTAAAATTGATTTGAGTGGTAATTGCATTTCTTATAGTATGTATGGGGAACATGTGACCATATATTAGTACTATATACAAATTTTTATGAATCCAAAAAATTCAATATTA
Source organism: Agriotes lineatus (assembly GCA_940337035.1). NCBI lineage: Eukaryota > Metazoa > Arthropoda > Insecta > Coleoptera > Elateridae > Agriotes > Agriotes lineatus. The sequence continues at coordinate 473,714 of CALNHX010000061.1, read as the reverse complement.
ATAGTATAGTATTACGGTACGTTAAAACGCCTGAAAAGCACGTTTTGCAGGAAATATTCATTGTGCTACTGTAATGGCTAGGGCCGATCAGAAATGGTTAAATTTGGCCAGAATAAGCGTGCAATCGCTAACAGGTGCTCAATAACTGGTTTAAAATCGATTGCAGTGGTAATAGCACTTGTAGTAGTATGTGTGGGGACCATGTAACCATATATTACTAATATATCAAATTTTTCTGCATCCAAAAATTCAATATTAATAGTAAAGTATTAAGGTACGTTAAAACGTCTGAAAAGCACGTTTTGCAGGAAATATTCATTCTGCTACTGTAATGGCTATGGCCGATCAGAAGTTGTTAAATTTGGCCAGAATAAGCGTGCAATCGCTAACAGGTGCTCAATAACTGGTTTAAAATCGATTGGAGTGGTAATAGCACTTGTAGTAGCATAGATGGGGACTATGTAACCATATATTACTACCATATCAAATTTTTCTGCATTAAAAAGTTTAAATTCATAAGCATAGTATCAAGGTACGTTTAAACGTCTAAAAATCACGTTTTGCAGTCAATAGTAATTACAGAAATATTCATTGTGCTACTGTAATGGCTAGGGCCGATTAGAAGTTAATAAATTTGGCCAGAATATGCGTGCAATCGCTAACGGGTGTTCAATACCTCGTTTAAAATTGATTTGAATGGTAATTGCATTTCTTGTAGTATGTATGGGGACCATGTGACCATATATTACTAATATATACAAATTTTTCTGAATCCAAAAAATTCAAAATTAATAGTATAGTATTAAGCTACGTTAAAACGTCTGAAAAGCACGTTTTGCAGGAAATATTAACTACAGAGATATTCATTGTGCTACTGTAATGGCTAGGGCCGATCAGAATTTAATAAATTTGGCACAGAATATGCTTTAAATCGCTAACACGAGCTAAATAACTGGTTTAAAATCGATTAAAGTGGTAATTGCATTTCTTGTAGTATGTTGGGGACCATGTGACCATATATTACTACTATATACAATTTTTTCTGATTCCAAAAAATTCAATATTAATAGTATAGTATTAAGCAACGGTAAAACGTCTGAAAAGCACGTTTTGCAGTCTATATTAATTACTGAAATATTCATTGTGCTACTGTAATGGCTAGAGCCAATCAAAACTTAATAAATTTGGTCAGAATATGCCTGGAATCGTTAACACGTGCTCAATAACTGGTTTAAAATCGATTGCAGTGATAATAGAACTTGTAGTAGTATGTGTGGGGACCATGTAACCATATATTACTAATCTATCAAATTTTTCTGCATCCAAAAAATTCAATATTAATAGTAAAGTATTAAGGTACGTTAAAACGTCTGAAAAGCACGTTTTGCAGGAAATATTCATTCTGCTACTGTAATGGCTAGGGCCGATCAGAAATGGTTAAATTTGGCCAGAATAAGCGTGCAATCGCTAACAGGTGCTCAATAACTGGTTTAAAATCGATTGCAGTGGTAATAGCACTTGTAGTAGTATGTGTGGGGACCATGTAACCATATATTACTAATATATCAAAATTTTCTGCATCCAAAAAATTCAATGTTAATACTAAAGTATTAAGGTACGTTAAAACGTCTGAAAAACACGTTTTGCAGGAAATATTCATTCTGCTACTGTAATGGCTAGGGCCGATCAGAAGTTGTTAAATTTGGCCAGAATAAGCGTGCAATCGCTAACAGGTGCTCAATAACTGGTTTAAAATCGATTGGACTGGTAATTGCATTTCTTATAGTATGTATGGGGACCATGTGACCATATATTAGTACTATATACAAATTTTTCTGTATCCAAAAAATTCAATATTAATAGTATAGTATTACGGTACGTTAAAACGCCTGAAAAGCACGTTTTGCAGTAAATATTAACTACAGAAATATTCATTGTGCTACTGTAATGGCTAGGGCCGATCAGAATTTAATAAATTTTTCCAGAATATGCGTGCAATCGCTAACACATGCTCAATAACTGGTTTAAAATCGATTGGAGTGGTAATAGCACTTGTAGTAGCATAGATGGGGACTATGTAACCATATATTACTATCATATCAAATTTTTCTGCATTAAAAAGTTAAAATTCATAAGCATAGTATCAAGGTACGTTTAAACGTCTAAAAATCACGTTTTGCAGTCAATAATAATTACAGAAATATTCATTGTACTACTTTAATGGCTAGGGCCGATTAGAAGTTAATAAATTTGTTCAGAATATGCGTGCAATCGCTAACGTGTGCTCAATAACTCGTTTAAAATCGATTTGAGTCGTAATTGCATTTCTTGTAGTATGTATGGGGACCATGTGACCATATATTAGTACTATATACAAATTTTTCTGCATCCAAAAAATTCAATATTAATAGTATAGTATTACGGTACGTTAAAACGCCTGTAAAGCAGTAAATATTAATTACAGAAATATTCATTGTGCTACTGTAATGGCTAGGGCCGATCAGAATTTAATAAATTTGGCCAGAATATGCGTGCAATCGCTAACACATTGTCAGGTCATTTTGGTATTTTAATTAGCCATCTAGGCTTTAGGGCAGCGTGTCCGTATGCTAAACCCTTTTAGTTACTTATTTGGCTCCATCGTCTAATTCCATAATAATGATTTTGCACATATTTGGCCCCAAACGCAGTATTTCTCGTCAGTTGGAGCACCCCTTTGCTGGTACTTTGGCAGCCGGGTGTTATCGCTCGCAAGAATTCCGAACCTTCTAGAAATCACGCCGTTGAGGCGACTGCGAGGCTTCGTGCTATCTTTGTTACCGGAACTTATTTGTTTTCCTGGACGCATCGCCATTGGCTGTCTTTGTTACCGGAATTTATTTGTTTTATGGAGCGCATCGCCATTGGCTGTCGAGAGTCACGTGGTAACGCCGTTTTGGCTCACGCCACTGCAGGGGTCGTAACACTGCTTGCTTGGGCAGTTCAGCTCTGGCCGTTGATCGAAGGAGGTCGCGTGTGATTGTGCGAGTGGCACGTCTTTACGCCAAAGCGTAGGTGTGTGAAGGGCTTCACGGGGCCAGTTCTGCGTTTGTGAGAAAGGGGGCTTTCCCTTTGCAACTCGCTGTTTTCGAGGATCTTTCTAGGCAGGACGAAGTAGGCCTCTTTGCCGCCGTAAGTGTGCTCTCAGGAGAGCGTCCTAACGCCGCCATCTTGGCGGATTCCAGCCCGTTTACCCCTAATGCCGTGTTTTGGCGATTGAGCTGCCACTGACTGCCGCCTGCTACCAACTGACTGCACGCAACTCTCATAGACCGTCTACGGACTAAGGTATTTGTAATTACAACCATTTAAACATATTAACTGTCGCTTGTGCGAGCGGTGGTGCTTTTGTGCTCAACTTTGTGTGGGCGGATGCATGCCCCCTTGCTTGCTTGTCGCGGCTTTTAATGCCGGTTTGAGGCCACCATGCTTCACGACGCTACTTTGGTAGCCTACTAGTAAGTTCATGTGCGCGAGTTTCGCGTCTCATCGCCTAAATAGCTAAAGAACTCTGCGCCTATGTTTTGGTGTTACGTTTGTGCTAATTTTTAATTCAGTAACGTTAGGTGCGCGAGCTTCGCTATATTGTACCGATTAATACCTAAATGGAATCAACGCCTCGCCGTGCTGAGCCTGGCGCGCCCTAATCTGTTCGAGCTCTTTGTTTATGTTTGCGAGTGCTTTGTGCTTTGCTTATCAGGTGTTAACCGCAGCCAACGACTGCGTGGGCGACGTAGCAGGGGCTGGCAACTATTCCAAATTCGCATGCTTTAGTGAGGCTATGTTAGCCCCTCTTCCTGGTCAAATATTGCAGTCACGCTGCCTCGCTGCCTAACGAGTTAGGCCTTCAATTATTTCGTCGCGCATTTGTGCGGCGTCGTGCTTTGCTGCTAGCTACAATGCTCCCGTTGCCTTTGCAGGTCGGCGTCTGTTATCGCGCACTAACGCGCCCTTTTCCGGAGGGCGTATTTCTAAACTGTACTCTAATATGTAAAGTGTCGAGCCCACTGCGGCCGGCCACCCATAGTGTGTTGTTTACTAGCATAGCGCGTCCATCAGCTGGTGCTTAACGTAAGAAGTAACATAAGCTTGGCGGCACGATTTGCTGCCCAGATGTAGTTATCGACCAATAGACGCATATTTAATTAAGGGACGTATTATTCCTATTCGACCTGTGCATGCTTTGTTTCAGATAGCGCCTTTTACAGTGTAAAGATTGGTGTACGGCGAGACGTGAGAGATCAGAGCGTGCAGGTAGGTCCAGTGGTTGCGCAGTCTCGGCCAAAGAGTCCCAATATTACCATTCCAGTATTTGCGATCACGAAATTGTTATTTGAGCTTGCAGCTCATGAGAATTCTTATCGACGGAGTATCTTGAATACTTCGCTCCCGTTTAACCGCCCAGGCCCGGTTATTCGGGATAAGACAGGCTTGGTGGCGCCCTCATAATTTTGACGTACCCTATATATATACCTCCACACGCTTGCCCAGAACGTACCGTGTGACTCACGCCCGACTCCCTGAGCGTTCCAGCCGTGGCCTTTAGCCTGTTTCTAGCGAATCTCAGGGCAAGTGTGCCAGTTTTCCAGGACTGATTCCGTGGTGCGATGCTCACCTTGGGTGGGTGTCGTAAAGTTGTTTTAATACCGTAACAGGCTAATTTTGGCGGCCCAATCGCGTGGGGCCTGTTGTTTGTTGTTGTTGTTGGACTGTAGTAGTCTCGTTAAGCCCATCCGTTGTGCGTCTTAATTCTGACGCTTTAACGTTGGAGACCTTGTTTGTTTTTTTTCTCTCGTTAGGCCACCCGTTGTCTGCCTAATTCTGGTTATTCTGACGTGTCGCCCCTTGTTGCGTGACAACGCATGACCTCATTTTGGATTTTTTTTTCTCTTTTTCTTTCTCTCTCTCTTTTTTTTCTCTCTTTTTTTGTTCCTGTTTACGTTGTGCGCCTCGATTGCGGGCACAGTACTGTCTGTAATCATTGTTGGACGGTAGTAGGCTCGTTAAGCCATTCGTTGACCGCCTAGTTTTGGGATTTGTTCTTTTTCGCTTGTATTCGGTCTTTTCGCAAATAATATGGACAGATAGTCCCGTTAAGCCATCGGTCGTGTGAAGGGTAGCAAACCACTTTTTTCCCGATTTCTCCCGTCTTGACCGCCTACGATTTGGTTCGGATATCTGACGTAATTGACCTACCAAACACGCGCTAACGCTTTCCTTTTATACGACGTATAATATAAGTCGTTCCTTTTCCGTTTGTAAACATGGTGCTGAAGCTACATATTGAACGTCTGCTTCGCGCGGAAGCTGAATACGAGTTGAGAATCAGAGGCCGTGATGTTTCCGGCGCGGTTACCTTGTTGCGCTCCCGGTTACGCGACGTGTTGAGAGAGGAGGGACGCGCAGATATGGATACGCGACCGACGTACCCGTATACATTCGAGGAGGATCTCACGGCCGTGACAACATTGATTAGCGAATTAGAGGAAAAGATTCAGATATATTTAGCTAACCCGACTAAAGAAGTAGCGGCTACCATCAAAACGAAATTTTATCACGGAATGAACCGTTTGACGAATAGTTTAGCTACAACTGAGGAAGAGCGAGCGCTCAAACAAAAAGCATTCGCGGAATTATCACTCATACGTTCAACCTACGAACTTAACCAAGTAAAGCTAGGGTCGTCTACGACTACGGCTGAGGAGGAAAGCGCCGTAACGCTGCCATCAACGTCCGGTGTCGCACCTATCATTACCGTCGCGACGACGACTACGACTACGACGGCGGCAACTATGTCGACTCCGAGTTTTGTTTCGCCGATGTCGCGTACGATCTCATTTAAGGCAACCCCTGTTTCGAAATGGAACATACAATTCTCAGGTGACCCGAAAGGTCTATCAGTCAACGCTTTCATTAAGCGTGTTAACGAACTCAGAGTGGCCAGAAACCTTACCGAAGAAGAGTTGTTTATGCAGGCCATCGATTGCTATGGTATCGCGCGAATAGAGCGACCCCTAACACGTGGCAGCAGTTAGTCGATTTATTGCGTCTAGAGTTTCAACCTGCTAATTATGATGAACGGTTGTTGGACGAAATTAGACGTCGCACGCAAGGCCCTACGGAAAGTATGGGCATTTATATCGCTATCATGCGCACAATGTTTTCGCGCCTGACTGAAGCGATTCCCGAGGAGAGACAGTTGCGTATTTTGTTGCATAATATTTCACCATTATACCAAACCCAGTTGGGATTGACAGAAGTCCGGTCGATCGACGAGCTAGCGCTATACGGACGGAAGATCGAAGAACGGCGCTACGCCATTTGAACTTACGTGCCACCATCTAGAAAGAAGTCTGACTTAGAAACAGACTTGGCATATGTCGAGGTCGCGCCTGTCGCGGAAACGTGCCCAGTGGATGTTGTCGAAACGCGTGACGTTAATGCTCCCGAGAGTCGAGAATCGGCACCCAAGTCAAGCATGCGGTGTTGGAACTGTAACGAACCAGGTCATAGAGCCAGTAGGTGTCCGCGACCCCGCGGCAAGAAATTCTGTTACCGTTGCGGCAGACCTGAAGTGACCGTAAACACTTGTCCTCGTTGTCGAGCAAGAGATAGGGGACAGGGAAACGATCCCGCGAGACGCTGAACAGTCGAGCAGTGTCCTCGCGCGTGTTTAGCAATTCGACTAAATTTATGAAGGAACTTATCGAGGAGCGCGAGACCAAATTTAAGAAAAATAAAGTCATTCTCGATTACGTATTAGAAAGGTCATCTGATGACCGTCGACCGCATGTGACCGTTGAAATTATGGGCTTCGAGTTGTTAGCTTTGTTGGACTCAGGAGCGAATCGAACAATCTTAGGAGCCAAGGGTTGGGACGTGTTGCGTACTGTAGGCCTGCGCGTAAATAAGAAGCTGAAACCCGTTTGCTCAGTGGCGAATGGACAGACCGTAACCAGTCTAGGTACCCTGCAGTTACCCATCCGTTTAAATAACAGAGTGGTAGCTATTGATGTTTTAATAGTTCCGGAGGTTCCGCACACCCTAATCCTCGGTATACACTTTTGGAAGTTAGTGGGAATAGTCCCAGACGTGTTTCGAGGGGAGTGGGAATTCTCAAAACCCGGCTTAGCGGCCATTGATACTCCTACCGGTAATTTGCAGTCTATGTTCGACCTAAACTCGGATCAACGAACCCAATTAGACACTCTCGTGAACCGACATTTTACTATCGCTAAACCCGAACTCGGCTGCGCCAAGTACGTTCAACATAAAATCACTACTGAGGCGGCACCGATTAAACAAAGGTACTATCCGGTCTCTCCCGCAATGCAGGCGCATATCGATGCTGAGTTGGACAGTATGCTTAAATCAGGCGTGGTGGAACGTTCTCGTTCAGCCTGGTCGAGCCCGATTTTACTAGTTAAAAAAAAAGATGGAACCTATCGTTTCTGCGTTGACTTTCGTAAATTAAATAGCGTCACCGAAAAGGACGCCTACCCGATACCTTACGTGTCTTCGATTTTGGATCGCTTACGCGATGCCCGGTTCATGACGTCGCTTGATATCAAATCCGCGTACTGGCAAATTAAAATGGAAGAGAAATCTAAGGAATTAACGGCCTTTACAGTACCCGGGCGCGGTTTGTTTCAATTGCCTCGCATGCCCTTTGGGCTCCATAACGCGCCAGCGACTTGGCAACGTTTCGTCGACCATGTGTTGGGTCCCGAATTGGAACCTTACGTCTTTGTCTATTTAGATGACGTGATTATTTGTACCCCGACTTTCGAAAAACACGTCGAGATTCTAGACGAAGTATTGCAGCGACTACACGACGCTGGTTTAACACTGGGACGTGATAAATGTCATTTTTGCCAACCGGAATTACGATACCTGGGTTATGTCGTCAACGCCCAAGGACTTTTAGTCGACCCCGATAAAGTTTCGGCGATTCTTAACTTGCCGCGACCTAGAAACGTTTCAGAGATACGGCGAGTAGTCGGCATGGCATCGTGGTACCGGCGTTTCATACCAAATTTTTCAGCCATTATTGCTCCGCTCCGCTGACGTCGTTATTGAAAAAGTTTCAGAAATTTGAGTGGACCGAGTCATGCGAAGTCGCATTTACAACCATCAAAAATTGCCTAGTTTCGGCACCCATTTTGTCGTGTCCCGATTTTTCTCCCGTTTATCGTACAGACGGACGCTTCCAATGTTGGTATCGGCGCCGTGCTGACTCAGACCGTTGATGGCCAAGAACAGGTCATCTGTTACATTAGTCGGACTCTTACGAAGTCTGAGCGTAATTTTTCGGTTACGGAACGCGAATGTTTGGCCGTCCTTTGGGCCATAGAGAAGTTCTGTCCGTATTTAGAAGGCACTCACTTCACAGTCATTACTGACCATCATTCACTTATCTGGCTAAATAATCTTAAGGAACCCACCGGGAGACTCGCCCGTTGGGCTGTTCGTATCCAACAATACGATTTTAAGATCAAACACTGGAAGGGAAAAGACCACGTTTTTCCCGGATGCGCTATCCCGTGCTATACCCGAAATAGATGTAGTCTCAGTCGTCGATTCTGGAGAACCCGAGGCCGGCGTTCGGACGCCGAGTGACAGTCGGACTGACCGTTGGTATAGGCGCATGTGTACGCGCGTCGTGGAAAAACCGTTCAAGTATTCGGCGTGGAAACTATCGCGAGGGAAATTGTTTAAACATGTTAACGTAAAATACCCCGAATTGGTCGAAGGCACGAGTTGGAAAGAGGTGGTTCCGAAGCCTCAACGTGCCGAGATTCTTCGCAAAAACCATGATAAACCTACCGCAGGCCATTTAGGCATTTATAAGACCTACGGCCGTATCGCTCAGCAGTATTACTGGCCTAAACTTAAGGCGGATGTGACCCGTTACGTTAACCGTTGCGCGACGTGCCTAGCGCAGAAACCCGAGCAAAAAGGCCCGGCCGGCTTGATGTGTCGTCACCTCGTGGTGGATAAGCCGTGGCAAATGATATCTATCGACATTGTAGGGCCGTTGCCCCGTTCAAAGAAAGGCTACGTGTATATTCTGTCCGTGGCTGACTACTTTACTAAATTTACCCTTTTCTTCCCGTTGCGTACCGCCACCGCGACCGCGGTGACTCAGACAATTGAGAACGACGTTTTCTTGCTCTTGGGACACCTCAGTACGTCTTGGTTGACAACGGCGTACAGTTTCGCAGTAGAGAATTCCGACAACTTACCGATACGTATAAATCACGAATTATCTTTAACGCGCATTACCATACGCAGGCCAACCCCGTAGAACGCGTTAATCGAGTATTAAAAACTATGCTAGCGTCGTACGTGAAAGACAACCACCGGGAGTGGGATAAATATTTGTCGAAAGTCGCTTGCGCAGTGCGTACCGCAGTAGACGAAGTCACCGGCATGACCCCATATTTCGCCAATTTCGGCAGAGAGATACAGCTAGAGGGGACGCGCGCCAATAACCCCGAGGAGGTAGATGTTTCGGAACAAATACGAGTAGAGAGTCGCGAGGACTTGTTACGACGGACTCCCGCGTTAAGGTCGGTATATGAAGACATAGTCAAACGACTAGACGTGGCGTACAAAGCCTCCAAGGCGACATACGATTTGCGAAGGCGCCCGGCTCAGTTTGCCGTTGGCGATACCGTCTGGCGACGAAATTACGTACTTTCCGATGCGGCGAAATATTTTAACGCCAAGTTGGCTCCGAAATTTGTAGGGCCGTTTTATATCAATCGGCAAGTTTCGCTTGCCACTTACGAGTTGTCCGACGAGACCGGTGCCTCGAAAGGCACGTGGCACGCGAAAGACCTAAAACCCAATCCCACGGACGTTTAGTCTACTAGCGCCCGTTTTCCTTACCCATCCCCCTTTTTTTTTTGGTAGGCCTTGACGGCCATACCGCCGGCTTAGAGCCGTATCTTTAGTAGTACCTGCCTTTTCCCGAGCTTCCTTGTTGTGGGAACCTCACAATGCGCCGATTCCGTGACGCGCAACGTGCCCTCTTCATGTGGCTTGTGGGACAGGTTGCGAGGGACTTATCCCTTAACCCCCCCCCCCGACAAATTCTCCCCCCATGTTTTTTTGGAATGGTTGGTCGGAAGTGTGCATGGGAGTAAGACGTTCTATTGACCCGATCTTGACGAGCGCTAACCGCACGTTTTTTGTTAACGGTTTCAATTTGGAACCCCAAACCCTTTTTCCCCTTATCATTACTATCTACCGTGTCCCGGCGACAACTACCCAACCCCTTTGTTCTCTTTCTTTTTCCACCTTCCAAAACCGCACTGTTAGGCGACCGTCATGGACCCGGTGTTAAGGTCCAGTCGGCGTTTCGTGGCCGCGCCGCAGTGCGTGCCACACCCGTTTCGCGCCTGGTCGGTTACCTTTTTTTTGTCGTTTCGGTGGTCGGTTATCAACGTGGTTTTGTTAACCGTTGTTGTGGCACTCCTATTTTGGGAGGGGCAGTCGAGCCGGATCGGCAAGACTGTCCCCAGTCTGCCTAGTCTTTGCCCGTTTGGTTCGCCGAGGGAGCCAGACACAAATCGTTTTGTGGACCCCTGGCGGGGTACCACTCCTTTGGGACAGCTAGTTTTCTTGTCGCCCGTCTTCCGTTGTCCGGGGAATGAGTGCTAGCCATCAGCGAACCGCCAGGTTCTACCCAATTTTTGTATTTCTACTGGCGTATCCAGTCTTTCTTCTTCCTCTTCTCTCTTCCCTCCTGTCGTACCCTATCTGGTGGCCAGTGTATGTAATTCCCTTGGGGGTACAGCTATCGTATCAGCGTTTCCGGTCGTTTGAGTTCTCGTGGCCTCGCAGCCAAATTGCCCCGTTGATTTTAAGAGACTTCGGGGAACTCTCTTTCAAGTAAGGGGAGTGTCAGGTCATTTTGGTATTTTAATTAGCCATCTAGGCTTTAGGGCAGCGTGCCCGTATGCTAAACCCTTTTAGTTACTTATTTGGCTCCATCGCCTAAATCCATAATAATGATTTTGCACATATTTGGCCCCAAACGCAGTATTTCTCGTCAGTTGGAGCACCCCTTTGCTGGTACTTTGGCAGCCGGGTGTTATCGCTCGCAAGAATTCCGAACCTTCTAGAAATCACGCCGTTGAGGCAACTGCGAGGCTTCGTGCTATCTTTGTTACCGGAACTTATTTGTTTTCCTGGACGCATCGCCATTGGCTGTCTTTGTTACCGGAATTTATTTGTTTTATGGAGCGCATCGCCATTGGCTGTCGAGAGGCACGTGGTAACGCCGTTTTGGCTCACGCCACTGCAGGGGTCGTAACACTGCTTGCTTGGGCAGTTCAGCTCTGGCCGTTGATCGAAGGAGGTCGCGTGTGATTGTGCGAGTGGCACGTCTTTACGCCAAAGCGTAGGTGTGTGAAGGGCTTCACGGGGCCAGTTCTGCGTTTGTGAGAAAGGGGGCTTTCCCTTTGCAACTCGCTGTTTTCGAGGATCTTTCTAGGCAGGACGAAGTAGGCCTCTTTGCCGCCGTAAGTGTGCTCTCAGGAGAGCGTCCTAACGCCGCCATCTTGGCGGATTCCAGCCCGTTTACCCCTAATGCCGTGTTTTGGCGATTGAGCTGCCACAGACTGCCGCCTTCTACCAACTGACTGCACGCAACTCTCATAGACCGTCTACGGACTAAGGTATTTGTAATTACAACCATTTAAACATATTAACTGTCGCTTGTGCGAGCGGTGGTGCTTTTGTGCTCAACTTTGTGTGGGCGGATGCATGCCCCCTTGCTTGCTTGTCGCGGCTTTTAATGCCGGTTTGAGGCCACCATGCTTCACGACGCTACTTTGGTAGCCTACTAGTAAGTTCATGTGCGCGTGTTTCGCGTCTCATCGCCTAAATAGCTAAAGAACTCTGCGCCTATGTTTTGGTGTTACGTTTGTGCTAACTTTTAATTCAGTAACGTTAGATGCGCGAGCTTCGCTATATTGTACCGATTAATACCTAAATGGAATCAACGCCTCGCCGTGCTGAGCCTGGCGCGCCCTAATCTGTTCGAGCTCTTTGTTTATGTTTGCGAGTGCTTTGTGCTTTGCTTATCAGGTGTTAACCGCAGCCAACGACTGCGTGGGCGACGTAGCAGGGGCTGGCAACTATTCCAAATTCGCATGCTTTAGTGAGGCTATGTTAGCCCCTCTTCCTGGTCAAATATTGCAGTCACGCTGCCCCGCTGCCTAACGAGTTAGGCCTTCAATTATTTCGTCGCGCATTTGTGCGGCGTCGTGCTTTGCTGCTAGCTACAATGCTCCCGTTGCCTTTGCAGGTCGGCGTCTGTTATCGCGCACTAACGCGCCCTTTTCCGGAGGGCGTATTTCTAAACTGTACTCTAATATGTAAAGTGTCGAGCCCACTGCGGCCGGCCACCCATAGTGTGTTGTTTACTAGCATAGCGCGTCCATCAGCTGGTGCTTAACGTAAGAAGTAACATAAGCTTGGCGGCACGATTTGCTGCCCAGATGTAGTTATCGACCAATAGACGCATATTTAATTAAGGGATGTAGTTATCGACCAATAGACGCATATTTAATTAAGGGACGTATTATTCCTATTCGACCTGTGCATGCTTTGTTTCAGATAGCGCCTTTTACAGAGATCAGAGCGTGCAGGTAGGTCCAGTGGTTGCGCAGTCTCGGCCAAAGAGTCCCAATATTACCATTCCAGTATTTGCGATCACGAAATTGTTATTTGAGCTTGCAGCTCATGAGAATTCTTATCGACGGAGTATCTTGAATACTTCGCTCCCGTTTAACCGCCCAGGCCCGGTTATTCGGGATAAGACAGGCTTGGTGGCGCCCTCATAATTTTGAAGTACCCTATATATATACCTCCACACGCTTGCCCAGAACGTACCGTGTGACTCACGCCCGACTCCCTGAGCGTTCCAGCCGTGGCCTTTAGCCTGTTTCTAGCGAATCTCAGGGCAAGTGTGCCAGTTTTCCAGGACAACATGCTCAATAACTGGTTTAAAATCGATTGGAGTGGTAATAGCACATGTAGTAGCATAGATGGGGACTATGTAACCATATATTACTATCATATCAAATTTTTCTGCATTAAAAAGTTTAAATTCATAAACATAGTATCAAGGTACGTTTAAACGTCTAAAAATCACGTTTTGCAGTAAATATTAATTACAGAAATATTCATTGTGCTACTGTAATGGCTAGGGCCGATCAGAATTTAATAAATTTGGCCAGAATATGCGTGCAATCGCTAACGGGTGCTCAATAACTGGTTTAAAATCGATTGGAGTAGTAATTGCATTTCTTGTAGTAGGTATGGGGACCATGTGACCATATATTACTACTATATACAAATGTTTCTGCATCCAAAAAATTCAATATTAATAGTATAGTATTAAGGTACTTTAAAACGTCTGAAAAGCACGTGTTGCAGTAAATATTAACTACAGAAATATTCATGGCACGTATTGCGAGTTGGTATGTTTAACTTTTTCAGTTCGTTCCACATACTCTTATAATCACTATTACTTAGTTTATGCTCGAGATAATCGTTTTTTTCTAGTTTAACAGTGTTATTAGTTAGATTACGCAGCGATTTATAGTAATTGCAATGACTTGATGATTTCGTTTTCTTAAAATTCCTATAAGCTTTGTCTCTAAGTTGCATTAACAATTTAGTGTTATCTTTTAACCATGGTGATTTTTTTATTGTTACATTTAATTATTTTTACAGGAGCATGTTTATCAATAATCTGCAAGATGTTGTAATTTAAATAGGCATTTTTTTATCTATTTCGTCAATGTAGAAAATATTTTACCATGCTACTTGTACATCTGTTAAAAAAGAGTCAAGATTAAAATTTTTGAAACTTCTAATCATTTTCATAGACGGTAGATTTTCAACGGTTTTTAAGAGCAACTTACAATACACCGCATCATGGTCCGCAAACATAGGCTCACTAGTACCGCATTCCAAAACTATATCCACGTCCGAAATCATAATGTGATCCAAAAGCGACATTCCAAGCCGAGTTGGCCCAGTAATTATTTGTGTAAGATCCAAGCTCTCAAGCATCTGTTTATAATATATGGAGTCAGGTGTGGTAGGTTCTAATAAATTTATATTAACGTCCCCAAGGCAGACGAGGTTATCTGAAACAAAAGACAACTGAGTACATACTTGTTTAAACTCATCACAGAACAGTTTAGAATTCTGATTGGGAGGTTTATATACAGCACCAACTCCCAAAATTAATTTGTTTAATTTTATAGTTAACCATACTCCCTCGATATTAGGAGTACCTCTACTGGCAATTGACTAATTAAAATTATTTTTTAAGTAGATGCAGACACCACCTGCTCTCTCCACACGATCGCTCCGAATAAGATCATAACCAGATATACGTATGAGATCGCTACTTATGTTATTATTTAACCAAGTTTCGCTGATAGCCAATACATCAATAGCAGACTCGTCTAAAAAATCACGAAGCATATAAAATGTAGGTACAAGAGATCTAATATTAATATGTGCTAACCGCAGTGGTTCAGCAGGCATAAGCACCTACCAATCTTGTAATTTGATTAAAGAAAACAACAAACTCCTGTCTTGGAAATTAGAAATATTATAACTACCACAAAACAAAAACTTAATCTGTCGATTGAAAATGGACTATATATTATCCATAAATGCACGTTTACTGCAACAGAACGAACTAGATAAGTAGCCTATTCAAATCGTCACAGCTAGGGATGGCATGAACTTTGCTGTCTATCTTAACAATTATTTTTCTATCGCTGGTCCACACTTATTGGTAGCCTATTTCCTTTGAGGAAAATTTCACCAATTCGACCCTTTTCCGCGTGAGATCTTCTCTAACTACAGTTTTAGTTCCTTGTAACTTACGCTTATTGTTGAAGATACGTTTTTTAACACTGCGCTGGACGAATTTCACTATGATCGGCCTACACTGACCCTGCCTGCCTTTGAGACGATGGCTTACGTCAATTGCAGAATCCGGTAGCTCCATCCCAAGCTTATCTTTACAAAACTTGAGTACAACCTGGTCGGTATCTTCTGCCTGGGATTCCGATAAACCATAAATTCTCAGGCTATTTTTTCTCGTGTATTGCTCATAATCATCCAGAATGTCTTCGTAGTCCTTGGTAGTGCTGTCCAGTTTTTCCTGCAGGCTGATAACCTTCTGCTCCAAGTTTTCGATTATCTTGCTCACGGACTCGTCAATCAAGGTTTTCAGGCAACTGCGAGATAAATCGCTTTCTAGTAGTTTGTCAACGACCTTCTGGGCAATGGAATCAACACTATCATCTCCTTTTTTATCTTCTACTTCGGTTTTTGAACGACTTCTGGTAGTTGTTAACATGATTATTAACTTTTGCACTCACAATAAGTAAAACCAACTTGCAGTTAACGCTCGCACGTCTTGCTAGCTCTGCGAACACATTCAGACTCCTATGCCTTAATGCCTGCCTTCTTAGCTGCTCGTTGCAATGTTCATTGGTTTATCTAGCTTCTTATACTTTTCTTTTAAAACCCTGACAAAATTTTACTGTCTAACTTTACTTGAATTCTACGCTTCATTTCATTGTCTTTGCAATCCTTTTTGTAATTAATATTCTCTTTTAGTTCGGCTATTATCTTTGCACAAACCTCTTATTTTAAATTGATCTTACAGTCAACTTAGATCCCTGTGAGAATTGAGCTTTGCTTATTGCGTTCTTTATTTAATTATTCTGCTATTACTGGCATCTGCATTCATCCTGTTAAATTCAAGTCTTAGCCTTGCAGTTATATAAAATACCTCACCCTGAGCTTTAGTGAAATGTCCATTAATTTGGCAATGCTATCAGAGTTGAGTTGTAGGGCCTAAGACCATTGCAATATACAGGGTGTCCCTGAAAAGGAGGTCAATCCGTTAACCACATATTCCTTGAGCAAAAATATGACGAGAGTGTTACATTACAACTACTGATTTAGGCTTGTAGAAATTTAGAAAATATTTTTTGTGGCTAAACCGTTTACCCAACCAAAATTTTGTAAAAGAGAAAATAGCTTCTAGATTAAAGTAGCTATTCAGAAAAAAAACTGGTAGTGATTATACAGGGGGTTAAAAAATATGGATGTATAATTTATTGTGACGAAGTTTTTAAACACCCTGTAATTTCGAAATTAGGTTTTATTCTTTAAAAAGCTGTGGTTTACTGGTACAAACACATGGCCAAAAAATGAATAAAATCTATCAAAGATTTTTCCACTTATTTGAAAAAATTTTAAAAAGTTAAACGTCTTTAAAGCCCTTTAGCGGCTGAACTAAGCAACTTTGTATATAGGTAAGTTGAGTTAAATCGTCATATTTTTGCTCAAGGTGTAACGCTAGCTTCCGTATAAATTTGGTTAAACAAATATTAAATAATATATTCAAATTTATACATCGCCCATCTAAGCGTTATCGTAAACCACGGCGTGTCAATGTCCAAGAAGATAACGAGCGTGAGACTAGGCCGCACCTAGAGATAACGGAAGACGCACAAAGGCGAGCCGCGCGCCCCTCTCCCCACCTAGGAATTTTCTAAGGCATATAAAAGCAGTTGCAGCGCTCATTTCGAGAGAGACTTTTTCAGAGATTTTTCCAGAGATTGCCAGAGACTCCGATCCCGAAGCTTGAGCTTGGCTCAGGTTTACCCGTTCCCCTTCTTGTTTCCCGTCCTGTCCAAGAAGAGAATTTTATTATTCCTCGGTCGTGATCCTCTCCTGTGCCTCCTGCACGATCCAGAGGACCTGTTCCGAAGTTAGTTTGATTTAGCGGTCTGAAAAAGAAGGTCTGAAACACTAACTTAATTTTCCTGTTAAATACCTGATAGTTTGATTTAGCGGTCTGAAAAAGAACGTCTGAAACGCTAACTTAATTCCTCTGCTAAAATCCTGATAGTTTGATTTAGCGGTCTGAAAGAGGACGTCTGAATCCTTAACTTAATTTTCCTGTTAAAAACCTGACGGTAGGCTAGATTCGGCGGTCTGACAGAGGACGTCCGAAACGCCAACTGAATTATCCCCCGAACCGGCAATAATTAACGAAATATTCAAATGCCAGCTCCCCTTGTATTTTAAATTCAAAACTTCGTCATGCAAGCAGAATTTAAAAGCTGCAAGTAGAGAGGGGGTAAATGTCACAAAGGAATATGTGGTTAACGGATTGACCTTCTTTTCAGGGACACCCTGTATATACCGGGTGGTTGATCATACTTCTGAACATAGGCAATTTACATGGCTTATTATGGTTATGCATATTCCTGCTCACCATTTTTATGGAAAAAATGGCAGTGTTACTAAATTGAAGGGAATAATTTTCCGCGTCGTTTAGTATCAAAAACTTATTGGAAAATGTTAATTGTGCATAAAAATATTAATTTTAAAATTTAGATATGTATTCCCAAATATAAGTGAGAGGAATACCTAAATAAAAAAAAAGTATGCACAATTATCATTTTCCAATAAGTTTTTAATACTAAACGACGCGGAAAATTATTCTCTTTAATTTAGTTACACTACCATTTTTTTTCCATAAAAATGGTGAGCAGGAATATGCATTACAGTGATAAGCCACGTAAATTGCCTATGTTCAAAGGTATGACCAACCACCCGGTATATGATTTTTTCTTCGAACGCCATTTTTTAATGCAACAGTTTTACTTTGGGAATTTATTAGATGTGTATCTAGTAACTTTAGATTTTTGTGATAGACATTTTGTTAAATTCGACATAGCGTGGCCAAGCTTTGGTGTGGTATCCATGGTGACATAAACACAAATGCGGGAGGTAAAAAAATTGGCTCCCGCTGGTTGGAAATTAACAGTTTTGTTTCCTAAAACTAGGGAGCAAAAGCCGACTTTCTATACAGTGAGTAGGAAATAGCTATTTATATATCTAGAGAGCAAAGGTATTTATTTCCTCCCGCGGGTGAATTTAACACACAAAGGAGGAAATGAACCTTTGCACCAGTGATATATATATATATATATATATATTATATATATATATATATATATATATATGATCTTTTCTTCGAACGCATGTTCTATTGCGCGAAAGTTCAAAAATTTTGCTTTATGAAATCATTATAGTGACTCTAGATTTATGTAGTGACATTTTATCTAATTTCCAAATCAACATAACGTTGTAAAGCTTTGGTGTGATATCCATGGTGACATAAACACAAATGCGGGAGGTAAAAAATATTGGCTCCCGCCGGGAGTTAATAAAAATTGGCTCCCGCTGGTTGGAAATTAACAGTTTTGTTTCCTAAAGCTAGTGAGCAAAAACCGACTTTCTATACAGTGAGTAGAAAAAATATATTATTTCACATACCTATATGTACCTAGCTACAATCAACTATAAATTTTGTACAAGCCAAAAAACTATTAATTTTGATTTGTTTTTGTAATAAACTACCCACTTGATTTTCCACTATCTTGTTGTTCTGGTTTCCTTTGATCTAGATACCTAGCGTATAATATACATATTGCTGCTTAATAATTTTTACTAATTATTTATATAAAAAAAAAAACATTAACTTGGTTATGCAACTTGCAGTTGCACGGTACCTCTAAAAAAAATCTAATGGACCAAACGCTGCTATAAACCCAAGGGGCCACACTCGCCTTGCTTGTGATTATTAGCTTATTCCTGAAAAGTACGATGCTTAAAGGCTTGGAGTACCACAAGCAGATCATGTTTTATTTAAGAAAATATTACTTCCTGTTACAATAAAAGAAGTATTGGATTCAATCCCCAAAAGTTCGAAATTGAGTTTTCAACAGATTTTCATGTTTTAGGGTCCTCTGAACCCAAAAAACATGGTTTTGTTCATTGGTCTGTCTGTGCTTGTCTGTCTGTCTGGGAACAGAATATCTCAAAAACGAAGAGGTATGGCGTTGAAACTTCATATATAAGTTTTGTGTACTATCTAGGTAGGACAGCAAGCTTTCGAAGAAGATCGCATAACCGGAAGTATGGTGTTTACTCTTGTGATTTTCAGTTTTTTCGATTTTTTCAAAAACGGCTCTAACGATTTTTTTTAAACTTTACATTTTTATTACATTTTTTATGTGTATTGATGCGAGAGAGAGGTTATTTTCCAGTTGAATATCTATAAAATGGGTTTCTTTTGTTTTTTCTTCATTTTTTTATTAACTCCTATTTTAAATAGAACACCCGGTATATTATTACATTTTTGAATTTAGCTTAAAAGTATAGAGAAAATTTGTATCTTCAACTAATGCTGTATTTTAGACGGTTTCTGTAGAATTTTTAATTTTTGAAAATGTTTGAAAAATGCTTAGATTAAAAATCAAATTGTTGTTTAATTTTAAGATCACTGTAAAAGAAAGTTGTGTGCGTGTATCACACCAAATTTTTATACCAATCTAGCATGTGACTCAATAGTTAAAATGAATTCTTTCTCAGGATTCAATGAAATTTAAACAAATTGTTTGAGTTTCATTACATAGGCAACAATTTTATTTTCAGTTCGTACGTTCCTAGGATATTTCTTTATATGAGATCAAAGAAAATTACATCTTTTATTCTGGTGAAATTTCGGTCTTAAATTGTCTTGTATGGCAACGAACATTTAACAATTTTGCGAACTAAATATAGTAAAATATTAAAGAAATAATAATCGCCCTACCGTAACGCCACTGGAGTTCTTATACAATCTTTGGGTCCACTGCGTCGAAAAATATGGACTTTCTTCGATTTACATAAACATGGCCGCTGGCAAGACACACGATGTCGCTGCTGTACCCTGGGTGCCCTTACAAAAAATTAATTGAGGTGTGCACGTGCTCTAAGCTCCTTAAGATGGCTGCTACACACTCAATACATGTAAGCACTTGTTAATTAATTAAGTTCACCCGCGTAATTAAGACAACCATTTTAATAACAGGCCTTTTACTGTGAATAATTATGTGAGGCACAACTTTATTTACATTTCAACACAAGATACCGACAACCCGAACAAAATAATGCAAAAGGACAATAATCACACGACCGATAATAATGAAGTGACCCCCTTAAACCGTTAAAAATGCTTTTATAGCTCTCTCAAGTTCAACGCCCTAAAGAAAAGCGACAAATTGTTTAAACAAACACTTAATTGGCTTAACTAACGTCAGGATTTCTGTAATTGGCTAAATGGCGTCGTGTGATTCGTTGCCTGTTTTAAGGACAAAAACTTTACGCGGGAAATAAGGTTATAAAAAACGCACCAGACATGCTAAAACGCGGGAAATAACATTTTAATTGATTCTACACCTACACGTCTGAGCTACACCAATATTCATATGCGCACAGGTAGTTATAATGGCGATGTGTCCTTGCCCAATTTTCATTTAGATCCCTTGAAGCGTTGTCGAGGAAATAACCTGCAGGTAGCAACTTCACTATCTCCTGACGCCAAGGCGAAGACCTCCAGCTTTCACCTCGTTGCCGTCCACATGGACCTCCCACTAAAGCTTTCAGCTTGCCCCAGTGACCTAATTTCGTTGGATTTGACCCATATGTAGCTACATAAGTTAATGCGTTCTTGTTTTCACTTGCTGTTTCATCATACGTTTATTATTGTTGCAGGAGTGGTCAGTTATACTCGTAACCAGGTTTGGCTTGCTGCTGGAACCTTAGCAATCTTGGATATTGCTTGCCTTCGTTTGAACTATAATACAGCTGTGTCAGACAATATTACTGCCTCGAAAATGTCTTACGTGCAGTCTTCAGGTGTCTTGTCTCTACGAATGCCTCGAATACATGCTCCACGATCTCCAGGTGTCCTGTCAGTGTGCTGTGCTCATAGGACATCGATAACACACATCTCGAACAGTATCGTATGCATCGTCACATATGTTCGTAATTCGAAAACACACGCATTATTACCAGCTGTATTCCTCTGCCATATTGAACCCATATAAATCTGTCTAACTCGGATGTTCGTTGTTATTTAAGCTCTATTTAAGACTACAGCTTACTGCTGTATGTTACAAATAATTTTTCATATTATAACCCTTTGGATTTTGAATAAAATTTGAAATTGTTGCATCTTTTTTTACTACAAACATTTATTTTATTTTTTAGAATCCTTTTTGTGTTGAGTCCTCTGCTAGTTATCTTGTTATTTATCATTTATTCTAAATAATTTGCAAAAATATTTCTTTTACATTTTAATTTTACTTACATTAATGTATTTGACTGAAAAGGCTGCAATAGTATATTACGCAACAAGTTTAGAAAAGTGAAGCTTTACTCAATAGGTATGGCTGGTTTGAGAACGAGCTTTAGCGAGTATTTAAATAGCCATACGATTTTAGTGAAACCACTTTTCTAACGCGTTTCTTATTTTATTTTATCGTATTTCATGTAGAAATGTGAAATATTAGATTTTTATATAATTATGACATTAAATGTCAAAACATGGACAAGCTGAGCGGAACTCGTGATTATGTACTAAAGCACCATAAGCAGCTCCAGTTGATGTTTTGCATTTGGCAGTACTGAAGCACAGTATATACAGGGTGGCCGGATTTTGTAGGGACAACATGGGTAACTTTTGTATTTGAAGAGATAGAAAGATGGTTAGATTAGCAAAAAGGAGAAGGTTTGAGAACTCATTAAAAATCCATTTTCAAATTTTACTTGTAATGGCCCACTTATTTAAAATTTAAAAAGCAACAAAATCTTCTAATTTCTTTTATATGCCGTAACTTTTTTGTTACTTAAGATATTGAGATGCGATTTGAACTAATTTGCATGGTAATTTGAATATTTGTATTTGCACTTAATAAAACCAATTTCATTTGGGCAAATTTTTAGTAATCTTGTAACGATTCGCCCAGTCGAAACGCGTTTTTGTGAATTAAAATCAATTCGCGCGTTCCCGCTTAGCGATTTCTACGTTACAAGTTTGAATTTTTCGCCTGCGCGGCCGACTACGTCATTGAGAGGTTCCTGCTCCACGTATTGCGCTGCTCCCCCACTTAGAATCCCCGAGGTGGTGGCTTGATGCACGAAGCACGAAGAGGAGCTATAAAAGCCGTTTCACGGGGCATGCAGGGGCAGACTTCATTCATACATTCTTTCATTCCCTCCCTTCATTCCCTTCCTGATCCTGTCCGACCTTTTAAAGAGAGAATTTTCCCGTCCCGTCATTAGTATTTTCCCTTAGCTACGATCGAACCCTAAGCCTCCAGTCTTGGAGACCGTGTTCCTAGCTAATGTTTAATTGAACTCGTTATCCGAATAAACAGCTTTAAGAGACGATGCCCACGAATGGGAAACCGTTTCGCTGTTTAAACTAACACTTGTGAATATCCTGAACTAATAAATTTTGAAACATCTCCTGGAGGACGCTAGTAAATAATTATACCAAAATATCCTGGAAGACGTATTCGAAACGAGGGTTTAACAACCAGGCCTTTTCATATGTCAATTTGGTAACACTAAATAAATCCACCGTCTAACATAACATTTGCCCGGCCTTGAAAGCCCCTGTAAGATTGCACTTAATTTCTGTTTGACTACAGGACTGAACTTACCGTTCGAAACTTCTACCTGTCATAATACCGGAGATCTGCGGCGCCCTCGGGGCTGTGAGCTGTCGAAATCGTCTCCACGTACCGGAACCCCAGGTGGACAAACGTCGATAACTTCTCCTCCGGCCGCAACTCGCACTACCACTTCACAGTATCCCCGAGATTCACAACGCTAGCCCGGTGTCGTAAGGCGAAAAACATAACATATTCGAAATAACCTATATTTGCAGCTACACGCGGTTTTCAACGTCGGACGTGACATTCGAGCGCGAAGGTTGGCTCCACTGCAAATTACTTTGGGCAAATCGTCTCCCCGGCCAGTGGCGTCCCGTCAATTTCTACAGAAGGCCGCCAATCGGACCTTCCACACACAGATGCAAAACGGGTTGCCGGCGCGTAAGGAACTGGCAACTGGGTGCCCATCATAATTAATTAAATACATTGTAAAATACATTTTATTTGATTTCTTAAGAGCAATACCTATGTTTGTAAATAGTGAACCTTATAATTAAACTGTCTAAAATTATCCTAGTGTTTGCTTGCTAATATCCAAGTGTATATCTGGCTGAACCAAATTATCTCCGACTGAGAAAGATAACCGAAGAAAATTTATTAAGTTCATTAGCCCTAATTAGCAGAGGGCTAGTACCGTTTCAATCTAACCTAACCTCAAAATTTTAAATTGGTACCGTGCAATTTTTTTGGTTCTTTTAAGAGAGGACTTTTTTGTGAATGCAATGATGTATTACATGATATGGAAATTTCTTCAGAATTTTGAAAATCTGCGCTTATTCTTTTTACAGGCACAAATCACTAGTGCCATGATCACAATAACTTTGTTTTTTGTTTATCACGTTATCTGTGTAATTATGTTTCGAAACGAAAAGCACGCTTATCATCATACGTGCCTGTCAGTAGTGTCAGTGTGTTCTGTATGTTTGACATGTAAGTTCTACGTTCTTGTAGCCTTGATATACGTGTACAAAATACATAATATTTTTTTTTAAATGTCCATTATAATTTGGAGTAATAACACCGACACTACTGACAGGCACCCAAATGACGGCGGATAATGGAAACAACTTTAGAAACACTAGCATAGTAATACGAAAAAATATAAACAACTAAACTCAAACTTAAAGTTCAAATACGTCAAATAACAGTTGTTAAGTGATTTTGACGTCATTAAGCTATCCTTGTCATCAATTCCACGATTGGGTGTTATTAGTGCATTTAAGCTGAAATTATTCTATTTAAAATTTTCTGGTACGGCCCTGTATTATAATTTTAAAATGCTGCAGCCAATTCATTCAGTTCAAGCTCAAATATGCCCGCGGTCCTTGGAATTCTCACTAATAAGCATTTCCTCGGAGCCGTATGTAATCTATTGCAGTCACTTCCGTCTAAATCATATTTCTTCGAATTGGGAACATAAGGCATCCTTTGTTTACGTCCCAGCTTAAATCGCTTTGAGTCCCAACCTTCAACTTATTTAAATACTGCCCGACGTAATTAAGCTTCTAGGAATATAACAGCTTCATGTCCCTCTTGTAAATTATCGTTTAAAGTTCGGCAAGATTGACCTTGTAACTTAATATTTTTGGGATCCGCTGTATAGCCAGAAATTCTTTCTAGAACCTTCTCTGATGACCAAGCTTTGTGTGAAGGAAATAAAAATTGATAACTCCTTAGGGAATGAGGCATTTAAAATTAGTGGTTTCGGAGTTCTAAACTCTTTTCCGTCGTGTTCTTCACGCAGAGTCCAATTTGAAATTAAAGAATCTGTACCCAGCTTTTGAGTAAACTAGACGTTGTGTTTTTTTCGCACCCCCCGGTTCGTGGGCTGCTGCCGCGAATCGGGGGGAACTTTTGCTAACATTTTGTGATTAACATGGTGAATCCTTTTTGGCTCTTGTGCGAACTTTTCGAGTACCTTGGGGCACGTTAATGGCGAGTGCAGTTAAACCCGAATCTTCGAAGTGAACATTAATCCTTGGGTGTCTTTGAAAATGCGAGGTGGGCAGAGGAAGTGTATTTAACTCGGACGTTGTTAAATTGGCCGATTTTCGTTTCATACAGTTGGTCTCCGGGGAGACTTTTGGCACTGTTTGCCGATTCGATTAGAGAAACGATATCTGATGAGCCTCAACTAACTTTTTTCCCTGTTAAGTCGGAAAAAAACCATTGCGTAATGCAGATCTGTGTCAACGTCGGGTTTAATTAAAGGAGGGGCCACCGCGCGATATAGTGTTGTTTGCTGTTACTTCGTTGATTGACGTTTGCTGCCGATTGCCTTCAATCCCTCGAGTTTCTGCTCCACCTGTTGCCTCTTCTGGAGAATTTGCTACACATCTGGCACGTTTTACCAGGCCTCCACGAGGACGAGTTCATCTGCATCTAACACTGCATGCTTCAACTCAGGTAGGCGCCTTGTATTGTACCAATTAGGTGCGATTTTATATTTTATTGTGCGTCAGTGCCTATAAACGTTGCGTACGTCCGCTAGGACTTACGATCTGTCTCAGTTAATGTTTACCAGGGGCTTTACTCCTGGCGTCCATTTTATGTCATTTGTTTTGGATCATACTGTGTTTTTTTTGTGTCTTTGTAACTAGCCCTTAAGATATATTTTGGTTTTGCGGAGCCCCCTTTCATATTCATGTAGGATATCGTATTACTAAATTTAAACTCACCTCCGGGTGTTTGTTTTAATGTACCGATTTGTGTAAACTGTCATTTGTTCCTTTAAATAATAAATTTGTTAAAATCAGTTCATTCTTTTTATGAATTTTGAAACCCCTTCTGGGTCATTAACTAATCCAGTGTGGCAAAGGCCAAGTGTAATTAATTTTGTGAAGTTAAAGCATGCTCTTTTGATTAAGCGAGCCCCGAGATTTGGGCCATTCAGTGTTCTTTTGTTATTCTTTAGTGACGGTGGCCTTAAAGGTAAGTGATTTAACGACAAGGTCACCCGGCTACTCGGATGAGGCTTGGTAAACAACAGGCGGAGGTGTTCAGCAACGTACCTGGAGGACTTCTACATAGGCTACGTGTATTGTTCTTGGTTCTAGACACGTTAGCCACCCCTAATCAGAACCAAGTGGCGCTCAGGCATTTATTTTTCTGTTGAGCAAGCTTTAGGTTAAGTACCCCTTCGGTTTTCCATTTAAGTCTTCGAACTACCTCTTCCCGACTGAGCTTAGTGCGAGTAACCGGAGCAACAAAATCTGCTCCAACACATTAAGATCTGTGATTTCTAGGGAAAGCCGGCGAACCCTGTAGTTTGTACCCGATTTTGGACAATCAATACGACCTATGTCGATCTGATGAATTAATATCGTAACACAGTTTGATCTTGACGGCAGCCAAGATTAGATGTGGCCGTGTGACGTGTGCAGTCCGCGACGACTTGCCTATACATTTTCGGCTTTTTCGTCGAGTTCTTCTACCTCAATAATGACACGGTCCAATCCCGGAAGTCGCTTGTTACTTAATGACGATGGCTGTGAAAGCCTCCGAACTCAGCATATTATATTGTTGACAGGTTTGATTGAAGGTATGCAGTATTCTTTGTAGCTATCAGTAGAGCATCACGCGCGTAGCAGATGATATTTATCTTATTCTCCCCCATTTTATAACCATTGGCTGTTTTTACAGTTTCAATTATTTTGTTCATTATAATATTGAAGGGCTTTGGACTTAGAGAGTCATCATAAAGCTTAGGTAATTACGAGTTTAATTAGGTATTCTGGGGGTTTGAAATTCCAGTGATTTCTCGATTATTTGGCATATAATGTATAGCAGATAACAGAAGTCGCAATGAAAACGCGAGCTAATTTTTTTTATTTCGTAAATTTAAGTAAATCTTGCGTTTTCCTGTATCTCGAGGCGTTTAACTATGCAATCATCTAAATTTTAAAGACTGCAGTGTTCAGAAAAAGAAATACAGTTTACATATATGGCACACTACTATTCTACGGTATCAAAAAAAAATGCCATTTTCGCAATCAACGTCCCAAAAAACCTCAATAACGACACCCATATCTATTTTTAGGCGTATTTACCCCATTTCACCCCCTAAGGCAGGGGTTCCTAAACTGTATCAGTCCGCGGCGCACTTACAGGTTTAGTATTTTTTCCTGGCGCCCTTGGCAAAAAATGTGCACAATTACATAAATCAGCCACAGAAATGAAAATAACTCT
The DNA here is from genome assembly GCA_940337035.1 of Agriotes lineatus. NCBI lineage: Eukaryota > Metazoa > Arthropoda > Insecta > Coleoptera > Elateridae > Agriotes > Agriotes lineatus. The sequence continues at coordinate 446,853 of CALNHX010000061.1, read as the reverse complement.
TAAGATAAACCTCACAATGTAAAGTACTAAAGTAGGTAGATGCACCGGTTGTGGCCATCGCACCGTTTGTGGCCATACACGAAATGTATCTAAAATATTAATGGCCACGTTCAAACTAACCAATAAAATCATATACATTCCCAATTCTTATTCTATTCTTGATAGCGCAGGCGCATTCCATTCAGTTTGTCGGTTACAGTGTTGTTTACCCAGCCTGCTTTTTAACTCGTAGCGAGAATGTTGTGCTTTTTTTAGACATTTTGTTAAGGAACACGTGGTAAGTCAATGCATCATTCTGTATAGAAATATGAATACTGGTGTTTGAGGTAGCTGATATTTGATTCATTAAGGACTTTTCCATATTATTTTGAGACTTTGAACTAGATATTTGATCTATAAATCATTAAAATAATAGTGGCCACAACAGGAGCATCAAAAGTGCGTTCTGCGCCAGTTGTGGTCTTTTAATGGCCACAAATGGAGCATGAAAACCAGTTGTGGCCACGCAATAGAAAGAAATGGAAAAACGTAATTTTAATAAAGCAGAAAAGGAGCAACGACCTAAAATTTATTTATTTGTTTAAGAAAAATTATGCCACCCTGAAAATTATTCCAATATACAGAAAGTGCCATGCAAAATGCCTTTGATGCAATACGGAATCAGTCTATGCCCATATCAACAGCATGCAAGAAATTTAACGTCCCTAGAACATCTGTACGAAACAGATTAGATGGTAAAACAAGCGATGATTGCCGAAGAGTGGGTCCAAAATGTGCTCTTGGCCCGGAAATAGAACAAAAATTGGTTTCCTGGATCCCGGACTGTTCTTCAAGAGGTTTTCCTATCAATAAAGAGGGTCTCCTATACTCTGTACAAAAAATACAAGAAGAGTGTGATATTCACACACATGCTGAGTAAGGTACCAGGAAGAAAATGGTTCGATTCTTTTATGAAGAGACACCCAGAAGTAAGCATGAAAAGAGCGGAGTTTATAAACAAGGCAAGGGCTGCGGTTTCTGAAGAATCTATCAGACGTTGGTTTAGTCATGTTAAGGAGCTCCTGGGAAGTGATGCCGCCATTTTGAACAATCCAGAGTGCATATTTAATATGGACGAGACAGCCATTTTTTTATCACCCAAAGGTTCTCTTATACTGGGTCCCAAGGGCAAAAGTGTATATGACGTCGGCGCATCTGATAAAGACAATGTAACTACCTTGGTCGCTGTAAATGCTTAAGGCTTGATTGCACCGCCGTTAACAATTTACAAATTTAAGCGTTTACCGAAAACCTACGCTGATGCTGCTCCTAAGAATTGGGGAATTGGAACATCGGATTCGGGATGGATGCAAAGCAGACAGTTTTATGAATACTTTGCAAATGTTTTCATCAAGTTTTTGGATTCTAAAACTATATCCAGGCCAGTTATTGTCTTTGTTGATGGTCAGTCATCTCACTTGTCTTTAAATTTAAGCAACCTGTGTCGTGAAAATGGTATAATCTTAATCTGTCTTCCACCAAACACAACACATCTACTGCAACCTCTTGACGTTGCCTTCTTTTATCCTTTAAAGCAGGCATGGAAAAAAATTGCAAGAAAATGGTTATACGAACACGAAGACCAGAATATTCAGAAAAAGGACATTCCGGCTGCATTAAGTTCGATTTTGACAGAAAAAGATTTTACCCGTGCAATTAAATCTGGTTTTCGTGTTTGTGGTCTTTATCCATTTGACGAAAATGCCCCGAATTACGACAAATGTGTACGCAAAAATTTGCAACATTCTAATGAAGAATGGAGAAACCCCGATATGAATGACAAAATGTCTCATTTTAAATTTTTTGAGCAGCAAATGGATCCCTGGATAATGCAAAGTTTCAAAACAGTATATTCAACTCAATATTTTTGGCAAGGAGAGGATCGATATTTAGAACTCTACAGTTTTTGGCGTTCCATTAAAGTTGATGTAGACCCAGAGCCTGAATTAAACACGTCTCAAGAAATGGAAACAGATGAAACCCAAGAAGAGCAAGTGACAACCGTCGATTTAGAAACTATTGAAACTGCAGAAATTCAAACAAAATCCAGCTGTTCAATCGAAGATGAAAATATTGAAGACAACTTTCTTCTGTTTGACTTTCCTAAATTTAATAACAATATTGAAGAGACAATAGCAGCTAGTGAAGAGAAAATGATTAACGGAGACGTGAATAATATAGAAATTGATATATTACAAAACATTGTGGTTAAAGCAGAGTCAGAAAAAAGTGATAATTTCGACGGAACTTCCAACAATGGTAAAGATGTAAGGCTTCTTAAAAAAAGGACAGTTAGTGGTGTTCTTCAAGATGTGAAAACATGGCCTGATGATTCTACAGGAAATTCAAAAAGAAAAAAGATCCCCCTTCCTTCGGTGGTCACCTCGGATAAATGGATTGAAATTTTTGAAGCAAAAGAAAAATCTAAAGAGAATTTAGCTGCAGAAAAGGCTGCAAAAAGAACAAGTAAGGCTGACAAAATAAACAAAAGAAATGTAAGGGAAAAAAGGTTAATGATCAAACAAATAATGGAAATAATGAAATATTACTCGACAATACTACAACAAAGATAGAAACAATAATTTTGGATAAAAATGATTCCAAAAAGTCTGAATCGAAAGACCAAACCAGGGAGAGTATTGAAGAAAACGGGGAACCGCTACCGACCAAAGAAAATTCTAATACAAACACTGTGATAGAAGAGGCAATCATTAGCACAAAGACGGGTGAAGAAAATGTTAGTACCTCGTTAGATGTAGGAAGCTATGTAATAGTCAAATACGATCAAGAACTTACCCAGCAAAGATTTTAAACAAGGAAAAAGATAAATGGTATTGTTGTGCAATGCGAAGAAGTGGAGTGAACCATTGGAAATGGCCTGTTTCGCCTGATCTCGTGTGGTATAAGGACCAAGATATAGTTCTGAAAGTGAATGAACCTAAAGCAATAAATACCAGAGGGGTCTTCATAGTTCCCGAAATGGAAACTTTAATATAATAATTATTGTTTTATGTACGTATTTCTTTTTGTTTTATATTCTATGTTCTAAAACGTTGTGTCTATAAGTACTTATAAACTGGTTTCTGATCATTGACTGCAGAATATGATTTTTTTTTAAATTTTGTATATAAAAAAGGTCTTGGCTCTTATGATAAAACTTTTCTGTTCTGTTTATATATTTTATTTATTTTTAAATAAACTACATACTTGTTCATTTTTGTACTTGGTTAGTACTTATTTATGTATTTCAACAGGATGGCCACAACTGGCAAATAAGTGGCCACAACTTGCGAAACTGTTCTTTTTTGCTATTTTTTTCAAATTTGTCTCTATCTGACCAATATAATTCAAATTAAGTATTCGTTTTCAAACCAAAAATATCTAGTGCTCTTATATTTGTCATTTGCGTTGGGAAAACTCTCTCAATAGATGAATTCAAGCTAAATAAAATTGAAAAATTTCTTAAAGTGGCCACAACCGGTGCATCTACCCTACAGTTCGGGCACTTCGTTCCATGTAGGAACATGGCCGGAGACGTGTAAAGCTCGCGTTTATTAAAATTGAATCACAAGAACCATCAAACTAAAATATGAAAATACAAAAAAATATGAAATAAATGGTGAAAACCTTCAAAGGCAAGTAAATCAACATGACGGGTGAGCTATTGTTGGTGAATTGTTGTGGAACCGCTGATCACATTCACACGCAAAATGTACTGCGCATGCGCCATTGTCGTTCGGCAATTGTCAAGAATTTTGTGGTTTTAACTTTAGTTTTTACGATCCGTGTTTTGATGTTGATATTAGGCATTTGCACTTAAACCGCGATATATTTACCATCTGATAATTGTTAAAGGTGTTTTTTTCAATTATTTCAGACCGCACTTGCAGTATCTCTGTAATATAACCTAAAATACGTAAAACTTCACGTTTACAGGCGATGTGTCTGGTATGTATCACAATATAGTGTGGCTGCCGGCATATACAACCTAGAGCAGAGGTTCTCAAACTATTTTAGACACTGTACCCCTTTTTACCAACAAAAAATTTTGGGTACCTCTTATCAGTAAGTAAACTGAAATATAAAAAAAATCTTAATCCTTTTTATTTAGTAGGTGTAGTTTTAACCTGTGTAACTCAATTACACGTCATGTTTAAATAAAACAAAGAGATATTGCTTACATACATTTTTATTATATTAAAAACAAAAGGGGGAGGGGTGTACATCACATCAGCTGATGCACTCTGTCCACCCGTCTACCGTCGCGCCACCACTATATATAATTTTTGACTTATACAGGGCGAGTCAAAAATTTCAAAATTTTCAAAACCTTATATTTTCGCTAAAACTTCATTTTTTTTGGTGGAAAATTATACAGGGTGATATAAAAGGTCATTTTTTATGCAGAATTTTATTATACCCAATGCCATAGAAGTTTACACTTTTCCCGTGTGGTCTTAAGCACACAAATTTTTTTTCCCCTATTTAAATTTAAAGGTTTGTTTTATTTTTTGTTGGCCTACCACGTACCCCCTAAAAATTTTCGCGTACCCCCAAGGGGTACGCGTACCACACTTTGAGAACCACTGACCTAGAGAAACACCAGTAATAAATTCTGATAAGTCTGATCGGTCTCACTGCACGCATAAAATACATTTTCCACCAATCGTACTAGAACTCACACATTATTGATAAAATTTTGTTGAGCAAAGTGAAACATGCCATTACATCAGCCGTTGCTAGGTAATTTACAACAAAACTGTACAGGAATAATATTCCCGGCCTAGACAGGGAATATTTGAGTACTATATCCTAATTTTTTTAATTACTTGTATCGATCGGCAGAAAAATAATATGTGTATCTTGGACAAAAAGCAACATTCCCAGACTCCTGTGTTGTTGGGCTCGGCATTCACTTCGCCCAACAATATTCACAGTTGTCTGGGAATGTTATCTATGATTTTCGGCCTAGATACACAATGTACTATTATTTACATTGTTCTACTCAAGTTATGTATCGACACTTTTGATTATAAATATTATAATTTGTGGTTCGTTCTTGCTTTGTAAAAAAAATTACAAACTTCTTTACGTTGTGTATGCTGCCGGGCACACTATATAACAGTACAATATTAGTAAATGTCCAATAATACTTCGGTAAGTAAATGACCGGCAAGCATGTAATATGAATTTCTTCTTTTAGAATCTGTACGAAACTTCCAAGTGTAGCATCTGATGAATAGGGACCAGATGTCTTTTCTGATTCTGTAGATTTACGTCGCAGGCTTCAGGTATAAATTAAATTTAATCAATTGTCACTTGAACATGGGAAATGATCGTTAGCAGTCTGAAAACACTTCCCTGGCTCAAAAATATATCAAAAATGTGTAGTCACTTGTATTTTAATATTGGTTTTCCTAAAGTTGCTTATAAACTGGTTAACTGTAATTCTTAAAATAATTTATTGATTACCTACAATGTTTGATAGTTAATCTACTTTCTTTACTGTTTGTAATTTATTGCTGAATTTGATTACTTATTGATTCGATACTACACATTTTTTTGTTTTGTAAATGTTTCTTCCTTGAACCTAAATAAACTTACATCTCATGGTAGTATATTATTGCATGTGAATAATAATTAAACGTTTTTTTAATGTAGTTTATCTTGCATTTTACAAATTAGCTTCTACAAAATATATACTTACCTAAAATTTGATTTACTTATGTAATAACATTTTTGCTTTGAATAAGATTTACTACAATTTTGAAAATGCACCAATATTTAAAATTACAAACTCTTATCAGTTTTTAGCATCTAAAATTAAGTTTCAAATGCGTTATTTGTTCTTATCCTTTTGAACGTGCATTACATCGACACCAAAGTACAGTGTAATAGAGCATTATTGACTGTATATTTCGTTAACCGTATTAATTATTTAGTATTAAATATCCTAGGTTTCACAGACCAATGCCTAATAAGCATAGTTACATTTCAGAAATTATTTATTTCATTGCAGAAAGCATTTACACTCTGCAAGGTTATATAAAACCACAAATTTACCTGTTTACATAAACTGACGTGACGTTTAAAGTATCTGATAAAGATATCTAACATGGAAATTTACTATTAATTTTTATTTGTTACAGTTACAATCTGAAGATAGATTTGACTCGCACGGTCCTATATTTCAGCCTTAATGGCATACTATTTGTTGCCAATTGTAGAATGTTCGAATGAAGCATTCTAGAAGACAGCTGTAGCCGCCAGCAATCATATTTTGTAGCGTTCCAATAAGTTTCGGTGACAGTGTCTTTCCAGAATTGTCAAGTAAGTTATGCCCAGTACCAGCATTACTTAATTCTTATGTATATGCCGTTCATGATCTTTCTGGGCCAGGTGAGGCTATGACCATCTAGTAATTTTGTTGGCATTACCTCTGTGGCAACTAAACTTCCTCATAGAAATTGACACTTTTTGTGTTAGGTGAGATTGTTTTCAGTTTAAGGTTATATTTTCTGAATAGGTATATTGTTGCCAGAAACGAAAATGAGAACTAATGCATAAGAAAAGCATTCAGTATTAATGTTTATTGCAATTTGGATAAGAATTGTGTACATGCTATGAATATGCCACTTTATTTTACATGCTTGCTTGCTTGCTGGTGTGGAAGGATAAAGACGTCACAAACTGATGCCAAATAAATTTAGTAGAGCAATATTGGTCTTATAGAAATTAACATGTGAAAAATGTAAATATCTTGTCAAATAGACGGCACAAAGCAACCACTAATAGAGCTATTTCTCCCAAAGTAAGCTTGTATAAAAGTTTCAGCGCCCTACAGCGGGTGGGCCAGAAACTATTCTAGCAAGGCGGCAAAATTAAAATACGCCATTACTACGATATTTGGATTAATCAAGGATATGCCATCAACACCAATACAAATTTTGCATATACATAATTTGACTTCACCAGAATCTCGATTTTAAAGTTTTGAACCGCATAAATCGGAATATGCAAACTCTTTATAGGTTCTGAAGTTTACAATAATTATGGAAAATTCAAACAAAATATTTGCGAATAACAAATATATTTTAAGTAATTCAAATAGCAATATTGTTTAATAAGTATTGTCAATCTTACAATAGTCGTGCTCAATTGTAACAATATACTTTGGTTCAAAATGCTTTTCACGCATTTTAAATGTTTTGTCGGTGTCAGTTTGACGTATGAGTTTACTATTTACGCACTTTTCAAAAAGCGGACAGGTGACAGCAGCGCCTTCTGACGGGAGGGCCAATCTTTAACAATTATTTGATTTGACAGATGCATTCAGAAAACGTTTCTATATTAGTAGGTTTTTTGTGCCTTTGGGAAATTTGTGTCTTCTACACTGAATCGGCACAATTTGAAACAACACTTCTTCACATACCGATTCATCATTAATTATAGTTTGGTTCCCAACCTTGCCGAGTGGCGACACTAGCGCCGTCCGACAGGTGGGCCAGTCCCTAACAATTATTTGACAGCTGCATTTAAGAAACTCCTCTATTAGTGGTTGCTTTGTGATAGACGGCTTGCTGATTTTACTTCATGTTGATTTTCACCAGTATTGCCAACTCTAACTGGAGAAATTATTCCCTTATGTTGCCAAAATTATCATACATTACACAAAATTATGCTACATTTTTAATAAAAAACAATAATGCAATAGAATAATAAACTTTATTAAAAAATCAAAACATTTATAAGGCAAATTCGAACAAATTAATATTATCCTTATTATCATTATCAATGGCCTTTGAATCGGTCTTTTTATTGAATTTGTACATGTTCTTGGTTACTTTTTTTACCATACTTTTGGGAGGTTCAAAATTTGTACATGTGCCATTTTCTTTTATATTTTGGTTTGCTAACTAAGTGATTACGGGTTTTAGTTTTCACTAGATTGATTTTACTGAACACCCTTTCACACTGAGCATTAGAGTGTGAAAGGCTTAAAATATTTAAAACAAACGTGGATAATGACTCAAAAATGCCTAAATCTAGCAACTTTCCCCAAAAATGGTCTACTTCACCATAAACATCTATATGATCAGGCAACGTATAGTTAGGAGGATTTCGCCAGTCATTATCTATATTTTGCCATTCTGTCTTAGGTGCAAACCTCTCAAATTTATTTAAAAGGTCTAAGAGAGTAGGATGCCTGTCTCGGGTCGAATGTGAAACACTGTTTTTTGGTTCAAAAATATGCAAATCTGGCAAAAAAGAATTGTTAAAGTCATATCTTTTTTTTATTTGTACACTTAGTGTTGTGTCTAGAGGGAGCTAGTGACAGAACGTGAGTGTTAGGTTAGGCGGAAACGTGTGAGGAAGCGGCAGTTCGTACTCGCTCGTGTAATATGTTGTACGTGCGCGCATACGTTGTCATTTGTTAGATAGATAAGCTACTTATCAGCCTTATTCACTTTGTATCTTGTGTTGTATTAAAAGTACTCAAACCTAATAATTGATGTTGTTAATAATCACCGATTAAACACAACATTTGGCGCAGTCCGGCAGTGAAAAAAGTGCGACACGAGGTAAAAATGGCAGGCACGGTTGGTCATATTGAACAGTTCAATCCCAACGAGGCTGATAAATGGACAGCGTAAAGAATCGAATTCTATCTACAGGCGAACAATATAACTGATTCGGTTCAGAAACGGGCAGTGTTTTTAAGCGTTTGTGGTCCAACTACATTCGAAATCGTTAAATCATTATCAGCACAGACAGCGGTCAACAAACAGACACTGGACAAAATATTGACATTATTAACCCATCATTTTTCGCCTAGAACATCGGTAGTGGTATGCAGATTTAAATTTCATAGAAGAGCTCAGCTTCAAGGGGAAGGCATATCCGCGTATATCGGCGAATTACGTCATCTTGCCGAGGAATGTGGTTTCGGAACAACCTTGGAAGACATGTTACGTGATCTAGTCGTTTGCGGGGGGTCCGGGAAGAAGCCTTGCAGCGTCGACTATTGGGTGAACCAGAACTCACTTTCAAGAAAGCGCAAGAGTTGGCGCTCGCGCATGAAGCTGCCGCCAAAAATGTTACAGAACTGCGGAAACTGTCTTACCGACGAGCAGTGCCAACATTAAGAAAATAACTGGTAAATCCCTAAAATCCAAAAGTAGGTCACAAAACGTCAACATAACCTGTTTTCGTTGCACGAAAAAACATTCACCAGATGAATGTTTATTTAAGGAAGCAAAATGCAATTATTGTGATAAAATTGGACACATTGAAAGAGCCTGTCTTTCAAAGAAAAGGGACGAGAAGAAAGGAAACAATTCCGGAAATTCAAATGCAAAGAAAACAACAACAAATAGTGTTAGTGCACAGAACGTAAATAGTGTAAATAACGAACATTACGAACCTATCTACAGCATCGATGAATTTGGGGATCCGGCCACAAAAGTAAAAGTACCGGTTTTACTAAATAAAACGAGGTGTGTGATGGAGGTCGATTCAGGGGCCGCATATTCAGTTATAGGGCAGAACACTTTCGGGCGTTTATTTAGTGCTGACAAACCAAAATTGCGCGAAAACAGTGTGATTTTACGGGACTATCAGCAGAAACAAATAAAGACAATAGGAAAGTGTGATGTGCTAGTGGAACTAGGAACTTTGTCTGCACAATTACCATTAATCGTAACAAATGGTGATAATGCTAGTTTACTCGGAAGAAACTCGTTTAACCCACTCAACATCAAGATTGCAGGAATAAACGAGGTAACTACAATAAACTTTAATGCAATCGCTGCAAAATATGCAGAAGTGTTCTCAGAAGAACTCTGGAAATTTAAGGGGCCTCCAATCTCCTTAGATTTGGATTCTTTGATTAAACCGGTAGCATTTAAAGCGCGAAAAGTACCGTTTGCAATAAAACCACTAATTGAAACGGAATTAAGTAAACTATGTGACCAGGGTGTGCTAGAACCAGTAAATCACCTACGGTGGGCCACGCCAATCGTGCCAGTACTCAAAAGCTCCAGAGAAGTCCGAATATGTGGAGATTATCGGGCTACAGTCAACAAAGCAGTGAGAAGGGATGTTTATCCAGTACCGGCAATACAACAATTGTTTGCAACATTGTCAGGAGGTAAAGTCTTTGCAAAACTTGACCTGAAGCAAGCATACCAGCAGCTGGAAGTCGATGAAGCCAGTGCAGAAGCACAAACGATTATTACTCATAAAGGCGCATTCAAAGTCAAAAGATTACAATTTGGAATTTCCGTAGCACCTCAAATTTTCCAGAGATTTGTGGACACACGTCTAGCAGGTATTCCAGGTGTGTTACCGTATTTCGACGACATCCTAATAGTTGGAGTTTCGGATCAAGAGCTTGCAACTCAACTGAGGGAAGTACTGCGACGCTTCCAAGAAGATGGACTTCGCCTCAAACGCGAAAAGTGTATCCTGCATACAAGCGAAATCATATTCTTGTGATACAAAATAACGGCAGAAGGAATACAGCCTATGGAAGAAAAAGTACGAGCAATTAAACAAGCACCGAGTCCACAAAATAAGCAAGAACTTCAAGCTTTTTTGGGTTTGCTAAACTTTTATCATGCATTCTTAAAGGACAAAGCTACAGTAGCAGAGCCCTTGCACCAGTTGTTACACAAAAATGAAATTTGGAAGTGGACAAAGACAGAAGAGCAAGCTTTCCAGGAGTTGAAGGACTCATCAACAGAATTACTATTAGCTCACTACGATGAAGCAAGACCGTTAGCACTTACCTGTGATGCTAGTCCATATGGAGTTGGGGCCATCCAAAACCAAACGACGGAGGATGGGAAAGAAGTTCCAGTAGCATTCCACAGCAGGACACTAACGTCAACGGAAAGGAATTTCGCGCAGCTGGACAAAGAAGCACTCGCCATCATTGTAGGAGTCAAGAAATTTCATGACTACATTTTTGGTCGAACCATTGAGATCAGAACTGACCATAAGCCGTTGTTGGGAATCCTGGGTGAAAATAAGCTAACGTCAGACGTTTTATCACCTCGCATGCTAAGGTGGAGACTTATATTAAGTGTATATGATTACAGATTGCTGCACATTCCAGGGAAACAAATTGCACATGCTGACTGCCTGAGTAGGTTGCCACTTGTAGAAGAAGAAGAATTGGTGGTTCCACCAGCACACGAGGTCCTAATGCTGGAAGCCATACCAGAACCAGTTATCACGGCAAATGATGTTGCAGTAGGTACAGGAAAGGACCCGGTATTGTCACGCGTCTTACACTGGACCCAAAACGGATGGCCAAACAGGATCCAAACATCCCTCCGGAACTAAAAGGCTTTTGGGGAAGACGAAATCAATTTTCAGCATACCAAAACTGTCTACTACTAGGCAATAGAGTGGTAATTCCTCCAAAAGAAAGACCTGAGGTACTGGAAATTCTGCACTCAGGACATCCAGGGATAGTTAGGATGAAAGCATTGGCCAGGTCTTACGTCTGGTGGCCAGATATGGATGCACAAGTAGAAGAAAGGGTGGCAAATTGCAAACAATGTCAAGAAATTCAGCCGATGCCACCAAGAGCTCCAGTTCAGCCGTGGGAATGGGCACGAAGACCATGGTCGAGGATCCATATAGACTTCGCAGGTCCCATGCAAGGCCAGTATTTCATTATAATAGTAGATGCATTTTCCAAATGGTTAGAAGTGCGTCTCGTACCAACAACTTCAGCAGAAGCAGCAATTAAGGCTCTTCGAGAACTATTTGCTACACATGGCATTCCTGATGTCATCGTAAGCGATAATGGAACAGCGTTCACCTCACAGGAATTCCAAACATTTGTAAAACGGAATGGGATTTGACATGCAAGAATTGCTCCATATAACCCGGCGGCTAATGGTCAAGCCCAGCGAATGGTGAGATCGACAAAGGAAGGATTAAAGAAGTTGGGGGAAGGAGATTGGAACACTAAATTAACACAATTCTTACTACAACAGCACATAACGCCTCATGCAACAACTGGTCAAAGTCCAGCAGAATTGTTTATGGGACGGAAGCTGTCAACCGCCCTTGATCGGTTGCATCCAGATGTGGTGCAAGAAATGGTTGCCAAACAAGAGAAAGGAATAGAAGAGAAACCGCTTCGCAAATTCACTAAGGATGAAACAGTATTTGCCAGGAATTATTCAGCAAGTGGTCCAAAATGGATACCCGGAACCATCGAAACAACTGCAGGTCCTGTTTCATACAGAATAGCAACACCTGAAGGCAACAGATTGCATAAACACACTAATCAGCTTCGCTGTAGATCTACTAACATCACTGAGGTAGTCCGAGATGAGCCAGAAAGTACAGTGAAGTCCAGTTATAACGAACCTCAAGGGACTGTAGAAATTGGTTCGTTATAGCCAAAGTTCGTTACAAGAGTTACAACAACAAAAAATGTGTGAGTTATTATAAACTTACTTTATTATCCATAATCGGCCACATTTGTACAATAAGTATACAAACATTTATGTAAGAACGATAAACACGTACTTAATAGATATTTATTTATAAAAATCGGATATTTTTGTCTGCTTAGTATTACTAGCCCAATAAAGTTTGTCTATGTAAGCATCTACTTCGGCAAAACTATTTAGTATACTATCCGGAATATTACGCGATTGCAGAAAACAGCGGATACCATTTATTTTCTTAATTGCCTCATGTACTGTTGGAATGGTGAGATCCTTCCCCGAAACCGATTCGTCGTCATCTTCACCGCTAATTTCTTCGACTTGCTTATTTTTGGTTTCTCGAATAATAGCTTCGTCGCTTAAAAATTCTGTAGTGGCAATATTTTCGTCAACAAGTATGTAAGCTTCAAGGTCACATTCCTGAAATCTGCCCATATCAATCGTTGAAATAAAGACAGGCGAGTCATCACTTTCTTTGTTACGTTGTTTATTCAACCACTTGGACAAGGTGTTACGGTATTAAAAGAACTTTACGACACCCACCCAAGGTGAGCATCGCACCACGGAATCAGTCCTGAAAAACTGGCACACTTGCCCTGAAATCGGTTCGAAATAGGCTAATGGGCCACGGCTGGGACGCTCAGGGAGTCGGGCGTGAGTCACACGATACGTTCTGGGCAAGCGCGTGATGGCATAATATATACAGGGTATGTCGAAATCATGAGGGCGCCACCAAGCCTGTCTTAACCCGGCTAACCGGGCCTGGACGGTTAGACGGGAGCGAAGCACGCAAAATACTCCGCCGATAGGATTACTCAAGAATTGCAAGGTCAAATAACAGGTTCGGGAATGCCTTATGCAAAGATTGTAATTAGGTGTCAATCCGACCGCGACTACGCAGCTGTCTTACCCACCTGTCCACTCAGAGCTTCCTCGTTCCGTCGTACAATATTCAGTACAATGAAGGGGCGTCTATCTGTAACAGAACAATAGTTCCCTTAACTAACCACTCATATATTGAACTTCGGGTTACAATGGGGCAGCAGAATGCGTCGCCCTAGATCTATACTTAACCTATAATTAAGGGCACCAGCTGGCACGCGCGCTCTAAACTTAACGACAGATGTTGAACATGTAGTGAACAGTAATGAACAGTAAGGAGCAGTAACGAGCCGTAACAAGTAGTAATGAGTACAAATATGCGCGTCGCCTTATGCGGCGGACAGCGAAGATTTAAATTAGCACTCGCGGCATGAACAGTCTGCAAGTCTGAATGAATGCACAAGAGCAGTAATAAGCAGTAATGAGTACAAATATGCGCGTCGCCTTATGCGGCGGACAGCGAAGATTTAAATTAGCACTCGCGGCATGAACAGTCTGCAAGTCTGAATGAATGCACAAGAGCAGTAATAAGTAGTAATGAGTCCAAACATGCGCGTCACCTTATGCGGCGGACAGCGAAGATTTAAATTAGCACAGCGGTAATCAGGTTAAAGACACATACCTTAATGCCTAGGCGGCGAGGGAGCCTGGTACAGTTGAGTTGCGACAAGCTGCGGTCGTAGGTGGCAGGTACCTTCGATGTTACAACGGCTATGGGGGTGAATGCACAACCGCCTTAATGGCGACGGGAGACGCGTCAATGACGCGTACAACGGGACGACGAATAAAATGGGCCACTTTCGTTCTGCTGAACAAATCCTCGTAGGTCGAGATGAAGGGGGCACGACCCCTTACTTACGGAAGCAGGAACTGGGCTCCAAAACACCCACGTTACGCCGAAGACAATTCGAAAACTCCGACTCGCAACCACCACACGAGCGTTCTCTGCAACGGGCTGCGGACAACTCCCACTCAAGGCGAAAACGTATATCACATAGTCGCTGAAACAGCACTCGACGGGAAAAGGCTGACGCCCCCGCCAAGGGCGGAAGCGCCGCACGAACTCACACACACTATCCGACCTCTTACTTGTTCGACGGCTCTCGGCTGAATGCCCAGAGGGAAGCGTTGGCAAAGGTCACCTTGGCCGCGTCCCCCACGTGACTAAACTTTGGCAGCCAATCGCAAGGCGATAAAATGAAACAAGCCAATGCGGGCCACGATTGTATCACGCCACAACAGCGTGCTTTCTAGAAGATTCGGAATTCGAAAAAAAGCGCCATCAGAGGGGAGCTCCAACCGACGAAAAATACTGCTTTTGGGGCCAAATATCTGCGAAATCATGATTCTGGAATTAGGCGATGGAGCCAAATAAAGAACTAAAAGGGCTTAGCATACGGGCACGCTGCCCTAAAGCCTAGGTGGCTATTTAAAATACCAAAAAGACCTGAATAAAGGCGTGAAATGCAATTAAGCATCTGCGACAGCAAAATGACTTAACAAAGGGCAACACAATCTGTTTACCTAAACAATTCACTAGCCATAATAAATTTGGGACTTCACAGCAGTTCTTGCAAGCAGGTTTGCTATAAAAGAAAACTTTTTTCTTTTTACGTAAAAAATGGACCGTTATAAGCAAAAGTTCGTTATATGCGGGTTCGGTATAATAGAAAAATTTTAGCATTATTGTAATGGGAATTTTGGCGGGACTTTTAATTTAGTTCCGTATAACCGGTAGATCGTTACAAGCGGGTTCGGTATAAGCGGTCTCTACTGTATTACAATAGCGGAGAGCAGCTCAAGTGGGAAAGAACCAACAGCCGAGATATCTGACACAGTGGGAATGGAACAAGATCCAGACACGATGGGTGCAGCGGCATCAACATCAACACTAAGGACTCCTCGTCCACAGAGAACAAGGGTCCCTCCAAGGTTCCTCACGGATTTTACAAACTAGGAGGGAGGGGTGTTGTGTCTAGAGGGAGCTAGTGACAGAACGTGAGTGTTAGGTTAGGCGGAAACGTGTGAGGAAGCGACAGTTCGTACTCGCTTGTGTAATATGTTGTACGTGCGCGCATATGTTTTCATTTGTTAGATAGATAAGCTACTTATCAGCCTTATTCACTTTGTATCTTGTGTTGTATTAAAAGTACTCGAACCTAATAATTGATGTTGTTAATAATCACCGATTAAACACAACACCTAGTATACTGAAAAATTCAAAGCATCTCTCATAAAAGTAATTTAACATATCTTTGTTGTCTTGAATTTCCTTAGCATTAATAGCCTGCATTACATTTATGCCAAGATATAAGTTAGTTTTGTACAAAAAATTAGAACGATTTTCAGGGTTAATTGCTAAAAGATCTGTCGAAAATACATATTTTCTACTCATGAAACAAAGCAATAGATCTGTGTAGTACCTGCAGACTGTCTCGTGTAATGATGTAATCAGTACTTTCTCACTTTGAAACAATTCATTCGATGAATTTATCTTTGGTAAAATCCATTCAAGGAACAAGAAATACAGTTTTATAAAGGAATCATTTAAGCATTTATAAATTTGCTCAGCAGCAAGGAGACGTTCTTGTAGCCATTATAATGCATTCCATTCTTCGACAATCCTACAAACCACTTGTCCCAATGAAAGCCATCTTGTTTGCGATGGATGCAGCAATTTGTGAATATCCACTTTTGTGAAAACTTGAAACTGTTCATAATCAGCCAGACGCTTCGAGCTATTCTATAAAAACAAATAAATAATTTCTGCAAAATGTGAATTATAAATTACTTACTTTAAAGAAATTGTAAATATTTCTGGCCATGTCTTCACAATTCCTCGATAATGTTTTGCAAGCCTCACTGCTACAGAGATGTATTGAATGGCATATACATTTCATGATTTTTATTCCTGGGCAAACATCCATGAATCTTGTTGCCACTGAATTATTGCAACCTACCATAACATTGCAACCATCTGAAGCCATACCGATTACATTATCCATTGGAATATTTCTGTCAGTTACGGCTGTTTGAATAATATTGAATAAGTGCTCAGCACCCCCACTGGTTTCTCATTTTTTATGAACATCACAAAGTTAACAAAAATGACTTAATACTTTTTTTTGCAATGTAATGTAGTACCAAACAACAATGCACATGGTTTTGGTAACAGATATATTGGTTGTTTCGTCTACAAGAATACTGAATTTTTTACTTTTAAGGACTTCGACAAGTCTGTCCTTTTCGTAACCTCCAATTACTTCAGTGACTAAGGCGGTCGCTTTTGTTCTTTTTGTATGACAAATCGTAGAATCCGGAAAGCAATTCTTAAGCATTTCCGTAAGGTGGTCTATTGACATAAATGAAATATTATGCTCCACTAAGAAAGCACAAATTTTTATTTCTGGAATGCATCATTTGATTTTACAAACTGTTGCATCAATACACAACTGGACTGTTGTTTATTTCTTTCATTTATTTGGTGTTTGTTTCCCTCTTTATGCTTTATTACAGTTAAAGTAGCTACAAATTCTACATCACATAGCGTACACTTGCCTTTATTGTTTTTATTCAAAACAGGCGACAGCCAATATTTAAAATCCGGATTCTGCAGCCATTCTGGATGAAATTTTTGAACTCGCGGCTTGTGCGCCTGATGCTTCCAGTTTTTTTATTTTTTAGGCGGAGTCCGAGATTCATTTTCACAGTCAGAAACAATGCTGTCGGTGTCCCCATCCATGTCGTTAGCAAGTGCTGCAAAAATATCGTGTACACAACAAAAATCAATAGGTATAAACATTAGACGACTTACGATTTATAAATTGAAATAGCTTTGGAGTGAACAAATAGCAAAACAAACATTCACATCGTCCAGGCGCCCAAACATGAAGAGTGACAGATAACACATGATACTGTTACATCACATGACGCAGGCGTACTTTTGGTTTGCTTACTGTGTCGTGTGAATCGTGATTCACACGACACAGACATAAATACGTTTGGTTTACGTTTCTATCAACCTTACGAAACAAAAGTCACTAGAACTGTGCTAGTGATTTTGAGTTCCCAATAAGGTAAAATCGAAAATCGGATTTTATATTATAAAAATATAAAATGCAAAATTATTCATACATTTGGGTGTGATTATTTCACAATACGGTTGGCAACACTGATTTTCACATCTGCCACATAACATTTCAACACTAAAATAGTAATAAGTAGGTAGGTAGTAAATTATTATACATTACGCTGGATTGTTTTTCTTTTCCAAGATTTAATTTTTTAACGTACAACAAATATATTCTCTAGTCTCCACATCAACTCGTGTTCTTTTAAATGGGTCTGTCCTTTTTAAATTGGAAGTAGCATCGTTGAATGGAAATTTTTTGTTGTAACAAAATTATTTTGGGCATTTTGACTTTTCCTTTGACAAAAATTAAAATTATTTTTACACGCTTGATGAATCATTAATTTTTTTACGAATATTAAAATAATAAATCTGGCACTGTGGTGGCAAGAATATGTCGAACTGACACTGACAAAAAAAAAGTTGCATCTGCTACATCACCGAATCAGTTAGTCCAACATGAAAATAAAAAATCATAGCCAACACTGTCCCAAAAAGGTGGTGAACGGATTATAGGTAACAATTTTTCTGTTTAATGTTTCAAATATCGTGAGCTATAAGAGTGAATTAGCTTTAATTTATTAAATTGTAAATTAATATGTTATCACTTCTGTATTTGCCTTTATTAAGACAACCATGTTATATAGCATATTACAAGTAGTTGTAGTTCTAAAATGTCTATTAATATAAAGCAAATTGATAACGTGTGTCCAAAACAGTAGGGGAAGTTGTCCTACCTAGGGACACTTTTTATTCTATTTTTTTTGTGGGCCTAGATAACAAAAAACTAATAACGAATACGTCATGTGATGCACTACTATGCCTAGTACATACAGGTAATTTTAGAAAATCCTGTGATAAAATTTAAAAATTTTACATTACATTTAACTTGTCAATGTTTTCTGTTCGTAGGTACGTACCCGGTATGTACCAGGGGACATACTATGTTGGACCTATGGACAATATTATAAAGAGACAGTTATGAAAGAAAAATAGCATATTTACTGCACATATGTTAGGTAATAATACAAATAAAGTTAAAATTAGAAGTAAACAAAGATATTAACCCAAGTGGTATAATGAAAAATCCACAGAAAACTTAAGATGATTAGAACTTCTCTTGGTGGATCCAATGGTTTCAGGCGGAGGAAGTTTAATAATGATATCTTCACAGCTGATAAAATAAATTTGTTCATCTTCATAACAAACGTTTCAGCTTTACTCATTTTCTTGAGATACTTCACTTCATAATTATTTTTTGACTTTTTTTGCCTGTATTACTAGCGCTACAAAAAACAGTTCTGTTTTTCCCCCATGCATTGAACTAACAGATAATCACCTTCCTCAATATTTTCATCTTCAATCCTTGCTTCTAGTTGGCTAGCAGCTAATTCATCTTCCACCTCATCGCTCGATAAGTCATTTAACGGCACTTTTGTTGCAGCATCTTCGTCACTACTACTCTCAAACAATGTTTTCGTAACTTTCTGCTTCTTTGATTTAAATGTTTTTGTTAAATTCTGCTTCTTATTTTTTTTTTGCCTTTAATCACCTGCATTTCCGGTGCATCAGTTATAATACGGGATTTTCCTATTCTACGCCTTGTTTTGGTTTTTCGTTCACCGGCTTTTGGAAAAGGCCTAATTGTTTCAGGTGTTACTCGCACAATTTCCAGTGGCACAGAAGAAGTCTCCTCGACACCATCCATATTGCTAGTTGGAGCATCTGTTTCTGAAGTTGTATCATTTTCAACAGGTAAAGGTCTATCTGTTACATTGGATGAAATAAAGTCAACATCATCGAAGATATTTTCATTTACTGGCACAATTCCAGTGGATTTGAATCCACTTGTTATATTTCTCAAATTGAAAGATAATTCATAAGCTACCCCAGCAAGTTCCGCAACTTCATATATGGTGATGGGTTTTCTTGCATTGCCAGGTGAGTTCATCCAATCATTCATGGCTTTAAAATAGAACGTCTTAAACGGTCCGAAAATTGTGCTGTCCAAAGGCTCAAGCTTATGCGATGTATGAGGCGGCAGGGTTAGTATTACAATTCCAGTAGCTTTGGCTCTACTAATAATTTGTGGGGAATAGTGGCTTTCCTGGTTATCCAAAATCAAAAGCTGTGGATTTTGTGGACTCGCTTGTACATGCATTATAAAATGTTCTAGAAATTTCAAAAATATCTCCTCATTTGACCATCCGCTAGGATTGGCAGCACCAATGGAGCCTGGGGGTGCCTCTTTTAGCATATTATTCTTTAGATGAACTCTAGGAAAGACGAATAATGGTGGTACACTATTACCAGCTGAATTCACTGCTGCTATCATGGTCACGTTAACTCCCCTTTCAGCACTAGTCATAGTTCCAATCTGCTTCATACCCCTCGGAGCCAAAATTCTTGGAGGGGCGTGAACTGTAGACAATCCAGTTTCGTCTGTGTTCCAGATTTGATGAGGTGGGAAATTATTTCTTTTTAGAATGTCTTGATAGTTTGTAAAAAATTCACTAACAGTAGTTCTATTGAACGCAGTCGCTCGCGCCAAGCTGGTAGCCTCCGGTTTCCTGAGTGAAAGGTTACGATGTCTATTACGGAACATGCGTAACCTTCCTTCTCCAGCGATTTTATTTTCATGCCAATTAGGAACCTCTACGTTGTTAGCTATAGCAAATTTATAGGTTAATTTTCTTGTTTCTACTTTAGTGAGACCATAATTAAGCTTTGCAGACAACAATAAGTAATCAGAAAGTTCAGATGTAAAAACCTTGCGATGATCATAACTGGGATTGTAATTAAACTCATCTTTTTCGTTCTTCTTAAATTTTTTAATAGTTCTATCTATGGCAGATTTAGATATTCCATACTTGACTGCAGCTTTTCTAAGCGGAAGTTTATTTTCCAACACATCTTTGACGGCAGCTTTCATTTCCGCTTTATCCGGGCACGATCTTATTTTACAGGTTTTACTTCAGGGCATTGTGCCTGTCTGATAACAAAAGAAAAATAGCATAAATAACTCATCATCATCATCGTTTACTATACTGAAACACAGATTACTACATGTTCTACCTGGGGACATGTCTCTAGGTACATCATGCAAAATTGTCCCCTGGTACATTCAGTGCTCATCTGGCACATAACCTAAATTTTTTCAGCATGCTTATGTAAATTTGGAGACTTGCCTTGAATTATCTTGAAGTGGATACTAATTAATATGGGTGCACTTAGAATTAGACACTTATAATAAAAATTGCAGCTGAAATTTAACTCACACATTTAAGAAAAAATTTACATCTGCACATCACGAGAACAACACATCAAATATCAAGGTTAACCGGAATCACAGACAAAGTTTGAACAAGATAGGCAACCATACAAAAATAGAAGGAAATTTTGTCAATAACTTACAACTCCATATATGACTGATGTTCAGTAAACGCGTTTATCCCTAGGTGCATACTCTCCCTAGGTAGGATAACTTCCCCTACAATAATTGACATCGAGCTGTAATTGGTAAGAAATAAAGATTTGGCTAAATTAGATAAAATGTTTAACATTGCAAGTACTATGATCCATATTTTAATCGTACAACCTAAAGTTTTGCTAATAGGTGCAAGCTTCTGTATAAATGCAAATATTTTCAGTAATAATATCACAAGACTTTCTTAGTTTATTCGAAAATACTGTACTTTCAAATGCCAAGGTAAATTCTTGATTAAATTTGTGATTATTTGGAAAAATTGTAGATGTTATTAACGTCCATGGTTGATTGTAGGTATGACACAATCACGAGAATATGGACTGTGAACTAATTATATTACTTTTTTTAAGAAAAGATATACTTGACAGAACAAATGATACAATGACAGTATAATACTTTTTTCTTCGAATGTGCAAAGGCCATTTCTATGAATATTTTCAAATTTTTCTTGTTAGTTCAAGAATTGGCCAAGTGGCTTCTAAGCTTGGACGAGATGTGATAATTTAGTGCTATCTCAGGTTGTCTTTATCTGCTTTGCAAAGCCAGGTTACAAAAACTAGAAAATGTGTGCTTACATCTCAATTTTGCTGTAAGAAACTATAATAAAGTTTTGTCTAAATTAAAGAACGTCAAAAGGTTAAATATGTTCAACAGGAGATCATCACAATGGCTATATCATAAAATTATTTTGTATAAAACTCCACCATATTTGTATATTAAGCTACTATTTCATACAGATATACATAATTTAAACTTGACGTTTAGGGGAAATGTCAGTATTCCATTATGCTACTTTGAATTTGGAAAACGCTGTTTTGTTTATAATTTTCAAAAATGGTATAGTGGCTTACCGAAGACAAATTAACTTCAACTTCCTGTTTTTACGGATCAATAATCTATTACACAGTGATCAAGATTGTAGCCTGATGGGCTAGTTTAATTTATTTTAATTGCTACAATCACCAGACTGATACTGGCTTCCTAAGGATAGCTCAAAATGCCAAGATCCAAATAATAAACTCAGTAACGTAGGAAAGAAACACAGAACA
The DNA here is from genome assembly GCA_940337035.1 of Agriotes lineatus. Taxonomy (NCBI): domain Eukaryota; kingdom Metazoa; phylum Arthropoda; class Insecta; order Coleoptera; family Elateridae; genus Agriotes; species Agriotes lineatus. The sequence goes on along the minus strand of CALNHX010000061.1, from coordinate 424,794 downwards.
ACTTTTTATCATTGTATAATATTTTTAGCTAAATACATCAAATTAAATTGTATTCAATACAGGAAATAACAAAAACAAAATGTAACGATGCTTGTAAAACAAATTAACTCCTTTAACGGGGCGTTTCGCTCGCTGGTAATCGGGCGGTGACACTCTATTTCGGGACAGCTTGTATATACATTAGTTCTAGTGTCTTGTAGGCATCGCGCCGGACCTGAACAGGTAACATGACAGATTAGCGAACCGCCGCTTAATGGCGGACGTAAATATTACACTCGATCTTGAAATTGTTAAATATACGAAAGTGCGGTTAATATCAAGTTAAATTACATGCATACCTGGTGCATCTTGTGCTTAACGGTGGAGCTGCAGGTGTACAGTTGGCGGGCGACGAGTTTAATTTGTTTTACTTGTGCCAGCTGTTTTGCGACTTCAGGTAAGTGAATTTCGAATAAATAAGCATTGTCTCTTGTTGGCGATGTTTCCTGTCGGGTTACCCTTGATTCAAACGTGCGTGCCTATGGACGCCGGCCCCTGGCTTGCTAGGCGGGACCTCCTAGTGCACGTTTTTCGGCTTCGATGATGCCAAATTATTCCAGACGCAATTAACAGGTTTAATTACGTCTGCGTCGATGTCCTGGTGCGGGAAAATTTATTTCACGGACGAAATCGTCACCGGCGAGCTCGACTTGGCCTCCCGGATACCCAAGTACTGGAGGACGTCGTCGGCGGTTTCGGCTAAGCTCTCCTTGTAACTAGGTCTTCGACGTCGTCGTCGTCGGGCCTGAGAAGACTTTCTAGATCACTGGGTGCTCGGGGAATGACACTGAAGAGTCTTGACGACACTCCTAGGGTCCGGGTGTTTGGATAACGACGCTGAAGAGTCTGACGACAATCCTAGCGTCCAGGTGCTTGGGGAGCGACGCTGAAGAGTCTGACGACAATCCTAGTGTCCAGGTGTTTGAATAACGACGCTGAAGAATCTGACGACAATCCTAGCGTCCAGGTTCTTGGGTGACTGGTTGGAGTCCTCTTGAAGAGTCCGGAGACACTCCTGAAAGAGTAGGCAAGGAGAGAGGACTGGGAAAATTCTAGGAAAATTCTGTCTTGCTGGGGCTTCGATTTCTCCTTTTATACTTGATGCGGGCGTAATCAGAGGTTTGTGTCGGGTCGCTGGAGCGTGGTTTAGGTGTGCGGAGATGTCCCTGCGACTCCTCGCGGTGACGTCACTTATCGCTCTCGGCGCGTTGCTCCGGTACCTAACGTGGTGCAAGCCGAGGGAGAACGCGCAAATTTATTTTAAATTCTAAAATTGTGTTCGCGCTGGGTGAAACGTTACAAGATAACTAATGATTTTTTTTATTTATGTTAAGAATTTTAATCACGATAATTAGGTAAATTAATAAGCTGCAGTGATTTTATTTAAACATGGATTTGTGTGTTAACAGTTACAATTGATACACCAACTTAAGTAAAAAGCTTCGTCTATTGCAACAGCTATAATTCTTGGATAACCAAAATATTGTTAAAGTTAGAATGTCAACCACATGTGCTCAGTGTGAGTCGAAAATTAACACAGTTAGTGATAAGTATTGCAGTGGTATTAGGCCCTATGGCTCTGTTCTGATTGCAGTTCAATATTAAAATTAAATTAAAGCACAGAGTAGGGATGTTTTATCTAGCCGCAATGATAAGTTAAATGTCATTCCGTAAATGCATTGAAAAAGGGATGTTTGTGTAAAAAAGAAATGAATCGATTAAGGAACGCAAAGGAGACAACTTGCTTTTTACACGGTTAAGAGTCAAATTTCATATCAATTAATTATTAGGTGAGGCCGAGTGAATAGCCAAACCAAAATTAAATAATCACAAAAAAGTTTGCAAAGTGCAGGTTACGAAGCGTAGAGTTCAACTTAACTAGTTAGTAAAATTTGTGAAGAATTCTAAAAGGGTATTAGCCAGGAAAGATGAGAACATTGCAAAGAGCAAATAGTGCAGGCGTAAACTAGCATTTGTAAGAAGCAAACATGACTTGATAAAACTGGAGGAAAAGTAGACACAAAATTAGGCCAGGAAACGATGAAAGGAAGACAGCGAAAAACCAGGGAACAATTATGAAGGAAGTGAACGGAAAACTAGTCAATGTAAATACGTGAGTGAACATGAAATGCACTTAATAAAACGTGGAGTGGCGTAAAAACACTGTGACAATTAATAAAATGTGGACAATAATTTTAGAAATGTAAATTGTTTAGATCTAATTATTTATAAGAATGTTTAATATAATATGTAAGTTATTTGAACTCAGTCAATGTGCTGTTTATAGTTATAAGATTCGTTTTTGTTTAAAAAGGACGCAAACAATTAACAATTGAATAAAAATTAATTCTGACATACAGTTTATGGGCTCTTATTAAAACCAAGTTTTTACATCTTAAATAATATTTTATACAAATAAAAAGTATACCATCGTGTTGAGCACATCGCAGAGTGCCAGTGAAAGTGTGGGTAACATTTTCCCAACAAAAAAATTATATGCTGCAAGAAGCTTCCGAAGCTGCGGTAGCAACCACTTCAAATTTACGAAGACCGATAGCAGCGGAATAAAGGATCCAGAACCAGAGCCGACTACTGGGACACTTCACACGGAGCTGTAGGACAACGGCCAGCTGCAGAAACTCCGGGGACAGCTACTCCAAGAGAAGGTTCAAGCGAGGGCCCCCTTTCCGAAGAATGACTGCAGTTCACTTCAAAAAGTGGAGGTACTGTAAAAAGTTTATTTACATTGTGAGGAACCGGAAACTTATGTACAAGCAATACAATACTGTTTGGAACAAGATTCAGGCGTGTCCGGGCCTCCAGCTAACGCATTTTGTCAATTATTCATCCAAGTAGAATTGTGAGGTTAAGGGAGGTTATAGCAATTGCAAATCCAAGCCGCGTCTGTGTGACGTAGTAGAACAAATTCATCGCTGGAACAAAAGACAATTAGAAGCGCTAAAACACTAGAATTCAAATAAATACCTGGTAGTTTGTTCATAAATTTGATTTTTTTTCAAGTGAAAAACGCTTACTGTAATCTAATAAAACCTTTTTTGTAATTTTGACAGCCGCATTTACGTTGCGACTGCGTATTAGGATTAATTTGGGCACACAGTGGCATGCCAGCGTAAAGTAAAATAATAAATTAGCAGGAACCTAACCCTTTTGAACTGAGTCAAGTGCCTATCGAGCTAGCGTTTTTAGAAAAATTGAAATTGCAGATCGATAAAACAAAAGAGGGCAAATTAATATTTTATTTGAATAAATAAAAATACAACCATCTGATCTTAAACAGTCTAAATCTATAAATCTGTATAAATTTTATTATTAAAATTGCCGAGTACATTGCATTAAATTAATTAGGCGCTGCAACTAGTAACCTTTGCAAATTAAATGGCAAGCGCAACGTGCAGCTATCATAACCATATCAGTACATCTGTTGTGATAGTTGTAGGGCTGTAGCACATCTTAATGAAGCGTGTTGCTTTAAGCTCTCTGCATCGGAGATAAGAGCCGTAATTATTGAAAAAAGAGTACCTCTGTACTTCTGCAACGAATGTGGAGAAGCCATTAAGAGGGTATCGCTGCTTATAAGGAAAATCGACGTGAGGCAGAAGGAGATAGCTGATCTCGAAAACCAGTTAAATGAAATAAAAACAATAACATTGAATACAGTGGAAATAACACATGAAGTCAGGGAACGCACAATCCGAGCCAAACGTTTTATCGTTTATAATATACTTACTCGAGCTTAACTCCACATCCACAAAGACGAGGAAAAATAAATGAAGTTTTTAAAAACTTGGGTTTGCAAGAGGACAGTGGATGTGTGTGGACTAAAAGGACTAGAAAAGAAAGAAGTACGATGGATTTTTTAGAATAACAACCAAATACTGAAATTATTTATTCAAATGCACAAAGTATGCTAAAACATATGGAGGAAATTGAAGTTTTAATTGAAGACAGACGTCCAGCTATCGTGTTTAAGTGAAACAAGGTCCACAGAGAATATTGAAGACTGTGAAATAAGTTTTCGGAGTTATGTCACCATTTGTTGTAATTCTGCAAATCGCCACACGGGAGGCGTGGCAATTGTTGTGCCTAACAATATTAAGTTCAAAATAGTGTCAAACTTTTCATTTAACAACGAATTCTGGCTGCTATGCATTTACATAACGCAAGGATTTCAAAACGGATTGTACACTGCTGTTTATCGTTCTCCAAGTGCCAGTATTGCAAGATTTTTAGAGCAGTTTGAAAAATGGTACGACGAAACAATCCCAGACGACACCAAGCATTTAATTCTAGGCGATTTCAACTGGGATATCTCTAAAGATTCATTCTTCACAAGCAAGCTCCTACAATTAATAAATACGTTGGGTTTAAATCAACTCGTAACTGAATTTACACGCTCAACAAAAAATTCCAATACAATCATTGACCTCGTTTTAAAAAATCGAGACAATGTAATTGTTAATGTGCAGATTCCACAAATTTCTGAACATAATGCAATCGATGTCACGTTACGAAAGGTTGCGCGGTGTAACAGCAATTTTGAAAGAGTTAATATCACAACGTTCGGTAATTACTCCTCGCAAAAACTGCTTGATAAACTAAATAAATATAGCTGGGTCACATTATTAGATAGTAAAGATGTAAACAATCTTGCCACACATATGGTCAGTAGAAAACAAAATTTCGTAAATGACCTCATTGACAAAACAATTGCACTTAAAACTGACAACTCATGGTTTAGCTGTGATTTACGCAAGCTCCAGCCGAAACGCAATCAAATATGCAAGACAGCTAAACTTACCAAAAACACACAGGATTGGGAAAACTATAAACGTATTTGGAATTTTTATAGCAATAAAATTAAGGACAGGAAAAACCAAGAAACCAAGAAATTAGCAATGCCCAGGATGTTTCTAATAAATTTAATCAGTACTTTGTAAATAGCATATTAGAGATAAACATGTCCATTATTATAAACGACCGCTTTGAAGAAGCTACGTTTCCGGATAATATCAGTACTTTTAAATTTAAAACAATTACATTAAATGATATTAAAAAATCATTATCTAAAATTAAGAGAAAGGGTTCTTTTGACCATATTACAGTTCCTGTAATTACAGATCCTTACCAGTTGTAGGTGAGATATTTGTTAAATTAATAAATCAGTCTATCGGAACAGGGTGCTTTCCAGAATCATGGAAAATATCTAGAGTTGTTCCAGTACCTAAAGTTAAATTAACTAACAAGTGCGAAGAATTTCGACCAATAAATGTGTTACCGGTATACGAGCAAATTATCGAACTTATTGTGAAAGATCAACTCCAAATCTCTTTAGATGAGCATGACATTATAAGTAAAAACCAATCGGGATTCCGAACTAAACATTCGTGTGAAACGGCGTTAAACTTGGTTCTCATGAATTGGAAAAGTGACTTAGAATTAAATAAAAGTGTAATTACTGTTTTTCTAGATCATAAACATGCATTTGGAACTATCAACAGGCAGCGGTTAGTGAATAAACTACATAAATATGGAATACGTGGTAACGAAAATATGTGATTTTAAAGTTATCTCACTCATCGACTACAAACTATACACTTCGATCAGTGCCAGTCAAGCTACATGGAAAACAACTTGGGTGTACCCCAAGGCTCTGTTTTGGGCCCATTATTGTTTATTTTGTATATAAACGCTTTGGAATTGAATCTAAAACATTGCACCGTAAATTTGTTTGCAGATGATACATTAGTGACAGTTACTGACGAAGATGTTAGAAATGATATTAATAAAATGAACATAGATTTAGAAATTATTTCTAAGTGGTTAAAATGTAATAAACTGAAACCGAATATCGCAAAAACGAAAGCAATAGTTTTATCAGGTACTAATGCAGAATCGGTTAATAAAATTAAAATTGAAAACTTAGAAATAGAAAAGGTATCTCAAGTTCAATATCTAGGAGTAATTATAGATGATAAATTAAACTTCAAAGCACATGTAGATTATGTAATTAAAAAGGTAGTTAAGAAAATAGGCTTATTCAGTAGAATTTCTAACAAGCTTAGTATACAGTCTAAAATTATGATTTAAACCTTCCAATTGAAGTTAAAGGAACTGAAAATATCCATGAGTTTAAAAAAAACGAAGCGATTATGTTAAGAAAAATTATTAGTTAAGTAAATATGTAAACAATTGTACATCTTAAAATAGTTTATAACTAAATAAAGATTATTATTATTATTTACTCATGATAGAAATTTGAAAGCATTGGCTAGCGATTTATTAGTATCAAACAGTTATCACCACATAGCCTACGACAATAATTTGTTTTTGATGGATAATATAAAATGTAGTAGTCTAAAATATCAAGAATTTTACTATGATTTTAAGAATGCAAATTTTTTCAGTTGAATAATTACCTACCTCAATTCGTTTGATTGGAATGTTTGGCTACACTCCAATGATCTTAATTGTTGACTTGTATTTGTACTCTTGTTTTTGATCTCTCCATCCTTTGTGTCTCTCATGATGACTTTTTCTCTTCTTTCAAAAGGACAATAACTAACAATAAAAAATCAAAACAACAAATAGCTGCTAGTTTTGTATTGCCACATTTTGGCCCTTCTTGTGCCTCTAATTAGATGTATTAAATTTACTTTTATGACTCATCTCTTAGGTGGCCCTTCTAATACACTTTAGTTGCCCTTTAAGGGGACAATAACTAATAACTTGTCCTCTTTTCTTCTTCGACATATATGAGACGTATGTATGTTACAACTCTTATTATTGCTTTCTTTATCTCTTATGTGGCCACTGTAACAGCTTCGTTCTCTTCTAGCTTCTGTCAAAAGAACACTAACGAACAACGAAAACGTAAAACAATAAATGATTTTGTACTACCAATTTTCCCTTCTTCTTTTTTGACATACAGTTATAAGGTTTATACATGCTGCAACCATTGTGTCTTATCTCCCTAGCTCTTATGCTGTCTTCTTTGTCTCTTTGCACTTTACCTCATTTGAGTACCCTTGATCTTCCCATTCTTTCAATAGTATATTCTACAAAATTATTAATGCGGGAATAGCTTTATTTGTCCCATTGAAGAGATTTAAAACTTCAACATATAAATGGTTTTCACCAGGTTTGAGACATTTAATTTCCTTGAAAAAACGCTCACAGGAAGTTTATGCTGAATAGAAGTCACGAAAATTATCTTGAGTTTTCTCATATTAGATCAAAATGTAAATTCCTGACCAATTTGTGTTATACAAATCAATCCTAAATTATTTTGGAAATATGTAAATGACAAAAAACAAGTAGTAAAGTACCGGAATGTATGTTATACCTTAATAATCAGGCTAATAATAAGTAAGATATAATTAATTTATTTAGTAATTATGTTGCTACTGTTTACGCACATGCCAAGTAATAAATACTATTATAAGGGACTATGACGTAATAAATTTAACTAGTACTAATATAAATTATAGGGAACTACCTTTGTCTGACATATATAATACACCAAATAGACTTAGCATTAGATCTGATGGTATGCCTAATTTACTGCTAAAAATTTGTGTCTGTTCTCTGACAACACCTTTACATATACTTTTTAATTTTTCACTGAAAACTTGCACATTTAAGACTGGAAACTTAACTATATAATACTCATTTTTAAGTCTGGTGATAAGAGTAGTGTACAAAACTATAGCAGTGTTGCAATCAATCGGTTATACCTTTACTTTTTGACTGCTTGATTAGTGAACAATTGTCATGGTTTTGTCGGGAGATTGTAAGCAATCAACAACATGATTTCTCTCTTCAACAGAGCACAGTAACCAACTTACTGTCTTATCATACAGCCTTATTGAATGTCATTCAGGTCAGAAAGCAAGTGGATACCGTATGTACTGATTTTTCCATGGTATTTGATAAGGTTGACCATAATTTGTTGTTAACAAAATTACACAATTATGATTTTAATTTAGGAATGTTATCCGATAGGAAGCAGTATGTTAAAATAGGATGTTATCTTTCAGGCCCGATGGTTGTTAGTTCAGGAGTACCACAAAGGGGACATATGTCACCACTTTTATTTAATCTATTCATAAATGATATTGTTCATTGTTTCCAACATGGTAATTGTTTATTATTTGCTGGTGATCTGAGACTATTTAAAACTATAGAAACAGTCAACGATGTGGGTATCATCATTGATGAGAAGCTTACATTTATAGATCACATAGCATAACTGTAAAATCATAAATTGAAGTCGATTAAAACTACAATGTTCACTGGTACGTAGTAAATTAGAATATGCATCTATAATTTGGTCTCCTTCATATACGGTTCACGTGAAGTCAATTGAATGATTTTCTACATATATTTTTGAGATTTGCTGTGTGATGTTTACATTTTAATATTGAGAATCACAACCTCTCTCTCTCCTATGGTGCTACAGCCCAAGTCGGGCTTTGGCCTCCTTCATCTTTTGCCTCCACCTTCTTCTATCTAGTGCGTATGTTCTCCAATTTCGGGTGTTTAATATATTTCTTGCGTTCTCGTCGACCTTATCTTTCCATCTCTTCCTTGGTCTGCCTACCGGCCTCCTACCATCCATATTTCCGTTTAGAGCTCTTTTCGGATTTCTTGTGTCTTTCATCCTTATGACATGCCCCGCCCACTGCAGCCTTTGTTGTTTTATTAAGGTTTCAACTGGGGGTTCTTCTAAATATTGGTATATTTCATGATTGTATATTACCCGCCATCCTTCATTGTCCTTCACTAGTCCTAAAATCCATCTTAAAATTTTCTTCTATCTAGTGCGTATGTTCTCCAATTTCGGGTGTTTAATATATTTCTTGCGTTCTCGTCGACCTTATCTTTCCATCTCTTCCTTGGTCTGCCTACCGGCCTCCTACCATCCATATTTCCGTTTAGAGCTCTTTTCGGATTTCTTGTGTCTTTCATCCTTATGACATGCCCCGCCCACTGCAGCCTTTGTTGTTTTATTAAGGTTTCAACTGGGGGTTCTTCTAAATATTAGTATATTTCATGATTGTATCTTACCCGCCATTCTTCATTGTCCTTCACTGGTCCTAAAATCCATCTTAAAATTTTCCTTTCAAAAATATTTACCGCGTCCGTTGTTTTTTTCGTGAGAGTCCATGTTTCACTTTCATAGCATAAAATGGGGCGTATAATTGTTTTATAGATGCGAATTTTTGTACTTCTATGCACTTCTCTTGCTCTAAATGTTGTCGCTAAGGCAAAATATGCTCTGTTAGCTAACATTATTCTTCTTAGTATTTCTCTGTCCTCACTTCCATCCGCTGCGATGCTAACTCCTAGGTATGTGAAGTGCTCTACTACTGCAATGTTATCATCTTCTATTGTTATGTTCTGCCTTGGCCTATTTGATCTTGTTTGCTTTAGCAACTTCGTCTTTTCTACATTGATGGATAGCCCCACTTCTTGTGCTTGTTGCTCTAGTTGTATATATGCTTCTTTGGCTGCAGAAATAGATCTTGCCATTATATTTATATCGTCTACGTATGCTGCCAGTTGCATTGATTTATTGAATAACAGGTTCGATCTTCCCACCGACATCTTTCTTATTGCATATTCTAACGCTAGATTGAATAGTGTAGGGGCGAGTGCATCACCTTGTTTCAGGCCCTGACTTATTGTGAAAGGGTCGGTGAGTTGATTTTTAATTTTGACGTACGCTTCTGTGTTTATCATTGTAATCCTTGTTAGTCTTATTAAGTTTCCCGGTATTTCGAACTCCCTCATTATTTCGTACAGTTTTTCTCGGATTATGGAGTCATATGCTTGTCGGAAATCGACAAAGATTTGATGTACATCAATGTCGAATTCCCATGATCTACTAAGTATTTGTTTTACTGTGAATAACTGGTCTGTTGTAGATCTTCCTTCTCTAAAACCAGCTTGGTATTCTCCGATAATTCGTTCTGTGAAAGGCTGCAGTTTCTTTCTGACGATGTTTGTGAAGACCTTCTTTGTTGTGCATAGGAGCGAGATGCCTCTGTAGTTTTTGCACTGTAACTTATCTCCTTTTTTATAAATTGAGCATATGATGCTTTTGTTCCATTCACTAGGCATTTCTTCCTTCTTCCATATATTCGTGATTAGCGTATGTATTGCTGTTAATACAGTAGTTCCGCTGGTATAGTGTCTAATCCCGGGGTCTTGTTATTTTTCTGGATTTCTATTGCTGCCCCTACCTCTATTGTTGGTGGTTCTTGTTGTTCTTCATTTATTGGCATTGCGGGTTCTGCAGCTCGTAGTTGTTGTCCTACCTGCGCCTCTATTCCTAGCAACTGCTGGAAGTAGGTTTTCCATGTATTTTTTATGCTCTCTGTATCACTTATGACCTGGCCCGTTTCGTCTCTACATAGACTTGTTCTTGGCTTAAAACCTTCTCTCTGTTGTGTAAGGTATTTGTATGCCTTTCTGGTTTCATTTTCTTTAAAGTCTTCCATTTGCCGTATTTGATGATTTTCATATTTTCTTTTCTTTCGTCTGCATAGCTTATCTGCCTTCCGTCTTTTTTCTTCGTATTGTTCTCTCCTCTCTCGAGTACTTCTTTGTATATATATTTTGTACGCTGCATTTGTCTCTTGAATTGCTTGTTCTCATTTTTCGTCGAACCACTTTTTCTTCCTTTGCCTTTGTCGCATCTCTAGTATTTCTTTGGCTGTTTCTACGGTTGCTCTCTTTATCCTGTGCTATTGATCCTCAATTGCTGTTTCGCCCGTTTCTTCTCTTAGTCTTTCTTCCAGCTGTTCTTCGATCCTTTTTGTTATTTCTGGGTTCTTGAGTTTATCTAGATTGAGTCTATCCTGTGCACTTTGCTTCTCTGTGGCTATTTATTTTGCATCGAAATTTCGCTTGTACTAAGCGATGGTCCGATCTGCAGGATGCGCCCCTTCTAGCTTTCACGTCTAAAATACTTGTTCCTGCTCTTTTATCTATTCTAAAATGGTCAATTTGATTGACTGTTGTTCCATCAGGTGAGACCCATGTGCCTTTATTGATGTCGCGATGCGGGAAACATGTTGAGCTAATAACCATATTTTTGCTGGCTGCAAAATCTACTAGTTTGTTCCCGTTTTGGTTTGATTCCTCATGCAGGCTATCTCTTCTGATAGTGCCGCGATAATCCTCTTCTTTCCCGAATTTGGCATTCAAATCACCGATTACAATTTTTATGTCGTTCCTTGGAGCCGTATCATATACTCTCTCTAGTTGCTGGTAGAATTCTTCTTTTATATCTTCCTCCTTTTCTTCTGTTGGTGCGTGAACGTTTATTATTGATACATTAAAGGATTGTGTGGCTCTTCGAAGTCTACATATTCGTTCATTCACCGGCGGAAAATCGGTTATGTTATGTTTCATGTTGTTGTCTACTATAAATGCTGTGCCGAGTTCCCTATCTCCTTGACTTTTACCACTATATAATATTGTATGTGATTTTGTATATTTTATTCCATCTCCTAGCTATCGAGTTTCCTGGACAGCTGTAATTGCGATATTGTATTTTTTTTTATTTCTTTCAGTAGGCATGCTTGTGCTCCCAGTTTGAAAAGAGTTCTCATATTCCATGTTCCAATATCGAAATCCATATTCTTTAGCTTTAGTTGTCTTCGATTTATCCGTCCTTTCCGAGGCTTACATGAAGGTTTCGTAGCTATGTTTTTTTTCGGGGAAATGGGCTGTTAGCTCCTGGGGTAGTTGGCGCCACGCCCAACCCCCTTTTTGGAGGGCCATTTGCTCAGGTACCTTGGGGTTGCAAAACCCATACTAACATCTAAGATGTTAGCCCCTGAGGGGGAGAATCACAACCACTCTTGTTATTATGAAAATGATGTCTTTGGACTTGTTAAAATATAGAAGAACTACTATTAACTTATGCTTAATTTTTAAATTGTTTAATGAATTTATCCATGATCCATATCTTCTTAACAAATAACGTCGATGTTCCAATGAGAACCCTCAGACCTATTTTACATACAATGTCATGCAACAAATTATGGCCAAAATTCGCCAATAGATGGGTACTTAAATTGAATAAATGTATGTAATTTAGAGGTTGTGGGTGTTTCTTTAAGTAAATTTCGAAGTGATATTAAATGAATGTGATGTCCATGCAATATTGTTTTTGTTATACTAAAGGTTATGTTTATGACACGCTATTATTATGTTAGGTTACATAATTATAAACTCTTAATTCGTAAATGTATAAATAAGTAAATAAATAATTCAATTTCAATGACAATCTCCTTTTGTTCTAGATGTGAAGATATCCAACTTCCCTTGGCTCATATATCGTTAGTAGAAACTTCAAACTATCATCATTCATTAAGAAACTATGGAAAATAAGTCGTGTAATTCTACAGGAACTACACCATGCATATCGCAGAAAATGAATAACAACGAAAGTTTTGATAATCTATCTATTAAACAAGAAGTCATCGAATTAAAGGATGAAAATTATGAAAACAAACTATTTGACAAAAATAACGTAAATACTACTTGTAGTGAAGAGAAACCTTATAGTGACTCTATTTGTGACTACAGAACAACACAGCAAAGCAGATTAGTTACACATATGAGGACCCATACTGTTGAAAAACCATACAATAATTCAGTTTGTGAATACAGAACAGTAGTTAAAAGTAGTTTAGTTAGACATGTTAAAACTCATACAGGAGAAAAGCCATACAGTTGCGCAGTTTGTGGATACAAAACGGCAATAAAAAGTAATTTGGTTAGACATATTAAAACTCATACAGGAGAAAAGCCATACAGTTGCGTAGTTTGTGAATACAAAACAGCAAAAAAAGATCATTTAGTTAGACATATTAAAACTCATACAGGAGAAAAGCCATACAGTTGCTCAGTTTGTGAATACAGAACAGCATGTAAGAGCGCATTATATTTACATATGAGAGCTCATACAGGAGAAAAACCATACAGATGCGCAGTTTGTGAATACAAAACAGCAAAAACCGATAATTTAGTTCGACACATTAAAACCCATACAGGAGAAAAGCCATACAGATGCTCAGTTTGTGGATACAAAACAGCAATAAAAGGTATTTTAGTTAAACATATTAAAACTCATACAGGAGAAAAGCCATACAGTTGCGCAGATTGTGAATACAAAACAGCAAAAAAAGATAATTTAGTTAGACACATTAAAACTCATACAGGAGAAAAGCCATACAGTTGCTCAATTTGTGAATACAGAACAGCATATAAGAGTGTATTACATTTACATATGAGAGCTCATACAGGAGAAAAGCTATACAGTTGCGCAGTTTGTGAATATAAAACGGCAAAAAGATATAATTTAGTTGTACATATTAAAACTCATACAGGAGAAAAACCATACAGTTGCTTGGTGTGTGAATACAGAGCAGCAGATAAAAGTACTTTAGTTAAACATATTAAAACTCATACAGGAGAAAAACCATACAGTTGCTTGGTGTGTGAATACAGAGCAGCAGATAAAAGTAGTTTAGTTAGACATATTAAAACTCATACAGGAGAAAAGCCATACAGTTGCGCAGTGTGTGAATACAAAACAGTAAATAAAAGTAGTTTAGTTAAACATATTAAAACTCATACAGGAAAAAAGCCATACAGTTGCGCAGTTTGTGAATACAAAACAGCAAAAAAGGGTAATTTAGTTAAACATATTAAAACTCATACAGGAGAAAAACCATACAGTTGCTTGGTGTGTGAATACAGAGCAGCAAATAAAAATAGTTTAGTTAATCATATTAAAACTCATACAGGAGAAAAGCTATACAGTTGCGCAGTTTGTGAATATAAAACAGCAAATAAAAGTAGTTTAGTTAAACATATTAAAACTCATACAGGCGAAAAACCATACAGTTGCTTGGTGTGTGAATACAGAGCAGCAGATAAAAGTAATTTAGTTAGACATCTTAAAACTCATACAAGAGAAAAGCCATACAGTTGCGCAGTTTGTGAATACAAAACACCAAAAAAAGGCAATTTTGTTAAACATATTAAAACTCATACAGGAGAAAAACCATAGAGTTGCTTGGTGTGTGGATACAGAGCAGCAGATAAAAGTAGTTTGGTTAGACATATTAAAACTCACACAGGAGGCCTACCGCCCTTTTTTCAGATAAAAACTACTGAGCGAACAAGTAAAAATGGACTCTACGCTGTATTTATGTAGTATTTATCGCATCTCGCTCGCAGGCCATCAATATATTAATTAATGTATTAGATCTGGGAGGTGACACCAACCAAACGTCGCAATCACGTTATGGTTTCTTAGCAACTGTTGTAACAGTGATTACTAGTGAGCGTCAAAAATGTTTTTAAAAAAGCGTTAATTTAAGCAAAAAAATCATTAACTCGTACAAAAAAGCTTTATCGTAAAAAACTTCATAAATGAAAAAAAACTTTTATTCATTAATCTAATAACAATAATTCTGAGAAAAATTTTATAATGTGACACTAAAAAAATCAAATGCAAACAAAATTCATAGAAAAACTTTAAATGTAAAACAAAAAATAAATTAGAAAACTTGGGCCCTAAAAAATGAGTCTTTCAGAAAACTATTGATTACCTATTAAATATTGTTCTAAATTGTTAAATTTTGTCGCCTTTCACTTAAAATGTACTTATATGTAGAAAAACTTCTTTCTACGTCAACACTAGTTATTGGAGCATATTTTAAATTTGCTGCTATAGTTTGATCAATCTCAAAATCATCTGCAATTTCGCCTGCCAAAATTGTGGAAATTTTATCTAAAATGTTATAGTTTTTTTTGGAAAACACCTTACATTTAGAAAGAGCTATTTGACCAATTCGCACAGGTACTGCGCAATCAGCATCCATGGGCGTTGTCCACCCCTAAGCATTTATAAAAAGCAAAAGACAGTTGATTTATAATCATTATTGCAATTCACATTCTACAAGATTTAAAAAAAAGGAGCTATAATAGAGTATAAGTA
This sequence comes from Agriotes lineatus, assembly GCA_940337035.1. NCBI lineage: Eukaryota > Metazoa > Arthropoda > Insecta > Coleoptera > Elateridae > Agriotes > Agriotes lineatus. The sequence continues at coordinate 409,712 of CALNHX010000061.1, read as the reverse complement.
CCACTCCTCAGCTCATATCCGTGGCAATAGCGTGGTTTAAAACTAATAAAAAAATAATAAAAATGGAAATATTTCCAGTTTGAAAAACCAAATTTAATGAGCGCACCAATTAATGGGTAAATATATAATGCACTTACAAGCTGGTATCATGATATTGATGGTGTAGTAGCGCAAACCTTCACTCGTATTTGTTCCTTAACAGCCATTTCTGAATAATCTAGATGTAGATGTAAATACACACCATATATTGAACGAGCACGTTTTTGTCCCACTTCCAATATCGGACTGTGTATGTGTGAGTTCTGTTCCGAGAAAAAAAGTTTGAAAACCTGCCATGACACTTGAAAACTGTACAAAATATCAGGAGAAACTGTGGTACAATCCCTGGAAGGATAAAGAATAACGTCAGAAGACGGTTTTAGTGGACTATGGCTACCAAGTGTACACAAAAAAACGATACAGGAAAAAAGGACAATGCTAAAAGATGAGGTCATAAAACTATGTTTATTTAAATTTGTAAAAAATGAAATAAAACTATATTAATAACAGTAAATTGTGTATATACATTGTTGCCCCCCCTCTAACTGGAATCCTGGCTACGCCCTTGTCAGCATCTTTGAAATTATTAACAAAAAATGTTTTCGCAAGGTGCTTTAATCGGGAACGTGCATGTGACAATATTTATCTAGGAACATTTTAAATGAACTATTTTGTCATTTTCTCAGTGGTAGGTTAGGTTTTGCAAAAATCCAAATTAAACTGTGTTTGTTCCCTGTTACCTAAAGTAGATGCAAACGAAGTCACAATTGTCTGTTGTTTTGGTTAGTTTTTATACTTCTTTAATTGTTCTTGATGCAAAGTGGTTTTTACATGTGGAATGACGTATTTTTTTGTCGCACTGAATTTAAAATTTTAGTACTTACTAGTTATTTAGACCACAAGTGTTAGAAGTGCAACTTTTTTTCACAAGTGTGGAGGGTTATTAAACGAGGCGCAGCCGAGTTTAATATTCCACACGTGTGAAAAATAAGCACGCTAACACGAGTTGTCTATAAGATTTTTTAAAATTTCATTAAATATTCAAATCCAAGCCTATTTTGTATAGAATTGTATTTGCCTTCATTTTAGTCAAGTGCGTTGGTCAGTCCTGGTAACTAATGAAACGTCTATTGGTAACTAAAGAAATGTGCAATTAGAATCGTTCATACCTAAATTAAAAGCAGTGTCACTTTTTTCACTGAGTGAAAAAAGTGGCACTTCATACACCGAAATTAATTAAAAAAAGCCTACTTTTTTAAATGAAATTTTAAAAATAATTTTATTTTATACTGTCCGGAAAATATGATTTTGCGTCATTAATTTGAGGCCGGAAAAAAAATCTCATACATTTTCATAACACGTCCCACGCCCCTGCCGTCCACCTTAGTAAAGAAGGGGGCTCTCGGGGCTCCTCCCCCCTCAAAGGGGGCCCGCTCCTCTCCAAGGGGGCTCCCGAGGCTTCGCCCCTCTCCAAGGGGCCTTTCGGGGCTCCCCCCTCTTCAAGGGGCTTTCGGGGCTCACCCCTTTCCAAGGGGGCTCTCGGGGCTCCGCTACCGTAACCCGCATTCGCTCAACCAGGGACATCGCGTCTGCAATTTTCGTGACGGACACACGTCTGGATTGTTCTCCTGTATTATATAGAGAATTAAAGTCATTAGGACGATAATATAAAACAGTATGAAATAAAACATTGTACGATACACGGCCGTAAAATATTATTAAAATACTCTTTTAGAAATTCCAGACTAGGCTCGTTCCTCGCCTCGTCCGTAAACTTACTTTAATAAGTCATTTTCCGGCCTTGTAACGTAAATTACTATTAAAGAACTTTATAAACTCTGGCCGTCTTACTACAAGCTTTGCAAAATAATTTATTGTTTTCATATTTTAATTCATTGTGGCCTCTGACACAAAGGATAATAGGTGTATAACTATTCCCAGATCGATCGAATCGCTCTTGTCTGTATTTTGAATTAAAATCATACAAAACGAGGAATAACCGAGTTTTCTGCTTGTGTGTTAACTAAAATAATTCAAGGGAATACCCGACTTTTTTAGAAATTCCCAGAAAACCACTGTACTGACTGCGTTTTTAAGTCCGGGGCAAACTGCATGCAAGCAAAAAATATGCTCGCAAACAAACCAGATTGAAATATTCGATTACGAAAATCCTAACTATGCTTAAAAAGGCAAAAAAAGTTAGTGTCAAATACTTCAATTTTCTGCAATTCGTAAACATTTTTAGAAATCATTTTCGTGCTTTTAATATTCAGGATAAGCTTAATGCTTAAAAATCCGCTCTCTAGTGATTACCAATGACTTTTTGTACGATTTGTTGAGCAAGGGATCTGAAGTTTATAATGTAAATGGTAGGGTCAATAGCTATACAATACCACAACATCGAACAGTTAAGTGTGAGGGCTGTTTTCTATATATGGCTCTCACCTTGTTGAACAAGTGTTTGGATGCGTTTTCTGATCAGTCACATTCTGTTAAGGGTAAGGTGTTAGAATTAGTTAATAAGTAGGTATAGAATTGTCTTGTTATGTTGCTATTATGCACTGCTTTCTCTTAGATTAAATTTGTGTGAGGACAGCATTTGCTTGTATTTGCGGGTTATGCCCCGGGAGGGTGGAAACCCCGTCGGTTTGTACACCTTTCAGGTATACAATAAATTGATTTATTATTATTATTAAATATTGCTCATCACTAGTTAGTTATAAATCTTCCTTCTGGTTAGATACAGACCGCGCAGCATAAGTAAAATTCGGGTCGCACAGCTGCTCCGTACCCGATCGGCAAATCTCATGTAAAATGCTTCGATATATCGAAAACTTCGCCTTATCGAAATTCGAATTGCTCCTTTAAAAGCAAGGCACAAGCTGTGAGATTTTCCAATCGGGTGCCGAGCAGCTGCGCGGCCCGAATTTTACTTACGCCGCGCGGTCTGAATATACAGTCTGTTCTACAAAAAATGCCCCGCCTTCTAGCAACTTTATTATTTATTTTAGACCCAATAAACCTTATATCAAATCAAATGACACATAAAAACCTACATTTTAACACAATCAAAAAAATTTTATCTTCAATTGTTTCAGAGTGGTGACGTCACATGCAATTTTTTTAAATGACACCGTATATATTTTTTTACATTTTCTGGTAGAGGTTTTTTTACTTTTCGTGTTATGGCTGTATCTCGCTGATTTATGAAAATGGAAAAAAGTAATTTCTATGTTCTTTTTTTTAATAAGAATGCAGTAGCGTAGTCAAATTTTCAATCATATTTTTTAAATCCGACTTTTAGCTTAAAGTTATATTTTTTATACAGAATGCATAGTTGGCTCTGGCATCAAAAGAAAGAAATTTCCTTCCCATTTTATGTGTGCATGCTTGCGCGAAAGACTCAAGTCCAGAACGAAAACACTTGTAAGCCGATAGAGTCGTTTATTGTAATGCGGGATGCTAGCTAATCGTACTCACTGGAGATTGGGCTTTAACTGACCTAGCTTAATAAGAATCCTGTTATAACCAAAGGGTTGAATATCTCCTTTGTAGAATTGCAATTCCGTTATGTCAGGGCGTTGAAGCCGCCAAAATTCTTGTTTGGCTAAAAGTGCAACAGTAAGTTTTATAGTTAGGAAAGTTACCTGGTTGCAACCTTTTTGTCAAGGGTGGTCAACGACTGCGAATTCTATCAAAGGAATTTCCGTATCTGTTATCGCCACAGATACACCATTGCTAGTGATCGAATATTACATATATATATATATATATATATATATATATATATATTGTTATAATACAAGCTTAATATGGTTTTGTAGCCTACCTCGTGTGTGGTAAGATCTACATGTGTAGGGTCGAGTCGTAAGGCAGGTTCACATGTGGTCCAAGCCGTAGTTCACTGCGATCACTCACTTAGTTCGTACTTACGCCTAAATAACTAACTTAATTACGATATAAATAGGTCTGGGGATCCCGTTGCCGCTAGGGAAGAAAACCGCACATAGAGCAACGCGCAACAGTTTAGCACTCACGAGCGGGGGGAAGACACGACCGCACCCATAGGAGTGTTGACGCTAACTGGGGTGAAAGTTTATCCCTTAAGGGCGTCCTGCAAATGTCTAACTAAGTCAAGATAATTGCGCCAATAGTCAGTCGAGGGCGCTACACACTCCCCCTTTAAGATTGACCAGCGTCCCGACGTCAATCTTAATTCGCTTTGCGCGGCCGTCCGCGCTTCCGTATGGGCACTACCGGCGTACTGTTCTCGTTTGGTCCCATATACGGTGTCAGGGCTGACACATAGTATTTTCCAAGTGCACTATGAGGCCGATCTGCGCTGGCAACTTCGTAGCTCGTGGAGGAAACTTTTCGAAGAAATACGTAAGGGCCATCCCTACGAGGATCCAGCTTGGAGGATCGCCCGGCGCCGGCATCACTTCTAGAATGGGTGCTTGCCCATACGCGATCTCCAGCCTGGTATTCCTGCCCGACGCTTCGTTTTGAATCAGCGTATTCCTTGCGACGTTGCTGTTCACGTTCTATCGTGTCTCGTGTATCCCGTAATGTATCTACCATTCGTGTTAGGTACGGAGTGATTTGGTGCACAAAATTCTCTGTTCCGATTATTGCCCTCATATCCCTGTTGACGGCATCGGGCGTCCTTAGTTCACGGCCAAAATTCAGGTAGCACTGCGTCTGTCCAGTGGCCTGATATCTAGCGGTATTCATAGCGAGGCGGATTGAGGATAGTGGTTCGGGCCAAGAGGCATGCTTAGACCCCACGAGGATAGCTAATTGTGCCGCTAGGTCGCGATTCCTTCGCTCGACGGGATTTGTTTCAGGATGATAGTACGGCGTCAAGGTTTGATGTACTCCTAAACAGTACATTGCGTGCTGCATGACAGCGCTCACAAATTGAGGCCCGTTGTCGCTGATCACCTTTCGGCACAACCCATACCTCAAGAACACCTCGCTAATTAGCGTTTTAGCGCATTCTTCAGCTGTAACTTGTCTCAGAGGAAAAAGTTCAACCCAGCGTGTGAGCATGTCTTCGATAATAAATACCCATCGCTGCCCTTTTCACTGACAGGCAAAGGCCCGAAAAGATTTATTGACAGGGTTTAAAATCGTTGGCAGACCGCCGGCGTTTGTAGTAGTCCCACTGGCTTGTGATTCTGAACCTTGTATTGCTGAAATTTTTCACATTCGCGGATATATTCGTAAATAAAACGTCGCATCCCTGGCCAGTAGTAACGCGAAGTAATTCTGGCCAACGTCTTTTCTACACCATAGTGGCCGGCTGTAGGGGCATCGTGGTATTCGCGTAATACATTCACCCTTTCGTGAGTCGGGACCACTTGTTGAGCATTGTCGTCGTCCTGCTCGGGGGAATACCTATATAGTATGCCATCGTTCACTAGGTACCCCTTTTCCACCCAAGGATTAGGCGGTTCCAGGTCCTCGAAAGTATGTAGAATTTTAGCCAGGTCTTCGTCCTTAAGTTGCTCGCTGTGAACGTCACTAGCACTGCGGCCAGGGAGGTCAACGACGTAGTACAGAGGGTGCAACTTTCTTCAGTTTCCATATGACACGGCAGGCGCGACAGGTTATCGGCGACATTATTAACTTGCCTGGGGTGTACTCGATGCACAGATTATAGGGTTGCAGTAATAATGCCCACCCAACTTTCGTGTTTTCAATGTATCTACGGAATTTCCCAACGGCCCACATAATTGCAAGAGCCTCGTGTTTCGTGGTTGTGTAGTTTCTTTCAGCTGCCATTAATAACCTACTCGCATATTCTACTGGGCGTTCGTAGGTGCTTTCTCCTTGGTACAATACAGCACCTAGTGCATGCGATGACGCATCTGTCCGTAATGTAAAAGAGTGGCTTTCGTGCGCTTGGCGTAGAATAGGTGGCGACGACAACAGGGTTTTCAGCCGTTGGAATGCGGATTCCTGCCTTTCAGGCCAGGTCCAGGTTGCGTCATTCTTCAGGAGGTCGGTTAACGGTCGAGCAATTTCTACGAAACCATCAATAAACCTCCTATACCACGAGCACGTCTGCAAGAATGTTTGTAGGTGTTTCACATTCCGCGGAGGTGGAATTTTCATTATTGCGTCGGTTTTACGCGTCTCCACAGAGATTCCGCTAGGAGTTAATACATGTCCTAAGTACTTAACTTCCTTACAAGCAAATTGACACTTCTCGCGATTTATGGAATGTTTATAATGCCTTAACCTTTCGAACACTGCGTTTAGATCCGACATATGACTGTTGAAGTCCCGGGACGGCACAATGACGTCATCTAGATAGGCGAATAAATTTATCTCGCTAAGACCGGCTTTGAAATGTTTAATCAAACGCTAAAACGTAGCCGGGCCGTTCCGAAGACCGAAACTCATACGTTTACAGCGATATAATCCAAACGGGGTTATAAAAGTCGTTTTATCGCGATTGCAGGGCTGAACACTGATTTGCCAATAGCCCGCTTTAAGGTCCAGCGTTGACATAAACAGCGTATATCTTGCAGAATGCAAAAGATCGTCGATTCGCGGTAATGGGTAGGGATCGGGCACGGTTATCGCGTTTAACTGTCGATAATCTACGCAGACACGTAGCGTTCCGTCCTTTTTCGGCACTAAAACTACCGGAGAGCACCACTCGGATTCGCATTCTTCGATAACATCACTCGCGAGCATATTTTTCAATTCTTCCCGCAACATTTCGCGTCTCTGGGAAGATAACCTATATGGAGGTGCACTTACCGGACCAGTATCGATGCGGTGTTCAGCAAAAGGGGGTAGGTCCTGCCCCTGGTTCGAAGATAGCCTTATGATCCTCCAGAAGCGCGTTGAACCGCTGCCGTTCTGCTGCTGCCAATGCGATTCCTTCATCGTTCCGCAACTCCATCTCGATGGTTGTGACTGCCATCCCAAGTGTGGAGGGCTCCGGTGCAAAAGCGAATGTCGCATCTTCAAAAGCCCACTGTCTGCGACGCAGGTTTAACACCAGGCCTGCAGATCTGATGAAATCGCAACCCAACAAAGTTTTCGTGTGGGGCCCACCCACCAACACTATACACGAGGTCGGAACCACCCGTGTATGAATTTTCACGTCAACCGAGGCAGTTACCACGTCGCGTCGCTGGGGTTGTCCATCGGCAAGGGTTAACCGAGGGCTTTCCCGTGAAAAGTTCACACCACGTGCCACTAACCTTTGATACAGTTCGTGTCCTGCTATGCTCTTCCGCGCACCCGTGTCCAAACACGCGATCCCTCGCAGCCCAAGCACCTCAACAAAGACGTGGGGTCGGCCGCCTGCCGCCGGAGGTGGTTTCGTTGAGACGACATGGAAATCCAACTTCAGGCTGCTGGTTTCCGCCGTCGTCTGCTTGCGTTGCAATTTGGACAGTTGCTTGTGATATAGCCTTCTTTACCACACCGATAGCAACTTAAAGGCTGCCTTGGAGCATCGGATGGCCCTGGTTGTGCCATGTTATCCGATGCCGGTGTCTGTTTACTGTTGCTTCGAGCCTTCTTGAAACATTCTGTTTCTTTGTGGCCTGTGCGCCGACAAAACTTACAGCGCACTTTTCTTGCTCGACCTTGTGCAGGGTTTCCTCCGCCAGCCGGGCCTGTTCCAGCAGCTTGGCGAACGTAGTTATGGATCCGCGTGGTACCCGTTCGCGAATCTTATAATGTAGCAGCCCTTATTCAGCTGCACTTCTTCGTCCAGGGGTTTTACGAGCTGCGCGAACAGGGCGCGCTTTTCACATATAAATATGTCGGTAGCGACTCGATCCTCCTGTTCGGAAGCAAACATTTCTTTGAAAATTCTAAAAGCCGGTTTCCGCGGGCCAAAAGTTTGGGGGAGCAAGTCCAGGGCCGGTTCCCAATGCGGCACCGTCGCCTTGACGCCCTCCCACCACGTAGCGGCAAAATCCTCCAACATGATGGCCAATCCGGTCAGAGCATTAACGTCCGATACATTCGAGCAGCTCTTGTAAACGGAAATGGCGGTAATAAATGCTGCGACGTCCGACCCTGGTTTTCCGTTAAACCTCGAAGTGCACCGCGTAAAATTTCCGTGCGGTTGACTTTCGCTGGGTGTTGACATCCGGGTTGGTGCGGTTTCCATCTGCGTCTGCCACATATTTTGCAAGCTTCCCAGCAGAGTTTGAAATTGCTCCGTTGACATCTGGATAGGACCGGCCATTTTGAAGCGCAAGTAGTCTTCTGCGCCTGAGCGAATTTCTGCTTCACGACGCTACCGCTTGGCTTGGGGGGTGCTGGCGTGCGCGTACGTTACGCGGCTTTCTTTGTCGTTCCCGATTAAAACTCAATAAAATTAACCTTATTTTACTCGAGCCTTGGGCATCAATTGTTGCCTACCTCGTGTGTGGTTCGATCTACATGTGTGTGTGGAAAGGTCCGGGTCGAGTAGTAAGGCAGGTTTACAGGTGGTTCAAGCCGTATTTCACTGTTATAACTCACTTAGTTCGTAATTACGCCTAAATAGCTAACTTAATTACGATATAAAAAGGTCTGGGGATTGATCCCGTTGCCGCTAGGGAGAAAACCGCACTAACGGCAACGCGCAACTGTTTAGCACTCAAGAGCGGGGGGGAAGACACGACCGCACCCGTAGGAATGTTGACGCTAACTGGAGTGAAAGTTTCTCCTTTAAGGGCGTCATGCGTAAATGTCTAAGTAAAGATAATTGCGCCAATAGTCAATGGGGGGTGCTACAACATCAATTGCTTTTTCAATTACTTTCAATAGAAATTATTGTCGTATATAGTCGTACTTAGTAGAACTTTCTTGCAAGATGCAACTATCATTAGTGACGTGTCGATTTGTAATCGCAATCTAAGAATGCTTAATTTTGACAGTATATTAACTATAGTAACCAACACACTTTATCACTTTTAAATATTTTTTTATAATAAACACCAATATTAAAAGTTTTTAGTTGGTTTTGATGTACGATGTAAATTAAATAAATAAATAATCAAAGATAAAGCTTATACTGGGTGAGTCATTTTAATCTTTGGACGCGTTTATCCAGTAAGGGAAGCAAGATGGTGAAAAATACCCCGGGACAAAATTGTTCGGGGTGAAGGGGGACAACTTTTGGCACCAAAATCCACTCCCCCTCGTACTCCCCCTCGCGGGGTGGGGGTCAACTTTCAAATTTCAAATGGAACCCCTTATTTTTTTCCATGGATTCGGGTTCCTGATAAAAAAATATGAAATTTTTGTCCGAACGATTTTTCATGAAAATGCTTTCTTCGGTCAGAATTATGACCCCCCGCCCTATTTAAGAACTACAGTGAATGGACATTTTCCCGAAACAGCACATATGATTGTTAGCACTCGATATGAAGTTACCAGGTCTACAGCCATAAAATTGTCACAGCTGTCAGGTAGCTATCATCAGGGCCAAAAGTGTCAATGTTTCACCAAAATGACAAAAATATCCAGGATTGAGGTTCCAGAACGTTAGATTGGACCTACACTCGTGATGTACGGTCATCACCAGAGCGCGGGGGAGAGCCACTGACTCCTGGCGAATTTAATGAGAACACCCCGTCCATGAGAGGCAAGGGGGCTCACGCGAAAAAAGCACCCTGTACGTGAGAGGCAAGGGGACTTACGCGAAAAAAGCACCCCGATGGGAACAAAATCCCACCACATCCACGTCGTTGTTCCTGGGTAACGCCAAGGGTGGGATTGTGAGATGCACTAAAACTGGCCGAAGAAAGAATTTTCATGAAAAATTGTTCGGACAAAAATTTCATATTTTTTTATCAGGAACCCTAATCCATGGAAAAAAAGTTGACCTCCACCCCGCGGGGGGGATTACGAGGGGGGAGTGGATTTTGGTGCCAAAAGTTGTCCCCCTTCACCCCGAACAATTTTGTCCCGGGGCATTTTTTACCATCTTGCTTCCCTCACTGGATAAACGCATCCAAAGATTAAAATGACTCACCCAGTATATAATTTATATTATATTCATATGTACAAAATATTAAGGTAGGTATAATAATAGATATTAACGATACAAGTTTGATTATGAGCATCTTAACGAAACTGAGTGCGGTAATATTTATCCAGTACCGCACTGAGTGCTGTAATGAAGCTCTTAACGATACTAAAATAATACCAATAATATTACACTCTGTTTACTTTCATCAGCAACAGTTTTTCAAATAATTCGTCAGAAGTCACATTCCTTCTGGACTATCTTTAACTGTGGCAAACGAAAAATGTCTTTCAGCTGGTGCTGAAGAAAGCAAATCTGTGTTGTATCTTAAAAATATGAGTTTCGTTAGGGGACATTTATTTAGTATATTTAAATCTTTCTTTTATCTTCAAAATAACGAAGTAATTGGAGTTCTATTTTGATTTTAAGGTCTATTTCTTTGTTTATAGTTGATGTATAAACAAATATTTGATGACGTGCACCGTTTGTTTCCGTGATTTTACTATAGAGGGTTTCTTAAAGCCAACAAAATGTTCGTCTTCTACTGCATTTGAATTGCCTGAATCTTCCTTTACATCTTGATTTATTTATATGTTCAATATTGGAATTTGAGGCTAGGTACCGTAATTAATATTGTTTGTATGTCTTGCTTCTTTCTCAACCCGCTACAAAAGTACTATGCCACTCAAGTTTTATAGATGGCATCGTTACAGAAGCTATTATAGCTACTATAGATTCTTCTAAATGAGCTAAACAAACATGTTATTGTTCCCTCTTTCGAACCAATAATGATACATTTTTGTTGTTCATATAAAAGAATTGTTCACTCCACCGAGCGACTACTAACTGTATTCACATTTTTTCCCTAGGCAGACAATGTGTTAGTTCTGTCACAATTTTTGAAACCTAGAAACTGATTTCTACTCCCGGTCGTGGAAAAATATTCTTTCGAACATGAAGAAATGTCGAATTTCATTTTGGCTAGATTTTGTAATGATATTCGAAAAAAAAGCACGTTGAATATGTTAGAAAAGTGATTCTTCCATGTTCGTGTAAAGTTAATCTGCTCGCTTTTGCTGCTCGTAAATTAAATGTTGAAAAACTCTCACTTTTCTTAACTTATGGAACATACTACTATAAAATATGCCTGACTCCCTAATGTGAGACTGAATGACGAATAACTTACCTAAGTATACAGGGTGCAGCATTTGCTTCCTTAATTGTTTGACAGAAAAATTTGATTTAGATTTTATAAAGAACACTATATAACTCAACTTGAGAATTTTTTTGTTGGCTCAGTGCGAAAATACTTTTTTACCCCTTTATCCGAAAGTGACATTTTTTGTAGCCCGAAAATATACGCTTGGTTCCCTGGTCGGTTTCCAATGGCATTGGGAGGGAATATAATAGATTGACTCCCGTTGCCATTAGAGACGGGAGGCAATGTGATTAATATTAAATCAACTTGCCTCCTCATTTTCATATTTAAATATTTTTGAATCCAACTGAATGTAAATGTAAATGCGTCATATGTATAACTAAAATGGCATTCCCTCCTTTGCATGATTATAATTGATTACTGTTCTCGCTAACGCTGGGGAATTAAACTAAATCCACGGGAGGGAATGATACACTTTTCTCCTTAGAAATTCAAATAGTTATAAAAATGTGTTAGCTAACTTTAAATTTTTAAATCAAAATATCAATTTGATGTCGATCTTCTTCCTTCTTCCCGTGGTACTACAGTCTTCGTTAGACCTTGACCTTCCGCAGACGTCGCCTCCAATCTTCTCTGTCTCTTGCTGCCCCTTTCCAATTTGCTACTACTAGCAGCTGTCTGGCGTCATTCTCGTTTTAGTTTGTGTATGAATTACTTATTGTAGCGCTTTGGGCTACGGCCAGATTTTGATAAGTTAATTGATTTAATATTGTGATAACTCACCTGCAGTCTAAAGTAAACCTATCTTGTTGCTTTAACCACCAAATCACCATTAGAGCTCAGGCTGTGTCTAAAGTACCCGCTTAGGGACGATAAGGTTCACTCATGTAAATTTTTGTAAAGCAATTCTTGCATGCGCCTTTTTGAAAGATTTTGGACTCTATCTCAGTGGAGAGATCTGTCAGTTCGGTTGAACTTAGCGCATTACAGCCCCGCTTTGCAAGAAATTTGCGCAATCAGTCCGATCGTTGTTTAGGGCACTTACGCCCCTTTAGCGTGTTTCAGGTTGTATTACGCCCTATATTAAACCAAGATCTTGGGATATGGTGGGATTTGTGTACAATTGATTACTTACTAGAATAAGTATGTATTTTTGCAACTGACGGTTTAGCGTTGATTTCAACTTGACAAACAAAACAAAATCTTAGCTACCGCTTAAATTAGAGACGCGTTTGGCTATTCATGCGAATTGCTACGATCTTCAACTACATTTAAACTGGTGAGTTCAATCTGTGATATTGTACTACATTGTTATATGAAATCTGGTTTGTGATATTGTTGTTGTGTTGATATACTACCGAGCACTGTTGATATTTGATTAAATTATATATATATACTCGTTGCTTATGCCTGCGAATTTTATTTGTGTGCCCTTGTCGCTATCTCTAATTTTCAGGATCTCTTAGTAGCACCTTCCGTAGTGTCTTGTTTGATGATTGCTACTTGGCACCCATAAATTATTCTTCGTTTTAGCTTACGCTTTGAGTCTACTGTTCGACCCACGACCAGCTCCGGCTGAGAATCCGGTAGCCTTTGCTACTCCTTATTTTATTGCCAGAGTGAGGTAACAATTGGCTTTCGTTATTTTACTTCCTAGATATGTGAAGTTCGTGACGACCTCTAAATTTTTTTCCCCGAGGGTTATGTTCTGTCCTAGTCTTCTGATAGGTTCAGCTGCCATAAATTTTGTTTTGTCTTCGTTCACTTCCAGGTCTATTATTTCCACTGGTTCTTCTAGCCTTGCATATAATGCATGGACCGCTATTTCTGACCTTCCTACTATATTAACGTCGTCGGCGTATGCTATTAACTGGGTGGACTTATTGAGAATCGTGCCATTTAGATCTATTTTTATCTTTCGCATTCCTTTTTCTAATGCCAAGTTAAAGAGCACGGGCGCTAGGCCATCTCCCTCCCTTAACCCTTGTTTTATTTCAAAAATTTCCGTAAACTCATTTTGAAGTTTAACTCTGCCCTTAGAGTTGTGCATTGTCATCTTCGCAAGTCTAACCAGTTTAGTTTGTATGCCCATGTGTTCCATTTCTTCGAAAAGTGTTTGCCTGTCGATGCTATCGTATGCCTGTCTAAAGTGTACGAAAAGTTGGTATATACTAATGTTTTTCTCCCAGGATTGCTCTAAAATCTGTCTTACAATAAATAGTTGATCTATTGTTGATCTACCTGTACGGAAACCTCCCTGGTATTCACTGAGTATTTCTTGCGCGTATGGTTTTATTCTTTCTCGCAATATGTTGTATAGGACTTTGTAGGCTGTGCATAGAAGTGAGATGCCTCTGTAGTTATTGCATATTAATCTATCCCCTTTCTTATGTATTGGGCATATGTTTGCTATTTCCCATTCCTTGGGCATTGTTTTAGATCTCCAGCATAATAAAATGAGTTTATATAGTTGTTTGTGTAGGTCCGGCCCTGCTGCCTTGATTAATTCACCTGGTATGTCGTCTGTCCCAGGGGCTTTGTTATTCTTAAGTTTATAAATGTTTTCAACTGTCTCCTCCAGGGTGGGTTTCAGAATTTCCGGCTAGGCCGACAAATAAATCCGTTCTTCCACGACTTCCTCCTTCTGATGGGGCCTGTTGGGAAGCTCATAGAAATATGTCTTCCATCTCTCCTTCACCTGTGTTGTATTGGTAATCACATATCCATTTTGGTCTTTGCACATTGTTTCTCTTGGTTGGTACCCGTTTTTAATTGCTTGCACATTTTTAAACATGGTCTGGGCTTCTTTTAGATCATGCGAGTTCTGTATTTCCATGAGTTGTTGATTCAGGCTTTCTTTCTTCTTTTGTCGACGTATCCTTTTAGCTTCTCTTCTCAGTCTGCTATTTGGTGTTGATCAGGGGTTGTTAAAATGTGACAGGTGACTGATAAACCTAGTTGAAAACAACTGATTGAAATAAGAAGTCGTACATCAGATACAATAATAATAGCTATTTATATATCTAGGGAGCAAAGGCATTCATTTTCTCCCGCTAACGCGTCGAGCATTAAACACACAAAGGAGGAACTGAACTTTGCTCCAGTGATTTTTTCTTCGAACGCATGTTCTATAGCGCTAAATTTCAAAAATGTTGCTTTAGGAAATCATTATAGCGACTCTAGATGTCTGTAGTGACATTTTGTCTAATTTTCAAATTTGAGGACAAACACAAATGCGGAAGGTAAAAATATTGACTCCAGCCGACTTTCTATATAGTGAGTAAAAAAAACATTTGCTCAAGTAGGAAACAATGAAGTCATTTTTACATTCAAGAAACCTTTAGATAAGTAATGGGTAAAAATACGTAATTTATGAAAATTTCTGTCATCGTTTGACAATAAATTGGTCAGATTGCTTTCATGTTTTTACTTGAAATTTAAAAATTTTATCAACATCTATAATAATACCTACCTATTAATTTTATTAAAATATTTAATAATATCTATTAATTTTAAGTTTAGGGCAATAATTTATCTGAAATTACGTAAATTGGGCCACTATGCACTGTTCTTTAGAAAACCTAAATGAAATTTTGTGTAAAATCATCAGAGAAGCCAATATTTAAATACCTTCTAATTAGCATTTGGGTTTTGTATGTTTTGTTCGTCAATGCAGCACTCTGTATAACGCAAAGAAGTAATGTTGGATGAGGCGACCGGAATTATTAGAAAATCACGATTTTGATCAAACACTATTCCAGATTGTTAATAATACTCGAAGCTAGCATGCAGTAGAGTATAATAGTATTTAACATTACTAGCTTGGTAAGAGGGATATTACTGGCGAATAGAAGAATATGACTGGCGAGCCAGTCACCTTCTTGAGCAGTAAAACCTGTTATCTTGCGTGTATTGTTGAATATTTTATTTGTTCCTCACTTGTAAATAACTAGAAATTTACCATTTATTCAAAATATCAAACTGACAAGCAACTAAATTCATCAATATGACACATACTAAGGCAGACAACTCTGGCTTTGCACGCTATCATTTATCTATGAGCACGCTTGTAAAACTGACAGTTAACTTGTAAAGATTTTACAAGTTAGTAACTTGTTAAAATAAACTTTCTTGATTAATACAGTGACTTGATAAATTGATGTTTACAAGTGAGGAACAGATAAACAATTTTTTATTGCCTCAAAATTATGTACTCGTTGCCACGTTGCCAGTATTAAAAGCAGTATATGAGCATTACATGTCAAGAAAGCGACAAAGAATGAATAATTTACAAAATTTTCAATGCAAGAATCGCCACATAAAATTTAAAAATGCTGTACAAGAAAATCTGGTGTGATACACGCACACCACTTCCTTTTACAGTGATCTTATAATTACTCAAAAATTTGTTTTTATTTTTAAGCATTTGTCAAAAATGTTAAAAAATTACAAATTCTACAGAAACCGTACAAACTAGAGTTAGTTGAAGTTAATTTAAAAAAAAATTTTTAGAGGAATTCCATCTGGAAAATCACCTATCTCACATCAATACACATTAAAAATGTAATAAAAATGTAAAGTTTGAAAAAAATCGTTAGAACCGTTTCTGAAAAAATCTAAAAATATGCAAATCACAAGAGTAAACACCATACGTCCTGTCATGCAATTTTCATCAAAAGCTTGCTGTCGCATCAAGGTACTATACACACAATTTATACTATATGAAGTTTTAACGTCATACCTGTTTTCGTTTTTGAGATATTGTGTTCACACACACACTGACACAATGAACAAAACATGTTTTTTGGGTTCACGGGACTCTAAAACGTGAAGATGTATTGAAAACACAATTTTGAATTTTTGGGGTGAATCCAATAACTCTTTTATTGTAAAAGCAAGTAAAAACTTATTCCGCGTTTTAAAATTTTATTAATACCATACCCCATACTGCATATTTGTGTCAAACAGACATGGAATTTTGCAATTAGGTACATTTCATTTGTGTTGTATGCTGTTTAAATGTTGTTATCGCATTTTGGCCTTTTAGTTCAATTCCTCACTTAAAAACGTAATTTTCTGGATTTACCGACTGTTTTACTTACACGGCAGTATTGAAATGAATAAACCATTATTGTGAACCAATATCGTCGAATGAAGCTATGTATCAATTATTATGGAACAAATGAAATTATTTTTACAGTAGTTATTGTAATCTGTAATCTACTTACCGCAAAAATATGATTAGCGTCTTACACAATAAATATTACGTACACTGTTACAACCTGCACATTACATCTACACCAACATTCGACAATACACCAAATTGACCAAATATTGTTCTCTTCCATGCACACGTTGGCGTCGTTAAAAATGCTAATGTTGCACAAAACTAGCTTTTGTCCGACTTGTCAGAGGAAATCATAAATTATTCTTTATTGCGCCGGGAAGACCCTATTGCGATTTTCTTCATATGTAACTTAATAGCACCGTATCTTATTCTGGAAATTTTGCACCCATGCGAGGTCAGTAATTTAGTAATTTAATTATCACAAGGTAATTCAATTACCGCGAGTGATTTCAATTCCCACAAGTAACTCAAATACTTGTATAGTAATTTTTGTATTAAGTGCGCGAAATGAGTGTTTTTTTATGGCGCGTGAGAATGTCAATTTTCGCCGAGACCGTTAGGTTTCAAATATTTTCATTAAATTTTGGTGAGGTAATAGGGAGATGGGGGACATATTTAAACGTAAGTTTTATAATTACCCCCTTCTCTATTTTGAAGGGTAGGAGGTAATTTTGAAATTTTAAATAGGATAATGTACTTTTGTTTATAACATTTGAATCTACGTAAAAATTACGTATGTGTACAAAACATTTTTGGATTTGCTATTTCGGTTACGGAATTATGATTAACTAAATTTTGATTGAATTTAAAAAATAAATAAATTTTGCGAATGAATCAAGTTCTATATTTCAGAATTATTATTCGTTTCCATGGAAATGAGTTATTTTTATTTAAGTCAGTTGAGAATTTTGACATTTTAACGATTATTATTATTTTTTATTTTATAATCTAAGAATTCATAATTCCGTAACCGAAAAAGCAAATCAAAATATTTTTTGTATACATAGGTAGTTTTTTACGTAGATTCTAATTTTCTAATCAAAAGTACATCATCCTATTTAAAATTCCAAAGTTACCCCCAACCCCTTAAAATAGAGAGAGAAGGTAAATGTCAAAAATTGTGGGGGATCTCCCTATTACCTCACCAAAATTTCATTAAAATATTTTATACCATTTTCGAGCTATCACCTTGTAACACTTTAAAAAACTCACCTAGTCTAATCACCGACTTACATGTTTTGTTACTAAGGCTGTATCACTAACTTGCATGATCAGTAGCGGAAAAATATTATTAAATTACTCGTTCAGAAATTCCCGACTCGGCTCGTTCCTCGCCTCGTCTGTAACCATCTAAACTGGTATTTTAATAAGTCATTTTCCGGCCTTATCAAACGTAAATAACTATTCATTCAAGTTTTGCATCAACAGGCTTCATTTAATTCATTAATTATTCCTGTCAAGTTGCCTTTAAAATATTTGTTGTATGAATAATATGTTGGTGGCACTGTAAGTCTATGTCAAATTCGAGGTTAGCAGGTTAGGTTTTGCATCAGTCTGGTACAAACTGCCGCAAAACTTAACTTCGAGACATACACTGACAGTGCCACCAACAATACACTTGAGTATACTGCCAAACGTATAACACGAATCGCACCATTTTGAAAGCAAATAATTTGGGATTATTCTTTAATAATCAAAATGGGTCTTGTTCTTGTTCAGTATACAAAAAAAATATACAACACACGGCTGCTAGATCACGTGTCTCGACCTGACGGGCTCGACCGTAATGTACTAGCTCGGCAATAAATACTTAACTACCGACCTAATGCCGCAATAGCTATTATACACAGTAAGTCTTTTTTCAGAAATATATGTTGAAAACTAGTTTCAACCTTCTAAATGCACATTGCTGTATCTTCAAATGGCATTGCTACGTATATTTTTAAAAAAAATAGACCGTGGCGTGAGCCAAGCAAATAATGTGGATTAGATCTGAGTAAAATACTTTCAAATCGTTACCACACTGCACCATACACGCTGCTCCATCCGTGATCATTAATTTTAATCTGGTGTGAGGTATTCCAGTTTGCCATAATCTTCCTGGAACCCCATTATAAATATTAACAACAAACGTGTTATTACTGTTAATATATTATTTAAGGTTAGGGCGCACGGTGTGACTATTGTACCAATTACGCACTGAAAATTAACGGATACATTAACCTAAATAATAAGAAAACACAAAAAATTAAACAACCTATTTCAGGTGATATAATATCTGAGTTTAGGTTAAAAACACTTGAAATAGGTAGGTATTATAGGTAATATCAAATTCCTATTAAATTATATAGTCCAGAGAAATTAGACATTGCTCTTCGGAAAAATTCCCGGAAAGCTGGATTTCGGTATGAGCCTTGATATTGTGGTTCTAAACAAAATGTCAAAAGTCCTCATCGATCCGAGTGGCGCTAAAAATTTTAAGGGGGGCAAAGGTCACCAAAAACGGTATTTCGTGAATATCTCGTTAACGGTCAGTTTTACAGAAAAATATTTAATTAAAATTTGTAGCTTATGAAATTTCTAACAATAAAGATATCATGACTTTTTTTCGTAAAAGTAACCGTTTTGGAGATAATTCGATTTACAGAGTTGTAACTAATAGATGCACTCCTCAATGGCATGTATATGTCATTGGAGTTGCGACTTGAAATATTCCAGAATTTCCTTGTTTCAGAGCCCATAAAAATAGAAAGAAACACATATATAGTACACTGTAGTCTAGATAGAGAAGGAATGTGCTCTGAAAAGTTCCCCTCCGTTGTCATAAAACATCAAGGGACATCTGCTGGCTATTCGTGTAGGAGCATAATAGTATATTATGTTATTAGGAGCAAAAATTATACTTTATTTGGCGTGGCTGGACTGTTTTACAGCCGAGCCACATAAAGATACTTTTATTCCGAATAACATATAGTATTTTTTTTCAAACGTTTATAACAAATTATTTAAGAAATTTTAAGAAACTTGGAATTATTTTAAGGTAGAGGATTGGGTAGACTGATAAATGTAGAGTGCTTTGGAGAGCGTCACTATGACTACACTATAAACAACGTTGTGAACAAAATCCGAAAAAAAATACTTTATCTCGTCAGTCTTGCTTAAATGTAACACCCGATATAAATGACGTCGATACTTGCGACTCCACTGAAGATGTAGATCCATCACGTTTGCTGACTGAATCTATGGAAATAGAGAAGACAGCAGAAGAACAAGAAGAAGAAGAAGAAGATAATGAAGAGGAAAGCATACCGATTGAAAAAGAGTCTGAAGATGAATATTAATAACTCCTGTTTTGAATCCAAAATTGATTAATGAACAAGTTCATAATATTTTTTTTTTCAAACAAAAATAAACGTGGAATATGCCTACTGGGGACACCACATGAAAAAAAATGTACCTTGTACACTACCTCGAAGATGGTGTGGAAAAGAGTACACGTTTCAGTTCTGTAAATCGAATTATCTTCAAAACGGTTAGTTTTACGAATAAAAGTCATGATATCTTTATTGTTAGAAATTTCATAAGGTATAAATTTGATAACTAATATTTTTTCTGTAAAACTGACCGTTAACAAGATATTCACGAAATACCGTTTTTGGTGACCTTTGCCCCCCCCCCCTTAAAATTTTTAGCGGCACTCGGATCGATGAGGACTTTTGACATTTTGTTTAGAACCACAATATCAACCCTCATACCAAAATCCAGCTTTCCGGGAATTTTTCCGAAGTTTTGTTTTTATTTTGTCTAATTTCTCTGGACTATATAAGATTTTTCGTGAAACGGATTTATATACAGTTATTTATCCTATACCTACAATGGTCAGAAAAGGTATTTTACCTAGGATCCGCGCCTTACTTCTGACAGATGGTAAGTAAATGTCACACCTTTAACCTATTAGTTTTAGTAACTGTCAAAGATGAGTTTCAGAACTACACTCATGAAATGTTGGAAATCACTTTGTGTTTTTATGTTTAGTGAACAGACTATAATATATGTGCTAGGCTTTACCGAACTTTATGCAAATAAAGAGTCTTGAAGGTAGCTGGAGGATTTTATCTTCTCTCCGACATCTTTTAAAATTACAAATAGAATCCTATCGCATCACGGCGCATAGTGAAGGTGACCGTTCATCTAGGTAATGTAAAGTAAAAATGACTAGTCTTGCAAAGTGACATTTTCAAGATCAAAGTGAGTCTTGACATGGCCCGTTTTTTGATGATTTCAGGAGAAAGCTTTTGCCGGTCCCTGATACCTTCGTTACTATAGGTACAAGTATACATGTATACAGCAGTGCTGCAACAGCGCCCCCTGTGCATCAATTTTCGAACCATTAAGAGGGTGTATTATTCAGCAATAGATACTCACGTATACCAAATATAAGTAGTACAGGCATTATCGATTAATTAATTTAAATATGTTTTTCGTTTTGACATTTAAGGGGCTGTAAGTCATCAGGGGTGCGGCTTTGTGCTAAGGTAAGTTTGCCTTAATCTGCTTATTTTTTACTCAAGGATTCACACATATACTTTATGCTACTTCATTTAAATACACCTTCTATATACCGGGTGTCTTAAAATGAAATACATCTAGTATGCTTTGAATGTCCCATAATGCAATCTAAAATTTTACTTGAAATTGGCAAGACTGTAAGTATATGTCAAATTCGAGGTAAGTAGGTTAGGTTTTGCATTAGTCTGTGTCAAAACTGACGCAAAACCTAACCTACTAACGTCGAATTTGACATACACTTACAGTCTTGCCAATTTCAGGTAAAATTTTAGATTGATTATGGAAATCCAAAGGATACTACATGTAATTCATTTTAAGACACCCGTTAGAAGCCATACCAATAAGTGTTACAATTATTACCAATTTCCGATTTCATTAAATAACATGGCTATTAGTTGAAACTAAGATATAATATTATTCTATTTTTTATTTTCTTTACTGTAAACAATCAAGTAACCCATATTATATTAATATAATACTCTTGAACAACCACACAACACCAGTAAATGTTATGTAGTGACTGACATTTTGGTCTTCATTTCCTGGATGATGAAAGCTTGTGATTTTTCGACGATTTTTTGGTTAGGAGCTTAGTAAATCTTAAATTTAAATTTAAAGTAAATTGGGTGGCACTATAGTATCAATACTGTAGTAATTAAATGCGAAGTAACATTAAAAAGACTTCGGTAAACATTTCACTGAAACAAACCAATTTCACTTCGAGTTACCTACTCTCTTTATCAAAATTCTTGCTATTGGAAAGTTTTTTAATATTAACGTGTCTATCCACAAACAAGACGACCCGATTTAATTACCAGTTACTGTATTCAACAAATTTAGGGTTTAGGGCAAACTCTAATACGATCTCTGGTTGTAAAATCAATAAACTGATGCGAAACAGAAAAATTTACGACTTCCTTAATACCAGTCATTGCGTCTAATTGCGTTATAATCAGAACAGCCAATTTTAAGGTAATGATTTTTCTAACTCCAACAATGCTTTTTAGAAGACTATTCTAATGTCCAAGCACACTCCCGTCTTGAGTTTCTGTATACTTTCAATGTATCAGATACCAACTAGGTAAGCAAGATATGCAACCTGTATTCACAAATATGCACTTGCAAACATCTAATATGGTCATTTATTGCTGTTGCTAATTCTATTTAATACATTTTACCTTTTACCCCAAAAAAAGAACTTTTATCACAAAGCATTACCAGGGTTTCATAGTTTTTAAAATCCAATTTATGTATCGTGATACATTTACATAAAAAACAGGTCCCTCGGCACTGAACCCTCCATTAAAATCAGGATATAACACGATGCCTTCGATATGCCATCTATAATTATCATGAAACATTAGTGCTCCACCTGTATCTGAACGGAATTCAAAACCTCGAGTGCAGAATGTATTGGACACAATTTCTTTTCGAAGCCATTGTTGACATTCTTCTTTTCCTATTAACCACGCCAACTCTTTGTTCTTAATTCCATGGTAATGGTAGAACTGCCGAGAACCCCAGCTAGACATGTACATGGTGTCACCAACCTTTGCAGTTAAGGTTCCTGGGACGGGCAAGCAGATAGGGCGAATGAAATCTAAAAAGTGGTTTCAATTAAAACTTCTTAAAATTGAAGATTTATTACATATAAGTATAACTAAAATATCGTCTTTTAAAAAACTTGTGCAATGCAATATATTTTTATTATCGTTCTCTGGCTTATATGCGGTCGGTTAATGTTTATCCATATCGGTCGCTGACAAGATATGTGATGCGTCGAGACTACGTCTAATGGTGGTCGAAATATTATTATTGTTATGTTTTTCTCAGGTTTCATGCTAGTGGCTCTTTTCTATGATCGGCGGAATCACATCTCATTCTTAGGTAGTAACTGACTATGTATTATTTGTAATATATATTGTGCTCTAAAAAATTTCTGATAATACGGCATGCGTTAGTATGTATGGATTTAACTGTAAACAATTTAGGCTTCAAATTCAAATTTCAAAATTTTTAAAAACAGCTTATTCGTTTTACAGGCAGAAATCACTAGTGCTATGATCACAATAACTTTGTTTTTTGTTTATCACGTTATCTGTGAAATTATGTTTCGAAACAAAAAGCAGGCTTATCATCCTACAATTAAATATGCATACATTTCGTAAGCGAACTGTTGCATGCGGAAATTACAAATAAAGCATCAGCGTTTCTTATCAGCACTGGTCGAATGACCCGGTCGACAAACTGCAATTCTGCAAACTTGCTATCTGTTTGTTATGAAATTGAACACGCAAGTGCATAGGTGAGCTCAAACTGGGGCAAAATAACATGAACCTTGTAATTTACGTCATAGTCATAGTTAATGTATATAAATAGGAAATATTCTAGTCAATAAACAATACAGTTTTAACATCTGTTCTGTATTCACCAAACCTCTGCTCAACGGAACAAAGTCTAAAAAATCATCGCGTGTGAGACTGCACGAGACCGTTGGTTCACAACCCTTTTTAATTCCTGCACCCCTAAGACGTATCCTGTAAATTGTCCAAATTAAAATCATACAGTCCACTATAACCTCCACCCTGAAAGGTAATGTTACTATGTATTTCATTAAATTTATTAATAAAATTTTTGTGTGCAACTGAGATATATAATTTCACTTTCTGCCGCTGGAGTGCAGTGCACTTATCGAAATAAGCAGAGGAAAGGGGAAGTCCCTGTTAAAATAGTTGACTATATAAACATAATCTGTCAGCAACCCCCACTTTTCCCATAGAAGCAATGTATAAGGAATAGGCCAACATAGAATCGATTTCAAGAATCGAATTTCGAGTGTTGAGTGAATAGTAGTCTGGCGGGGTTAGGGGAAATCTCATTTTTATGTTGGCTTACAACGTGAAGTTGGCGTTAGAAGTCCACGTTTACATAGTCACACGTTAAAATGAATCTTTGAATAAAAATTAGAGAAATAGATATACTCAGACAAAAAAATAGAATGTTTACATTATTTAGAATACTTCTACTTATTTTCAAAAAAATTAGAGCATATTATTTGCATATATTGGAACTTTGGGTGCATGTACTCAACAAAATGTATGCATATATGTGCGCATATTTTCGTACATTTGAGTGCATATAATTATCAGCTTTACGTATGAGTCGTAGATCAGTTGTAACTCGGCGGATTCAACTATAAACCATTCTTACCTGTATAATAACTGATATTTTTATTTAGTCGCAGTAAACTTATATCGTTTAGACCAAAGTATGGCAAGTAAAATGGGTGCCGTATAATATCCTCTATGCCGTATATTTCAGTTTCAGTGCAGTCAGTTGCATCAACTTTTGGATCTTTAACACAAGATGTGTTGCTTGACGAACTATAGGCCCCAAGTTCAACACTGAAGTAACGCAGAAATTATTAAGATTATTTGTAACTACATTTAAGTAGACTTACATTATATTATCCGGATCATTTTCAAAGCCCACATCGGGTCCTGCTGTAAGAACGTACCTTGAATTGATCAACGTTCCCGTAAAAATGGTATTACCATATTCTTCATCAACTAATATAATTGTTGCTATCCACGGAAATTCGTCTACAGCTAATGCTGTTGATGAAGTAAAATAATCATCTTTATGCTGTAATCCACAACGAGTTTCAAGAAATTCACTAGGTATTTCGGTTGGTTCTGCTTCGTCTTTTCTGTGAATAACTGTAGAATTTGATGAGCTGACACAACACACGAAAAATTCCTCTGGTTCTTCTTTGCAAATAAATTCACGAAAGGATGCTGCTTCCGCTTCATTAGTTACATCTGAAGAGGCGTTCAACAGCGCCGGACAGTGATATACGCTCATGCATTCGCCTATTTCTCCATTTGGGGTCATACATGGGTCTGTAATGATAAAACTTGTTAACAACGTTTGCCCTATATTAATGTATACAAAATATGTTCACATCTTTTTTGCATGATGGTTGGCCTTGGATTTCCGTTATTAAGTGGCACATGAGCGGAACCGTAATAGTTATTTAAGTATACAACGAGTAGGTAAAGTGCCACTGTTTTGCACGCGTGAGAAAGTTTAAAGAATGAGCCAAATGCGAATTATTTAAATCTCACAAGTGCAAAAAAAAGCTTTAGATACGAGTTTTATATACAGTGCTTGCGTAAAGTAGTGAATAAATTAAAAAAAGGAATAACTTTTGGAAAAAACGCTCCAACCCGTCGATTTTTATTTTTATTTGAGAATTTTTTTAAATAAAATGCTTACATGCAGGATGTCCCGTGTATGAGGTATGGCGTTATCGATGTTTTTTTTAATAAAAACTCTTTTTTTATTACGGAATCTGAAAGAACGCATTTTTTTTACTTACGTTAAGCTGATTTTTGAGTATAGATCAAATGATCAAAAATTTAGAAAAAATTAAAAAATTGCAAAATACTAAGTTTAGTAATTTCTAAAACAACTAAACTAAATGTACAAATTGTGCACCGTTGTCTGCCTGACAGTAACTAAGACGACCAATATGTTTTTTGTTGATTGCTGTCATTGATAAAAGCGTAAAATCACACTTCTTAAAATCAAATTTAGTATTTTGCAAATTATTTTGTTTTAATTTTTGGTAATGTGACCTATACCCAAAAATTACCTTAGTGTAAGTATAAATATGCGTTATTTCAGATTCCGTAATAAAAAAAGCAGGTTTCCATTTAAAAAACATCGATAACGCCATACCTCATACGCAGGACACCCTGTATGTATGCATTTTATTTAAAAAAATGCTCCAATAAAAATCAAAATTGACGGGTCCGAGCGTTTTTTCCAAAAGTTATTTCTTGAATTTTTACCGAATTTATTCACTACTTTACGAAAGCACTGTATAATAATTTCGACTACCACATATTTATGCTGTGATTCTTTTAAATTGAAAACTCACCAAATTTAATAAATAGTTTTGACAGAAGTGTGCAATAAAGTGACATATGTGTGCAATATAGTATGTTACGCAATAAGGTTAGAAAAGTGATATTTTACTGCACAAGTATGGCTGGTTTGAGTACGAGCTTCAGCGAGTACTTAAACGGCCATACGTCATATCGCTTTTCAGAAGAAATGTAAAATATTAAATTTTTACATAAAACTGACACTAAATGTCAAAACCAAGCTGAGCAGAATTCCTTTCTATGTACTAAAGCACAATAATTATGTTATGCGTTTGGCACTACTGAAGTGTATTGTTGGTGACACTGTAAGTCTATGTCAAGTTCGAAGGTTAGCAGGTTAGGTTTTGCGTCAGTATGTGTCAAAACTGACGCAATACCTAACCTGGTAACCTTGTATTTGACATATACTTACAGTGCAACAAATACATTTCAGTTCTGCCAACCAAATGAATCACCGTTGCTATGTAGAAAAGTTTTGCTAATGCAGAAAGGTACCAGATTTCTGAACGATTTTGAATGTAGAAATGAAATACGATAAAAAATGTATTGCATAGTCTGCAATAAGAACATGCTTTTGACATTTGGCAAGTGTCAAATAATAGCCTTCTTTGGGAAGTGGTAGTCGAAAAATTCCATTTTATTGTGTAACCTATATAACCTTCAACTAATTTAGTGTCAATTGACAAAACAGATGGACTGCTTGTTTTGATAGTAAATGTAGAGAAATATGAAAACCTTAATGTAATTTTCTTTCAAAGTTCCGCTTTTTCATATATTGTTATATCATAAGAGTGGATATAGTTTGATGATAAATACGATAAAAGAATTTGGTAAAGCATTGTAGTCAGTCTTTGCAAAAGTTTAGAATATAAAAGGTTATTTGAATTAAATTTTAAATAGAGATTATATTTTAAGAAATGAGAATGGAAAGAATAAATTTCATATAGTTTAATTTATAAAGTAAGATGTTAAAAGATAGAAGTTATTTACTACTGATATCAGATACGACAGACCAAATTAAAATATTAAAAGATAACAAAGTATGTAGG
The DNA here is from genome assembly GCA_940337035.1 of Agriotes lineatus. Taxonomy (NCBI): domain Eukaryota; kingdom Metazoa; phylum Arthropoda; class Insecta; order Coleoptera; family Elateridae; genus Agriotes; species Agriotes lineatus. Next base: position 382,822 of record CALNHX010000061.1, on the reverse strand, counting down.
TATCAAATGTATATTTTAATATAGTAAGCATCAATAATGAAAATACGGTAGTTAGGAGAGTTGTTTTGAGAGTAAGAATAAAAAACTCATAAAATGTATACAGAATTTTGAAAACTCCTTTTTGATATAATAAAAAATTTGAAATTATGCCTTATTTGTATAAATATTTTGGTGGTATACAAATAACAGGGCTTTTAACAAATCTACGTGGTACAAAAATATGAGAAAGTAATTTTGAAGTGATACAAGTACATAATCGGTGAAGAGATTGTGCAATACAGTTAATTAGATAAAATAACCAGAAAACTACAGTATTTGAATAGATTTGGATTGAGCTGCTTTATTGGAACTGATACAGTTTATGGGAAGGAGTGAAAAGGATTTGACTGGTGTGGATTACTGCAAGTGTAGGAGCCGTGATGAAGGACTGATGTATCTTCCTGGGAATCATTATGAGTGATTGGTGGTATTTGGATATTTCATTTTCATGCAGAGGACAGATCATCGTGACAATTAAACCTGAAAAGAAGTAATATTAGTTGGAGTACATCAATGATAGTTTACTGGCAGAAGAGGGTTGTGAAGGAGTAATATAAAAGTCGATAGGTGCATCTTGGTAAAAGGAGGTTGGATTCTTCAAATATTTGGATATTTTCTGGAGGATTTAATGGTTGTAAATTGGTTTGACAGTTAATTGCAGTTGGACGTGTTCGTGTGGTGACTAGTTGTACAAGGGGATCTGTGGTGCTGGATGTGCAATTAGTAGAGTCAATAAGGTTGGTTAGTAGTTTAGTCTAGAATAAAAATGAAGTAGATGAACAATATTTATTACTTGCAATAATTAAAAGAGTTATTACTTACTATAAAAGATAGAGAAAGTCATACATCATAATAATATTGAAAACAGTGTACGTTGGTCATATCTGATTACAAGTAGACGAATTATTTTGAATTCATTCAAGATAAGTGACATTTAAGGTCATTTGACCATTGAAATTTATTCTAAATATGACAAGTCAAATATAAGACAACTAGATAAAAGAACCTAACCCTGATGATTGAGTTTTCATGGCAATAATTATTTTTAAAAGAGAAATCATTTGAAATTAATTTTTAAATAAGAAATAAATACTCAGCTAGCAGAGCAGGGCAATTGAATTAAATACTTATGGTACAGAAACGTGAAGTCATTGCAATATCTTATAATTTTTAGAACACCCTTCGTACATTAACATTGCAGTATCTAAAATTTAAAATAAACAAAATATGCCTTTTCCTATAATCTAACAGCAAAGTTTGTACTCAATCTTTTGCCACATTTATTGTAGCTCTTTTGTTGGTAATATCACCTCTAGGTACCGGGTGGTCAAATAAATTGCTACTCCAGCGTGCTCTGGCTCAATATAAACATCACGGCGACGCAGCACACTGGAGTAGCAATTTATTTGATCACCCGATATTATTTTCTATTCTGACAACATTTCAGTACGATAACCTATTTAAATATTTTTGATATATTTTTTTGTGGGATACAGTTGTACTAAAAAAACCGATACAGCTATGTACCTTGAATTTAACTTAAATTTGAAATTGACAATTGATATCTAAAGTGCATGACCTATACATGGGGAAACATATTTGTTTGTTTGTTATGGACAAGGTCGAGCCATGCAAAATCTAAAGTAAAAAACGACTGTCATTATTGAGGTCGAAGAACTCAACGTTTCGCCCACTTTCGTAAGGGGCTTCATCAGGAGGAAAAAGCAAAAGAACACGGTAACTCAACGTGTTGACCACGCCACAGGCGAAACTCTTTTGCAAGGGAAGAGATTGAAGAACACGGTAACTTGTGAGGAAGGATGGAAGTATTGGCCTTACCTGGTGGCGAAAGTTGTATTTGATATTTTGCCAAGTGGTAAATATCGGCCTTATTGGGCTAACTAGTCGAGAGGGTCGGGGTTCCAGCGAAGTTGCAACAAAACTATGGGATAGGGCGCCAGGTCCTCTAGGTAGACGAATCCTTGGGTCGAACCTCCCCAAGGTCAAAGACATACCAAACAAGTCAAAATAACAACCGAACCAATAGCCAGTAAAATTTCTTTATTTGGTCCTATAGTGCGGCCAGTAAACCAACAAATTCACACAAGACACACGTTCCACCAATATACATAATATCACAATCAACAATAAAAATCTATCACAGTAAGTTACCAAAATCATCACCAATAATAATAACACAACTAAAGGTTACAAGTGCATATCACAATTGACCTACGAAACCAACGCAAGGTGCCATAACAACTAAATCAGCCTGAAGGGCGTGACAACTAAATCAGCCTGAAGGGCGTAACAACTAAATCAGCCTGAAGGGCGCTAGGTACCTCAAAAGCACCTAGAAACTTAAATCAATCAAATATGCGCAAAAGCATGCCTAAATATTTAACCAATAACGTTCACCGTGAAGCGATTTAACCACCACAAAGTTCAGCTAAATTTGACACTTCAGAAAAGTAAACTTGAATAAACAGCGAGGTTAATGCAATACGCGACGTCAAGCACATTACAGTGGCTGCAAGAGCAGCCCCAAAACAAATCAGAACAAATTACACATGGCTGCTATGCACAGAGGTAAGTAACCTAATTAATTTACTATCTAAAGCTCAAATAGACACCCAAAAGTTGATATGCATAAAATAACAATCTGGCAATTCAAAGGTCATATAAAACAATACTAGTAAAACGTACAATATAAACTGCAACGTTACTACACCTCAGATTCACATGGCACTGCTGGGAGAGATGTAAAAAGCCCAGGTGCGCTGGCCAAAGGGGACGGCTTCGCCACAGGCCGCAGAAGAGCCTCGCAAGATGTTACAATGCAGCGAATGCAGAGGTAGCAACTCTAGGCGGCGGGAACAGGCGACCAGACGGCACATGGGGCACCGCATGATCGAAACATACCCACAGGAACAGAAGCAATCCAGGTGATAAAACTCATTTCCATGGCGTAGAATAAAAATATCAATTCCAGTGCGTAGAATTGATAACTCATTTTCATGGCGTAGAATTGAAAACTGCGAGTGGTGACGAACAGCTTACGCTCAGTTCGATCGGAGAAGAGCCCCAACCAAAGCCGCAGCAAAAGCGTAACGAACGCTGGCAGCAACACACAAAAGCTCCCACGGCGTTCCAAAGGGGCGCCTTGCCTCACATGTTCCTCCAAAACAATGAGGACAGCTAAAACCGAAGCTGAAAGAAGCAAAAGGCTCCCAGGGCACAAACTTCAACTATCGAATCGATGGAAAAGAATAAAAACTGGCCAACGCAGTTCACAATCGCAGGTTATCAGTGTTCCAAAATTCGAAAAAAGAAAGAAAACTATAAAGAGTGCAGTTGTATTGTGCCAAATTGATAAAGACAGTGCTGTACTTTGTTTGAATTTGAAACTGATGGTATTTGGGTTGCCTAACCATAGGTAAAACATTGTATTTTTAGGAAATAAATGTAAATTGCCGAATCTGACTAATTATTTCAACTATTATAAGAGAAAATGACAAAATGACCGTAACAAATTCAACGTGTAAACCACGCCAGAGGCGAAACTATTTTGCAAGGCAATGAATGGAAGAGCACGATAGTCGAGTTTCATCTTTGGCGTGGTTTACATGTTGGGTTACCGTGTTCTTTTGCTTTTCCTCCTGATGAAGCCCCCTACGAAGGTGGGCGAAACGTTGAGTTCTTCAGCCTCAATAATGACACGGTCCAATCCTGGAAGTCGTTTTTATTTAATGACAATGGCCGCGAAAGCCTCCGAAATCAAAACCTAAAGTATTTACAAAATTAATTAAAAATGTCTTAAATTACACAATTAATGACGCTGAATACATACATAAAAATTATTAGTGTTCTTTTTCTTTTCTGCTCAAATATGCCAACTTTGCATTTGAAGGGGTTTTGTCATTTTTTCTAACCTAAATGCATTTGAAAACCGTATCTTCAAATGTAAACCTCGTGTAAACACAACAAAGTAATTTTTTCTTCAAACGGCAGTAAAATAATGCATTATGCTGCTGAATTGATGATGCTAAACTGTCAGTTTATTGCCAAGCGGCAGATAATATTATCTGCCGCTGACGAGCGGCAGATAAAGTCATTATCTGCCGCTGACGACTTTATCTGCCGCTCGTCAGCGGCAGATAAAGTTATTATCTGCCGCTGACAACTTTATCTGCCGCTCGTCAGCGGCAGATAATATTATCTGCCGCTGACGAGATCAAGTAATTTTCTTCGAATTTTGTTCACAAAGTTGTAAATAATTTGTTATAAAAACGTTTGAAGAAAAAATACTATATGTTATTCGGAGCAAAAGTATCTTTATGTGGCTCGGCTGTACTTATCTGCCTCGCAAGCTCGGCAGATAACCTGCCCAGCCTCGCCATATAAAATATAACTTTTGCTCCTAATAGCATAATATACTATTACATAGCTAAATTGCGAAACTTTCAATGGCTAACCTTCATGCAAAAAAGATGTAAACAGGGTATGCATGGTTTACTTAGAGATATTGTGAAATAATCTTCGACGCTTTTTTCTACAATTTAATAGTAAATGTGTAGTTTAGAAAAAGTTATGGCTATTACTTTATAGCGAAATCTGAATGAATATAAGACGAAGTGTTTTGTAATCATTAAGCTCGTGCTGCTTACCTTCCAAAAATTTGTAAATATAATGTTTCTATTCTTGCTTTGACGACAGCTGTGGTGTTTGTTAAGAGAGAAAACTAACTACAGTTATTACCAAATTCTGTTTTAATATTACCAATAGCTCATATAATATCAAATAATGTAAGAGGAAGGCCACGATGCGGTTTTACATATTTGCAGTGTTCTGACGTCATACGGAACGTCGGCAAACGCAACAAATTGTAAATTTTGTTAAATATCAACGTTTCCTTTACACAATCTGTTCTGGTTGGTGAAACCTGTTTTTTGCGCATATAAAACGCGTCTATCCAATACTCAATAGTAATAAGGTGTTTTAATAGTTCGTTTTAAACAAGTAAACTGGGCTACTACTAGCTTGTTTACATCATAACCCCGCGTTGTCATGATAGTCATGATGCAGCATTAAAATCCTAGGCTGAAGTTTATATTATATTAGTAGATTATGTTATTAGGAGTAAAAGTGATGCTTTATGTGGCGACGTTGAAGTTTATTTAGCCGAACGTTAGTGAGGCAAATAATTCAGCTAAGCCACATAAAGTCACTTTTACTCCGAATAACATATACTATTTTATCCGCAAACTTATTCAGATAAATTAAAAATTGATAAAGAGTAACACTAATTATTAGCAAGTAAATGAATAAAATTTTTCCGTGGTTACGATGTAAACATTTCGCTGAAATGTTTGAGTTTCGTATTTTGAGTGATTAGGTACATAAAGTACGGAAAAGTTGCTATTTTATCTACTTAATCCGATAAAGTGACACTTTTATCTTGTCAATAAAGACACATACGTTGTCACTTTTATGACGTTTGCGGATAAATAGATATTTATGCATTAAGGGAGATATGAATATGTTTTTTCCGTGAGGTTGACATGTGTTACAGACCAAGGCTTCTGGCCCGAGGTCTGTAAGGCAACCGAAGGTAAAAAACATGAATATCTCCCGTGCTGCATACAATATTTTATTTACTAGCATATTAGTAAGAATAGTATGAAATTTCAAAATGTCATAATGACATTTAAAATTAGAATACGTAAGTGACATCAAGGATTGCCTCATTGTATGGTTGCTAAGACGTTATTTGCAGTTACATGGTTACCACCAGTTTGAGGGAGAAAAAATTTGACAAGTCCCTTGGGAGTTATGAGTACCTTTTCATATTTTGTTTCTTTGACGAAAATGTACAATATCATGTTGCTAGTAAATAATAGTAGATTATGTTATGTTATTAGGAGTAAAGGTGATACTTTATGTGGTGAAGCTGAAGTTTATTTAGTCGAACGTCAGTGAGGCAAATAATTCAGCTAAGCCACATAAAGTCACTTTTACTCCGAATAACATATACTATTTTATCCGCAAAACTTATTCAGATAAATGAAAAATTGATAAAGAGTAACATTAATTATTGGCAAGTAAATGAATAAAATAATCTAATACCTAATACAATTTTTCCGTGGTTACGATGTAAACATTTCGCTGAAATGTTTGGATTGCGTATTTTATGTGATTAGGCACATAAAGTATGGAAAAGTTGCTATTTTATTTGCTTAATCCTATAAAGTGACACTTTTACCTTGTCAATAAAGACACATAAGTTGTCACTTCTATGACGTTTGCGGATAAAAGTATTTATTTGAGGGAGACAGAGTGTGGTATACCAGTTTGCTGTAACTGTCTTTTGATATTCTAGCTTAATTGCACACATAATTCTATTTATTGATAGTTACTAGTTAGAGTTTTGGCGTTCTCGGTTTTGGGTTGTCTTTCTAGATCCAAACACGAGATTCTTGGTGGGTTGGAGCATTATAAAATTGTAAGTTTTTTCCCCATTCGTTATTTTTGAGATTTGCAGCTTTTTTCGACTGATCTTTACACGCCTTTACTTTAGAAACTGATAGAACACCTAAACAAACCACTTTTTATTATTTTGAGCTCGTCATGTAGGATTTTTTTCTACTGCTACAGATCCGATACCTATAGACTTTAAAATTATGGTTTCAGGGTGACAGCCGATTTAAGACATCTTTCGCGGGTGTCATCATTTAACCCTGCTTATCTGTTCTTCTACAACCTGGAACGCGCGAACCCTAAATAAACCAGGTGTCCGATCTGTCGTAAGAGAAGAGATTAAAAAATACAAATTAATTGAGACAGCAAAACAGGAAACGCGATGGATAGAGAAAGGAGTTAAAAATACGAGAACGTATGCAATACTCTTCAGCGGAAATAGAAAGTCAACAAGGAACTTGGTGCAGCATTGAAAGTAGACAATAAAGTTCAAACTAACATTATAGATTTTCAAGCAATTAATTAAGAATATGCAAGCTATGCCTACGCACTCGCTTCTATAATCTAATATTAATAAAGGTGCTGTCTCACAGAGGAACAAGAGGACAACAAGAAAAATAATTCTCTCAGCTTATGGAACAAGTGTACAACAGCTCGCCAAAGAACGATGTCAAAATCGTTATAGGGGACATGCTTGGCAATATACGCAAAGATCAGTTCATGGAAACAATAGAAAGACACTCTTTACATAATGAAACCAATGGGAATGAGAAACTTTTATTAACCTAGCCACTAGTAAAATATGGTTATAAGCTCCACATGTTTCAGCTACCAAAATATTCATAAAATCATATGGACGTTACCAGACGGGAACACAACCCACCAAATAGATGAAATCGCAATAGATGAAAGAGCGGCTAGAAGTAAGAAAAATCTTCGAGTAGAAATTATACAAAAGCTAACGCAAGAAAGCCTCTTACACCAACCAGCACAGATCACTGGAACACCACTATAGCAACAATTAAAGAAGTAGCAACAACAGCAATAGGCAACAAAAAAAAAAGAGCAACCTGGTGGGACAAAGAGTGCAAGGAAGTAATGGAAGAAAAAATAAAAAGTACAAGAATTATATAGAAAGAAGAACTAGACAAATGAGAACGGAATTCGAAAAAGCCAGAAAAAAGGCAGATAAGGTATGCAAAAAGAAGAAAAGGAAACACGAAAACAATCTTATCACAAAAATGGAAGAAGTTATTTCAGGGACAGTGACCCACGGGGGCATATAGATATCTAAAAAGTGTCATAGATGGTTATAAACCTAGAACCAGTATCTGTAAAAACGAAGCGGGACAAGTAAAGGGCGACCCCCAAAATATTAAAAGCGTTTGGAGAAAATACTTTCAAACTATACTCGGAGCACAAGAGGAAGATGAAATTAGACAGGGTGTGAATCTGGACCGATGCAGAGGAGAAGATAGAACCCCAACATTGTAAGTGGTCAAACACGCAATTAACGGCCAGAAAAACAAGGCACCAGAAATAGACAAAATACCCTCCGAAATCTAATCAGGCGGTAACCAATTGACAGCACATTGTATATTATTTTTGGGACACCATGTATGGGTGTCCCAAAAAGAATGGGACGCCGATTAGTCATAGATTCCTTACGTTATAATAATCGATTAAACCTAATATACCTTAGCACAAAGTCCCTTCAGTAAGAAGTTATAGGGCGTTGAAGTTCAAATTTTTCATTTTTTTATTGTTTTGTTAATTTCGACAAATATAGAGTCATCGATTTGAATTTTGGTATACGTACTTACTATTATGTACTCCACTGATACGAAAAATTTCATAAACTAGACTTGAATGTAAAAGGCACTTTACCTATCTTTCAAAACTTGTTTTTGCTCTAACTTCGTGAACTATAACTTTTTTTTGAAATTTTAGGTTACGAGGGATGCCCTGTTAATAGTTAGTAGCAGGCCATGGAAGCTCAATTGACTAGAAACAATTGCAACAATTGAATGTCGCATTAGTTGACATTCGTTGCCCACAGTTGCTAAACGTTCCGATTTCCTTGTGAAACGTAGTTAATTTTGTAACTTAAGTAGTTGTGCATTTTTAATTCATTTAAAATGAGTATTCCGCTAACTGCCGTTAGGGCTATGAATTTCTATGACTATAAAACACAGTTATCATACCAGCAAAGCCATGAAAATTTGATAGCAGCTTTTGGCGATGCTACCCCTTCATTATCCGCTGTTAGTCATTGGTTTCGCGAATTTCGATGAGGGTAAAAGCTGCTAGAAGACGAAGCAAGACCTGGAAGACATGCAGAATGTTGATCGTGTGGCAAGCTTGATTCAGTCCAATCGAAATATTACTTATAGAGAGATTCAGGAGAAAGTGAAGAGTGGATCCTCGGCCGTGAATACCATTTTGCATAACCATCTTGGGGTAAGAAATCTAGCAAGCCGTAAGATACCGCATTTGCTCTCAGAAAGTTACAAACAGGATCGAGTAGACTGGTGTAAATTTATGTTGCAAAAATTTGACGGATGAGCTTCCAAGCAAGTGGCATACATTGTAACAGGTGATGAATCTTGGGTATACTTTTACGACCCTAAAACAAAACAGCAGTCTAGTGTTTGGCTATTCGAAGATGAAGACTTGCTCACAAAAATAATTCGTGGCAGAAGCGTTAATAAGAAAATGATTGCTCTTATTTTCCGCCGAAGTGGCCCTGTTGCTGTTATTCCACCTGGAGATCGCAGAACTCTTAATTCTGAATGGCACTGCGAAGTGGCTTTACCACAGATGTTGGGAAAATTACAGACAGGTCGCCAAAGAACCGGTTTGCTTAACATCTTAGTCCATCATGACACAGCATCCTCCCACACTGCTGCCAGAACATTGGATTTTTTTAAAGATTCGGGAGTTCAATTGCTAACTCATCGTCCGTATAGCCCAGATTTGGCTCCGTTTTTGTTTCCAACTGTTAAACAAATTATGCGAGGTAAACGATTTCCAGCGTAGATGCAGCAGTTACAGAATTTCAAAGAATTTTTGAGGACCTTTCAGAAAATGAATTTTCCGAATGTTTTAAAAAAGTGGTTTCAAAGAATGCACAAGTGTATTAGTCTGAATGGAGAATATTTTGAAAAACAATAAAGATTTTTTGTTAAAAAATGCAAAGGTCTTTTAATAACTAACAATTTTCAGCGCAACCCTCGTTTTATCTGAAAGAGAATTAAAAAGCACAAAAATAAATGTACTCTTAGTTCTCTTAGTCTAAAAGCAACCGTTTACCTTAAAATGCCCATCAAAGGTGTTTGGTTGTCATTAAGACGTGCAATTATCAAGTAGCCATGATCATAAAAACAATGGTCGTCTAGTAAAAAACAATGATAAATCAATTAATGACATTAGTAACATAAGAATTTGTTCTTTTATGTTTAAGAAAATGCCGCTACATAACGAATTCTCCAATGCTGAAAGGTTCGTTATGTCCCAGCATTTTCGTAAGCACAAAAGACAAAAAACTGATGTCACCAACGTCTTTAACCAATTTCTTGTTGTTGTTTGCTAGATTACAATCATTACCCATTGTTTTTGTGATCACGGCTACTTGATAATTGCACGTCTTAATGACAACCAAAAACCATTGATACGCATTTTAAGGTAAACGGTTTCTCTTACGCATATGAACTAAGAGTACACTATTCTTGTGCTTTTTAATTCTATTGCAAATAATAACCTAAAATTTTTAAAAATATTACAGATAACGAAGTTAGAGTAAAAAGGTTTAGAAAGATAGGTAAAGTGCCCCTTACAGTCAAGTCTAGTTTTTAAATTTTTTTCTATTAGTGCAGTACATAATAGTAAGTATGTATACCAAATTAAAATTGATATCTCTACATTTGTAGAAATTAAAAAAAATAACAAATCGAACTGCAAGGCTCTATAACTTCTTATTGAAGGGACTTTGTACTAAGGTATATTCGGTTTAATTTATTTATTATAACGTAAGGATTCTATAACCAATCGGTGTCCCATTCTCTATGGAACATAATGTATATACACTGATAACAATAATATGGAAGGAAGAGACGATCCCTTATGCTTGCAGGGAGAGTACCACATGCCCTATCCTATGAACTGCGTATAAAATACTAACATACATTATCTAATTGTCGGGGCACAGGTGAACTGATCACCAATCCTAAACTGCAATAAAAATAAACGCTCCTCTAATGGATCTATTAAGTGCCTACAGCAATTAAGCTCTGGAGTTTTTTCCAACATGATTGGAATTTTATTCTAGAGAAAGTTTGGAGGGTGGTTCCTCCCCATATTAAGAAAATTTCACCTATATAGACTAGGGATGGTAAAACCTGTTTCGCTACAGGATCAGATGCACCTGATCCGACTCCGACTCCGAACTAGGTGCAAGAAACTAGGTTCAGTTCCGCTTGCGGTCACCGGGAAATTGCAGGTCTCGCTAGACGCTGGACGGCTGGAGCGGTCGGAGTCGGATCTCGGACGGGCCTGCACCTACAGTCTATGCATACAGTCGCATGTTATGACTCAAATGTAGGGGACGTGATTTTGATTTGAATCCGACGGCTCCGGTCGGAAGTTTTTGCTGGGTCGTCTATTTCAATTGTAAAATATTTCTTTGATTGCATTAGCAGGGCATCAATAACTATTACAATTAAATATGTCTATTACAATTTAAAAATATGAGATGTTTTCCCTTACAATGATTTTGGCACAACACACGAGGCATTGCCATAACGATCCCGCAGTTCCGAATCCGAATCTGAAATTACTTGCGTAGATTATGCAGTTCCTAGTCAGTTACGAACGATTGCGAAGCGCAAACCGCGTCGATCCATTTCCATTCCGGTTTCAAATTCGACGTCTTTGCAGTCCGAGACAGAGGAGCGATCCGATCCACTTCGTAGGAGCGAGAGTCCGGCATTCCATTCCCCAGTTCCGCCGCTCCGCGCTTCTTAGCGCTGGGGCGGTTTGGCTTAGATGCAAAACGGTTCGATTCATTGAAGGAACGCCGGATCAGGCGACCCACTCTTTAACGAACGCCAAACCCGGTACACCTACTCCGGTAAACGAACTAGGTTCAAAAGAGTAGGTTCGGGAATTGACAACCATCCCTAATATAGACGCATTTAACATGCAATTAAGTAAAATGGCTGTCATTGTATTTACGGATGTAGTGATGGAAACATTAATAAAGATTTTATCTTAAGTCAGCGTGGACAGAAAATGCTGATTATACATGTGTGTTGAAAGGTGAAAAAGTATTGTGGTATAGCACTGTGAAAGCTGTGCATCAAAATGCTATACAGGAGGTAAGTTTTATTTCGTATTCTACTATATTCCGTTGAGTACATATACTATGCCCTATATACAGGGTGATTAATTGCTTCACGCACCATACAGATTCCAATGGTACTTTTTTTAAATGTAAATATTTGCTACCCTAATTATTTGGAGCAAAAGTGTAAATATGTATTTATAGAGAAAAAAATTACCATTCATGCCATTTTGCATAATTTTCGATTTACAGCGGAACCATTGTAACTATGCGAGCGGCAAAAAAACAGAACTAATATTACAATCTAGTAATTTATAAGCTTCATACCGGTAACAATTTTGTCAGGACATTTTTAAATTGTACGAACGTACGGCTATTAGCTTATTTTTACTACCCCGCTTTTATATGGGTTTTTCATAATATTCCGCTTGTTAAGTTAAGCATATCGAGTTTGATGCAGGCATTGGCTTCATAGCGTTAAGCAGCTGTGTTATCGCTTCGGTCTGTCTCGCTGCACACGTGTTCATTTATCGCGTCTAGGCAGTAGTGAACTTGCTGTCAAGCGTGTTTTCTGGCATGAATTTAAAACGCAAGGCCATGAGTGCAAGTGAGAAAGCTATAGCTCTGCTGTCCCACTATATTATCGATCGCGTTGTCTGACTGCTTTTACGAGGCTATCTGGGCGGTTTTGTAAGTTAGTTGGCATCAGGAACGAAAAGGAGATTGTTTTTCCCGTTGTTTGGGTGTATGTTCCCGGACTTGAAGCGAGTCGGTCGTAGCAGTGTTTGCTCCCGTCGAATTGCGAGGCGCTTCTCTGTTTCGTCGAATGGGCCGTCCTGCCAATATAACCACCTATGTGTATGTGGGATCAAATTGAGAGAGTTAGAAAACTGTGGGACTCCATCACCAACGCCTACGCTTCGAGCTCATCGGAGCCCCTCGCCCAGATTCGTAGTCTTGGGACACCCGCCGAACTCCAAGCTGGACCCCTTTGACCGCCACAGGCAAAGTTAAGTGAAGGTATTGTACTAGACGTAAGCATTCCGGGCTAATCAAAAGTGTGCGTTGCACAGTGCCATATGCAAGCGCATCACATTTTCGTAGTAACTAATGTTTCTTTATCATATTTGTGTACTAACTAACGCTTGTTTTAACATCCCTTTTTCGTTATGCAGTTCGAATAAATTTTCAACGTACAGTACCATATGCAAGCGCATCACATTTGCTTACTAACTAATGTCTGTTTACCATATTTGTGTACTAACACTAACTAACGTTTGTTTCAACACCCCTTTTTCATTATGCAGTGCGAACTAACTAATGTGTGTGTACCTTATTTGTGTACCATATGTATCTGAAGAACAATAGACCTATTTGTTAAACGCTTCCGCTGTATTTTCTTTGTGTTGCATGTTGAGTTTCGGTTTAAGCAATCTGTAATGTCGTCGCCCGATTGGCGACTGGTGTATAATTGGTGTAAAGCGGATTCTGGACGAATTTGTGAGCGTCAAGGTAGGTTCGAACGCTCCAGCTGCCGGTTCCGGGGAGTTCCAAGGCTACACTCATACCCTACCCCGTTTGACTTTCGGGTTTCTGTCAGACGTGGGTTTAAATTTCGAAGCCCGTGGCGCCCTATTATTTTGTAACACCCTGTATATGTCGTTACGCTTGTCCCTACGGCGTCCCGTTTGTAGGACCACGCTTATCTCCCTGAGCGTATTGAGCCGTGGCTATTAGCCTGTTCTCGTGAATCCTAGGGCAAGTGGTGACGTTTCCCGTTCGTGATAAGTTTGGTGGCAGTCCCGTACCTCGAGGTGTCGTAAAAACAGTTTTATACCGTAACAATTTTTGACATCTATTAAACTAACATTAACTTGTTAACCTAATTTAGATAAAATCAGAATTCCTGTATATAGTTTACTAAGAGTTGGGCAAACAGCATTATATATTTTGATTGTATTAGGTAATTTTTTTACAAAGCATATATGATAAAAGTGCTTTTTTACATATTTTGTAATACGTTACGACAAAAGATTCCACATATGCAAAAATCTAACTTCTAATTAGGTTGGCCGTATATTCCTAATAGTAGATTCTAGAAATCCTAAGAATAGTCAGTGCTCCCCATCAAAAGCAAGATAGCAAAATTGGTTTTCATAACCTCTTTGTTCTACATCTAATTCTACTTCTAATTTGGATCAAAAATTTATGTCAAATCAGGCTGTTTGCCCAACGCTTAGTAAAGTACTTATACATGGTTTAGCTGTACGTGTAAATTAAATCTTCCACTTTAACAAAAATCAGTGGTGCTTTGGGATTAGTGAAACCAAAAGTAATTGTTCGTTAGCTGTCAATCTAGCTTATGAATTAGTGTCGTAACCGTAATAGGTACATAGTGTAAGATCTGTCCGCTTGATTTATAGGCTCATGTTATTTTATCTAAATGCGATTTTAATGGAAGATTACATATAGGGTAAATAGTTTGAACCCAACATGGTTCACTGGGGATCCAACGCCATTGCATGTCAAAGATGTATTACGCGTGTCGATCAACGAAAGATCTGAAAACGTAAATGATAATTCTGATGATTTGGAGTATGATGTTGTGAGTTCAGACGAGTCAGAAGGCGTATGAGGGGTGGCACTTATTTATGAAAGACATTTTTTTGTTTGGTATCTACTATTCGTTAATGCTCTTTACAATAATTGCAACAATGTGTGTACATACGTGATGTACTTAGTGATAGTGATGCTGCTGAGACGAACAAATTTTCGATCTCGTCTCGTCTCGTCTCGTCTCGTCACGAAATTCGAGATCGAGATATCTCTACAAAAATCTTCTGTACACTTTTGTTCTAAATAATTAGGCAAACAAACATTTACATCTTAAACATTTACCATTGGAATCCATATGGTGCGTGAAACAATTCGCTACCCTGTATGTACCAATCAAAGTGTCTATATGCCTACAAGAGGCAAATTATTATTTACAGTGCAAGTTAGTAAAAAGGGTGTTAACTCACCACACACATACATTTTTACTCGCAGCTATATATGCTACACAGGCAAATCCGAGAATAAAACTACATAAATATACAGGGTAATTGAAACTCGAGGGACAGTTTATTATCAAAGATAGAGGATTAGGGTTTAAATTTGGCAAAGTTGTTAAATATTGTGTACTTCAATCGGATACCCCTTCAATTCTTCTCCAACTGATTTCATGTACTATCACGGACAAATGTATTTGCCAGTCTGCTTCTTGCAAATTTTTGCACAGACAACCCGATTTACTGGAAAGCGGTTGCCAAACACAGCTTTTAAAAATTTAACTGTTTAACGCAGAGGTTGGTAGTACTGTTACAAATTCATAGCCGGTATCTCAAATTATCATACAGATAAATAGCGCGAAACTTGAGTTCGTGTTAGGCAAACTATTGTTTTTAAGTTTAATAAAAAATTTATAAAAGAATAACTCAATACGTATTTTTCTGTATTATGGTAAGTTTAATGGAAATAATAATGTCAATTGGCCAATCACCGAACATTACATTAGAATATAATTTTTCGGTTTCTTTGCAGTGTTTTAAACATATTGGCGTATTTTAAAAAAATATTTTAACCTCTATCAATGACAATACTATCAAATTAATATTGAGAGACACTCTAAAAGTAAATTACTTCATATATTATGATATTGAATACTAAAAATTTGAACTTTTTATATAACGTAGAACGATTTAGATGGTTTATTTTGTCACTGCTACTTTGCAACAATTTAATTAAACATTTTATCTTCATCCGTGTTGTTATAGCGTCTTAACCAAATTAATTTTAGTATCGTTAAGAGCTTCATTACCGCACTGAGTGCGGTAATGAATATTACGCACTCAGTGCGGTAATGGACAGATATTACCGCACTCAGTGCGGTAATGAATATTACCGCACTATTTTTATACAGTGACCCAGAGTTTATTGATGAAGATAAAATATTGAACAATACACGTTTGCTTATGGCACACAACGAAACTCGTTTGATTGCCGCAAAACTCGGCTCACCGCCTCGTTTTGGCAATCAAACTCGTTTCGTTAAGATGCTCATAATCAAACTTGTATCGTGAATATCTATTATCTTCATCGGTGTTGTTATAGACTCTTAACCAAATTAATTTTAGTATCGTTAAAAGCTTCATTACCGCACTGAGTGCGGTAATGGATATTGCCGCACTCAGTGCGGTAATGGATAGATATTACCGCACTCAGTGCGGTAATGAATATTACCGCACTCTTTTTATGTAAAAAAATACTTCAAACCAGAGTTTATTGATGAAGATAAAATATTGAACAATACACGTTTGCTTATGGCACTTAACGAAACTCGTATGATTGCCGCAAAACTCGGCTCACCGCCTCGTTTTGCCAATCAAACTCGTTTGGTTAAGATGCTCATAATCAAACTTATATCGTTAATATCTATAAAAGCCACTGAACACATTTTACAGACACAAAAGAAGATTTTATACTTTCAAAAAAAAAATGCCAAAACAGCATAGGCAAAGTACCAAGGGCAGTATTTGGAATACGAAGTTTCTAACTAACATAGTTGAAAGTATTTAGCATAGTCATTAGAGAGGATTAAGATTGCAAGTTGATAACACAAGCAGTATTGGGTAATATGGGCTTCAACTCCAATTTTATTATCAACGAGCAGATAATCCACGGCACTGGATATTATGTTTTTTAAAACTGGACTCACAGCGAAAAACACTTAGGTATTTTCCTTAAGTGATGTAAGTGATTTTTGTATCCCACGGGGTGCGGGAGGATTTTGGCAATTTCGAGTTCATTTGTTTCCTTCATTAAAATCCCAAAACTTTAAAACTGTAATAAATGTAATCCTATTCCCTTACTTCACTTTTATCCCCTAAGGGGTTGGGGAATCATTTTCCGATTTAAATTTTAAGTTCTCTCCAAAATGTATCTTTTGTTATTGGGAACGAACTCGTATCGGCCGAATGAAATAAAATCAAGAGTTAATTACTGAAATAAAAGACTTCATGGGCTCAGTAAAATTTATTACCGTAATTAATAGAGGACATAAGAGTGACGTGTTAAGTTAGATAACAGTTATTTGTCAATCGTATACATACACATGTATTTATATGCTGTTACAGTTTTCTTATGCGTTTCAGAAATTAAGCAGTCCAATTATTATTATTATTAATGCTAAACCGTTGCCATACGTAAAAGTTAAGATATTAATTAAACGGCAGGGCCACCGCTCCCCTTGCTCCTACCAAGTTACGCCTATGACGAAAGGTTCTATAATTCACCCCTGAAATCAAATTCGCACGTTTAGGAGTTGATCCGTGCACAATCCTGAATTACGTTTTTAGGAACTTGTATAGGTATCTTTTTTAAGTAAAAACCAAATCGATATATTATTGGGGAATTCGTGAAAAATATTTTACCCCTTTTCTTCCCTTTAGAGGTGGAATTTCGAAAACTTCTTTCTTAACACTACCCTACGTAACTAAAGGACCCCTCTTGCCAAATTTGAAGTTCCTGGTACCAAGGATTACTACGGCTCTGCGTTGTTGAGTTAGTGTTTTATCTTTTATACATATATATTATAGCAGAATATCCCTTTCGACCCCTTATGGGTGAAACTTCGAAAAATATACACCTTACAAGGTGTTGAAAGAAAGGAGCTAAAATGTAATATTTTCTACCTCATTTTATTCTAAAATGGATCCATAAAAAGGAAAATAAATAATTTTATGTCCTTACCCTTTTTATTTTCCATTTTAAGGCAATACTTAAAAAACCCTTAGACCTATTTCTCAAGATTTTAAAAAGACGTCTAAATTTAAAAAAAAATGTTCTAACTCAACAAACACAGAAGATACAACGGGTTCTATAATTCACCACAAATGCAAATTCGCATATTTAGGGATTGATTAGGGCAAAATCCTGAAATATGTTTTCAGACATTTGTATTGAAAACCTTTGCAAGCAAATACCAAGTCGATGTCTTGTCGGGTGTAAGAGGTATTGAGGAATTCGTGAAAAGGCGGTTTACCTATTTTCACTCCTTATGAGTGGAACCTCGAACAATCCTTTATACTCCATTTCATTCTGATATGAACTCTACAGCCAATAAAATTAATAATTTTAACGCTCTACCCCTTTTCCGTTTACCCTTAAGGGGTGAAATTAAAAAAAACCCTTAGACGCATTTCCAGATTTTAAAAATAATAAATAACCTAAATACCACAATGAATGCTCTAAATGAACAAACATAGGAAATACAGTGGGATCTATAATTTACCCCGAACCCCGAATGCAGATTCGCACATTTAAGGGTTGATTAGGGTAAAAGCCTGAAATGCGTTTCTAGGCATTTGCATTGACAACCTTTGCTAATAAACGTCAAGTCTATATCTAATCGGGCCTAAGAGTTATTGAGGAATTCGTGAAAACACAATTTACCCCTTTTCACCCCCTTTGGGGCCGAATTAACAAAAAAAACCTTCTTAGCACTACCTTGCGTATCAAATTGAACCTTCTACCCAAATTTCAAGTTCCTAGTAGCAGTGGTTACGGCTCTGCGTTGATTAGTCAGGGTTTTGACATTCGTTTATATCTATAAATAGACTACTCCAAAATTACTCTTAACTTGATAAAATGAAACATTCAGAATTACACAGCGAAGCATTTGGAGACGCAACGCCTACTCAAACTTCCCGCCATTTCTCTGCAGGAAATTCAAGGACTTGCTACACAGTTTTGCCAACTTCTATGAAAACCGGTTAAAATTTATAAACGCAACGCATTGCTACTCTAGAGTTCCTATATGTAAAAGAGTTGGGACATGTAGGGTGACTTGTTTTGGATCCACAAACCATGGAGAACCTGATTTTTCGCGATTTTAAATTTTATGCATACTTCTTTCAACTAAAACAAATGAAATATATCTTTGCTACATCACATGGTTCTTGATTTGTGGATCCAATGGCTCAACTCTTAATACATATAGGAACTCTATGCTACTCTTCGCTCTAGCGACAGCTATCGGAAAGTTTTGCAAAGACCAGACTGGCAAATACATTTGCCCATGATAGTACATGTAACGCTCTCACGAGAAATTTTTAAAAACTGAGACACCGGATTGTAAAAAAATGGCTCTAATTTTTTTTACTTCCTTTTACGATAAAGGAAGTATTGGATTCACCCCAAAAATTCGAAATTGAGTTTTCAACAGATCTTCACGTTTTAGAGTGCCCTGATCCCAAAAAACATATTTTTTTCATTGGTCTGTCTGTGTGTCTGTCTGTCTGTGAACAGAATATCTCAAAAACGAAAAGAGGTATGGCATTGAAACTTCATATATAAGTTTTGTGTACTATGTAGATGCGACATCAAGCTTTTGAAGAAAATCGCATAACCGGAAGTAGGTGTTTACTCTTGTGATTTTTCAGTTTTTTTATTTTTTCAAAAACGGCTCTAACGATTTTTTTCAAACTTTACATTTTTAGTACATTTTTTATTACATTTTTGAATTCAGCTTAAAATTTTAGAGAAAATTTGTTTCTTCAACTAATGCTCTATTTTGTACCGTTTTTGTAGCATTTGTAATTTTTGACAAATGCTTAAAAATAAAAAATGAAATATTTGATTATAAGATCACTGTAAAAGGAAGCTGTGTGAGTGTATCGCACCAGATTTTTTTCTTTGCTCTCCATTCTAGGTTGTTATTGGTCTTCTGGGGTACAGACCCCTTTGTTTTTAATTTATTGATATCAACTTTCTTATTTCTTATGGGCGTGGTTTTTGATTTTGACTTCGTGTGATAGCATTATTTCTTTTGATTTCAACGAAGTGCAGAAGTAAAGTAAAGTAAATAGTGCGTAAAGGTACAGAGCGAAATATTATAATTTTGTAAACAGTTGCAATAACACATACAAAAGTTCAGTCAATTTTCTAAAATCCGATACCTAGCCCTGTATTTTAGTTTTTCGAAATTTCTTGTCAGACCGTTACATGCAAGTCAAATGTGTTTGCGTAGGATCACCCTGCACGTGTGACATAAATTAACTTTTTCTTTTTTATTTTTTTATAATTAATTAATTAATTTTTTGTTTTGTTTAAAGGAGGCGATGACATAGTACTTTGGCACGAGTTAAATCATAATCATGACCCGGATGTGCAGAAGTTAAGCAGAGAAGCTATCAGCAATTCGTGTAAGAGAAAGGCTGCGGACGAGTTTTTTATACGAAAGGCCAGCGTAAATAATCAATTCGGAAATCGTTCACTCTACATACAAAGGGAACATCACTACAAAAGACATCGATTTAATTAGACACAATATAAACCGAAGTCGTCTGAGCATCATGCCGACCAATCCACGAAACAGCCATGAAGTCCACGAAGTTTTGAATACGATGAACCCAAAAACTGCTCGAGAAGAATGTTTTCTTTTGGACGATACCGCAAATCATATAATTATATTTAGTTGTGTTTCCAACTTAAAATACTTGTCAGAAGCCGACACTTATTACATGGTTTAAATATGCCCCTAAATTCTTCTTTCAACTATTTACCATTCACTGCGTACGTAATGGTTATTACATACCACGCAGTTTTGCCTACTTCCGAACAAAAATACCCAAACATATATCAACTCGTTTGAAAATTTAAAAAAGTCATCGGAATTATTTAATTTCACTCTAAGTCCGTGTAGAATAATTTTAGATTTTTAACAATTTACTCACAGCGCCGTTAATCACGTTTGGCCATCCGCCACTATATTCGGGAGTCGTTTTCACTTAACTCAGAGTTGGTACAGAAAAATCTAGTAACTAGGATTGGTCTCACTCAGATGCAAAGTGGCTTTATCATCCTTTTTGATTACCTTACCTTCCTCCCTTCAAAGTTAGCGAATATTTTGTAAATAATTTTATGGAGGATTTACCTTCTCCAGAAGCGTACGGTAGAATGGCTGATTATTTAGTGGATAACTATATTAGTAAAGATGCTACTTTTCCTCCATCTTTATGGGCTCCCGATTCAAGCCATGCGAATCGTTCCATGCTCATTTTTTTAATGCCTTCGACAATATTCACGCAAATATAAATATGTTTATTCAAACTTTATTACAAGTACAGGCTGGTATATACCTACATTAAAATCCAGAGTATACACATTCCAGCCATTGTGAATACACGGAGGTTAAGCAAGCTGAATTGTTCTAACAAGAAAAGTTGGGTGATCAGAAAGACTGCGTTATATTTGATTAAGGGCCGGTTCTACAATCCAAGGATAAAGTTATCCCGGGAATAAATACCCTAGAAACGACTGTTGTAACAAAGAAAACTATGACAATTATACCTCGGATAGCTTATTCTAAGTATATACTTGCATTGTAGAACCGGCCCTAAGACTTTGTAAAGTTTGTATGGCATAGGTATAAAGTTTCGGCTTCGAATGTCGTTTGAAAATAATTAACAATTAATATACCTACTTATGTATATATTGTGTAAATAGTTTTATTTTGCAACCCTTTATCGGGCAAGTAGATTTCTGCTTGTATAAAAATTCTAATTTTTTGCATACTGCACCTAGAAGTCTTTAGATATCACCTGGTATATCAAAAAATACTGCAGTATAACCAAAAACCGAAGTTTGATACTGTTACCGTATGGTTACTTGGAACGATAATGGTAAAACTTTATTGAGACCATATGGTAACATTGACATTTGTAGTTTTACATGTTATCAAATTTTTGTAAATAACATCCTCCTGAAAAACATGTTTTTCTTCAAACGGCAGTAAAATATGGCATTATACTGTTGGATTAATGATGCTAAACTGTCACTTTATTGCCAAGCGGCAGATAATATTATCTGCCGCTGACGAGCGGCAGATAAAGTTATTATCTGCCGCTCGTCAGCTGCAGATAAAGTTATTATCTGCCGCTGACAACTTTATCTGCCGCTCGTCAGCGGCAGATAATATTATCTGCCGCTGACAAGATCAAGTAATTTTCTTCGAATTTTGTTCACAAAGTTGTAAATAATTTGTTATAAAAACGTTTGAAGAAAAAATACTGTTGAAGTGTAAACTGAACCCTGAATTACTTTGAACACTAATCTAAATATTTGTAGTAGTCTGCTGTCGGTTTTCATAAAAAAGTTGCTTTTAAATTGATTGTCCAATTCACAGTTTTTTGAATACTCGACGTTGTAATTAAAGTATAACTACTAAAGTTGTATTTCTTTAACACTCACAACACTAAATCTCAATAGGTTATGGGCCCAGTTCGCCTGTGAGTGTTAATAATTGTTAATCGTGAGGTGAACGACAATAAACTGATTTATTGCCTGAGATTTTTAAGTCAAAGTCTGTATCTTAAAAGATGGAGAATCTTCCGGTAAGGATAGACAAACTGGAGGGACAGACAAATTGGGTGGACTGGAAGTTTCAAGTAAGAATTCAGCTGCAGGCACACGACGTGATGCGTGCCGTGCAAGGTCAAGTTACACCGACGAAACCGACGAACAAAACATCAAAGCAAGAGGTTGAGGAGTATGATAAAATTGTGGCAACATTAAATAAAACTGAGTTCATGGCTCAAAATATTATAGTGTCAAGTTTGAGTAGTCAAGTACGACAATTGATCAATATGTGTAACACTGCGAAGGATATGTGGGAAAAACTGCATAGCATTTTCGAGCAGAGAACTGAGCAGCGTCAGGATCGACTCTTCAATGAGTTCTTTGGCGTGCGAGAAAAGGAACCCCTGGATAGTGTGGCAAAACACATGGCTAAGTTGGAGAAATTGTGGCTTGAACTGCAGGATGAAACTTGGAAGGAGGACAAAGTGAAACTTCCCGATTCGTTGTTTCTCAACCGCGTCCTAAACACTATGCCGTCAGAATATTTTGAATTTATGAATGCATGGGAATCAATGCCAAAGGAACAACGTACAAGCACTCTTTTGAGAGAACGGCTATGTACGGTTGAATTGCGTTTAAAGGAACGAAGCAAATCGTCTGAAGACATGAACGTGACAGCATTTGTAGCAGCAGGCGAATCGAAAAAGAAGAGTCAAACGACTGAGACGACTATTTCTTCGAAACCGAATAAGCTAAAAAAGGGCAAAGGTCCTAAATGCTATGGGTGTGGTCTTTACGGTCATTTTAAACGTGATTGCCTAGAAAGGAAAAGCAATGCAGGTGAAAGCAGTTCTAGGTCTTCGTTGAATGCGGCAGCTTTTGTTGGGGCAGCGGTTTTTGTGACTTCCATGAGAATTCCAAATGGGAAGTGGATAGCTGATTCAGGTGCAACACAGCACATGACTTCTCGAAGAGAATGGTTTGTTACGTGGTACACTTTTGCAACGCCTCAACTGATATATGTTGGAAATGGACAGCACATGTGTGCAATCGGCAAGGGCAACATTGATGTGGAAATGTTGATTGATGGCAAATGGGTACGAAACTATCTCAAAGATGTTTGGTATGTACCTGAGGTTCGACGAAATTTATTTTCCATACTATCAGCGATTGACAAAGGAATGGCTGTTAACTTCAGTAAAGGTCAATGTAAGCTGATGAGGAACAATATTGTTGCAGCGGTTGGAGAAAGACATAATGGGCTCTATGAAATGTGTATGCGAGTAGTAATTCCAAAAAAGGCTGGTATGGCTCACTTAGCTACAGCTAATACACTGCAGATTTGGCATGAGAGACTCGGTCATCAGAACAAACGACATGTTCAACAGTTTCTCAAGAAGCGAGGAATTGAAGTCAACATTGATCAAGAATTCTGCGAGGCCTGCATGTACGGAAAACAGCATAGGCTTAGTTTTGGTCATCGTATAACGAGAGCAACGAAACCAGGAGAATTGGTTCATGCAGATGTTTGCGGGCCAATGACTCAAACTTCTTTGGGAGGTGCTCGTTACTTTGTGGACTTCAAAGATGATTTTTCGAAATACAGATCCGTGTATTTTCTAAAAGAAAAATCTGAAGTGAAAAACAAGCTGGAGTTATTTTTAGCTGAACTGAAGGTTGCCGGACACACCATCAAGGAGCTACTAACTGATGGTGGAAAAGAGTTCGACAATGAAGAAGTAAGAAAAATAACTGGGAAGGTTGGACTGCGTCATAGGATCACAATGCCATATTCACCTGAACAAAATGGTGGAGCTGAAAGGGAAAACCGCACATTGGTAGAGGCAGCAAGAACTATGTTACACGCTAAGAATCTACCGGAAGCACTATGGGCTGAGGCAGTAAACACCGCAGCTTATGTGATAAATCGGACAGGACCAACTCCTGTGAATGGGAAAACTCCCATTGAATTGTGGTCAGGACATGATAGAGCAGTCCATCATCTAAAGATTTTTGGAACAGAATGCTTTGTGCACATATCAAAGCAGAAACGCCAAAAATGGGATAGAAAGAGCGTAAAAGGAATTCTGGTAGGCTATTGTGCAGACAAAGATGGCTATAGGGTGTTTATATCTGAAAAGAATGAAGTAATTTGCAGCAGGGATATAAACTTCAAACAAGAGGAAGCAATAGTAGAATTCATTCAACCAACATCTGTAGCTGATGTTGATAATGACGTGAACGATAGAACGAACTCTTCTGGAAATGAAGAGGAAAAGCAAGAAGAACAGAATCGTCCCATACTGCGAGATAGGACTAAACTCAAATTGCCTCAACAGTTCGATAGATATGCAATGTTAGCCGAAGCTGAATCGGAAACAGTTCAGGAAGCAATGTCTTCGATAAACAAAGATGAAATGAAGTCTTTGGATCAAAATGGAACTTGGACGCAGACGAGTTTGCCCCCTGGGAAGAAACCTATTTTACAAATGGATAACGCCAGTGCGGTGAAACTAGCGAGAAATCCGGAGTTTCAAAAGCGGACTAAGCATATAGATGTACGGTACATGTTCATTCGTGAGAAAGTGTCCGAGGGTGTTCTAGAAGTAATGCACATTGCAGGGGAACATCAACTAGCTGACATTTTAACAAAACCCTTGAGCAAGCCCAGATTTGTAAAACTGAGGAAGTTGCTGGGATTAGCATCTAGAGAAGAAATTTCAGTTTAAGGGGAAGTGTTGAAGTGTAAACTGAACCCTGAATTACTTTGAACACTAATCTAAATATTTGTAGTAGTCTGCTGTCGGTTTTCATAAAAAAGTTGCTTTTAAATTGATTGTCCAATTCACAGTTTTTTGAATACTCGACGTTGTAATTAAAGTATAACTACTAAAGTTGTATTTCTTTAACACTCACAACACTAAATCTCAATAAATACTATATGTTATTCGGAGCAAAAGTATCTTTATGTGGCTCGGCTGTACTTACTCGCAAGCTCGGCAGATAACCCGTCCAGCTACGTCACATAAAATATAACTTTTGCTCCTAATAACATAATATACTATTTTCTTCAAACGGCAGTAAAATGTGACATTATACTGCTTGATTGATGATGATAAACTGTCATTTCATTTCCATGACATCTAAACACTTTATCTGCCGCTGACGAGATCAAGTATTTTTTTTTCGAGTTGTAAGTTGTAAATAATTTGTTATAAACGTTTGAAGAAAAAATACTATTATATGTTATTCGGAGCAGTATCTTTATGTGGCTCGGCTGTATTTATCTGGCTCACAAGCTCGGCAGATAACCCGTCCAGCTACGTCACATCAAGTATAACTTTTGCTCCTAATAACATAATATGTATACTATTATTCTGGCTTTCAGTACATAAATATTATAAAAAAATTATTTATTTGCTT
Organism: Agriotes lineatus; assembly: GCA_940337035.1. Taxonomy (NCBI): domain Eukaryota; kingdom Metazoa; phylum Arthropoda; class Insecta; order Coleoptera; family Elateridae; genus Agriotes; species Agriotes lineatus. The sequence goes on along the minus strand of CALNHX010000061.1, from coordinate 357,144 downwards.
GTTTTTGATATACTGACGTAAATTTCCTGCTCGGGTGCCTTTATATCCAACCATATTTTCGTCAACTAAAATGTATTTCTGCAGCAAAAATAAAATATGCATAACTTTTTAGGGGCAATGTAACCATATGGATACATTATATTTGAAAGCAGTTTACATAACGAAAGCTGCTGCTAACCGTAAAACTATTGTTATAATTTGGATAAATAACATGTAAATAAACAATACTCACAAATAGTTTTACTAGCCAAAATTTAATAATTTACAGTCCACCTTTGACCACACGTCACATCGGCTGTTCAGTGGTAGACCATTCTGAATTTTAAAAGTTTACAAAAATATATCCAGGTGTCACTGAAAACTTAGGCATGCGTAAGAGTGTTGTGTCCATATGTATACATTACCCGAAAGGCACTAAATAATTCAAAACCTAAAATATAGGGCAAATAAAATACTGTAACCATATGGTAACAAAATCGATAAAGGGTTAAGTTAATAGAAAGTGTTTCCACCAATTTTCGCTTATTTATTTTCCTGAGTAGGAGTTTCGTAGGAAACCTGTGCGTGGGAGGCAATTTAAGTTTCATTAAAATATTCAAAAACGATTAAGTGGTAATTAGCGGATTAATGCTGGTGATCAGTTGGCCTGTCTTTGGTGATGAGTGACCGGTTGTTATCTGATGTTGGCCTATCATTAAGACCTTGTTACCGTCAATTTTCGCTTTACTGTATTCTCGATATTTTGTTACAATTAATTTTCGCTTTACTGTATGTTCTATATTTTTCGAATTGCGTCCGGATATTGCGCATTTTTGATACGCCGCCGTTGCACATTGTTGAACGTTCACGACGCGAAAATTTGGCATCTTGTTCCGGCATTCGATCGAATAAGGTCGTGGAAGTTTTTGGCGCTGTTCGAGGTCGCAATTTTGGAGAAGGTGCTTATTGTTGTCTAGGCACTTCTCACCCTTTAGTTAGGGGATTTGTACGCGTCTCGACAACCCTCCGTATGTGAAGCTGGAGATACTGCCAGGTGCAGACTTTTTTTTTGACGTCAAAACTTCCCGAGCGAAACATTTGGGGAATTTAGTGTAAGTAGGGCCGTTTTCAGCCCCTTTTCGATTGCCCACTAACGTTTATTTCAATAATGTAGTCTCCACCACGTACTGGGCCCCAACTACGTTTCGAATATCACGTACTGGACCCCAAATACATTTCGATCACCACGTGATGGGTCTCCAATAAAACTTCGGAAACCCCGACTTGCAGCCCGTTGCGATCTGCGATAGTGTATCTCGGCGCGCTTACTTGACGAGCTACCGTCCTTCCTGGTTCGGTCATCAAGTCTACAGAAGCCCATTCCTGCGATGCTCTTCGCGCTAAGACAGCTTCAAATTAGCCTAAGGTAACCTTACTGCTCTATTAATTTGTGCTTCTGTTGGCCGGTAATCGAGCCTGGCTGTACGCGTGTGTACGGCTCAATCGACGAAGGACTGCCCAAAAGTATTTTGCTTCTAAATTTAGATTAGCGCGATATACTAGCGCGAGATATTGAGATCATGGTCTGGACGCATCATTGTGATTGCGAATTTTAATTTGTAAAGTAAAAGGCTTCCCCTCACCGTAGTTCCACTTTAACTACGGATTGTGCTATTTAATTGTTACATGTACCACGTTATAGAAATTCCTGAGGCGGTTGCCCGCTTGTAATTTACAATTTTAAATTAACGTCACTCTCCGGGAGCCTCCAGGAATTTTGCATTATTTTTATGATTTGGTGTTTTAATTGGCCACCCCATTCTGTAAACAAGGATTCTTTGGGCATTTATATGTATATACATCGGCCCTAAACTTTTACTTACATGTATTTTATGTGTGTGCCCGGCTTTACGAGTGAATAAAACGAATTTGTCATTTGATTACACTTGATTGTTTGACTTCAGTTTTGCGCCGTTTTATTAATTTTTCAGTGTTCCAATTTAGCTGGAGCGTAATCTAGCAATCGCTGAATTAGGGGGTTAAAACTTAATTTTTTGTTATCTAAATTGGTGGCGCCATTTCCCCCATCTAATGAACCCACGGCCGTCTTCGGCTGCAGCTGATCGGCGACCCCTAATTAGCGATTGATGGTGACTCGCCTAGGCATTGGCTGAGCAAGGCAATTTGGTGCTTTGAATGCTGCTCCGATTCGTTGAGCAATTAACGTAAGTATTATTCTACCCCCCTCCCTTTTTTTGTGCTTATAAGGGATAACAACCTACAAAATTTGATGGTGATGAATTGGCGTCGTCGGCTCCATTGGCAAATACCAAGCGGGATTCAGACGAGGCAGTTCCACGATAGACCAACTATTCACGGTTGAAATCATCTTTTGCAAACCTGGGAACACGACATTGACGTAGTAGCTATTGTACCTACTACCTACTTGTTGCCTAGCTACCAAAGTAGTTATTGCATTTTCTATTTCGGTTACTCTTATTGCAAACAGTATTTGAACTTTTTCCGACTCATGGAATTGCCATGTCCCGTACAATTTTAGACAACCTGTATAACATATTAATAGATTTCAAACAGGCGTACGACTCGATTGACAGAAACAAACTTTATCAAATTTTGCTCGAATTTAAAATATCGCATTAACTAATAGGAATTATAAAAGCAAAAATGGATGACACGGTAGCGGCAGTACGTAGTCGAAACCAATTAACTGATGTGTTCAACATTTCGAAAGGCCTGAAGCAAAGAGACAGGCGGCCGCTGCCCCCACACTATTTATCCTAGTCTTGGAATACGTGACAGGAATACGTGAAATGAGTATAGAAAAAGAAAACCTGCTAACCAACAAGACCCTACATCTGGCCGCCTACGCGGATGATATCAGTATTATGAGCCGAAAGTCAGAGGCAACAAGCCAAGTCTTCGTAGAACTAAAAACATATGCTAAAAGTATCGGGCTTTGACAAAAACAAAAACGCCAATACACAAAAGAGAAGATAGAGCAGCACAAATCGTAGTAGAAGACAATGTCAAGTCAGTTGATAAATTTCAATATCTGGGGGTGGAACTAAACTCAAATGGTACAGAAGCTGGAGAAATTCGCAGAAGAATAATAAGTTAAGAGTGCACAAGACAATAATAAGACCTTTTGTAAGTTACGGAACTGTAGTGTGTGTCATGACCACACGAACAAAAAGCATGATTAATATCTCCAAAAGGAACGTACTGAGAAACATAATGGAACCAATTACGGGCAATTATATAGACTTTTTAAAGAACCCCCACTCGCAGAATTTATCAGACTACAACGGCTACAGTGGGCTGGACATGTAGTCGGAATGGAAAGTAACAAGCTACCTACTAAAAAGAACAACAAAAGGCCATTGGGGAAACCACGAAAACGATGGGAAAACGAAATACAAGAGGATGCAAGACAACTTTTAGAAACCCGAGTTTGGAAGAGAGTCGCAGGAGAGAGACAGGCATGGAAGCAGAAATTACAGGAGACCAAGGCCCAATATGGGCCTTTAACGCCCTAGTATAATAAGAAGGTTAGGTTTTGGGCCAGTCTGACACAAACTGACGGTAAACCTAACCCCGAATTTGACGTACTCTGACAGTGTCAAAAACAATATACTTTAGTACTGCCAAACGTTTAACACGAGTCACAACATTTTGAAAGTCAATAAGTTATAAATCTGTAAAAACCAAATTGGTTGTTGTCCTTGTTCGGTATACAAAGAATTTTATACAACAAACTGCCGGTATTCACGTTTATGGCCTTGCTAGTTAACGTACCTTGCCCTGATGGGCTCGACCGTGATGTACTAGGTCAGCTATATATACTACCAGACTAATGTAGCAAATAGCTATTATCAAACTGTAATGAATTTGTTTTGGACAAGACAGAGGCCTGCTTTATTATTTTTTGCATATATACGTGAGCACAGTTTTAAGTAAATAAATATTGCCTGCCCCAAAGAGTATATAATATTATGTGCTCCCCGGTGCCCCTTAAATATTGTTGTCTTATATCTCAAAACACACAGAGTGGGGCCCGTAATTATCTCTAAAGCTATTGTAACATACCATTATTTGTTGGCCATGGTCTCATTTGATCTATTAGTCAGTCTTCATAGGCAATCACGTTTGTATAAATATCTGGAAGACCATCATCACAAACAGTTCTTGTAGAAGAAAATCCAACAAAGCCCCGACCCCGCATAGTGGTGAATAAAGGAACTCCAGTAAACTCATTGCAAGTAAATTTTGTAGCATTTTGGAGATTGTTGGTACACACGTCGTACTTGGTTACTACTGCATGAGCACCTTTCTGTAGAAACTTTTCTTCACATTCTTCCTTAGAGAGCGATGCGGTACGAACCGTTGTTTTATTGAGCCCTCGCTCAATTGTAAATAAATCTACGTTAGTATATGTCAAAATCCAGTGCCCATTCTTCCACCAGTTGTTTTTGCAAAGCGCTGCCACGTCGTCTAGAAAAAGATTTAAATATTTACTCTCTAGGGAAAGGCAAAATAATTATTATGAATTATATGGTGAGCGTCTGGATATTAGAATTGAGCATTAAACATTAAATATATTTTTTGTTTTGTTTTATTTGTTATTAGTGGTGTTCGTTCATCTAATCATAAAGGGTGTCAAGTATACCCTAAAAATGTGTAATGGCATCTTTAAATTTAATTTTAAATTCTTTAGAACATAATTTGTATCTTCATAGCATTTGTATTTCGTTCGAAAATACATTTTGTTACGTGCATTATGGTTTGTCTTTGTCGCATGACTTCTCAAAGTTTTAGACAAAAATGTGAAGTTCTAATATTATTATTATTTTGTCAATTATTATGAATTTACATTTACTTCCTTTTACAATAAACGAAGTATTGGATTCACCCCAAAAATTCAAAATTGGCTTTTCAACAGATCTTCACGTTTTAGAGTCCCCTGAACCCAAAAAACATGTTTTTGTTCATTGGTCTGTCTGTCTATGTGTTTGTGTGTGTGTGTGAACAGAATATCTCAATCAAAAACGAAAAGAAGTATGACGTTGAATCTTCATATACAGTGTGTCCCAGGATTGATGTTACAAGAGGTGAGATGGACTAAAATTTTTTTAACTTTATTTTAAGGTGCAATGATTCGGTTCTGCTTGGTTTTAAAAGAATTTAAAGAATATTTTCAGTTTTTGAAAAACAAGTAAGCCTTGACAGGAAAGCGAAAACTATTTTATTTTCAGGTAAACTACCTTTTTTGTTTATGATACAACAAAAATTTATTAAGAAAAGTTATTGAGAATGATACATTGTGGTCCTATACAAAATTTTAGAAAGATCTGTCGACTTAGAACAAACCGTTATTTTTTAGATTACAGATTGAACTATAAATTGTATTTTATTTTTAGGTCCCTTTTTGTTCATGATACGGCAACATTTTATTAAGGAAAATTGTTCAGAATGAGAAATTATTGCCCTATACAAAATATCAGGAAGATCTTCCTTCTTAGATCAAACCGTCATTTTTAATAATAGTACATTGTGTATCTAGGACGAAAAGCGTAACATTCCCAGACGACTGTGAATATTGTTGGGAGAGGCGAATGCCGAGCCCAACAACACAGGAGTCTGGAAATGTTGCTTTTTGTCCAAGATACACATACTATTTTTCCGCCGATCGATACGAGCAATTAAAAAAAAATTAGAAAATAGTACTCAAATATTCCCTGCCTAGGTCGGGAATATTATTCCTGTACAGTTTTATTGTAAATTACCTAGCAACGGTTGATGTAATGGAATGTTTGACTTTGCTCAACAAAATTTTTTCTTACCACTTGAAACGGTTTGATTTAATCTTAAAAGCGCTATGTCGTTAACACCACTCACTGGATCGAAGAAAGGGTGGGAAATGATCTCTTCTACGCCAAAAGTTATAGAGTTGTTATTTTTGCCACGAAACTGAACTCCTACCCTGAAAACAATTAAAAATTAATAGTTTAGAATTAAATTACTTTCAGTAAATACTTAACAATCTAAATTGTTGCCCAACACATTGAGCAGGTGTAATCACGTATCTGGAATTAGGTAGTATGCCTAGGCATTTTTTAGGTTTCACTTCAGAATCTACACTTTCTGCTAGAATTAAAGGTAAATCGATTTGTGAAAGCGAATCTAGAAAACAGTCGTAGTTAATGTCCCTGAAAGCATCACGTTTGACAAATCGCTTAGAAAAGTCGGCGTAATCAGAAATTAAATAATTTTCCAACAATGTAAAATTAGCTGTTGTGCTACAGCACACTTTCAACTGTTGGTCATCTTGGCACAAAAACCGGTGGAGATGTGTCTCACTTCCCTTTGATGGATTGGCAAACGTCGGAAAAGCCTTTGGGCATTCATTCAAGGGCACACAATGACCCTGTTGCATATCAGGCGTGTAGCATGTTTCTGAAAATGATTATTATGGTGGTGAAAGTGTATTTACTGCGAGAGCAATAAACCGCTTTTAAAATAAACATAAATAAAATTTGCTTAAATTATAATTATAACAATAAAAATTGTAACATGCAGCTCTGCTTTTCCAAAATATCGACTTGATGTATTGTACTTAATTACATTCTTTAAATATTGATTTTTAATTAAGTACTTACGCCCTAATGTTTCTTTCCCGAAGAAGAAAAATAGATAAACTAATTTAAAACACATCTGGCATATGCCCATTTTGTCGATTTCGAACCACACTAAACACTGAGGCATGTTACAAATTTATATGCAAGAAAAACTAGTTTTGCAAATGTGATGTCATTGTCATAAGCGGTTTATTAGGCAAACGACTTATCTTACGAGCGACTTGTAGTATAAAATGCGGCAACCCAGACAGGTGGCCTGAGTTTCGTGGAAATATACGTCATATATGTATAGACAAACAAATAAACGTGCACATTAAGAGTTGAATTAAGCACACATCAAAATATATACAAATGCATGTGAGATCAATATTCGTTAATTTATAGCTCTGCGACTGGTAAACCGGGAAGCTCAAGGAAAAGTCGATTTAATAAGTCCCACGTAGGTTTTTTTGAACGTTTACCTAAATATCGCCATTGTGTCTATATTCTATATACAGTGAGGTCGTAAAGTTTGGAATAAATTCAGTATTTCCTAACATGTACGTTTCCGGCTAAAACGCTCGGACCAGTCGTTTTTTATTTTTATTTGGGCATTTTTTGAAATAAAATGCATACATATAGGGTATGGCGTTATCGATGTTTTTTTAAATAGAAACCCCCTTTTTTTATTACGGAATCTGAAAGAACGCATATTTTTACTTACAGTAAGCTGATTTTTGAGTATAGATCAGATGATCAAAAATTAAGAAAACATTTAAAAATTCCAAAATACTAAGTTTAGTAATTTCTAAAACAACTAAATTAAATGTACAAATTGTGCACCGTTGTCTGCCTGACAGTAACTAAGACGCCCCATATGTTTTTTGTTGATTGCTGTCATTGATAAAAGCGTAAAATCACACTTCTTAAAATCAAATTTAGTATTGTGCAAATTAATTGTTTTTTCTTAATTTTTGGTAATGTGACCGTAATAAAAAAAGGGGGTTTCTATTTAAAAAAAAAACATCGATAACGCCATACCTCATACACGGGACACCCTGTATGTATGCATTTTATTTCAAAAAATGCTAAAATAAAAATAAAAATCGACGGGTCCGAGCGTTTTAGCCGGAAACGTACATGTTAGGAAGTACTGAATTTATTCCAAACTTTACGACCTCACTGTATAAAACGGGTACAAATAAGTGGTATAATTATTAGGAATTTCTGACTTAATAATTAACAAGGTTGTTAGTTGTTTACTTCAAACGAAAATATAATATAATTTTGAGTTTTGTATTTTCTGAAATGTATAAATCTGGTAAACCATGTTATTTTAATATAACATCCTTCAACAACAGCACAACACAAGTAAATCTAATTTAGGGAATATTTTTCATATACCGTGCGTCCACGAGACTACGCACCATGTCGCTGGAGCGATGCTAGTTTATTTTAAAGATCTACTCTTCTGGTGGCAATTGATAGTCAAACGGTTGCTAGGTATTGGCCATTAAAATTAAATTTGCAAGTAACAAATAATACACAAAAATAAAATACAACAAAAATATAGTTATTTAACCAATAAGTGTGTTAATGAAGGCGATTATTAATCGAAACTGTTTAAAGCACGAAAGAGCGATAGCGAGTGAGTGTCTTTCATAGTTGAGATTATTAATTGCTCATTAACAAACGAGTTGATTACAACATTTTTTCGTTGACCAGAAAATCTTTTTTGTGGTGAAAAATTTGATTAATACAACTAACCTCCATGCAAAATATCAGCAAAACGTCAAAATCACAAAAACAGTTAATTAATGAAAAAGAGTGTATTCATCAAAAATAGTGTATTAATGACATCTATTAATCCATCCTTTTTTAGGAAAAATAATTCATTAATATTGAAATTAACAAGCGGTCAACGAAAATAGTTATTTAACCAACAAGTGTGTTAATGAAAGCGATAATAATCGAAACTGCCTTTAATAGTTGAGATTATTAATCGCCCATTAACAAACGAGTTGATTACAAAATTTTTTCGTTGACCACAAAATCTTTTTTGGGGTGAAAAAATTTGTAAAATTGCAGTATTACTAATTTTGTTGTGAATATTAATATAAAATAATTATATCAAGTACTCTAACCTCCATGCAAAATATCATCAAAACGTCAAAATCACAAAAACAGTTAATTAATGAAAAAGAGTGTATTAATCAAAAACAGTGTATTAATGGCTATATTAATTTATCCTTTTTAAAAAAACAGTTAATTAATGAAAAAGAGTGTATTAATCAAAACCAGTGTATTAATGACATCTATTAATCCATAATTTTGTGGAAAAATAATTCATTAATATTGAAATTAACAAGCGGTCAACGAAAAAATAATTTAATCAATTTCACAGCCAAATAAATTACAACTGGAGTATTCACATTAAATGTTCAAATAATTTTCCATTTACTGCCATACAGTATCCTAACCTATCATAAAAATTAAGTCTATCATTATCTAACAATCGGGGACAAATATTAAAATTAAATAATTTTATATTTAAAAGAATCTAAATTAGGATGAACTTGGGAAGAGTAAACTTTAGATTTTAAGTAAGGCCATAAGAAAAAATCGTTCGGAGCCAAATCAGAGGACCGAGCGGGCCAACCAATTGCACCTCCACGTCCAATCTAGGTTTCATGAAAGGTATTGTTTAGGAATTCTTTAGCTACTGCTGAATTGTGAGCGGGACAGCCAACGTGTTGGTACTATATCGGTCGCTCATCTCCAAGCATTGTATGTTCAATTGCAGGACAAATAGTTTTAGTTAAAAGTTCTAAATAAGTCTCTCCCGTACGTTCCGTTAATAAAATAAGGTCCAATTACAACGTTACTTAATATTCCACTTCAAGCATTAACCTGCTGTGGATATTGTGTGTGTTTTTTACAATTAAATGAGGATTGTCGGTACTCCTATATCGAAAATTTTGAGAATGTGGTTGATTATTTAAAGTAAACGTACATTCGTCAGTAAAGCACAATCTTTCTAGAAAATCAGGTTCATTGTTGCATTTATCCATCATAATTTGACAAAATGCAGATCTGTTTTCGGAATCTCCCTCCCGCAGTTCTTGATGAAGCTGATATGTATACGATTTAAATGTCTGCTTCTTTAATATTTTATGTACGTAACTTTTACTTAACCCATTTTCTGCACTTAATTCCCGCACTGATATGTTGGGATTAGCACGAACAGCTGCCATTATATCAATTTCACGATCATGAACCGCAGGATTAAAAATATCAGGTGCTATAAATCTTGAGCAAATATCTTCCAACAATGTGTGCAGAAATTTTAAGAATATGTTTTACTAAATCGTATTTGAGTCAATCATAATGTATGTTTCACTTCGCAAATCTTATTCTACCAGCTTTCCTAATTGGTTCACTCCTGCTCTCAAAAAACTAATATTATTAAAGAAACTCGCACATAGGAAATATAAGGAAACAGGCCGCATTGAAGACTACTTGCAATTTTCCGAGCTAAGAAAAAAATGTGAAAAACTGTCCAATTCATGTTAGAAAACTCATGTCGGTAGAGTCGAAGATGGAATCTCAGGAAATATTAACAGCTTTTGGAGATTTGCAAACAAACACAGAAAGGATAATGATCTTCCTAACTCAATGTTCCTAGGCGATGAAAAGTAGACGGAGGAGGTAAAATCACTGATCTTTTGGCGAAATATTTTGTGTCCCTTTATTCTGATTATACCACTCCATATAACACCAACCAATGAAATACGGTAAAAATGCATAGTTAAACATGTACTAACTTTTAATAATGTACATAGCAACTGTGATAATCCAATACCTTCTTGGCTAATAACTGATAGTCAAATGCCTCGCGTTATATGCTGCAAGTACAATCGTCATAGCAACCACACTAACTGTACTTTTAATATTTCTAAATAAACTGTTTAAACGTTGTTTATTGACTCGTCATATAATTGATTATAAAATCATTTCTATCTCCAATCCATATATTGTTTTAGGCAATCACGCTCGTCCTTCGGAAGTGATTGCCAAACAATAAATCTCGTGTAAACATATGTGATTATTTGATAATCAAGAACCCACTAGTTGCGGTATATACAATGAGTCCAAGTCTTGCACGAATTCATTTAAAATTCATATATTTCATTATCTGAAAAATTCTCGAACATGTCAATTAGTATTCTTAGTTGCGCATTTTTTAAAGTAAAAAGTTAGTATACAGGGTGTCCCAGGTAAGAGATATGACGTGATGTAGGTTTTTTTAAATGGAACACCCTCTATATTGTACCAATTCTACGTTGAAAACTGAACACTTTTTGTATAACCAACTATATCTCTAAATTCATAATGCACAAACAGGCCATGTATTAATAGATAAAAACACCGTGGTATTATCATTTTGGGGTTTTCAATTTTGAGCTGTCAGCTGTCAATGTCATACCATTTCCAACAAGTTTTTTAGGATACGCATTAAATACATTTATAGTGTAACTCCCTTATTGGTATTCTTCTTCTTCTTGTTATTGTTAAATTATGACTTGGTCTTGTATGTACTAATAAAATCCTCGCTATAATAAGTCTTGTGACACTGATCTCCAACTTTCATGCCAGCGGTTTAGTGGTCTCCCCGAGGGCCTTTTGGTGTCGGGCTTGTCTTTTTTGGAAATTCTTGCCAGTCGATCATCAGCCATCTTATTGACATGGTCTCTCCACTCTCTTCTCGTTCTTCTTGACCATCTGACAACGTCGTCGATATCGCATGTGCATCTGATGTCTTCGTTTCTCTGTCTATCTCTCAAAGTGTAGCATGCACTTGTAACAAAATTAATCGTTCAACTCTTAATCTTGTTGAGTTACTGCAGAATTTAATTAGAACATACTCAGTAAAAACTCATAACACTTTAATATGAGTCAACTGGTATTCATTTGTTTTAAATTTGTAATTTCAAAATTAATAGGTTTTATCAAAATTCCGTTAGTTAAAAGTAGTATTAAAATCAATTTAACGTAATTAATACTGAAACTAATTTTAATGATGCTATAATTAATGTTTACCGTTATATCGTTTATTAAACTTGTCTCTTGAACACTATTGACTTTATTAAAATTGTTTGTCTTTAAATTTATTTGGTTGTTCAAATTAGCAGTTTAGTTATGTTAACTTTCTGCTTTTTACTCAGATCTGGTATTTGCTTATATAACCATTGTTTTTCAGTCACGTTCTGGACTTTTCTTTTTTCGAGCTCAATTTCTTTGACTTTGCACCCCTGTTGGTTATGCTACACGCACACACCATCAACATTTTCATTTTTTCTTGTTGATTTTTATAATACCCTTCAAAACCTTGGATATGAATACAATTAAAATATTAAAATGACCACTTATCCACCAATATGACGTTTTGACTAACATGTCATATTTTTTGGTTATCTAGTTCTCAAATGTGACCGTTCCCATCTATTCTGCATCATTATTCCTTTTATACAACAGATATGTAAGAAATAAACTTATGTTTTATCTTTTCGGATAATACCGTGAGATCATTTAAAAACGGGATAGCGAGTGCCATGGAATTTCTGTTTTAGATTCGAATTTTGGTTAGCAGCCATTTGTCAATATATTAACTTAACCTCAAATAAGACAAGCTTTATTAAACGTTTAAAAATTACAGTAAACGTTCAAAGACAGAAATTCCAACGCACACTCTTTGAACATTTACTGTAATTTTTGGCGTTTAATAAAACTTAAGTCTTGTTAAAGGTTAAGTTAGTAAATTGACAAATGGCTGTCAACCAAAGTTTGAATCTAAAACAGAAATTCCATGGCACTCTCTGTCTCGTTTTTAAATGATCTCACGTTATTTCTTTTATATGTAAAACCTGTCTAATAGAGTAACTTAGTACAAATGTTTATCATCTTTAACCAAATTGAATTACCCTTGCAACCAACAAATGGACAACTAAATGGTATCGGTTATAGCTTTACATGTAAAATGAATTAATAACTATGCCTCTTTCTAACTTATATTTGTTTTAACTAATTGACAGACAAATTTACTGAAGAACTGCCGATACTATTGTAGGAAATAAAAATTTTAATGATAAAACCGGTTACTATTCCACTCAATATCCTTTTTATTTGCTTTACAATTAAGCATTAAGGTGCATGTTAATTACAATTTATTTAAAATGCTTTGCCATTTTTAGACCATATCAATATTAATAGCATTGAACGCATTCAAAATAGGTGTCTTCGATTTGCAGATTTCAAAATTAAATTAATGTTAATAATATAAATTATGATCACATTCTAAGTTGTTTAAGTATGAAAACTCTTGAGAGTAAGAAGAATTACTTTTGATTTGTGTTTAATTTAAAACCAAAGTCATTCAAAGAGTTTACAATTCTTCCGTTGACTGTCCTCAAATGTTGTGTAGTATTAAATTACATGTACCTGATCGTGCACTAAGAAAGGCTTATATGTTGTTTGTACCATTGCATAAAATTAATTATAGTTATTATTCTGCTATTTCTAGGATGTGTCGTGAAGTAAATATTTATCATGCAGATATTGATTTATTTAGCACTTGCTTGAGTAAGTTTAGATTATCTGTTTTTATAATTAGATTTAATAATTTTTAATTGGGATGTTATTACGTTAATTTAGCTTAATTTAACTTAATTTAATGTAGTTTGTCAATCTGTATTAAGTTATAATCTAATTTAGATAGTATACTTTGTTATAATGAAAATTAATAATTAATTAAATATTGGAGTTATTATAAGTATACAAGCATATAAGCCCACGATACTTTTTTTTCAAAAATTGGTAAAAATCATATGCATCCAAGAGAATGAAGTACTTGTCCACTATTTTCATGAATTTTAGAAAACGGTTACCAATTTTTCGAAAAAAACACGTGTACTCAAATGAGTACAATGGGCACATCTAATGTCAAAAGATGAAAAAGAATACAGTTTTTTAATACATGTTTATTATTTTAAAAAGTTCAAAAATTATTATTTGCCACAATGAAACATTTTGAAACAATCTCTTTCAATGCATAAGGTAACGTTACACTTAATACATTGCCACCTTGCACGCTGATGGCAACGACGGCACCTGAGCTGTTTTCCTAACTTCCCAGGAAAGTGACCTCCTCCGTGTTGGATTATACTTGACGGCACTGATCCAGATGGTCTAGTTTTTGAAAAATTACTCTTTTCAAAGCACCTCAAATAGTGCCTTGCTATATTTCTTACAAACTCTAACAAATCCAATTTTTCGGCTCCAGCAAGTAGATATAACTTATGGGCATTGACCATGGTCACATTCAGCATGTGAGTAAATAACACCCACCACCATTTTTTGCCTCTAATTCCAATTCGGTAACAATTTACTGCCTGATCGAGTAAGTCTACCCCCCCCCCCCCATATGTGAATTATAATTTGAATATAGTCGGGGTTGCGGTACTTCAATTTTCTCTTTAGCTGTGGATGACCAGCGCTTTACTTTTGACAAAGGGTCAACGCAATCGTAATTTGTGGCCATTGTTACAATGTTGTTATCTTTCCATCGAACAAAGAGTAATGAGTTTGTTTCATCATATGTGTGTTGATAAAATCCGCGATCCTTCTTCTTCATATCCTTTGTCGATAATAACGGACATTTTTTTATTCTATTCTCTCGTACCGTTCCGGTTGCTCGAATGCCCGATTCCTTTAGTTTATTCATCACATCATGGCTTGTGAAAAAATTATCAAAAAACACAATATGATCCGAAGGTTTGTCCAAATTTTCTAAAAGGTCTAAAACCACTCGCGAGCCTAAGGGAAGATCTGATGGAGCTGCTGGTTGGTCTGTGGTTTGAGAAGGCTTAGCCCCACCATACGTATCAAAACCGTAACAATAACCTGTTGAACTACATAAGAGCCTATTCTTATAGCCAAACCTTATGGGTTTTCCCCGTATGAACTGCTTTGCCGAGTGGTGACCAAAATACTTCACCATAGCCTCATCTATTGACAAAGATTGATGAAATATTCCCCACTGCAAAAATTTGTTGTTTAGTATGTCCATCAGTGGTCTAACCTTGGTCATCTTGTCGCTTCTATCCAGCTTTGTATTATCCACCAAGTGCATGAAGTGCTTCAGTTCCTCAAATCGATTTCTTGACATCGCCTTCGCTACTAATGGTACTTGTACATCCTCATCTAGGCTCCAATATAGTCGTTCCCTGGGCAACTTATGGTACCCAGATAGAAGTAGTATCCCAATAAATATTTTTAAATCTTCTTCTGAAACACTGAAGTTGTGGTTATTGTGTTGAGCTGCGTACCGCTTCGTTTCGTTTACAACGTGTAATATGACTTCTTTGTCAAAGAGTTTTTCAAATATTTCAACGGGATTTAGATTTTTCAGTGCATCTTTCATATTTTCTAAACGATCAAGGAAACCTGTAGTTTCCGGCATACTAATATCAATATTCCCGTTGGTCCATTTTGGTTCGGTTTTAGTTATCTTCTTCCGTTTTTTACAAGGTGGCGGTAAATTTGCTACAAGTCGATCACGTAACATGGTAAGTGGCAGTTCAAATTCAGAGTCCTCTTCGGATTCGTCTCCAGAGTTTTCAGCTTGACTGCTGTCCGCGCTGCTATCACTATAATAAACTTCAACCTGTCCTGGCACATCATGTGGGATGTTAGATGACTCCATATTGTCTTCTTCGATATCTTCTTCGTCGGTTTGATTGTCGACGTCTGGTGGAATGATAATAATAGCACGTGAAGCAGAATTTGTCATTATATCTTCCACAGCTTCAGGAAGCCGCGAAAACCGTTTTCCGTAAAAACCACTTGTTGTTATAGGTGGAAAATCCATTTTGCGGTGACAATAGACCTACAAAAGAATAAATTATTCTAAATTTGTATTTCGTCAAAGGCATCATATTAGTCCAGTGTACCCAAATGAGTACAGTGTAGTTTATGAAGCGCGCTGTTACTAACAAAAAATAAAATAACTCCAATATGGTGCTAATTTGGATTGTAACTTACCTTAGAATACGTATTCGACAACAAACACAAGATATACTTTGAAATTAACTCTAAAACTGAAATAATGTAACGATCAAAATGAGCACGTTGACAGAGCAAAAGAAAATAATTTATTGCAACTTTCTTCAACACTCCTAGTGGGTAGTTTCACAACTACAATCAATATTCGTCAATTAGGAATGTGTAACATTGGTAACTACACTCGAAATGCGACAGATGGCACTGGAAACAAGTATGATTTAGAGTCCCTGTATATAAAAGAGTTGGGACATGTAGGGTGACTTGTTTTGGATCCACAAACCATGGAGTACATGATTTTTGCCAATTTTAAACTTAATGCATACTTCTTTTAACTAAAACAAATGAAATATATCTTTGCTAAATCACATTGTCCTTGATTTGTGGATCCAATGACTCAACTCTAATTACATATAGGAACTCTAGTATGATTTAGAGTCCCTGTATATAGGCTACTAAATACAGGATCTCTAGTATGATTTAGTGTACCTGTATAATACTTTAGTAAGAGTAGGGCAAACAGCGAAAAATTTTGGATCATTTTTTCATGGCTACCAAGATTTAAAGATATATTGAAAAACAAGGTCGGTAAAACCGACACACGAGTTGTCAGTCTCATCAAATTTGTGGTTAGCAGGTTAGGTTTTCTGTCAGTTTTGACACAGATTGACGCAAACCTAACCTGATAACCTTGAATTTGATGAAACTGACAACTCGTGTGTCAGTTTTACCAACCTTGTTTTTCAATATATCATTAAATCTTGGTAGCCATGAAAAAATGATCCAAAATTTTTCTCTGTTTGCCCTACTCTTACTAAAGTATTATACAGGTACACTAGTATGATTTACAGTGGCTTTATACAAGACAGTGTGGCCATAGGGATGTCTTCGCCGCTATTGGTCGACACGAATATCCGCCATTAACAGGCAAAATATTTAGTTACTTCTAAGTTGTTCTCAAAGAGGTTGGTAGAACCTGTTCAT
Source organism: Agriotes lineatus (assembly GCA_940337035.1). Lineage (NCBI taxonomy): Eukaryota > Metazoa > Arthropoda > Insecta > Coleoptera > Elateridae > Agriotes > Agriotes lineatus. The sequence goes on along the minus strand of CALNHX010000061.1, from coordinate 340,429 downwards.
TTGGTTATGGAAGGAAATAAAACCTTTCAAATCTGACAATTGTAAATTGTCAGTGTCAAATAATTCATTAGCGTCGCAAGCGGGTGAAATTTTATCATCTATTGCCCTGAAAAACTAATATTCTGCACAGTATTTAAATGTGACAATTTAGAATTGTGCTATTGTTGTAGGCTAATAGCACAAGATGCGTTCGACTTGGAATGTATGATAAAGATATTACATCGGTGCTACGATGCATAAGTTTAGAGAAAACGGAGTATCTATTTAGTAATCAACTCGGAAGCACAATATGAAGTCTTAATAAATGAAGATGTCGCAGTAAGACAAGTAGAAAGGTTTAAATACCTCGGTGCTACAATACAATCGATGAAAAAGGTTTGGGAACAGAAGAGATCAAAACTCGAATAGTACAAAGTAAGAAGATAATGGGATGCTTTAAATCAATTTGATGGGATAATACTATCTCTAACGAAAACAAAAAAAGAATAGGTTAAGTAATGGTCGAGTCGATGCTATGTTATGGCAATGAGGTATGGACTGTAACAGCGGAAATGAAACGAAGACTAGACACAGTTCAAATGAACGAAAAAGCGGAAAGGTATCGAGACGAGATAGAGTGACGAACGAGGAAATAAGACGCAGAATGGAGGCACCAGAATGAGTTGTGGACAAAACTGAACGAAAAGCGTTAAACTGGTTTGGTCATCTGATGAAAATGGAGGAGACGACGTGGCCTATGAAGATCTTTAAATGGTCGCCACCGGGTAAGAATAACAGAGGTAGACCACGCAAATCGTGAAACGAGGGTATTAGAAGAGCCATGGAGGAGAGGAACCTGGAAGAAGACCAAGCACAGGACAGGGAGGTTTGGAGACAGGGAACAGGAAGACGGCATTTAGCTGTATTGTAAACTACCATAACTGAAACCGGTTGTAAACTTCATGCAACACCTTAAAGCACCACGAACGAACGCCAATGAGAAATGTCAAACGTTCAAACATAACACTGCACGTGCAGCTAACATCGACTAGTTAAAATAACTAGCGCCAGAATAATGACCACTCAAAAACGTTCGATTATTTCTAAAGGCACTGTATATCTCTACGCTCAAATTTGCCTGAAAATGGCGGCCAACAATCGTATGGCCACACTGTCTTGTATATAGTCACTGTAGTATGATTTACAGTGCCTTTATATAGACAGTGGCGACAATGGGGTGTCCTATTTTTGATTGGCTCCCTAGATCACGTGGTTTTAGCCGCCATGTTTATGCTAAATCACCTGTGATTCGTGTTATACTTTTCGCAGTACTGAAGTGTATTGTCAGTCTATGTCAAATTCGAGATTAGCAGGTTCGGTTTTGCGTCAGTTTTGACACAAACTGACGCAAATCTTAACCTGCAAATCTCAAATGTTTTCAGTACTGCCAAACGTAAAACACGTATCACAGTCGACTCTGATCACGGATTTAAATAAACACCCGTTAGAAATTTGCATAAATATGGTGGCGGGGGTGTGGCTTAGTTGTATTGTCGCCACTGTCTATATAAAGGCACTGTAGTATGATTTAGAGTCCCTGTTACTATATACAGGGACTCTAGTATGATTTACAGTGGCTATACAGAGAGATTTTTCTTACTACGAACACGGCAGACGATATGTCGAATTTACAAATGCCGGGAATTTAACTTTGACAGTTCGCGTATTTTGTCAGTAGATAATATCTGCTGTCATTTCTATCTTAAAATCGATAACTACGAAGCAACGGATCAGTGCAAATTGTAAAATGGTATTATCAGGGTCCAACGGTCCGGGAAATTCAAAATTCTTTCACAACATTTGAAAATAGGCGTTTTTTATTGTTATCAACGTTACATGGAGTTATTTCAAATTTTGGAAACTTTGGATGTGTTTCTCCCCAAAAGCACAAAAGCCCTAATGTTCCCAATGAAGACAGGTATTTAAAAGAGGTTTGTATTAACGCTAATGACTATCCAGACTATTTATTTAAATAAATTGCAGAACTAGTAGATTTAGCTGCGATATTCTTCCCATTGGCCATTTCAGAAGTATGGAATTTTGTGAAACTGTGACAGATATGCCTAAAACTTACCCTGAAAAGGCGTTTTCACTACAACTAATGATTTGAAGAATTGCGTTTAAAAATTAAAAGGGTTGTTTAAAGTACTAACACTAATACGTTTCTATGATCGCTTAGGATATTGTTTAGCGCAAGAAGGCAGGCTCTTTGAACAAGAGCTAATTTAAACTTCTTGAATTTTGTTCTTTGAAATAAAAATAGTTTTATTTTTGTTTGCATCTTTTTTTTACTGAGTCAGTTTGTTCGGAAGAAATTATTTCTTTCTTCAGAATGCGTTTTACTTTAAGAACTACCTTCTTTTACTGTACTGTTAATCTCTAAAAATCCTGTTTTTCAACTCTGAATGTATCACCTGAATTAATCACAGAATAACAGTACCTCATACATTCTACCTGTGATATAATAATTAATTTAAAAAAATTACACTAGGCGTCTGCGTTGAACAATTACTTAAACAATCAACGCAGACGACCGGTGGATTAATATCAGAGTACCTTAGACCGACTGTCCATCGGTCTTGGCGTATTTTTAGGCAATCGTAAATTCGCCTTGATTTACTCGTGTTCGCAGTTCATGAATTTTCACTGTATACAAGACAGTGTGGCCATAGGGATGTCTTCGCCGCTATTGGTCGACGCGAATATCCGCCATTAACAGGCAAAATATTTAGTTACTTTTAAGTTGTTCTCAAAGAGGTTGGTAGAACCTGTTCATTTGGTTATGGAAGAAAATAAAACCTTTCAAATCTGACAATTGTAAATTGTCAGTGTCAAATAGTTCATTAGCGTCACAAGCGGGTCAAATTTTATCATCTATTGCCCTGAAAAACTAATATTCTGCACAGTATTTAAATGTGACAATTTATAATTATGCTATTGTTGTAATAGCACAAGATGCGTTCGACTTGGAATATATGATAAAGAGATTACATCGGTGCTACGATAAATGGGGCCTTAGCATAAGTTTAGAGGAAACGGAGTGTTTAGTAGTCAACTCGAAAGTACAATATGAAGTCTTACAAATGAAGATGTCGCAGTAAGACAAGTAGAAAGGTTTAAATACCTCAGTGCTGCAATACAATCGATGGAAAAGGTTTGGGAACAGAAGAGATCAGAACTCGAATAGTACAAAGTACCTACTTAAAATCAATTTGATGGGACAATACTATCTCTAACAAAAACAAAAAAAGAAGAGGTAAAGTAATGGTAGAGTCGGTGCTCTGTTATGGCAGTGAGGTATGGACTGTAACAGCGGAAATGAAACGAAGACTAAACACAGTTCAAATGGACGAAAAAGCGCAAAGGTATCGAGACGAGATAGAGTGACGAACGAGGAAATAAGACGCAGAATGGAGGCACCAGAATCAGTTGTGAACAGAATTGGAGAATGGAGGAGACGACGTGGCTTATGAAGATCTTTAAATGGTCGCCGCCGGTTAAGAAAAAAAGAGGTAGACCACGCAAACCGTGGAATGAGGGTATTCGGAGAGCCATGGAGGAACCTGGAAGAAGACCAAGCACAGAACAGGGAGGTTTGGAGACAGGGAACAGGAAGACGGCATTTAGCTGTATTGTAAACTAACATAACTGAAACCGGTTGTAAACTTCATGTAACACCTTAAAGCACTACGAACGAACGCCAATGAGAAATGTCAATGTCCAAAAATAACACTGCACGTGTAACTAACATCAACTAGTTAAAATAACTAGCGCCAAAATAATGACCACTCAAAAACGTTCGATTATTTCGAAAGGCACTGTATATCTCTACGCTCAAATTTGCCTGTTAATGGCGGCCAACAATCGTATGGCCACACTGTCTTGTATATAGCCACTGTAGTATGATTTAGAGTCCCTGTATATAATAAGAAAGAGTTGAGACATGTGGATCCACAAATCAAAACCACTTGATTTTACATTAAACATGTAACATGGTGGGCTAATATTTCAAACACAAATGTCAATATGTCAAACGCAAAAAATGCATTGTCAGTTTACGTTTTTAGTAGTATTCTAGTTTCAACTGACCGACAAGCTCTAAGCTTCTCTGATGACATCCGGCAACGTAAGAAGGCAAAATGTAGAGGAACAAGATTCTCACATTGCTACTGAGAGTTCAAAGTGGACTTACAGCGAAACTCTTGCGGTTATAACTACAATGGAAAACCATTTAAATGAAATCAATCATTCAAACCCCAAAAAGAAAACAGATGCTTGGAGTTCTATAAGCAGCGAGTTGGAAAACGTTTTAGAAGACCACCGATACCTGCAGATTCAAATAGAAAAACTTGCTGCGATCATATTCTGATTTTAAAACTAACAGTAATAAGACTGAACGAAAGCCTACCCGTTTCTTATCTTTGCAAGGAATGGACCAGTTAGTAGGACAAAAACCAAACTTGTAGCTTACATTCTTTTAATGTTCTTTCTGCAGATTCTTCTACTGGCACTTCTAAAGAAAGTTTACCTGCCCGAGCAAACACACATTCTACAGAATACACAAATGCATCTGCGGAACTTACCCCGAGAAATAAAAAAAAGCAGGTGGTGGGAGTGAGAACACCAAAAAGAAAGATTATTTGAGAAGAAAGTTAACAACTTCGACGAGAGGATAGGCATAAAGAAAAAATTAAATTGCTGGAATGAACGATTTTAGTTGACAAAAGGAAATGTGAACTCCTTGAGAGATATTTCAAATTAAAAGAACGAGAAAAAAATTAAATTTCCTAATAGATTTAATTATTTTATTATTTATGTAGATATAAACATTTCAATATTACTTCTACGTTTTCTACAAGACTATTATGGAAACATGTTTACAAATAAATGATCCCTCTTCCTGAAGTCTTTACCATCATCAACCACTGTACTATCATCGTTATCATCACTGGCTACATCTTCTACATCGATAGTTTCATTAAACTCTTCTTTCATATTTACTGCAATATTATGAAATGCCCGTAGCAGCAACAACACATTTTACAATAAAATAAAAATGTTTTTATTGTCAAAGAATTTTAACCGTCTAAATCTGTATTTACTTACAATCATTTTTTCAACAATTTCTATTCAATGAAGGAACCTAAACTTTTAGTTTTTAAATAACAAAAAATATAAATAATAAGAATATAACAATAAATTAAAAATTAACAACTAAAAATTCAAGTGCAAGAGGAGAGCTATAATTGCACGAAATATAAGAGCCGTACTATGCACACTAAACCCGTGTAGACCCAACCAGTCCAATTTTCATTAGGTCAGTATCAAAAGATGTTGGAGTCATGATAATGCAATTTCGATATTCTTCAATATACTTCAGGGAAAGTTCTTTCATGAGAAGGCTTGAAGCACCACATGTCTTCCTTCTAGCACGACATTTCTTTATCCACATGCTTTTTCATGGAACTAATTCATCTTTCCAATATTTTTACCAATTCCTGGCACATACATTTTATAAGAGTTTTCAGTATTCGTTTACGAGCGTGTTTAGTACCACTCATTTTAGAGCTTAAACTGGACTGTCTACTTATGCAAAATACTAAAAAAACGCATTGTTAAAACACTCGCTTTTAGTACTGGCTATTAGTTACTTGTTCCCATGTAATGTAACTGAGCCTTTGGAATAATTATTTGTCACTAATAATACCTACGAATATACTTTGAACGATTTTGAACTAACGTCAAAAGTCATGTCAAAATAACCTAAAATAAGGCATTTGAATAGCTTATGTCAAATTCAAATATAATGTGATTATTATATTATTTTTTAAAATTCAAGTACTCCTTGGTTTGTGGATCCAACCAATCACAATGGGTTGCACCAATGACTCGACTCTTTCTTATTATATACAGGGACTCTAGTATGATTCAGAGCCAGTAGATATAGAGTACCGCCACGTCCGCCATGTTTATTCCTCTGACATATGCGTCACTTTGAGGTTTGTAACACAATTCCGTCAAGGTGACGTTTGTTGGCAATCCAAAACTTTACTTAAAATTGGCAAGACTGTAAGTCTATGTCAAATTCGAGGTTAGCAGGTTAGTTTTTGCGTCAGCTTTGATACAAACTAGCCCAAAACATAACCTGCTAACCTTGAATTTGACATAGACTTACAGTCTTGCCAATTTCAAGTAAAATTTTAGATATACCTCATTCAGTCATTGCTGGTGGGAACAAAAATGGCGGCGATAGCGGCATTTTCACTGATCAAAGAATGGCGGTACTCTCTATATCTACTGGCTCTGGTATGATTTACAGTGCCTTTATATAGACAGTGGCGACAATACAACTAAGCCACACCCCCGCCGCCATATTTAGGCAAATTTCTAACGGGTGTTTATTTAAATCCGTGATCAGAGTCGACTGTGATACGTGTTTTACGTTTGGCAGTACTGAAAACATTTGAGATTTGCAGGTTAAGATTTGCGTCAGTTTGTGTCAAAACTGACGCAAAACCGAACCTGCTAACCTCGAATTTGACATAGACTGACAATACACTTCAGTACTGCCAAAAGTATAACACGAATCACAGGTGATTTAGCATAAACATGGCGGCTAAAACCACGTGATCTAGGGAGCCAATCAAAAATAGGACACCCCATTGTCGCCACTGTCTATATAAAGGCACTGTAGTATGATTCAAGCTGTACTCAAACGAGTACAACGGGCGGCTTAAATGGGTTAAAATACCTCTACCTAAATACCTTTTACTGAAAAATTTGTAAAGGGGTTTACACGAAACTCCCCTCGCGCAAATTTGATCAATTTGCAAATTAAAAAAATGTGTCCTCTGAGATTCGAAACTCCGATCTCCGAGGCGTATATATCGAGCCAGTTTCTTGTCCCCCACACTGAACCACGGGCGCGTTCGGTTTGCGCGAGCTTCTGCTGCGTTTTAAGGCACCATATTGTTATATCCAATTTGTGATGACTAGCCTGTATCTGTTAGGTCTCATTTTCGCCAATGATAAAGCCTGAGCTATGTGAAAATTATTACTTTTATCTTTTGCAAATAAAAAATTCCTTTGTCTACGAGGAAAGTAAAAATGTAGTTTGCTGGTATCCCCATTCCTCGCTCCGGTGCTAAAATAACCATGCTTAAAGTGGACGAGTTTCTCCTGCATCAGAAAGCATCATACTATTCTGTCCAATTTGTGATGTTTACCCTGCATCTGTAAGGTCTCATTTTCGCCAATGATAAAACCTGAGCTATGTGCAAATTATTGCTTGTATATATTTCTCAGATAAAGCAAAAATAAACAGAATTTTATTTTCTCGGTTTTATGCCAGGTAAACATATCGTGTGTTTCAAAAAAACCTCATTTAGGGTAAATCTTGGAAAGAAAGACAGAAAAACTAGTCATGTCTTAAATTAAGTCTGTAGGTGAATGTCAGATTGCATTTTGTTTATGAAAACATTTGTCACTGTGACAGGCAAAAGTTTACACTGCATTAAGTTTACTTGTATCACGCAAAAAGGAAAATAAGATGGCATTTACGCAGCAACAAGGGTAATAATCATAACGGTCAATAAAAATTGTTTTCGTTAAGTGTTTTGTATATTTTTAGGAAGAAATTCACGGTCTAGGTGTAATTTAGTTCTCTTTGACTTGGTAGTTCATTTGCATCAATGGGTATATCCAAGACGGTCTATATTGCTCCAGGCCACGACACTGGCTCTGTTGTCAGATTGTGTGCTAGGCCATTCCAAGACATACTGAGTTTTGTTTGTTTGAAATATATTTGACATTAAAAACTATTTTGACAAGGCAGTTCATATAAGTTTCCAAAAATGCCTTTCAAGTGTTGCGTACCAAGCTGCAAGTCAACTTATGCTTCCATCATTTGCTCCATATGTTAGCGTGTTCAAGTTTCCATCTAATGGAACGGTGGCAGAAACATGGAAAGAAATTTTGTATTTAGAGAACTTGCGGATTGGAAAGGCTAGTGTTGTGTGTATGAAAATCACTTTAAAAGAGCAGATATAAGGGGTAATAAGATGAAGAGACTTGTTTTGACTGCAATATTACTAGCTTCCGAGCGAGTTATTTTGGAGAAATTACTGTTTTAGATAGAGTCAAAATTAGTAGCAATGGAGAATTAGGTATATTGCATTCGCGATCTTTCTGGAAGAGGGTTGGCCATGGAATTTAGACAGTTTTGGCAGTGTGATTGGTGTTTAAGGAATTGAATTGTGATTTTAATATTTGACGTTCGATAATTTTATCTTAAGGTTATGTTTTCTATCATTTATCGTTTGCGCTGTTGCAAGCGCTTCCTCTGTATCTTAACGCAAAAGATTTTATAAATCTAAATTTTTATTAAACTAATCACATGTTTTTTACAAGTATACCAGAAAATTGTTAGGATTTTAATTGTCTTCCTCTGTGTTTTAGCGTATTTTTCGACGATATTGGCAACACGTCTTTATTTTCATGTTATAGTAGGTACCTCGGTCAATCGCTTCTTTACAATAAGCGCTTAAACGAGCTGAAGGAGAAACATGAAGTTAAGGTACTGTTCCGTAGAGTACCTGAAAAATGCTATAATTTCAACCATGCACAGAGAATAAAATATGAACTACTGCACTATGCTGTGCTTTGTTTCGACTGCACTTTCGCTGCATCCACTCAGGGAGTTTGATCTTCAATTTTCTTGTTCACTGGGCATTGCTATATGATTGCTCCGACGTTCCCGTGGTAGTGTACAGGTATAATAGACGCCTCTTTTGCTTAAATAACTCTTTCTGGTTACTTACGTCTAAATTACTGATGACTGCCTTTTTGTTCTCCCTTCCGTAAACCCACACTTTTCCTTAACATCAACCAATAAATCACTTTCGGAATTATATTGCCAAATCAGTTGTTGCAAGTCCTTCCTAAAAAAATGATTTTGATATAAACTAGATTTAGAGCGTACGCCAACGACAGAAGATTGCAACTCTTTAGGCTGTTGTTTTATAATAATTTCTATTGTCGACCTGAGAAACTAAAAATTAATGCGTTATTAGGTAAATATGCAAAACATGTATGTAATTATCTCTACCCCAAAAATATTGCAAACGCTGTTTACCAGACAATCATGGGTTAAATCAGGCCGCTATTTCGTAGGATTTCAAAACATTTTTTAATGTGCACTTTGGTTTCTTTTGATATCGTTTTGGGCATCTTCTTGCTGCGTTAATTCAACTTGAATTCAAATTGACACGAGCTTGACATGAACAACCGAGATCTTTTTAAAATCGCTAAATTTAGATTTGGCAGCACCGTAAAACGTAGTTTTTAATAACAGGAAAACCTAAAGGAAACAAAAAATATAATAAAGAAAGTAACTTGATAAAACGAAATCATGGCCAACACCAGGCGCGTGCTGGGACTCTGCAGAGGGCCCGGGCATTGAAATTTTGGGAAAGGCTTCTAACAATACCCGTGGCAAAATTTTAAATTTTTTAAGGTTATACGATCTAAAACAATAGAACTTTAAGTCGAGAAATATATTCTAAATAGTAATTGGTTTCGTAGAATTAGGCAGAGTTACAAAACTCAAAACATAGCAAGTACCTAAAATGTATTTAAAAATAATGGTTATTTATTGTTGTATAAGTGTGGAACGTAGCATCTTAGTAACGAAAGAAACAGTTTGATCCAACACCTCTTTTAAATCTTTTCAACTCATATTTTTCTCAATTTTTTTAGACTAACATGACATTTGATATGCTATTAAAAGAATTTAAAAATTACAAACAAGCCTTCGACTCCCCTACTTTTCTATTTTTCTCTCACTAGTGGCTAATGATGATCTTTCTTTATTTGAAATAACTGTAGTTTGTAGTAATATGCTTAGTTTGAGAAGGAGTTGGATAATAGCTATCTATATAGCAAGAATATAATTTGAAGAGTCTATTTTATAGCCGAGCTAGTTTTGTGAAAGACCTCAATAATAGTTATTAATGTATTAAGGGCTAATCAATAAATTAATTATAGCCGAGGAAATGTTCAAAGCGCGACGCGAAGCGGAGAGCTTTAAATTTCTCGATGGCTATAAATAATCGTGATTATGCAAGTGTCACATAAAACACTTTATTTTATTTTGGTTTTCAAAATGGACAAAATTGAAGGATCCAGTATTTTGGCTACAGAGTTGTACTGGCGCTGTAAATTTTTGATGTGCTATGGTTTCTATGCAGGTTGTTGGTGGTGCTATACTATATTGTTGGCCTTTGTTATACTGCTTAGCAGCTTTATAGGTCATTGGGCGATGACAGCCATATTATGCCCGCTATTGAGGGCCAATAAACATGATTATGGTTCTAAAATGAAATAAAGTCAAATTATGTACAGTTGTATACAAAGCTTTATGTTCGACTGCTAACATCGAGTTTATACATTTGACGTCTATACTGTAACAGAAAGAAATTTGACATTAGAGTGGCTGGATCTTGACAAGTAGCGCAGAGCTACATTCTTACATCTGCGTAAACGAGTTGTTAATAATTTTAGTTTAGAAAATTAACTTTCACAAGATATTTGCTTAGGTAGGATTGTGAGAACAAAATTGTAAAGATTAGACTCAGATTCTGAATTCGCTAAATTGCGTAATATCTAAATTCACCCAATTCCCGAATTAATTTGAGCCGTTGCAGTACTGCCCCAATTCATTTTGGCAATGGGGCGAATTTGGCATCTAAGTCTATCATACACGACGTCTAGTATGATAGCTATGAGCGGGGACTGGATTTGCCGAGGGAATTTCATCCTTAATGTCAGTGCCAGGACTTTCTTCACTTTCTTGTCCTAGTTCATCTTGATCATAGCCTTTAGCTTTAGCTGTCCCATAAACGTTTACAAAATTTCTTTTTGGTAACTGAGGCCACAGTTTAGCAAACGTCATTAACTTTTCCTTGATTTTTTTCTTTTTAGAGGGCTGGAATAACTTCACAAATTCTGTTGATGGAGTTTATCGGCATAGTTTCAGTAATTTCAGGAAATCTAGGAGAATCGAAGCATTCTAAATCACCATAAAATAATCCATTATCCACACATCTGCTCTCTAAATTGACTATAATTTGGTCCATCACGATATTATTAATATGGTCAAACGAAAGTGATCTTCATTTTGATACTTTATATTTTTAAACAGACTATTGTAAGAATAGTTCCAGGGCCCGTCAACTGAGGGCCTACCGGGAAATGCCCGGTAGCCCGGCGGGCCAGCACGCAATATACCTACCCATTATGAATTGTTTTTAAATAGAATATTACGGTGAAGTGACGCACTAGGATGTAAATAGTAGCGATTTTATAGATTTGTCTTCAACTGGCATGTATCACAATGGCAGGTATAGTGCACTGACAGATTGTTCATTTAGTGACCAAAACTAGTAATTTTTTATTATAGGTTGGCGTAGCCATATGGCCAGATTGTGGTAGGCCATTCCAAAGGTCACTTTATAGGGCCGGTGGTCATGGCTTGGAACAATATAGACCACGTTGGTATATCTCAAGTTACGGCAAACTTCAATTTGATCATGGCATGCTGCGAATTAGCTATAAGAATAGCATCATTAAGAATGTAATACAACCTATCATCAAGACCAAATACTCTTATTATAGGTTTTATTAAGCTCCCCAATCTAACACAGAAACTAACAAATTAAAGTATTAATAAGTTGAACAGGTTGTATAACAGATTTAAATTATTAGCTTTGACAACCTCTTGCATAACGTCATTATTTTTGGGCCCTTTTTGGGTTTATTAGACTCCTAGGTTTACTGTCTCAGCAATATAGATTTATGAATGGTTTTATAAACGGTGCTTATGGAAGGCCTGTAGTTTATTAAAAACTTAAATTGTTACTTGGGTAGACAGTCGTAGTGATTAGGTAGTGCGGTCACAAATCTATTAACTAAAAAAGGAAACCGACTACAAATAACTAATCGTGGTGTGGTGATTTAAGAATGCTGCTGATAAAGATAGAGCCGAACTTTAACAAATTGATAGCAGTGTAGGAGATTCATCTTTTTCATTAAAATAAGTTTAATGTTATCTAATAATTGTTACGTAATTTTTATTTTAATGTTATCTTCCATTATATCGATTTTCTGTGTGTAATGCGAATGTTACTATGGCCAATTTCAGTAAATAATTTCATAACTTTAAGCTTCAACGTGTCTTCTTTGGAACAATATATTTTCTTACTATGTTGTACAATGGTTACTACATATTTCTGTTTGCTCACTTATAGATGGTAGATTTTCGGGGGTTGAGGGGGAGGCGCTGAGTAGTTTTTATCTGATAAATGGGCGGTAGGCCAAATAAGTTTGGAAATCTATGGTTTAGATTAAAATTTTCATGTCTTGTAATTGATTGTATGTATTAATCTCGATGAAATATTAACACATTGTTTTTTAGTGTGAATAGTAAATACTAATCAATTGTTTATATCATTTGATAACTGTTTTGGATGTTTATTAGCAGGTGCTCCTGTAAGGTAATAAATACTGATCAATAGGTTTTACTCTTGTTATTGTCACCGTCACTGAGTATACAAACAGGTTAATTTATTTGGAAGGTTAAGTAGAAATGGAGCAAAAAATGGAATTTAACGAAAAAAGGGAAAAACAAAGAAATGTGATAACTAAAGGTATCAGAACTAAACCACAGACAGCTAAGAGAAATGTGGAAAATCTCCTAAACATCAAATTAAAGATACAAGCAGAGATACAAGAAGTAACGCTAATCCCCACAAAGAACCAAATACCTTGTAATTGCGAAATTCAGAAACATTGAGGACAAGAGAAAGATTATGAAGGAAAAGAAAATATTAAAAGGCACAGAAATCTACATAGATGAAGACAGAGACTTACAATGAACACAAAATCCAAAGCAAAATACATGGCTTAGCAGAAACAGAAAAAAACAAAGGCAAAAAAGTTAAAATAGGCTTCAAAAAACTTAAGATGGAGGAGCAACTCTGGAAATGGGACAATAACGCAAGAGACTTATATATGGAAGAAGAAGAAGATAGCTCCACGCTTTCAAAAAACTAATAAAAAATAACGGTCTGGCAGAACAAAAGATAACAAATAAAGCAAAGGAAATGGACATTGAAAATGAGAAAAATAAATACTACAAAAAGGAAAAACGTAAAAGAGGGAAAGAAAACATACTTAAAATCGGGACATGGAATATTCAAACAATGTTAGCGGTAGGGAAAGTACAAGAAATACTGAGGGACATGAAGAGATATAAAGTTGAATGTTTAGCGCTTCAGGAAAGGTGAAGGCGAAATTATAAAGAAAGATTTTACACTGTACTACGCCGGAGAAAAGAAAACGGGCAGAAATTGAACGGGTTTCATGGTTTGAGGGAAAACTAAAGACAAAGTAATACACTTCAAAGCAATAAACGGAAGAATATCCTTCCTAAGAATAAAGAATAAACAAGCTAACATAAGTAAAGAAGAGAAGTCAGAATTCTATAACAAAGTGGAGACAACTTGCGAAGACATACACAGAAACGATATATTGATAATAATAGGCGATTTCAATGCTAAGATTGGAAAAGAAGAGTACAACACAGAGGTAGCAGGAAAAGCAACCATCCACGAAACTACGAATGACAACGGAAAGAAATTGTGTAACCTAGCCTCAACTACAAATACATATATAATGAGTACAAGATTCATACATAAAAAAGAGCATAAAATAACCTGGATGTTACCCGACATAACAGATGACAACCAACTAGATCACATGTTAATCTCAAAAAAATGGAAAAGCATTACACAAGACGTAAGATGATACAGAGGAGCCAACGCCGATACCGACCATATACTGATAATAGGAACAATAAAAAGAAAAATACTTAAAAATGTGTAAAGTAACAAAAGAAGAAATGTCTGGAATACTAGAAACTAAACACGGAAGAAATAAAAAAATAATTCAATACAGCAATTGAAAACAAACTGAAAAGACAAGCAAAGGCGGAGGTAGAGACAGAATGGAACAATATAAAGACGGTAATACTAGAAGCAGCAGAAAGAATATTAAGACCTATGAAAACCAGCAAACCAAAGGAGTGGTTCGACGAAGAATGCCAAAGCAGAAGCAAAGAAAAAATGAACGCAAGACAAAAATGGCTACAAACACAAAGAGAAGAGGAGAGAGATAAATACAAAATAATAAAACAAGAAGCTACGAAGCTGTACACATAGAAAAAATCAGCCTGGATCGACGAGCAGATGCATATGCCGGAAGAAAATAATAAGGACAACAGCAAACTTTTTCAACATATTAAAAAACAGCTTAGTAAAAAAAGAAGCAAACCCAAAATCGAGAAAAGCGATTGGAAGAAACACTTCTCAAAGTTATACAACAGTACTTTGGAAATAAAGGAATATGAAGAGATAAGTGACGATAGGGACACCGAGGAAGAAGTACCGACATACGATGAGTTTATAGAAGTAGTAGTAAAACAACTAAAATTAAATAAAGCAGCAAGGCCAGACGCAATCAATTATGAACTAATTAAAAGTGGCGGAGAAGTGCTACAAAAAAGGATATATAAGTTAATAGCAGATATTTGGGAGAAGAGAGGCTACCGATAGATTGGAGAAACGGTTTAATAATAATAATTTTCAAAAAACACAACGTGCAATAACTACAGACCCATTATGCTGCTAAACACAACATACAAAATACTAACAACAATAGTAAGAAACAGCAAATAGACTGACTAAATACACAGAGAACGGACTAGGACAATATCAACAAGGATACAGAAAAGGGAAATCAACGATCGACGCAATTCATATGCTGACACAAATTATAGAGAAAGGATACGAATACGACATCGAACTACACATGGTCTTTATGTAGATTTCAGGCACGCATTCGATAGTGTAGACAGACACCAACTTATAACGGAAATGAAAAATATGGGCATACAGGCAAAACTAATTAGGTTAACTAAAATCACAATGGAAAAGTCAATGGCAAAAGTAACGACAAAAAAAGGGGGACAGAATATATCAATATAAATGTAGGAGTAAGACAGGAAGATTGTCTACAACCCTATTTAATATTGCCTTAGATGCCTGAAGCTTAGCTCAAGTTATTGGATATGCAGACGATCTAGCATTATTAATAATAATAATAATAATAATAATAATAGCTTTATTTCCACCAAAGTATACAAGTATAAATTAATAAAATAAAAAAAGAGGAAACAAAACAAGATTTTGTGGGAATCTTAAGGTGAAGTCCCAGTATAGGAGTTGAACTCTGTACTGATCAATACTTAACCTTACATAGCAAGAGTTTAAAACCATACAAAAACCATACAAAACCTAATGCCTAAGCCTAAACTAACATATATTCTGTGTCGGCAGTAACCAAAAGTGAACTATAATACAATGCAATAAACAAATAGCAGAGCTTGCATCCGGATACACGTACAAAAAAAGAAAAAAAAAGAAAAATGGTTACTTAATTAACTGTTCAGTGAATATGTGATTGAAAGTGTGTTTTTTAAAACTATGAATTGACAGGCTTTTGAGGGAGAAAGGGATAGAATTATAGATCTTGCCGATAGTGTACGAAAAGGACCGTTCAAAAAGAACAGTACGATGCCGTGGAACGGTAATGAGCCCGCGATGTCTTAAATTAATGTTAAGTATATCTCTACGGAAACGAATTTTTTTATGTAAATAGATTGGTTTCTTCGATAATATTATTTTATGAAATAAGCAAGCCGACTGAAATCTATAACGATTATTAATATTTAGCCACCGTACTTCAGCGAGTTTGTGTGATATATGCTGAAACCTACGAATACCAAAAATGAATCTAAGACAAGAATTCTTAAGTGTTTGTAAACGTTTTTATCGGTAGAATTTATACTAGCACCATATATTGGAAGGCAATAGTTTAACTGCGATAAAATTATAGCATTATAGAGTATGGTTTTAATTTCCTTTGACAAATAACGCCTGTGTGGATATAAGAGCTTAAGTCCCATATATACTTTTTTGATACAAGCCGTAACGTGATCTTTATAACGAAAAGAATTGTCAATTACTAAACCGAGATCTTTAGCTTTATCAACAACAGGCAAGAGCAAGAGATAAGCGAGCCCTGGAACAAACATTTCAAGAACTAGCAAGAGAAACTGAAAAAAGAGGTTTGAACATTAACACAGAAAAAACAAAATACCTCATTTGTTCAAGAAACCAGCACAACACTATAGAACTGAAGATAAACGACTACAAGCCACAGAGAGTGGAATATTTCAAATACTTAGGAGTGACAGTAAGCGATAAAAATAACAGAAGCTCAGAGATAAATGAAAGAGTGAAATCAGGAAACAGAGCATACTGGAAGTACTATAAACTACTAAAGAACAAGCACATCAGAAAAAGTACCAAGATAAAAATCTACAAAGCAGTAATCAGGCCAGTTATAACATACGTAGCAGAAACCATGTGCATTACTGAAAGAGATTTTGAAAAGCTACGAGTATTAGAGAGAAAATATTAAGAAAGGTATTTGGACCTAAGAAATACAAGGAGAAGACGCACCACTTATGAATTATGAAATTAGAGATCTCATGGAGGGAGAAGACATTGTTAAAGTAATAAAAGCACAAAGATTAAAATGGTTCGGGCATATTCAGAGAAGAGATCCCGATTCTACTATAAGGAAAATATCAGACTGGAAGCCCATGGAAACCAGACCGAGAGAAAGACCGAAGTTAAGGTGGCGATTTAGTTGCGAAAATCCGACGATCTTAAAATTTACTTAGTAAGTGGTGCTCTCTCGTCTTGAAAAGCATGCACCTCAAATGTAGGGTGTTAGGTTTGCAACCAGTCTAAATGAATGTGTCAGCGGCACAATTTTAAACACTTGTGATGGTCAGGACGTTGCCGGCTAATCGCACATGTCAATGTTTTGGCTAGCTTCTTATCGATCGATAAAAATTTAAGCGACCACACGCCCGATGTGAATCGTTGCAGTCTGGTGAACTTGGGGTTGGAGTTTATATAATTAGCAAGGATTATAACAGTTTATTCCAAACTAATTTGTTTTACGTTGTTTTAGTATTTTATTAGGGTAGTTGTTATGACATTCATATTATTTTGTACCTATTATAACTTTAGCAATAGCTGTGTTCTTTCTACATTTGGCAGATCAGTAAAATTTGACATTAGTTTCGTTGAGTTATTTCAGTTGTGACTAGGGTGACCACCTTTAAATTTATACAAACACTGAGATCCTTTGTGAGTAAAAAAATATTTTCTTCAATTAGAAATACAAAATGTTTATAGAAAACAAAAAACAAGCCCATAAAACAATGTTCTTATTTCTTACTATTAATCGTTAGCAAATATAATACAGGGTGTAACCAAATACGTCACAAATTGGCCAACAAATTTCATACTCGTATAAGCATAGTTTCAATTCTCAACCTTTACGGAGATACTAATGAGGGGGGGGGGCGGTTAAAATGAGGTTTATATCATTTCACTGTAAATTGGAAAAGGATATTCAAATGAAAATTGGCAAATCTTTTCTACCAGTAGAAGACTTATTTATGAAATGCTTTTTAATTTTTACGTACGCCTTTAAGAGATTAAAATTAGCAACTCGTATAAATGTTTTTATTAAAAATTCTTAACGGGAAAAAAATTGGTTAACAAAATTTATTGGAAAACCTGTTTTACTTAAAAATGTTTTAGGTCGTTTTAATTTTTTCTTAAAACTTATAGTTTTTTATAAAACAAATACATTATGAGTTGCCAATTGCAACACCATAAAGCGATAAACATTTTTTTAACTTCTATTGGCAGAAAATATCTCCTTGACAAGTGTCAAAATATATGTATGTATACTTACTTTTAATATCCTGAATTGTTATGTTTGAGGTATAGATTTATTTATTTTTTAAATATTTTTCTATTTTGTTTTTTGTTTGTTTAAATACGAGTATTGTTAGTACTTTTGTGATTTAAATTACTAAAAATATAAATAGTATAGGCATTTGCATTTCTTTGTCATTTTTGTAAAATACTCCCTCAATCATTAATGATTTTTTATTTTGTAATAACGAAACTAAGAGATAGAGTAACAAGGTTATCACATCACCATGACACACACCTCATAAAATTGTTGCTGCGCAAGCACAAAAGGCGCGCTCCAACTTTGTATCCCGAATCCGTGGCAAGTTGAGCATTGTACCACCAGATGCAAGCGCATAAAGTACCAGCCTCTACATCGCAAGGTAAAATGAGGTTATCGATAATACATACATACACACATCTTCGTTCAATAGAGACGACGAGTACGACCGAAAGCAAGGTGGCAAGACATACTTCTCCAACCTGGCCCAGAGCTGTGACCTCAATCACACTGTATTTACTATCAATCTTGTATTGTCAATAAAGTAGTATAATAAAAGATATTTTTTGTCAATATTTGAATGTTTTGATATCTGTTTAGGCAAATATAACATTATAGGAAGTACGGAGTGATTTTTTAAAAACTCAATTGCAGCAGGCCCTGGATAGCTTGAATCAGTTGGCAATGCTGAAATGTATTGTTGGTGAGACTGTAAGTCTATGTCAAATACAAGGTTAGCAGGTTAGGTTTTGCGTCAGTCTGTGTCAAAACTGACGCAACACTTAACCTGTTAACCTCGAATTTGACATAGACTTACAGTGTCACCAACATTACATTTCAGTATTGGCAACTGATTCAGGCTATCCAGGGCCTGCTGCAATTGAGTTTTTAAAAAATCGCTCGGAGTAAATTTGGTTGTAAACGGTATAACATTTACCAATATATAGCAATAAAATTTGTTAACAGTGTCTGCTTTTTTGTAAGGTGTTAATTTAACAAAGCGATCCCGGTTTGCGGTTGAATGTCAGTACAAATGATAAATGGCTACAAAATCGTCGAATTTTACAACGCAGACGATTGCCATTTATAAATTAGCAGATGATACCAGCCAATATTTGTCTTTCTATCAGTCGGTTTGGCTTATATTTAGCATGCATACTAAAACAAGTCGTCTAATGGGCCAAACCACGGTGGCAAAAAAAGTTCAGATTAAGTACGGTTTAATTACTGGTACTTATAGAATTTGTTATATTTATTTACCTTTGTTATTACTCGTAGTTTGTTTCATAGGTAACGTGATAATTGCTATAATAATAGTCGATTAAAGAAAATTTTAAAATCGCTACAGCCTCAGTAACGAAAGCATATCGGACATATGTTTTTATAAATTTTTTTACTCAAAATGGCCTCCCCTATCACTGGTTACCGTTTGGCACACATGTCATAAATCACCCTGTATATATAAGTAGAGATCAAACCCCCATGTTTTTCCATTATTATTACATTCATCATCAAACCTGATGTTTAGAATATTTTCTATATGTACGTACCGTTCCTCCACCAGTTTCGAAATAATTGTTGGTAGTAGGTCAACTGCATTAGACGTTCTTGCTGTTGTTTTTTTATAGAAACCTGGAATTTAACTAAGTTTACATTTGGTGTTAGATATATTTAGTATGCAAGCGTGACAGTAGAAAAAAATGTCTTGCCGATACGCCATTGGCAGCGCTTGCAAAAATGTTGTAAATACTAGCCTATTAATAATTAAAAATAAGTATAAAAGATTACAGAAGTAATTTTGTGTTAATTTGGATTATTTTTTTATATAAATTACTTACGAAACAAACTATTATCTTACGTTGTTCATTTTAAACCGAAACCGTTTCATTTCTAAATCTTTTACCGGGGACGGTGTTCGGAAAGTTTAGGTATCAATATAATTATGACATCATACTATATCCGTTGTGGATAAACAACATAAACATATTTAAATTCATTAATTAAAAATGCCTTGACGTAGACTCCTCATATTTGGCGCAAGTGATTTTCTATCGTTGAATAATGCACGCTCTTAATGGTTTGGAAATCGATACTCAGGGACCGTTGTTGCATCCAATTACTGCTGTATTTTTTACCACAATATTGACCTTCACACTGTACCATTAACGTTTCTAATAATTAAGATAGATTAATTTTATTTATAGATTTTTTGTTTCTTATTTATTCATTGATGTTTTCGATTTCAAGGAAAACAAGCATTTAACTTGTTCTCAAAGATAAAAAAATACTTGAAAAAGCATGTTATCCATAAAACTAATTTATGTTATTGGCGATTTTTTAGAACTGCTTGACCATACGCAAGAATGCTTTTGTTTACGAAAAAAGATTCCCAAAATTCTAAAATTTTTCACGGAAAGAAAATTTTTTTCACGCGTTGTATGTAGAAAACAATTTTTTGTTTGATAATTTGCGCGACGGTGTTACCGCGGTAATGCTAATTGTTGTTTAAAATTTAGGAATCAGGGTGGCTTTATCTTTTTGTCATCATTTGTCTGATTACATTGACAGCAGTGGAAAAAGCACGAGCGATTTTTTCGAGGTAAATTTATTAGGTATTTCTCCACGAGTTCAAGAAAATTGTTGAAGAAAATCGCATAACCGGAAGTATGGTGTTTACTCTTGCGGATTTTCATTTTTTTTTTCAAAAAACGGCTCTAACGATTTGTTTCAAACATTTCATTTTTATTACATTTTTAATGTGTATTGATGTGATTTTCCAGTTGAACACCTCTAAACTGGGTTTCTTTTTTTCTTTCCTTTTTGTTTTTTTTATATAACGTAGTAGATAAGATAAAAACAAATTTTTTAACTAATTATAAAGATCACTGTAAAAGAAAGTTATGTGCGTGTATCACATCAGATTTTTAAACATAAAACTAGATTTACAGTGTCTGAGGAAGTGTCTATTTAGTATTCATTCAGAATTGTTAATGTTCCACTGGCGACTCTTTGATGCATACAAAATGAAAACATCGACAAAAAAAGTTAAATGAACAGCTCCTTAGGGAATAATTAATCACTTACAGATTTGTATTACCACCTGTTAAAAATGTAATTACGAGAACACAGCATTCTAGTTTTTTATTGCAAATTCCGTGTGCATTGTTTATTTTCGGCAGGTATTTCAATTTATTCTTAGCTTGTAAGGACTTTAATAAAATTTGTAAAAAATCAATCTGCAATCAAAACAGATTATTATTAGCCTACTCAGTTTCTTATTACTTATCCGACCGTTTTCCATTATTATAGATTGGTCGTCCTTAGCTTCCGCAGCTGTCGGCCATTCCAATCTTTTTCCTTCAGGCAATGAACTGCATATTACGTAGTATGTAGTTCATTGCCTTCAGGTATCTGTCATTCATACCCTTGCCTATATGCGTCTTCGACTTCGTTCAAGGTTTACCTGTTTTTTCTTGGTGTGTGCCAGTTCAAAATCCACTTCGGCCATCGATCTTCTCCCATTCTCTCTATAAATATGGTCCAGCCAGTACCTTATTAAATAGAAAGATCTCCGGCCTGACGTCAGCGCAGAATGCCGAACGTCGATTGAATTGCATAGGCGCAGAATGTTTGCATAGGTTTATAACTTCATAGATAACTTTCTGTGAAAACGAGGTTACCAGTAGTGAACCGAGCCGTAATCGTAAGCCATTCCATTTTACTTCCTTTTACAATAAAGGAAGTATTGGATTCACCCCAAAAATTCGAAAATTGAGTTTTCAACAGATCTTCACGTTTTAGAGTCCCCTGAACCCAAAAAACGTTTCTTTCATTGGTCTGTCTGTCTATGTGTGTGTCTGTCTGTGTGCCTGTGAACAGAATATCTCAAAAACTAAAAGAGGTATGGCGTTCAAACTTCATATATAATTTTTGTATACTATGTAGATGTGACAGCAAGCTTTTGAAAAAAATCGCATAACCGGAAGTAGGTGTTTACTCTTGTGATTTTTCAGTTTTTTTCGATTTTTTCAAAAACGTCTCTAACGATTTTTTTCAAACTTCATATTTTTACTAAATTTTGAATGTGTATTCATATGAGGTAGGTGATTTTCCAGTTGAATACTTCTAAAATGGGTTTCTTTTTTTCCATTTTTTTTATTAACTCCTATTTTAAATAGAACACCCCGGTATATTATTACATTTTTTAATTTAGCTTAAAATTCTAGAGAAAATTTGTCTCTTCAACTAACGCTCTATTTTGTACCGTTTTTGCAAAATTTGTAATTTTTGAAAATCAAATTTTTGCTAATTATAAGATCACTGTAAAAGGAAGTTGTGTGCGTGTATCACACCAGATTTTTTTTTTTGTATTGAAAAACGAAGTTTCGAACCAAAAAAATAAAATTTTGAATTCTAAACTCCTTATAGGTAGCGCGATATGAACCCAAAAATGTAATATAGCGTATTTTAATCTACACAATAATATGCAACTGGAAATATGGCTTATTTATTTATTAATGCGTATTTAATTTGCTACCCTTATTTCTTTTGCTCAATCAGTTATTTATTATACATTTTACCACAATATCTTTTAACCAAAGTGTTGGTTGTCGAATTAATTATAATATTCGCTAGCCTTTCCTCACTAAGACAATGGCACTCACGAAAATTAACTAACCCGTTTCGGTAGGGAATTTCAGAACCAGCTGCGACATAAACTTTCGCTTGTTATGAAAACTTAAAATTTGTTCTTCAAAACAATCAAGTGATTGATTGAATATAAAATGATGCAAGAAAACTAACTGGATTACAGAATTATGTAGGTACATGCAAGCCTTCACGGTTTAAATTCCTGATTAAAACTGGAATTGCCTTCTACCACTACTTTATCCATGGGCAATACTTCCCTTATAATATATAATTTACGAGATATAACGATATAAGCCAAAACAATTGCAGTAAAATTTTGTTTAAGGGAGACTTTTCTTTATTTTTAAATAAATAACATATTTAATAAGTAAAACGTTTCACCATTTTTGATGGCTTCATCAGTTAAATTTGCAATTATGATTAAAATGTTTACATTTCTGAAGCAAAGAAATATAGGTTAGCGAAAATATTTAAAATTTCTTGATACTTACGAATTACTGATCAAATACCATTGACTTTTTTTTAATATTCCTAATTTTTCTCTTTGTGGACTGCTTTTTTATCAGGGTTTTATGCAAAGGATGTTTTAGAAGTTTTGTCAATAAGATATTTAAATTTATTCATTTATTTTACTTTTTATTTTTCTACAGGTTTTTCTTATTCTGTTCGATTAAGTTATTATACTCTATTTGGTGATTTTAATTGTTCTATCTTGCATCATCTTAGTGATAATGAGTTAATCATATTAAAGGGGATTGATTTTTTAGTAGTATTTGGGGGGAGAATATTGATTTGGGTTATGTTTCCTACTCCTTATTTTATTTGTTTGCCTGATCTTATAATAGTTTTAGTGCTTATTGGGCTTGGAAATATTTTTGGTTTTAAATGTTCCAAGTTTATATTAAATTCTAGTCTTAAGGCTATAAAGTTTATAACTTCAAGGTTATTTTTATTATATGTGAAATCTTCCTTTTTTTCTACTTTTAGTGTTCACTACTATCC
This sequence comes from Agriotes lineatus, assembly GCA_940337035.1. Classification (NCBI taxonomy): domain Eukaryota; kingdom Metazoa; phylum Arthropoda; class Insecta; order Coleoptera; family Elateridae; genus Agriotes; species Agriotes lineatus. The sequence goes on along the minus strand of CALNHX010000061.1, from coordinate 316,780 downwards.
GGTTTTAGTTGGTGAAGTATATTATAAAAAGTTTGATCACAGTTGATGAGAGTTTTTTTTTGGAAGGCACAATATTTATTTCAATAGGAGGACTGATTCTTAATTTTTTCACATTTTGTTTAATAATAACTTAAAAAAATATATATCTTTGCTTGCTGTATGGGTTGTATATTTACTTATTTTTTATACTTTAATAGCTTGATATTGCATGATATTGAAGATATTAAGGAGATTTTTGTTTTATTTTAAACTATATAAATGTATTAGGAATATTAATGGAGTTTCACCGCTAAAAATTAAAGTTAGAAGATTTTTCGTATACCTTATATTTCTTTAATTGAAGAAATTATCCTATTGATATCATTAACAGTGATATACCTTTATTTTGGTTTAAATTAAAATTCTTAAATAAGAGTGACCATTCAATTCCCCTGTCATCTGTCACAAAATGACCAATAAAAATCCAGAAGTTGACGTTTCTTGACCACTCAAAAAATATCAGAGGATATACGAGGGGAACTAGAAAAGTTATCTACCTAACTACGAAACGAATTACATACGGTTTTTTAAATAATTTTATTTTTCAATATAATCTCCCCCACCTTCAACGCACTTATGTCATTTGTCCTTCAAAGAGTTAATGCCCGGTGAAAAAAAAGATTCTTTTTGGGTCTCAAAATAGTCCTTGACTGCCTCCTTCAAATATCGTCTGCTTCAAAACGACGCCCTCTGAGATTCTTTTTTAGGTTTCTGAATAGATAGAAGTCGGACGGTGCCAGATCCGGACTATAAGGTGGATGGTTTAACTCAATAAAGCGGCATTCCTGCAGAATTGGTTTGATTTTGGCGGTCTTATGCACGGTCGCGTTGTCATGAAGAATGAGCGATTCAGCTTGCGATAAATTTGGACGTTCTTTGACAATAGCTGTACGCAGCTTTTTGGGGGTGTTACCATAAACCTCTGCAGTGATTGTAGAGCCTTTAGGCATATATTCAATCAAAAGAATACCTTGCATGTCCCAAAAGATGGTTGCCATGAGTTTTCCAGCTGAAGATTGCGTGCGGGCCTTCTTTGGGGGAAGAGACCCCTTATGCACCCATTGCATAGACTCTAATTTCGTCTCAGGGTCCCAGTGATGTACCCAAGTCACATCACCAGTCACTATCCGCATTAAGAAGTCGGGGTCCGCTTCCAAAGATTCCAAATTGTTTCTACAAATTTGCTGTCTACCCAGCTTTTGCTCAGGGGACAGCAATCTGGGAACCCACCTTGCTGAAACTTTACTCATGCCCAGTTTGTCGTGCAATATTGTCAAAACGCTAGGTTCGGATATTTCCAATGCTGTAGCAATGGTGAAGACTTTTATACGGCGATTCTCAAGAACCATGGCTTCTACTTTCTTGCACATTTCAACATTTGTCGCTTCTGCAGGTCTTCCACTTCTGGGATCATCTTCTATAGATTCCCGTTCCCACCGAAATTCTTTTGACGAAAATTTAATTGTGAAATATGACGGAGCATCGTCTCCATACACCGCAATCATTCGTTCGCGAATATTTTTCAGATTGTTGCCTTACTTTGTAAGGAATTTTATTACACTTCGATGCTCTAATTTCAAAAGACTCATTTTTAGACACAAAACACTCCACACAATATAAAATTACTGGCGGATATGAATCAAATTTTTCATGCAACAATGAAATACTTGTCACTGTTTGACATTACAAGCTGAAGCTTATCAATTGTTTCTATCATGGCTAGGTAGATAATTTTTCTAGTTCCTCTCGTATCTTCCTAGAAGGTATTCAAGTGACTATTTTAAACAGATGTTGTTTTTATTAGAAAAAATCAATTTTTGTTTTCTGTTACTATAGAAATTGCGTGGTATGTTGCTAGATTTACTGAAAACTAATTTAAAAAAATAGTTTGGTTCATTGAATAGTCCCTCGAATACCATTCTTAGTCAAAGTTAAGTAGATTATTTTAGCGGTGGTATCAGTACTCATATCCATTGCGCTTAGAATCGTACCAAAGCGCAATGGACATTCGTGCTACCACCGCAAAAATAGTAGATATAACTTTGACTACTCAAGGTATTATATCCTGTTTATTTCATTCATATCCATAATAATGGGTAATCACTATGTTTTTTTAAATTTAATTAAAGTACTTCGACTGCATGTGGTCATTAGCACTTGAAACTAATTTACAATTTGATTACATTAAAAGTAGATAGTATATTGGGAGTAGACTATAACAGACCAATCTTCTTTGTTCTTTCGAAAAACTGTATGATAGATGAAGGATATCTGAGTGCTTCCTCGATAGATGGTAGGATTTGGCACTGTCTTCTAATGTCTTGAAATTCTTTACATTGGAGGAGAATATGGTCAACAGTTAACGGAGTATCACAAGAAACACAGTAAGGGCGTTCGATTTTTTTCAGGAGGTATGAATGAGTAAGCCGAGTATGTTCAAGTCTCGCGAGTGTTACTTGATGACGTCTACAGCTGGCTTGACATAATACGTTGTAGCTGTTGACTATACGGATTTCATTAACAGATGTCCACAGATTTCGGATGTTGTCAGTCATACATTTTTTGAAGTAGGTATTTCTTTACGTCGTAATCAGTGGCTTGGTTGAAGTACTTAACATCCTCGGATGATATAGCTTCCTTTGCGTACTTATCTGCCTGTTCGTTACCGACGATTTCTGTATGTGATGGAACCCATAAGAATTTCACAATTTTCATTGATTGAACGATGTTAGCAGTAACCAACTTCTGTATTTGCTGCACTAATGGTTCTTTTGAATATACATTTTGGATATATTCTAAAAGGCACTTTTCGAATTGGAACATAAAAACGTATTTTCCGTCTGGTTGTTTTTGAATCCATTCTACCGCTTTCCAAATAGCCAACGTTTCAGCTGTAAAGATGCTGTTGTACTTGTACATTCGAATTTGAATATTTGTGTCATCAGTCACAACCCCGTTGTCACTTTTTAATGCTTCGGTGTATATATAGGTATAGTGGGGGATTGGGAATTTTTGGCAAAGCTCTTCAAAATTATTACGCACGATTTTATGGCAGGTTTTGTTTGTAGAGGAGAATAAGAGATCAAATGTGGCATGAGGAATATAATGTGTCCAAGAAGGTATATTTGAGAGAGCCTTTGGGACTGTTGAAAGGAATTGTAGATTAAGTTTCAATAGCATTTGTTGGAGTCTGTAGTGGAATGGTTTCGATAATTTAGGTTTCTGGTTGTATGTAGAATGAAATTAATTGTTAAAAATTCCAAAAGAACGTTCGCAGTTAGAGTTAACTCAGCTCTTTCCCAAATAAAACCAATTAGTTGTGGCGTTCCACAGGGAAGCATTATAGGTCCCATATTATTCAACATATACGTCTATGATATACCTGTTATGATGAACTCCACACTAGCGATGTTTGCAGATGACACTGCAATTGCGACACAGAATTAAAATCTCGTAATTGCAGTAAATGAACAACAAAACGCACTAAATAACATCAATTGTTGGCTTAGCAAATGGAAAATAATTATTAATGTAACAAAATGCCAAGTAAAAGTGTTCACACTCAGAAAAATAGGAAATTTACCCAAGATATATGTAAATCAGAAATAATTCCAATGGGATCCTAGAGACGCCGCTGTCAAATATCTTGGTGTATACTTAGATACCAGATGGGGATGGGGATACCGCATTAATAAAAAACTTAACGAGTGTCACGCAAGATTAATGCTTCTATATCCTCTGATAAATCGAAAATCTCACTTGCACCTAGATTGTGCCCTTTTAATGTATAAATCAATCTTGAGGCCAATTCTAACTTACGCGTGCTTAGTGTGGGGTAACACAACAAAAACAAACTTAAACAAGCTACAGGTTGTGCTAAATAAAATTTTACGCATAGCAGCAAATTCCCCATGGTTTGTGCGTAATAGTCAACTCCACCACGAACTGGGCATACCAGCCATCCTTGAACACATAAACAAAGTGAGAACCAAATTTTTTGTGAACATTAACCTGTGTCCAAGTGCAGTGCATTATAACCTTGGGAGAAAAGACATACATGTAAGACTGAAAAGAAAATTGCCCCAAGACTTAACAGACTAATAGTACTACCGTTGATTGACGTATTATATAAATAGATATTTTAACGCTGTAATTCATATTAGTTACAGAGGTTTAGTCCTCCAAAACTATTTATATACAGTCATATTGTAAATTATTGTAAAATAACTGTGTATAGCATAAGAAAGTGCTGATCCGGTTCAAATAAATTTAAAAACAAAACAACGCTCCAAAACGTCCAGCGAACTTCCGCTCAAACAGTCCACCAAATCGCCGAGACGGCACAATTAATTACATCACACTTGTTAACACGAAAACGAAATTCTGACTAAAGCCGCCGCCGTCCGCGGGAAACGCGGGCGGCGGAGAAAGATTCCTACACGACTCTCTTAGTTCACAGCTCAACGGGAATTAATTTCGAAACATGCAGGCAGCTCAATGATCACCCCCCGCATCAGAAAAATGCATCTCTTTTCAGCAGCAAACCGACTGAATTTTCCGTCTCGCTATTGCGCCATGAAGTGAAACGTTACTCAAAGAACCCGGGGAAGTCCCGGTTAACAAAGCACAAAGAAAAAAGTTCCCACACACTTACAATGCCACGTACAGGAATTCCAGGGGCTTAAATATCAAGTTGCAAGGACAATTCTTAAGAACTTTAGGCGCTAAGTCATTGAAAGAAAACATTGGGTTTTAAGGCCTAGTTTCGTTATTGCTTAAGACAAAGAGCTTGCTCAGAATTTATTTCCCTCTCTAATATTTCACAAGGTAGACTAGTATTATTTAGAGAAGAGCATATCACGTGATCGGGGCAGTATACTGAAACCCGTTTAGACGGATAACTTGCTGACTTAGGGAAGTACGTAACGCTCTATAATCATTCCATCATCAAACGTGGCAATGTATTTGTTGTTTGTCCCCAAACAAATCTATGGTTGACCCGTCCGAATGCGTTTTAGTAGACTGCTCCGAGCACGTGACATGTTCTTCTCTAAATAATACAAGAACACGCATATATTCCAAGAATTTTTAGGCGCTGACGCCCGGATGTCGAAACAAATAAGCAATCTGTGCACTGCAAGAAAGTGCTTGCGGGGAAATTCCATACAACGCGAGCCTTTTTAGTTTGTTCAAACGAATTTAAATCTGCCTAGGAGCACAGGGCCGGCCCAAGAAAATGTAGGTAAAACAAACGAAGTCGAGATAACCGAACAAACGTCCCATTTTATAACGATTTTAAGTGGGCAAAAGTGGTTTTTTATTGTGAATACGAGTTTCCTACATAAAATACGAGTGCGAGTAATATTGCAGGTGTAATATTAAGGCGCTGGTGGACTTCAGAAACAAAATTAGTCGAGTGGAAACAAACGATAACCAAAAGAGGTTAACTTATAGAATACTGTGTAGTGCACACGCGCGCGTCGCGAGCAGATAACAAGGTCGTACAAATTCAAATTATTAACGCGGGCGGCAAATTTAAATTTTCCCGCCAGCGGGAATGAGCGGGAATACACCGACGTACAACAGGTCGAACAGTATGGGATCTACAGCAGATTATTTAAACAAAAGAAAGAGACAAGAAGAAGAAGCACAGAGAAAACAAGAGGAAGCACTAGTTTTCGAGAAGAAAATCCGGGTATAAAGAACACCAACACTAACCTCAAATACAGAGCAGCAAAATAAATATTTATCAGTAAGCATGGACAGCCTGGAAAAACTAATAAGGAAAATGGCAACACAGTTAAAAGAAATTAAAGAAGACATTGGTAGCACAAAGGAAGAGGTAAGAAGTGCCAATCAGCAATTGAAAAACTATGGGGAAGAAATAAGATCGCTCAAGGAACAACTAATAAAGAAAGAAGTGGAATGGGATAAAGAAAAAACAAACTACGCAAAGAAATCGAAGCTGTGAAAAATAAATTAAAGAACCACGAAAGAGGCCGTAAGAAAAACAACATAGTTATCAAGGGAGCTAATTTTAATGGTGATAACCAAAAGCAAGAAATCTCTGAATTCTTCCAGAAAGAGATGGGCGTGGTGACCGACATAAAAGAAGTTATTAGAGTGGGAAGGCGAGAACCGAGGATTACCGTAGTAAGATTTAAAACATTTGAGCAAAAAATTGAAGTATTGAAACAGAAATATAAGCTGGGACGGAAAAAAAATATACATTGATAACGATCTAACTACAGATGAACAAAAGGTCCAAGCTGCGATAAAGAAAGTTGCAAGAGAGCAGATGAATAATGGCAAGAATATCAAAGTAGGCTACCGGAAAATGGACATAGATGGAGTTAAGTATGAATGGTCGAACGAAAACGGAGGGAGCTTAAAGCAAATACCAAAAAACTAAAAGTAAAAAGAAAGGATGGACCTAGGATAACGAAAACAAGCATGAAAATTGATTTGATTCTGGAAAATACAAAGAAAAGTAAGCAAATACAAAACCAAAAGTTAATTTTTGCCAGCTGGAATTTAAGAAGCCTAAATAGTGAAGGAGCCTTGAAACAAATAGTAATAGAACTAAGAAGATATAACATAGATCTCATTGCAGTCCAGGAAACAAATATAAAAGGAACGAATCTAGCAGAACTAGAAAAGTATACCTTCCTAAACAGTGGCGGAACACAAAACCGGTTAGGGAATGGTTTCCTAATAAAAAAATCTCTAAGAAAGCACTTAATACAATTTAAAGATATTAGTGACAGACTACGTTATTTAAGGCTGAGAGGTAAATACCGAAAGGTTAGCGTAATCAATGTGCACGCACCAACAGAGGAAGCGGACGATGAGGAAAAAGAAAAAAACTATGAAGCACTAGCCGAAGAGTATGATCAGATACCAAAATATGATATAAAAATGATAGCAGGAGATTTCAATGCCAAGCTATGGCGTGAAGAAAGGAACCAATCAATGGTCGGTAAATACAGCAAACACAAAACAACAAATAAAAACGGACAAGAATTAATTAATTTTGCGGCTGTGAAAAGGATGGTGGTGAGAGCTACATACTTAAAGCATAAAGATATCCACAAAGGAACGTGGAGAATCCTGATGGCAAAACAATTAACCAAGTTGACCACGTGGTCATCGAAGAAAGACACGCTGACTGTTGTAATGTAGCATGCTGTGAGAATGCTTAATTATTTTCAATTAATATCAAGATATCAAAAGGGTATCATGTGATAACAAGTGTAAGAGAATAACGGGTGGCAGTAAATATTAGCAACCATGAGGTTGTTTACAAGAGTTGAAAAGTTTCTATAATTTAAAGAATCTCAGTCAAAATATTCACATTAAAGGTCTAATAATACCTTTAATTATGAGGATATAATTCAAATTTGATACGTGTTAGTAAGAATAGCCTTTTGCATGATCAAATACTGACCAAGGGGTCAATATTATTCTTCACATAGTGAGTTGGAGATTTATAGAAGCCATTTCAAGTGGTCATTGGTGTACAAGCCATCAGTTTAGTGAGTGTTTGGGTGTGGCATGCTGCAATACCGTTTTAAGAAAATATTAAACGGTCAAGTCTGTCTACAACAAGCTTTTATGGGTCCTCATCATCTCCAAGTAGGTGTTTGACGACTTCGATCAGTGTGAAACTGATATTAGAACCACATCGCAAGTACGAGTTCGGCTGTTGAAGGTTAGTGTATTATAGTAACAGTTTGGATACGGCAAATTTAGAATTTAAAACTTGTATTTAGATTTAGAGAATCTTTAGAATATTAAGTTTTCTAAATTATTATTGTGATTTGAGTACTCGACGGTTTCGATCTTTATAATTAGAAATTTATCATTTTGGTCTAGTTATTTTTAAAAAAAGTATTTAACCTCATTTACTGGAACTTTCATTTAATTAAATAATTTTGACAACTTTAATCTGACTATTAATTTGTAATGTCAATTCAAACGTTTAATACACTATAACAGTTAATTAGATTCAAACTCAAGTACTAAGAGTGTGATTTAAATAATCAAATTGATATTTATTTGGTCATTCAAAGTACAATTCATTAATACAGTTTATATTTGACATTAACTCATTCAGCTGGGAAGTAAAGAGAGTCTCAATTGCTAAATAAGCTGGCTAGCCGAGGTATATTTAAACATGACATAATTTCAAAGTCAATTATGAAAGTATGAGATATGTCAATATATGATTTAGTTGAAAGCAACAAGGTAAGTGAGAATTATATATATTATTATTGATATTACTTCTGTGAATTAAGCAAACAGGGTAGATATCATTAGTTTTTATTATACATACAAACTCCTACAAAAGGGGTTGTGTAATAAAATTGTCGCGCAACGTGAGGACCGAAAGGAAGGTGTAATAAATTTAGCTCCACAAAGTGAGGCGCGAAAGATAAACAAATAAGATTGTAAAATAATTGGTATCGATCAACGTGAGGGTTCGAGGCATTTAGAAGAGAGGATACGTATATGAATTTGCGGTCGGGTTTTAGAAAACCAACAAGGAAGTTAAAGAAAATGGATGGACTTCAATTAGAACAGGGTGATAACGTAGTAAATACGGAAGGACGTCAAATGCAAGAAGCTAGTACATTAGTCAGTGCATCAAATGACAGCAACATGATGCGAATGATGCAAGAAATTTTAAATAAAGTATCTGCAGTAGAAAACACAATGTCGAATAATAACCAGGAACTTTTACATAAAGTATCTGCAGTAGAAAACACAATGTCGAATAATAACCAGGAAATTAGATTTGTAGTTGAAGACAGCAATCAAGAGATTGTAAATAAGGTGATTGAGGTGGAAACTGCAATGTCAGAAAAAATCGATACAATTAAAGCAAAATTAAAGACGTTCCAAACAGAAAATGGAAATCTTATAAATAAGTTAAGGGTACAATTAGAACGACAATTGGTACAGAAGGTAACACCTATCGAAAAGGAGGTAGATACCATTAGGTCACAAGTAGAACTGAACAAGGATAATGTTACAAATTTTGAAAACAAATTTGACAGTTATCAAGGTAACGTCAAAAATCAAATTCAGTCATTGAATACCGAGGTGAAAGATATCACAAACTGTTTACAAAATAGCTCAAATAGGGGGAATATCAGTTTTAATGGTGGTATAGTTATGCAAGCAAGTCATGAGAGACCAAAGTTTAACGGGAATAGGCAGGTATTACACCCTATTAAGTTTCTAAAGAAATTGGAAAATTATTTTGATACTATGAAGATTGTAAGTAGTAAAAAGTTACAAGTAGCAATAGAATGTTTAGAACATGAGGTAAACCTTTGGGCTGAAAGTCACTGTACTGAATGGGACAGCTATGAATCTTTTAAAGTTGATTTTATTAACAAGTTTTGGTCGAGAAATATCCAGGAAAAAGCTAGGGCTGAAATTTATATGGAAGTTTTACGAAACACGTGTGGTATTGGATTGCGAGAGTGCAGTATTTAGAACCAAAGATACCTGACGAGATTCTGGTAGAAGCTTTTAGCAAACACTTTCCAATAGACGTACAAACAGCATTAGTAGCTTCGCAAGTGCAAAACGTAGAAGGAATGCTAAAGGTTTTGGAGGGTTTGGAAAATAGACAAACCAATTCAAAATTTGACGTAAGAGAAAAAACGTCAAATTTTCAAACTTCATATCCGTCAAAATTTGGGAATCGCAATGCAAACCAGTTTGAAACAAGAAATAGGATGAACCCAAACAATTACGACCAAAATCAAAATAAAATGTTAAGATTTGACAATAATGTTAGGGGAAGGGAAAATAATAGGAATAGCTATACGATTCAAGCAAGGGGTGATTCACCAGTGTCATTTAAAGCCAGGGATAGATCACCCAATACATCGCAAAACCAGGAAAACTAAAGGACCCGGTACAATTAGCTCCAATTGTTAAAATTCGGGTTTCAAAGGAGCAACAAGAGCATATAAATTTTGTGAAAAATTATTTTCAACAATATAACAAAATTCAAAAAGTTCATAATGTAGTTGATTTGGCATGTGATGTTTCGGAAAAAGAAAAAGAATTAGTAAATCAGGATTTACTTTATTTAAATGTAGAGATTGAAGGTATTAAGCAAGACTTGTTAATAGATACGGGTAGTTCGGTGAGTGTAATGTCGGAAGAAATGTTCGTAAGAATATTAGAACAAAATAATAAAATACCTATCTTACCATCAGTGGGTTTAACAATTCAAGGTGTCACTGGGGGAATTAGAAAAGTCAAAAAGCAGGCATTAATGTTGATAAATATGGGAAGTTCAAAACATAAAATAGTATTTTTAATTATTAATCAATTAAATACTACATCCATTTTAGGCATGGATTGGATGTACAAGGTTAAAACTAATTTGAATTTCAACAGTAAGATAATGAAATTTGTAGATGCAGGACAATGTTATGAAGTTTATTTTAAAAATAATTCTAACCAAGATAAAATTGTATCGAATGAATTGAAGTTAATATCAACAGTTAATTTAAATATACAAGATGAAACAAGGTTTGAGATAAAGGAGATACTATTTGAAAACAACAATGAGTTAAGCGAATCATTACAATTACAAAAAGTGTTAGATTATTTTCGACCTCGTTCAGCTATATTTGCTATTAGTCCAGCTACAGGTTGTTATTAACGAAATTAGTTAAAAATATTCTGCCCGAATTTTTCCTGGATTCGGCCCTGTACTAGTTTATATTCGAATTCATTTTAGCCAGCGTTCAGATGCTCGTGACCGTGAATTCCTTCTTTGATTTCGTATTGCTGACACTGTATATGAGCGCCCCAAATTCTGTGCATCGCTTTTGTGGCCCTTGAAAATAGTTCTCGGAACTACGTCGTTTATGGCAAGCAGCGCCGGTTAGTTTCAAATCTCCGAATTACAGCGATAACGATAAGGCATTCTTTGTTCACTGTTCCATATAGATCGCTTTGAGTCCCAACCTTCAACTTATTTAAATACTGCTCGACGTAGTTAAGCTTCTAAGAATATAACAGCTTCATGTCCCTCTTATAAATTATCGTTTAAAGTTCAGCAGGATGACCTTGTAACTTAATATTTTTGGGATCCGCTGTGTAGCCAGAAATTCCTTCTAGAACGTTCCTTGATGACCAAGCTTGTGTAAAAGAAATAAAAATTGATAACTCCTTAGGGAATGATGCATTTAAAATTAGTGGTTTCGGAGTTCTAAACTCTTTTCCGTCGTGTTCTTCACGTAGAGCCCAATTTGAAATTTCAATCAGTATCCGACACTTACAGAAGTCAGTGTGTAAAGTTTTGCACCCCCCGGCCTTCGGAAGCCGGGGGCTGCGCTGATTTGCGCGAGTGGGTTTTTTTGTTAAGGCAGTTGAGTTCAGCTTAGACTTTTGGACGATTATTTTACCCTTGTTGGGTGTTTTTGAACAAATGCGCGCGGTGGGCGATTAAGTTATCGATATTTCAGTGTTGGCATATAGCCGATTCGTCTCCTTAAGTTGATGTACTTCCCAGGGGGAAGATAGTTGCACCATTTGCAGATCCATTTAGAGACGACATCTTTAAGCTTGTGATTAACGGTTTCCCGTACCTTTGTGGGGAAAAACCTTTTGCGTACTGCATTTTTGAATTACCGACGCTGAGTTTATTGAAGTCGACGGGAGGCCCACCGCGTGTTAATTGTTGTAGTGCCCTGGTTGCATTATTTGCAAAGTCCGATTGAGTCGTGCCATTCTGAAGCCTGGAATAAAATCAACTCTATTGCTCCGATTCTTCCCAAGGAGGGGCCCACATCATTTTAGGCGCCGCTTTGCGCTAAACAACTATCAGGCCCGGCCCCAGCCCTTTCTGTACCTCCACCACGTCTTGCCAAGCTACCCCGAGGACGACGAGTGTATAGCAGAAACTAGCGACGTGCTTACAGCTACCAGGTAGGAGCTATGTATTACACCAATTGTGTTCTTGTGCCTCATTAAGTTGCGACTATATTTGTTATGTGTTTTCCGGGAGTTCGTAACTATTGCGCCCGTTCACTTAAAGCTTAAGCTTATGTTTTGATTTGCTTGTTGTTAACCAGGGGCTTCACCCCTGTTATCTATTTCGTTTTGTCCGTTGTGTAACCACATATTTAGACCATAAGGTAACTTTGCGTGGGTCCCCTTTTATATTCATGTAGGGTGTATCTTTTCTCTTTATTAAGCTTGAATTCACCTCTGGGTGATTACTATCAATGTAAAGATTTGTGTAAACTTTAATTCTTTAAATAATAAAATCATTAAAGTCAATTTGATTATTTGTTGAGTTCTGAACCCCTTCTGGGTCATTAATTAATCCAGTGTGGCAAAGGCCGAATGTAATTTGCAATGTAAAGCTGAAAGTACGCCTTTTTTTTGATAAGCAAGCCCCAAGCCCTGGGCCATTCAGTGTTCTTTTGTTATTCTTTAGTGACGGTGGCCTTGAAGGTAAGTGATTTAACGACAAGGTCACCCGGCTACTCGGAGGAGGCTTGGTAAACAACAGGCTGAGGTATTCAGCAACGTACCTGGAGGACTTCTACATAGGCTACGTGTATTGTTCTTGGTTCTAGACACGTTAGCCACCCCTAATCAGAACCAAGTGGCGCTCAGGCATTTCTTTTTCTGTTAAGCAATCCATCAGGGTAAGTGCCGCCGGTTTTTCCTTGAGCTTTCGAACCACGCCTTCCCGACTGAGTTAAGTGCGAGTAACCGGAGCAACAAAATCTGCTCCAGCACATTAAGATCTGTGTTCATTTTAGTAAAGCCGGCGAACCCTGTAGTTTGTACCCGTTTTTGAACAATCAAGACGACCTATGTCGATATGATGAATTAATACCGTAACAAAAGATTTGAATTTAGTTTTGAAGGATCTAAAAGAAACAAATAATGAAACGCAATACATGAATGTTGAAGGAGTGGAGTTTGAAACAGAACCAACTTTAACAATACATCAATTAAATAAACAATTTAATAAGGAGAAATTATATCTGATACAAGATATATTAGAAGAATATAATGTAATCTTTTCTGGTAAGCCAGGCTTATGTAATCGTTTTATTTGTAAATTAAACATTAAGGATGAAACGGTATTTGTACAAAAATTTTATCCAATTCCTTTTTCAAAAAGAACAGCAGTTGAAAAAGAGATAAAAAGAATGTTAGATTTTGGTATCATTGAACATTCAGATTCACCTTATTCTAATCCCATAGTCGTAGTTACAAAAAAGAATGGGTCGGTACGAATTTGTTTGGATGCTAGAAGGTTGAATACAATATTAGTAGAAGATCGAGAATCACCACCATCAATAGATGAATTACTACAGAAATTTAATGGTGTTAAATTTTTATCATCTTTGGATTTAACTTGTGGTTATTGGCAAATCAGATTGCATGAAACGTCTCGAAAATATACAGCATTCTTAGTAAATGGTCGGAGTTATCAATTTAAAGTTTTACCTTTTGGATTGAATGTATCAATTGCTGTATTCAGTAAATGTTTAGATCATGTTTTGGGTCCAGAAGTATTATCGTTTGCAACGGTGTACGTCAATGATATCCTTTTAGCCTCGAAAACATTAGGTGAACATAGAAGTCAATTAGCTTTGGTTTTGGAGAAACTTAGATTAGCAGGTATGACAGTTAATGCTGATAAAACAGATCTATTGATGGATCACATAAAATTTTTAGGATATGTAATTAGTCCTCAAGGTATTAACGTGGATCCTGATAAAATAAAGACCATTCAAGATTTTAAGTCACCTAAAAGCAAAAAAGAATTACAATCATTTTTGGGAATATGTAATTTTTATAGAAAATTTGTCTGCAACTATGCTTCGTCTGTAGTTAAACTTACTCATCTATTAAAGAAGAATAATAAATGGAAATGGGGAATGGAGGAGCAAGAAGCTTTTCAACAAATAAAAGAAAGATTTATTAAGATAGTAACTCTTTCACATCCAGATTTCAACAAAACATTTTATATAGCAACTGATGCATCGGGTTGTGCATTAGGAGCACATTTGTTTCAAATAAACGAAGATGTTTCAACAGAAAATGTTATTTTTGCTAGTAGAGCATTGCTAGAAGCTGAAAAGAATTATATGACCACTGAGTTAGAACTATTAGCCATAGTGTTTGCTTGCAAAAAATTTAGAACTTATATTTTGGGATATGAAACTATAATTTTAACGGATCATAAAGCTTTAGAATTTTTAAGTAGCTGTAAAGCTTTGAGTGCACGTTTGATGCGATGGAGTATGTATTTGCAAGAATATAAACTCAAAATACAATATTGCAAGAGTAAAGATAATTTAGTAGCTGATTTCTTATCTAGATATGTGTACGGTGATGAAAAGAAATTGAATCCATTACTAGTAGCTTTGACTAGAGAAGTAATTCCAAGAACACAATTACCTAACTTACTTAACAATATAGAAAATGATCAGAACACGGATCAAAATATAATTTGGATAAAGAATGAAATGGTAACGAATGAACAGGGAAAGAGTGATGAATTGAAATTAAATTATAAGATTCATGAAAATATATTGTTTAGAAGAAGCAAAAGAAGTGAAGAATGGTGGTTACTATGTATTCCAGAAAAGTTAGAAAGAGAATTGATAAATGAGTATCATCAAATGTATGGACATTTTGGTATCAAGAAATGTACTGCACTATTAAAAGAAACTTGTTATATTACAAATATAGAACGTAAGGTTCAGAAAATATTAAAATACTGTGATTTATGTCAAAGAACTAAAGTAAGCAACAAAAGTCAGAAAACTCTCATGAGGAACATTGAAGCATTACAACCATTACAAATAGTATCTGTAGATTTGTTTGGTCCTTTACCTAGAGAAAAATATGGAGTTACTTGTATATTTGTAATGAGAGATATATTTACAAAATTTGTTAAACTATATACAATCAAGAAACCAAATACTAAATCATTATTAAATAGAATTTTAAATGATTTTATAATTAATGTAGGTAAGCCAGTTATAATTTTATCAGATCATGGATCACAATTTACAAGCAGATTATGGAAAGAAAAACTTAATAAACAGGGGATACAGTACAGGTATGCTGCTATTTATCACCCACAATCAAATCCAGTACAAAGGATCATGAGAGAATTAGGCAGAATGTTTAGGTGTTATTGTAATATGAAGCATACAAGTTGGCCAAGTTATGTACAACATATAGAAGATTGGTTAAATTGTGTAGAAAGTGATACTACAGGATCAACACCTTATGAATTAATGAAAGGTCATAAACCGACTAGAATCATAGAAAATTTAATCAGATTTCCTGAAAGAATTGACATAACTACAGATCTAAAAATACAGTTAGCACAAGAAGTTTTTTTATCAAAGGCTCAAAGAAGAAAACGAAGACATGATAAGAATGTGGAACGTCCTATAAAATTCATGAGAGGCGATTTAGTATTAGTTCGAAATCACTTACAATCGTCAGTAATAGAAAAAACGATTAAGAAGTTCTTTTTACTATATGAAGGTCCATATGAAGTGGTCAAGGAAGTAGGTGAAAATGCTTATGTTCTAAATTATCCTGGGGAAAATAGGTATAAGTATACCCAAAATGCTTATAATTTAAAGAAGTATTATCATGAGAATAATATCAATAATGTAGTAAATCAGGTTATAGTATATCACA
Organism: Agriotes lineatus; assembly: GCA_940337035.1. Lineage (NCBI taxonomy): Eukaryota > Metazoa > Arthropoda > Insecta > Coleoptera > Elateridae > Agriotes > Agriotes lineatus. Next base: position 301,018 of record CALNHX010000061.1, on the reverse strand, counting down.
ATAATGTAGATAAAAATGTTAATTGGAAAGAAGTTATGTCATGGGGTTACCTTAATAATGATGTAAATACAGAGTAACTTGGTTACCAAAGTTAATTTTAGAATTTTAATATTTTTGAAAGGAGTTAAGGTTAATTGTAAATAATTTAAAATAGACAAATATAAATTTTTACATAAAAGCTCGTTAGAGATCTTTTAAATGAAAAAAATGGGAGGAATAAACTGTAATGTAGCATGCTGTGAGAATGCTTAATTATTTTCAATTAATATCAAGATATCAAAAGGGTATCATGTGATAACAAGTGTAAGAGAATAACGGGTGGCAGTAAATATTAGCAACCAAGAGGTTGTTTACAAGAGTTGAAAAGTTTCTATAATTTAAAGAATCTCAGTCAAAATATTCACATTAAAGGTCTAATAATACCTTTAATTGTGAGGATATAATTGCAATTTGATACGTGTTAGTAAGAATAGCCTTCTGCATGATCAAATACTGACCAAGGGGTCAATATTATTCTTCACATAGTGAGTTGGAGATTTATAGAAGCCATTTCAAGTGGTCATTGGTGTACAAGCCATCAGTTTAGTGAGTGTTTGGGTGTGGCATGCTGCAATACCGTTTTAAGAAAATATTAAACGGTCAAGTCTGTCTACAACAAGCTTTTATGGGTCCTCATCATCTCCAAGTAGGTGTTTGACGACTTCGATCAGTGTGAAACTGATATTAAAACCACATCGCAAGTACGAGTTCGGCTGTTGAAGGTTAGTGTATTATAGTAACAGTTTGGATACGGCAAATTTAGAATTTAAATCTTAGAATATTAAGTTTTCTAAATTAATATTGTGATTTGAGTACTCGACGGTTTCGATCTTTATAATTAGAAATTTATCATTTTGGTCTAGTTATTTTAAAAAAAAGTATTTAACCTCATTTACTGGAACTTTCATTTAATTAAATAATTTTGACAACTTTAATCTGACTATTAATTTGTAATGTCAATTCAAACGTTTAATACACTATAACAGTTAATTAGATTCAAACTCAAGTATTAAGAGTGTGATTTAAATAATCAAATTGATATTTATTTGGTCATTCAAAGTACAATTCATTAATACAGTTTATATTTGACATTAACTCATTCAGCTGGGAAGTAAAGAGAGTCTCAATTGCTAAATAAGCTGGCTAGCCGAGGTATATTTAAACATGACATAATTTCAAAGTCAATTATGAAAGTATGAGATATGTCAATATATGATTCAGTTGAAAGCAACAAGGTAAGTGAGAATTATACCGGGTGTCCGTTCTCAAAGTCGAACATAGGCGATTAACATTGTATTGAACGTTTTTGCCGATTCCTGCTCGCCAATTCAACTTACAGGGAAGATAATGGTATCAATGGAAAGATAAAATTATTCCGCATCAAATGATACCAATAATAATATTCAAGATGCGATTTTTATTTTAAAATACTAATTTAAAACTTGGGAAGTTTTAAATATGCCATGCCTTGCTTTTCAAGTTCGATAGCATTTGTCAAAACAAATGGTAATTAGTTGGCGTAAATCAGATATTTTCCGTCAACGTCTGTTAAAATTATCTACACAAAAATGAATTATTTCAATGAAGAACGAGCGAATGCACTAATGTTAATTGCCTATGTTCGACTTTGAGAATGGACACCCGGTATATATTATTATTGATATTACTTCTGTGAATTAAGCAAACAGGGTAGATATCACTAGTTTTTATTATACATAAAAACTCCTACAAAAGGGGTTGTGTAATACTGTGTGGATGACGTTATGAGCTGCAGAGGAGCCGACGTAGGATCGGACCACTTCCTGGTCCGTATTAAATGCACACTACAATTACCGAAAGCAGACGGAAAGAAAACAGTAAAAACAAGCCAGAAAAGGTGGGACAGAGAAGCACTAAAAGGCGAAGAACGAAGAATGCAATTTAATCAGGAAATAGACAAGCAGGTGGAAACAAACAAAGAAACGACAGAACTAGAAGCTGACTGGCAAATAATAAAAGAGGTAGTAACACAAGCTGCTAATAAAAATCAAATACAAACCAAAAAAGGAAGGGATGGTTTGATAAAGAATGCGAGGAAATTCTGGAGGAAAGAAGAAAGGCTAGAGCAAAGATGCTAGGAAACGAGACACCCGAGTTTCAAGAAAAATACAACGAAGTAAGAAGAAGAGTAAAGCAAATCTATAGAAATAAGAAAAGAAAGTTCCAAAAGGAAATGCTAGAACAACTTGAAGAAGCTAATAACAGACAACACACAAGAACCTTTTATAAAAACATTGGATTAGTGAAGAAGGGGTACCAAGCAAAGATAACGATGTGCCTAGAACATGAAGGGAATATAATAGGAGACGAAGCTAAAGTAGTACAAAGATGGCGTCAATATTATGAACACTTGCTTACAAACACAGAACAGGAGCAGGCAACGAACGAGCAAGCAGAAGTTGTTACAAAGAATGAAGGAATATGTCTACCATCAACAGAAGAGGAAATCGAACAGGTCATAAAAAGATTGAAGAACAACAAGAGCAGCGGTAGTGACGATATATGTGCGGAACTAGTAAAATACGGAGGAAACAAATTAACTGAAAGAATCGTAAAACTGATAACGAAAATATGGGCAAACAAAAGAATGCCGATCGAATGGTATGAAGCAATAATAAGTCCAATCTACAAGAAAGAAGACCGTTTAGATTGTGGAAATTACAGACCCATTTCAGTTTTGAATGTAAGCTATAAAATACTAGCAACGCTAATACACAAACGACTTAAGGACAAAGCGGAAAAAGAAATAGGCGAGTACCAATGCGGCTTTCGAAGTAACAGATCAGTGACGGACCAAATCCACACTATACGACAAGCCCAAGAAAAATGCATGAAAAAGGGGATTACAAAACATATGCTATTCATGCTCCCTGAAGAATTAATCGAGCTGATAAAAATGACAATAGCTAACACTGCCAACCAAGTGAAAATTCAAGGTGCATTATCTGAAAAATTCATAGCACAAAGTGGACTATGGCAGGGGGACCCAATTTCGTCAACCCTCTTTAACCTAGTCTTAGAGGTAATAATAAGAAAAAGCGGTATTAAACGAAATAATATACTCAGGAACGCATATCAGTTGGTGGCATATGCAGATGATGTGGCGATTGTGACTCGGATTCAAGAAGAACAAAAATCCTTAGTTAAAAAGTTACAGCTAGAAGCAGCAAAGTACGGGCTAGCAATTAACGAAAGAAAAACAAAATACTTAGTCAGTGGAGTTAACAACCATCAGGAAGTACAGCAACTAAAAATTAAAAGTGATCACAGCAGCAAAAGTTACACTTTTGAACGAGTAGAATCCGTGACATATCTGGGAACGGAGATAACAGGCGATGGAGACCTAACGAATGAAATTGACAAAAGAATAACTAGTGGCTTAAAAAGTGCGGGAGCTCTAAGTAAAGTGTTGTATGTATGTATAATCGATAACCTTGTTTAACCTTTCGGTGTAGAGGCTGGTGCTTTATGTGCTTGCATCTGGCGGTACAATGCTCAACTTGCCCCGGATTCGGGATACAAAGTTGGATCGCGCCTTTTGTGCTTGCACAGCAACCATTGTGTGAGGTGTGTGTGTGTGTGTGTGTGTTTGTATTGTATTGAGAGTGACCTCTTGTGTGTACATCATCGTGTACTGTAACGGCTTCACGTATAGTGACCTCATACACTGGATGTTGTAATTTTTTCTTCGTTTTTATTGTTCTTTACGTCAAATTATAACGTATAGGCAAAACTCTGAATTTAGCCATCTGTGAAGTCACATTCCACAATGGTTCACGTGGAAATCAGCAACTATTGTGACCTCTTTACACAATTTGACTTGTGGCGCCACCTATAAGTACCGAATTAAGGTGGAACTAAAAAACCGCTTGTAGTAGAAGCTGTTGTTATTATTAGGATCACGTATATCACGTATATCAAATAGCAATATAGTACGGCGGGTTCTCTGGATGTTTGGATCGCAGTTTCTACAGCACTTGTTCCATTTCGGCTGCTCCATCGAATAACACAGTATGTGATAATGAGTAAAAGTGTGGGAAACAAGGAAACACTTTAGATGGATGGCCCCACACTCTGCATGCATTCTCAAAGTTAAATCCCGTATATTTGCAGTCTGTATTAAGGTATAATTTTTACTGTCTGACCAAAAATCTTACAACCCTAAAGTTTCATGGTAAAATGTAGATACTGTGTTTTGAAATCCATTAATGGGTGGGCGGAAGTGAGGATTAAATTAATTTTCTACACAGTATCTACAAGAACAGTTTTATTATTTTTTTACGATAGCTACAAGATTTTTTTTTATCAAAAAGATATGCTGGACAACTTAAACAAATACAAAAACAATAAAAATAACCAAAATTTATGAATTACCGCCCTGCACACCAATAACAAACACTCAGAAATTAAAGTTATGTAGGTACGTTGAGTGAGCATGTCTGCAACAAAACACAGTATCTCGTAGATACTGTGTTATACACAGAATTTTGACAAAAAAGTTTGCTCTAAGTGTTTTTTTTTAAACACAGTAACTACCAGATACTGTGTTTTCTTTGGTTCTTTCGAACATTATAATGACTTGCTGTGTTCTGAATTGGAGAACAGAAGAAATTCATGTAGATACTGTGTTTATGGGTAGCTGTAAATAGGTAACCAGTATAGATAGCTCAAATCTGATTAGCTAGAAAGATGCGGGACAACACAGTATCTACATATGAACATTCAGCTCAATTTCACAAAAAATGTTGGATACTGTGTTTTTCGATGGAGCAGCCGATTTCTCTCTGCCCTAGCGCGTATTTAATAATTAAAATATATTTTTAAATTAAACATAACTCAACGAATACCTATTGCAAGAAGGTCTTAAATTTAAATAAAAATATTGAAGTTAAATTTAGAAATTATATTTCAATTATTCGTAAAGTGAATCAACTAGCAATTACTTTTAAATACATTTAAAAAAATATTTTTAAATCCAAAATAAATAAAAATGTTTTTAAAATAAAATTTTTATAAATTGTAATCTAGATTTGGAAATTTAAAATATTGACAATTATTAGAAATTACTTGTAAGGTTAAATAATTTTAAAAAATTAAACAGCTAGAGGTATTTTTAAATCTTATTTTTGAATTCAAAATTATTGAAACTACGTACTAAAAATAATTCCCAAATTTTTAAATCTAAATGATATTTGAAAATGGAAAATATTAAACAAAATTTTATAAATCAAATGTATAATTTTTATTAGTCGACAATGTTAGAAATGTCATTGAAAAGTATAATTTAAAGTTAAAAGTTATTAAAATAGTAGTTAAGTGTAGGCTGTCAGCAATATTTAAATATTGAAGGAAAACCATTTTTTGCGTGCAAGATAAAGTAGTTATAATAATTAATAATGTGAAAAAATTATTTAAAAATTTCAAATCTGAACAATTTTATAAAACAATATACAGTCGCGGCCATAAAAACCGGGACAGTTTTTTTGACCTAATTTTCAAAATGCGAAAAGAAGTGCTGACACTGACAATTTTAATTAACAAATGTCATCAAAGGTCTTTGTTTAGATCTGAATAGTGACTTTTGATGACATTTATTAATTAGAATTGTCAGAGTCAGCATTTCTTTTCGCATTTTGAAAATTAGGCCAAAAAAACTGTCCCGGTTTTATGGCCGCGACTGTATGTATACATTGAGGATCAAAAGGCCTCCTCCCCTTCTGATTTTTAAATGCTTCAAAGTATTGTAAATATACATATCCACATTTCTGCTCGCCGATGAATGTTGCATGAAAGAGGACTCAGGTTTCTTCAATCGATGTCACTTACGACTTGTTTATTTTTGTCTTGGATCATCTGGAGGTTATCATACCTTTCTGTAATATAAATAATATCCTTCAGATATCCCAAAAGAAAAACATCTTGCGGACTCATGTCCGGTGATATAGGTGATATGGTATATGGACATGAGCTCGTACCCACTACTTACCAAATGACTTGCTCAAATATTGCCTCACTGAAACACCATTATGGGCAAGTGCATTATCTTGTTGAAAATAACATATTACTTTTAAATCTAATTGAAGGTTATCCATTCAAGTGTCTTCAATATGATTTCTTAGAAAATGTTGTAATAAATCAATAATTGTATTATTCAAAATACCTTACCAAATATAAATAAAACATTTATATTGATAATTTCTGTCGTTTTTCGGTTGAATAGTAATTACTTATATTTTATATGAAACATTCCATTGTTCGCAAAATTGAACTCGTCTGTACTTTTATTCATCAAACTATATTTACAAAAAAAGTAATGCGACAGAGGCAACTATTTATATCTCTTTTTTAATCATTCTGTATGTATACCTAAAACTAGAAATCGTGGCCAGCCTACGTCTGGCCCGGCCAGCGTAAAGAAACGGTTAACAATAAAAATGCTTGCCAAGGCGGCAGCCAGCCGACGTCCGGCCTTGCCAGCGTTAAAAATACAAATGCGGTCTCGCCATTCTTGCGCGCGCGCCACTTGCTAGCATGCAGGCCGTTCATGCTGCCTGTGCGCGCGCCTGCTTACGTCCGGACGGCCGGCATCGGCTCTTATAATATAAGATTGCTCTTTAACAAGATATTTCACTTACTAGTATTTTTCTTTATTTAATTACAATCGCGATTGCCTTGAAACAATGTACACTTATCAACAGTAACACTATGGGCCGGTTGCAGAAAGAAATGTTAAGTCTGATGTTAGCTAACATCGCGTCAAAGTGAACAAAATCGCATCAAATTTTGTTTACTAATGCATTAGTTACCATAAGCATTTGAGATTTGATTCGTTTTTGTTCACTTTGACGTCGCGTTAGCTAACACCAGACTTAACATTGCTTTCTGCAACCGGCCCTTAATGTTCAGTATTTTAAAGCTGAAATTGTTTTCAACCCAAAAATTAAAAAAGTACGGGATTTTCCTTTTCAAAACCCAAAGTTGATGCAATTTCCTTTTAAACCGGAAGTGCTACAATAACTAAATTGCAGTTTTCGAGTAACCGTAGAAAGTCCTGGCACTTTCCCCATTTAATCTAATGTCTACTTTTAATAATAAAAAAGTTACTAATGGTGGACCAGTTAAGAAAGGCACCTATCAGAAATACATTCTTTTTCTCATTTAAAATGATTCCTGTGATGTTTCTCAATTAATCGCAGACATTACATTTTGTTTTCACAGGTTACTGATTAAAAAAGTTTTTGGTGACTTATTGCTTCGTTTGTCAAGAGATACAGGAAGTACTTTTTTTAAATCGGCAGTGAAGAACGTCAACATCGTCAAATACGAGAAATCGGCAATGAAGTAATCCATTGTTTTACGCCTTTTTGTAGGTGGCGGGGCGGGGCGATAGGTAAACATCAACCCACGTCAACATAACCTAGAAAAGTTAGTTAAAATGTAATTTCCGGATTTCTCGATTTAAAAAAACGTAATGTATCCCTCGGCACTCCTTTTTATCCCTCAGGTGGTTTATTTGCGTTGGCCTCGGCAGCTAAATCCACATTCGTGATAAAAAGCTAAACTACAGTGCCTCTGTATACAAATTCTAAACTATTGTGCAATTCCGTAATAACAAAAAAAAAATAGATAATGTAGGTTGTGCTGACATAGAAATATACGACAAAGGGTAAAAACAAGTACTTATTTCACGTCACCATTGGCAACGTTTTAAAAATTTATGTCATTCTAACATTAGTAATGACAACTAAAACGTTGACATTTTAGTGCAGGATTGTAAAGAACTACATATACGCATTGCAAAAATGAGCGTATTTTACTCGTAATTTATAATTAGAAAAAATTTAACAATATTTACGACTCGTGAAAAAAACATCTACATTTTAGGTTGTTTTTTAAATAACTCTTATGTACAATAGCATCGTAAAGCAGACTTCTTCAAATACCAAACAATTTTCGAGAAGTGTCACTTTACCGCTTTAAAACATGTTTATTTTTGATTGACAATTAAATGGCAGTTGCTAATCATGCAGTTATGGCAATTGCCTTGAATTGTTGTTATTGACCATGCGTTTTGACATTTGTCAAAATGCCTTTGAATCCCTGCTGATTGCTTATAAATGTGATTGTAGATAAAATCTAGTTTACATACTTATACTTGCACGGCAAAATCAAATTGCCAATTGAAAGAAAAAGATGACGCCCAGCTCTTTTTTATATACATACAAATAATAGCTATTAAGGTGCTTTTTTACCCATGAAAACCAAGTTACTAAAATTCTTTTTTGGTAAGAGCGTTTTTGGTTGCGAGAAACTGAAACCCTAATATATTTTAATTCAGTTTGAAATACAGATTTTAACAGAAACTAAAAAATAAAACGTACAATAATTTTGTTTTTTTTAAACAGTTACTGGTTCTTGACATTGGTTGAGTTTCATACTTGCGTTATAAATTCTAAGTAACAAGTGAGCTGCGACAAAATGCCAAGTTCTTTTGAACTATTCAATTCACCTGTCATCTGTCAAAAAGTAACCAATGAAAATCCAGAATTCTGACGTTTCTTGACCAATCAAAAAAATATCAGCGGATATATCTTCCTAGAAGGTATTCAAGTGACTATTTTTAACAAATGCTATTTTTATTAGAAAAAGTCAATATTAGTGTTCTGTTACTATAGAAATTGCGTAGTTTGTTGCTAGATTTACTGAAAACTAATTTGAAAAAGTAGTTTGGTTCATTAAATAGGGGTGGTATTTAACAGTCTACCAAATTTACCTAATCTTTTCGTACAAAAAAATACTTTTGTTTCCCAAAAATACTAAATGCTCACCAAAATTAATAAAATGCATAATCTTGGAGCGACAACCAAATATTGACATCATGCTAGTCTCTTATATTATTTGTTCCTAAAAATAACTTTCGTTGGCTAAAAATGCTAAATGTTCACCAAATTTTATGCCGCATTTAATTCTAACATGATACCCAGATATTTAATTTTCGTCAGTGTCTTATATTATTTAGCAGTTAAAAAAACTATTTGTTTAGCAGAAATACACAATGTTTACTATATTTTATAACACATTCAATTTCAAAAGTATACCCAGATTTATAATTCTTGCCTAAGCCTAAATATCACTTATAAGAAAAATGTATCATGTTTTATTAGGTCTTGTTTATAAATGGCGACATAGAAATAAGTCTGCAGAATTCTTGGAAATAAATCAATACATATACAGTGTGTTTCACTTTTCATGGGGACGGTCATGTATCACAGAAAGTACCCAACCAATTTTGTTCAAATTTGCAAGGAATGTATATACCTTTAGTGCCACCCAGGACACAAGGACACATAAGATACTGCGATGCTCATTTGTTTTCTTAAAACCGACTACCAAAGCTACTTGATCAAAGGGGAATAAAGTGTATAACATTTCTTATTCTAATTCCAAGTAAATTATTTAACAACAATGAAAAAACTTTATGTGTTTGCTATAGCCACACTTTAGAAAAACGAAAACAATTAAAGTAATGTTTAAAACTCAGCTATTATTCGAAAAATGACGAAATAAATGAACAGTATTTTTCAAGTTTGCGTTTTAATATCTTTCTAACGCATAGGAATTTTTGCATGAAAATTTGGCCACAAGGGTTTTCAAAGGCGCGGATTAAGATTATGTTAAAAAATTTGGCCGAAAAAAATCGCTAATATTACTTTGTGAAAAAATAGCCCCTTTTTTTCGTCCTAAGACGGACGCATATGGACCCATTCTTATGTGTCCTTGTGTCCTGGGTGGCACTAAGGGTATATACATTCCTTGCAAATTTGAACAAAATTGGTCGGGTACTTTGTGTGATACATGATCGTCCCCATGAAAAGTGAAACACACTGTATATAAAAATCTAACACAAAATTCACAAAACAAAAATTAAAATTAAACTTATTAAGTCTTTTCGTACGGCAATACACTGGTTACACTCGCTGTAAAAGCTACCAAGCACAGTGTGCGGCTGGAAGCTGAAGCCTTCAGGAAGTTTGTCTGGAAGCGACAAGGAGAGATGCGCGAGCTTATTTCATTTTTGGAGTAACAGAATAATTATTTGATGCACAAGTAGTTTTTCGAGAAAGACTAAATATAAATGGATAACGCGAATATTTATTATGTACAGCACGAGTGCGTAACTTGAGCGTTCTAAATTTGGTGAACATTTAGTAAAATCGGTAGACATATAGAATTTAAAATGTAAGCAATAGTAAAACAGCACGCCACATAGCTATTTTAGTGGTGCTGTTCTCATTTTCTGAAGTATAATCATTTGGGTTGCATTAAGATTTTTTGATGTTCATTAAATTTTTTGGTGGACAGCACTAGGGATGTATGGTTTAATTTGGTGTACATTATATTTGATCCCATTAAATAGTCCCTCGAATACCATTCTTAGTCAAAGTTAAGTAGATTATTTTTGCGGTGGTATCACTACTCATGTCCATTGCGCTTTGGATTAGGACTCGTGCTATCGCACTCGTCCTAATCGTAACAAAGCGCAATGGACATTCGTGACACCACCGCAAAAATAGTCGACATAACTTTGACTACTCATGGTATTATAAGTGAATATATTTATCTGTAATTCCAATGCTTACAAAGAGTAACGAGATCAGGTGATTGTTCACAACAGACAAAACATTGGTGACAGTTTTACTCTTGATTTTTTGGATTCTTCGTTTGTAATCGCTTTGTTGTCACGGGTTGTACTCACCGGCAAAGATGAACTACGCAAACCTAACCGAAGCTGTAAACAACCATAATTATTATTTAGGTTAAACGTTAGATCGGGCAGATTTGCAACCACAATCTTTAGGATACAAATTGAGAAAGAAGTTTTTTTTTTAAATAAGAAATATACGTTTGTCTAACTTGTAGCCTAAATGTAAATCGCATAATGTACATCTTCGGATACTTTCGTGTAGTCCAATCCGTGGAGGTTTACGATAATACAAATGCTGATTCACGTCTTGCACGTAATGTAAACTATTATGTGCTGAACTTAATTCGAGCAATTATAGAATCGTAGTGGTGTGATTTGTAGTTCTGCTACATAAAGCAATCAAGGTAAGTTTTATAAGTGTCTGTTGGATTTTATTGTTATTCAATTAGGTACCAACGCATGTAAATTATATCGTTATTGACATGCTTACTTTTTGCAGTAACATATATACGGCATCTCTAGGGTGACCACTTTTCAATGTATACAAACCCTGAGATCCTTCGTTAAGTTAAAAAAAGGGTCTTTTCAATGTGAAATGCAGAATGTTTATAAGAAACAAAATGCAAGCAAATAACAACCATGTTTTTGTTTAATTTATATTAATGGCCGGCAAAGATGTAACTGAAATACTTGTCCACATCGTACGCCGCGCCGTTATTAACACGGATTGTTTCTGCTTGATCTGCATGTATTCAAAATAAAACATAAACACAGACGGTCACGGGGAATTCGCTATAGTTGCATTGACCCAACTACCGGCTGAAGTACGCTAACATGCAGCTTGTGAAATCGCAAACAGACCATTAAGATAAATAGAAAGAGATATAGGTATCCTACCTTTGATTACAATAAAATTAAAGATTATACGCTAGCGCCTTGCTCGAGATTTATGGTGGCGATTTTATTTTTATTATTATAACCAACTTACGGACTTACGGTGAAGTTAATGTTAGAAGACATTATTACAAAATTAGCATAACCCCGAGAAATTATAACAAAACCCGGAGCCCGGAGATCTGGCGTTGATACCGTAAGACTATGGGTCAGTGGTCACCCTACTCAAATGTCAAATCGTGTTTTTGCTCTTCTTTGCTTTCTAATATGTAGTTTTTAATTTCATCTATTTTTAATTAAATCAATATTATTTAGATTTTCTTTTTTTGCCTTTTCTGTAATCGGTACAAATAGTAGTGGGATAATTTATTTTATTCATAACAACCTTCATAAACAGTCTATGATTCACAAGAGAAATAAACGTGTTTTAATTCACTAGAGAATTAAAAAAGTTTAATTCACTAGAGAATTAAAAACGTTTCAATGCAGAACAACATATTTTTATGATTTCTACAAATATTTACATTCAATGATTCTTTCTATTTTTAGTGTGTAATATATAATTACTACAATTTAGATCAAATCGACGATGAATGGGCAAATTTATATATTAATTTGAATATGTTTAAATTTTTTATTCAAAATTTCGTCAAAATTGAATAAAAACATATATACGCCACGTGAATTAAACATTTATTAACTCAAAGATATGATCTCACTCGCACTACGTGCCCGTGAGCTCAACATCTTTTCGTGAATAAACATGTTTAATTCACTTGGTGTATAATATTTATAATTTGGATTTGTAATTGGGAACTATGCGACTATGCCTGTTGAGAAAATAAATATATATTATTATTATTAATAAAATATAAATACAGTGTTTTCCGTTTGCTTTTCACCATGTATCAATTATGTTTCACTTTATCTCAAATGCTTTTTCCTATTGTCAACACTTGTCATTATTGACAAATGGGAATTACATTTGACAACTAGTGAAACACAATTGATACATGGTGAAAAGCAATCGGAAAACCCTGTATGCAGTGATTATTAACCACATATAGTTACTAATTACTTTTTCACTTGTTACCGATGATGAGTCAAGTAATAATGGTGTTTTCCCTTGCCAAAACCCAGTAAACAGGCTGAAATCATATTTTCAAACGTAACTTAAGGTTAATAAATTATTAAACAATTTTTTTTCCGGCAACCTTATTAAAAAATTTGCCTTACTATGTTGACATCTTTAGGTTATGGCTCCCATCTTTAATTTGGGCTACAATTAAATGTCAAAATATCTTTAAACATAACACTCAGAAGTATTTACAATGCTTCTTTCTCTCTAGATGAATTTCCACAACATATATCTTCACATCATCAGAAGGCAGTTTCATCTGCGAAAAAATCTTCTGTTAAAAAGCCATGGCGTTGTGAAGAAGAATAGCTTGTCTTGAAGTGCGTTGGATCTCTAATTAAACACTATTCACTACCTGGAAACTGGAAAGACGGCTTGCGAAGACTGTATCAGCCAAAATCCCATTTTGGAAGGAATACAATTGACTGATATAAAGTTTTACATTAAAGATAATTTACCTAAAATAAAAGGAAAGTAGTTTTAAAATGCTCTTTGTAGTTTGCAAAAAGCATGAGGATTTATAAAGTGTGATTTTAAAGAAGGATCGACCACCGCTACGCCTGTTTAATTAAAGTATGGGTAAAATCCAAAAGTGTTATTTTAAAATTTGCTTTTAATCGATTATTTAATGTATTTTGTGTTCTTTAGGACCCACCGTATACTATTTTCTAATATTTGCGAGGTATGATCTAAAACTTTTATCCTCTACAGGGCTGTGGAACTTTTTAAGATTTATTTTATGTTGGCAGTAACGAGTGAAGGTACTTAATAGTATATCCTAGACAATTTTGTCAGAATCACTTAACTTTTACAGAATGTTTAATACTGAACACAATGTGGACCTGCGTATGGAAAATGGAGGAAATCACTTTGAACATCTGTATTTATTTTTGTTTATGTATTCAATAAAAATTTTTGAATTTGTTAAAATAACATTATTCATATAACCTTAAATTGTCAGATGTAAAATGCCAACGTCACTTTCACTGCCAAGGGCTGCTAACATAAGAATAAGAAATACCTTTACATCCCTCTACGGTATTTATTTTGAGTTTAAATGTTTTGCTTCTAAATGTTTGTAAATTATCTTTGTATTTTGAAAGAGAGCATGGTGTCAGAGGGAACATAAAACATGAAGATGTATAACGTGTGGTTTTAAAGAAGAGTCGACTACCGCTACGCCTGTTTAATTAAAATATAAGTAAAGTCCAGATGTACCGAATTCTTTTTTAAAACTTGCTTTTAATCAATTAATTAATATCTATTATAAAATCACCCTTACTTTGTGTTGCTTAGGACCCACTGTATACTACTTTCTAATATTTGCGAGGTATGATCTAAAACTTTTATCCTCTACAGGGCTGTGGAACTTTTTAAGATTTATTTTATGTTGGCAGTAACGAGTGAAGGTACTTAATACTATAACCTAGACAATTTTGTCAGAATCACTTAACTTTTACAGAATGTTTAATACTGAACACAATGTGGACCTGCGTATGGAAAATGGAGGAAATCACTTTGAACATCTGTATTTATTTTTGTTTATGTATTCAATAAAAATTTTTGAATTTGTTAAAATAACATTATTCATATAACCTTAAATTGTCAGATGTAAAATGCCAACGTCACTTTCACTGCCAAGGGCTGCTAACATAAGAATAAGAAATACCTTTACATCCCTCTACGGTATTTATTTTGAGTTTAAATGTTTTGCTTCTAAATGTTTGTAAATTATCTTTGTATTTTGAAAGAGAGCATGGTGTCAGAGGGAACATAAAACATGAAGATGTATAACGTGTGGTTTTAAAGAAGAGTCGACTACCGCTACGCCTGTTTAATTAAAATATAAGTAAAGTCCAGATGTACCGAATTCTTTTTTAAAACTTGCTTTTAATCAATTAATTAATATCTATTATAAAATCACCCTTACTTTGTGTTGCTTAGGACCCACTGTATACTACTTTCTAATATGTATGAGATACCTATTTTTATATGTAGTGTCGTTATTTTGTACTACAGAAATGTATGGTTCATTTGTTTAAATATAGGTATTTTTTCTACTTTCTAATTAAACCAAATAAGAATATAAACTTCATTTTATTTGCTAACTGATAGGCAGAAATTAATTGGTACAATTCATAGCTCTCCAGCAAAATTAAAACATCAAAAAATTTTTAGCCAAACCTTTATACTTGTAAAATTTATATCTGCAGAGTTTCTATAACAAAGTTGCAAGCTTCAGGTAGCACTCTTCTTTGAGCAAAAAATATGATAAAACTGTCATCATTTACCCTGTATCTGTTGGGTCTCATTTTTTTCAAGGGCAAAGCCTGAGCTATGTGCAAATTACTTTTATCTATTTCTGAGTTAAAACAAATAAACCAAATTTTATTTGGTTAAGGTGTTCACCCTATATATGTTGGGTTCAAAATCTGCCCTTTTTCGGCAAGGGTAAAACCTGAGCTATGTAAAAATATTACTTTCATTTAAGTAGTGGTTCTTGATGTTACAACAAAAATAGGCAGAAGTTAATTTTTGTAGGTGCTCACCTTGTATACATTTTGTTTTTGAAGTATACGGGCAACAGACAGGCAGGCCGACAGACGGAATTGATAAAACCTGTTTTTTGTCATCTAGAGGCCCTGAAACGTGAAGATTTGGAAAAACATCAAAGGGTGATTTTGTTGCGATTACAATAGCTACTCCTTTGCCTCTTAGAGGAGGAAAGTAAAAACTAAAAAAAAATGCTATAACTGTTCGATTTGGTTATGGGGGTTTAAAAAATATTCGTACTACTGAAAAGTTAATCTGGTCTCGAATATTCGAGAATTCAATTAATCTCGCTCTTATCGAATATTCGAGATCGATAGATGCCAATCTCGATCTCGAATTTCGAAACGAAATCGAAAATTAGCTCGTCTCGGTGGCACTACCACTAAGAGGCCGATTCTATGACATTTTTATATTGGTTTTTAAAATATGATTGAAAATCTATCGAGATCGACAATTTGGTTAATCTCTTCTTGAATATTCGAGAATTTGATTAATCTCGTCTCGAAAATTCAGAGATCGAGAAATTTATGTCTCGATCTTGAATATCGAGAGACGATGAGACGAGATCCAGAATTTTCTAGTCTCAGAGACATCATAAATGCATAGTAGTTGCATAGTAGTTACCTCGTTCTTGAAGTGACATATTGTTGAAAAAGCGAAAAAAATCTTATGGTGACAAACAATCTACCGAGTGTTTCACTTAAGGTGCGAACATAGGGAACTAGCATGGGAAATCGTATACCGGTTCACGGTTATGCATATTCCTGGTCATAGTGGTACTAAATTAAAGAGAATAATTTTCCGCGTCGTTTAGTATTAAAAATGTATTGGATAATGTAAATTGTGCATAAAAGTGTTAATTTTAAAATTTAGATATTCCCAAATATTCATTAGAATACTCAACATTATTATTCATAGTAATTAGTTAAATACGTGAATTAATAACTAACAGCAAATAACATGTATTTTGGCAGAAACAAATTTGATCATGGCTGGTCTGTTTTTTGTGAATAAAATGCAAAATATTTATTACAGTTTTTAAGCTGTTTCTATCTTAAAGAAGCAACAAATCCAAGTAAAGTGGTATCAAATTAAACGCATTTTTTTTTCTTTCGATTGATATCGCTATCAATCCTATCACTTCAAGCGGCAAGCAGGAATCTGCATAACATATACGATTTAACATGCTTTCCCCTATCTTCACTTTTAAAAATTCAATTTTTGTATAAGGGCTCAAACATACGTAATTTATCTTAACGAGGGCATTTAAAATAATTATCTTATAGAATTTAATCCTATTTCTACTGTTAAAAGAACAAAGAAATTGAGTAATTTCGGTTATATAAATGCATTTAATAGGTCATCAGTTTCTTCATGAAAAGAAAA
This sequence comes from Agriotes lineatus, assembly GCA_940337035.1. NCBI lineage: Eukaryota > Metazoa > Arthropoda > Insecta > Coleoptera > Elateridae > Agriotes > Agriotes lineatus. Next base: position 284,264 of record CALNHX010000061.1, on the reverse strand, counting down.
TCGTCTGTAACTGTCTGGTTAAATGTACAACTGAGGTTTTTGCAATTTCAAACATTCTAATGATGACCTTTCAGCTTAGCATACCTGGCATACTTGTGACATATTTTGCACAAATTTTGCCTATTTCTTATGATTATGACCTCCGTTACACAGCTTCTCGGTTTACTAAGACTGAGACATCACTTTTACACAATTTAAGTGTCCTATAATTGTGACATCAACTTACACATTCCTGGCTGCACCGTACTAGTGACCTCGGATGTCATTTTCACAGTCGACTTAATTTGCTGTGCATCAGAGTGTGTATTAAAACCATAATTATATCACTTAATTGTGTGTCGTTTACTACCGATAAAACCGTTGTGGCCACTTTCCATGGTGTAGATGGGGATGTCACAGTATACGCAGTACGTGTATGCGTGTGTGTGTGTGTGTGTTATGTTAACCTTATTACTCTATCTCTTAGGTCTGTGGTTCTGAGTAGAGCACAGTTAATTTGGTGCCCAACTGTGAATGGTCTCACCGAGCCCGGTTCAAATCGCAAGGCTGCGGAAAATTCCGGCCCTCGCGGGATTCCAACCGAGGACTTGCATAATGCAAGGTAAGCGCTTATCCATGTGCGCTACTCTGCTTCTTTAAGTAAAGTGTTAAGGTCAAAAAATAATTCCCTCACAACTAAAGTGAAAATATACAAAACAATTATAAGACCTGCAGTAACCTTTGGGGGAGAAACCTGGTTACCACGACAAAAGGACAAATCAAAATTATACGTGTTTGAAAGAAATATATTAAGACGTATCTACGGAGGAATAAAAGAAGATGGACTCTGGAGAAGGAGAACAAACAAAGAGCTATACGCAAAATACCGTAAACCTGACATCGTAAATGTAATAAAACAAAATCGTTTGAATTGGTTAGAACACATAATAAGAATGGGAGAAACAAGAATACCTCGACAACTGCTTTACCAACAGCCGGAAGGAACGAACAGAAGGGGAAGACCTAAAATACAGTGGTTAAAGTGCATAGAAGAAGACCTGAAAGAGTTAAAAGTGAATAACTGGGAGGCTGAAGCTGAAGACAGGAAAAAGTGGAAAGAAATTTCTCAAAAAGCCCTGGGCCTTAAAGGCCTGTTGTGCTAATATATATGTATATATAGTATATTGTGTATATATGGTTTATCGTATATAATTATATGATGTTCAGCGTCATAATGGAATATCCAATTTTTCAAACCATCTAACTGCGTCAGCTGTTACTTCATATAAGTCGGCTGGTATTTCTTGGAAAGCTCGAAGATCGCAATCATGGGCAATGTGACCCATAGACTGAATTGGTGCTCCGCAGTCACATCCTGGGGAAGGTACCGTTCCCCAGCGGTGGAGACATTTCGCATTTCTACCATGGTTTGTCCGAATACGGTTTAAAATGCGCCATTGGCGGCGTGGGAGTAAAAAGCCAGACGGGCGTTTTGTGGGGTTTTCTATTGCCTTTTTCAGTTGGGGTATTATTCTTTGCCCACTCTTCCATCCAGGCGAGATCGATATTAAAACCTTTTGTCGATAGTTGCTCTGCTAGTCTTAGCGGTGGGTGACGAGATTTTAATCTTGTGTGGGTAGATGCGTCGAGGTACTCATGAATCAGAAGTTGGGGATTCGCTAGTAGTTTAGCGTACTTATTGACAGGAATTTGCTTTCTACGCAGGTGAGCTGCAGGTATAGTACTTAATGTGGGTAGCCAATGTAAGGGTGTTGATCCAATTGCCCAAGTTATGATGCATTGACTAATGTTAAGCTGCTTGTCGATTCTATGAGTACGTAAGTTATTTATCCAAACCGGTGCACAATATTCGGCTGCGGAGTACACTAATCCCATGGTTGCGGTTCGAAGAACATCTGGAGATGCTCCCCACGTAGTTCCGACTAGTTTTTGGATAATATTGTTATGTGTGATTAGTTTTTAAGATAACTTTGTTAGGTGCTCCCGGTAAGATACAGTTCTATCGACGGTTATTCCTAGGTATTTCGGGTTAACATTTTGTGTCAACAATCGATCTTCCATAGTAATGGTAACTTTTGAATGCGCTTTCCTGTTATCTAAATAGAAGCAGGATACCTCCGTCTTACTGGTGTGGAGAGAGTGTTTAGGTCTGCGCTAAGCGTTGCCGCTGTTGCTGGTATGGATTTATCCTGTGTAGCTATAGCTATATCGTCTGCATAGACAAACTTCTTGGCAACCAGAATCGGTAAGTCGCTTATGTAGATGTTGAATAAGAGCGGTGATGGTACGGAGCCTTGGGGTAGTCCATTATTCAACAAACAAGGTTTACCTAAAGAATTATGTATATGAACAAACACGAAGGACGCGGTTACTGAGACAATTATTGATGAGAGTAAGTAACTTCTTGCATGGTACTAAGCGAAAGAGTTTATATAGCATGCCGTGTCGCCAAACAGTGTCGTAGGCTGCACTGAGGTCGATAAAAGCGGCTGATGTTTTTTGGTCCTTTTGGAAACCTGCTTCTATGTATGCCGTGAGAGCTAGCACCTGATCTACGCAGCTACGCCCTGTTCTGAACCCTGCTTGATCGATAGGGAGTTGAGGATCAACTATTGGGTTTAAACGGTTGTGTGTGTGGATTATAGACCGTTAAATAAAATTACTATTGGAAATGTGTATCCTATGCTGAATATTGAGGAGCAATTAAACAAATTTTTTGATAAAATGTACTTTATAAGCTTGGACTGTAGCCAGGGGTTTCACCAAATTTCGGTGTCAGCTAATTCTATTTCTAAAACTGTGTTTATAACGCCAGATGGGCATTACGAATACTGCAAGATGCCTATGGTCTTGTCAATGTGTATCCGTATTTCAACGTTTCATTGATAGAGCAATTGGTAACCTACAACATGATTAGGTACTTGTTTATATGTATGATTTGGTGTTGCCAGCTTCGTCTGTTTAAGAGGGTTTTTAGCTACTTAAGCGAGTATTGCATTTGTTGAACATAACAGGTTTAAAATTAAATATACGAAAATGCCCTTTCTTAAAAACAACAATTAATTATTTAGGGAATGAGATTAGCTCTCTTGGTATATCTCCAGGAGTATACATGACAGCCGCAATTGATAAATTCAAACGCCCGTCGAATGTACACGAAATTCGTCAATTTCTAGGGCGTGGCGGGTATTTTAGAAAATTTATTAGGGGGTTTGCTACCATAGCTTTTTCGTTAACGGAGCTTACAAAAAAGGACACCTTTTGGTCTTGGGAGGAAGCACAAGAACAGGCATTATACATTTAAAAGGGGCTTTAATTACTATTAAAAAATCGATAAAGGACGCAATACAAACGTGTACCCCTGAAAAAGAAGTACTTAAAAAACACACTTGATCTCGAGCGAGACATTAAACCTAATCGAGCAAAGAAGAAGGATCAATAACGCAAACTCGTCCAACGAGGAGAAGAGAAGAAATATGAAACGTATCAACAACCTTATCAAGAAACGATGTAAAAGAGATAAGAACGAACACATAAAGAATATATGGATACAAATAGAACAACATGAGAACATAAGATATCTCACTAGGGAATTCAAACCGCGCACACAAATAATACAGGACAAGAATGAAATTATCATCACGGATGAAGTTCCAATCGCTGAAGTATGGAGACAAAATTGTGCAACATTGTATAAGAGGGATGACCATCCAACTCACAGAAATGGTACCACATTACATAATAAAGAACCAGATACATTAAAATCGGAGATTGAGAGGGCAATACGAATTCTTAAAAATAGAAAGGCTCTGGGTGTGGATGGCACTACAGCAGAAACCCTGAAAGCTACGGGCGAATTTGGTATTGAAATGATTTATTCGTTGTGCTCCTAAGCATGAAACACGGGACATTGACCAAAAGAGTGGAGCGAGTCTATCTTCGTTACAATACATAAAAAAAGGAGCCCAACAATTTGCAACAATTACAGAACGGTGGCTATAATTCCCCATGCGAGCAAAGTTCTACTTCACATTGTTAATGAAAGAATGAAGTCTTTTCTACTACCACAAATTTCGGATGAACAGAGAGGTTTTATACCAGGGAAGGGAACAAGAGAGCAAATTCTCAATCTCCGCCAAATTATAGAGAAATCAAAATATCCCTTTGTTTTGTAGATTACACAAAGGCATTTGACTCAGTGAAATGGTCCTTGCTGTGGAAAATCTTAATAGAAATGGGCACCCCTGAACATCTGGTGCACATGATAAAGAATCTATATGATGGAAGTAGGGCCAAAGTCAGAGTGGGCAGAACATTATCCAATACTCTAGAGGTTTGTGCTGGCGTACGACAGGGATGCATTTTAGCGTCGTTCCTTTATAACATATTCAGTTAATATATCATGAGACAAGTATTTGACAAATGGGAAGGAGGTGTATCAATCGGAGGGAAGAAACATAGTAATCTAAGTTATGCCGATGACACTCTATCATTGGTGAAGATGACGAAGAACTAACAGATATCATAACAAGACTAAAAAATCAATGTAAAGATTACTGACTTAAGGTCAATTAGGCTAAAACCAAAGTCATGATAATTGACCGGTTTAATAACAATCCTGATATCAAAAAATTAGCGGGTTTTATGTAGTAGACAAGTTCGTGTATCTGGGATCGCTAATAACTAGTAATGGCGACTGCAGTGAAAAAATTAGAAGGAGACTTGCAATGGCAAGGTCGGCGACGACTAAACTCACAAAAATCTGGAAATATCAAAACATCACAAAAGCAGTAAAAATAAGACTAGTAAATAGCTTAGTATTTTCAATAGCCACGTACGCGTCCGATACTTGGACACTGAAAACAGTAGACCGGAAAAGAACAGAAGCCTTCGAACTTTGGGTATATAGACGTGCCCTTCGAGTGTCATGGATGGAACATAGAACTAACATATCCATACTAAAAGAACTAAGCATTAAAAACAGATTACTAAAACAACTAAACAAAACATACTTAAGGTACTTCGGTCATATAGCCAAAGATGGAAAACTTGATAGTTGAGGGTGTAATGTTACTGTGTGTATGCCAGAATGATTGGAGGCTAACACAGAACATTCAATTGTAAATTCTATTTTGTTTACGTCTATTAGTAAATACAAATGAGTTGACTTTTCACTAGAGAATGCGACTACTCTTTGACTACTAGACATGCGTAACTAATAACTACGCATGCGTGGGTATCGCATGGTCTACGCTAGTGGTATCACTACATCCCCCCTTTTAAGCAAAGAAATGTAAATTCAAGAACAACAATCATTAAATGCAAACAATAGAATCATTGAATAATTTTAACTACATTTGATTTAATAGTAGATTATGTTATTAGGAGTAAAAGTGATACTTTATGTGGCGAAGCTGAAGTTTATTTAGCCGAACGTTAGTGAGGCAAATAATTCAGCTAAGCCATATAAAGTCACTTTTACTCCGAATAACATATACTATTTTATCCGCAAACGTATTCAGATAAATTTCATTAATATAAATTTAAAAAAAACGGATGCATCGGCCGGGAATCGAACGCGTGACAGGCGAGCACTCTACCCCTGCGCCAATCTTGATTGTTTAAATAAACTATAATGATATATGAACATACTGAATCACCCGAGCTAATAGCACACGGCCACAGCAGCTGTCACACCATAACCCACGGCGACAGATGCTTCGCTCCGCCGCTTAAAGGATTTTCTCACGTTTTTCCTGAATCACTCGAAAACCGCGGCTTCTAGCGAAAAAGTGCTGATGTACAAAATTAAACTACATGAAATTCCCTACAAAAAAGGTTCTATTTAATTTTTCTCTAGGAAAAATAGTTTGCGAGATGCAAGAGATGGAAAAATCGTGGATTATTAAAAATAGTGTTTTAATGGTATAAAATTAATGTTTAATGTTAAATGAACTTAGAACCAGGCCCGGATTAAAGGGGGGGCCCGAGGGGCCCGGGCCCTGGGCCACCCACCAAGAGTGGGCCTCCCACCAATATAGGGGTAAATATCACAAAACAGGAAAAATACATGTCTCTTTGCTGTGAACTGTTTATAATGATAGGGAACATTTAACAAAAGTTTCCATACATTCTATCTTACTTCTCTAGCTTGATATGAAATGTAATAATCAAACTTTATATTTTAAATAAGTTAAAATTATTTAAAGTCAAAAAGTTATTGTTCTGGTGAACTGGCCTGTTCTTCCAACAACATAGTAATGCACATCAAATTTAGTTACAATGGCTGATAATTTACTAATTTACACCCGTTATAATTATTCAGTAATAATGTATTAAGGGCCAATGATTTTGCCAGTAAAAATGTTTTACGAAAGTGTTTTGTTTTGGCAATGGCACAAGACAAACTAACTTGATCAAATTTGTCATAGTTTGTCGAGGGGCATTGCCAAAAAACAACAAATCTTGAGTAAAACATTTTCCAAGCAAAATCATGAGCCCGAAATACATTTTGTGGACTATTTCCCAAGTATCGGTTCATTTTGACATTTATACTGATGCACAATGACAGTTTTAAATGACGTTTTTGAAATGTCATCTTGATTAAAACAACAAATTTAGTGGTTGTCATGGATATAAGTGGTAAAAAAACTGATAAAATCCCAAGAGAAAATTTTGATTTTTTTTGCACTGTAAAAGCACGTGATTGGTTGAATTTCAAAAAATCATGGCATTTGATTGGCTAATAACAGATGCGGGAAATAGTCACTAAAAATGACGTTTTATAATTCAGCGTGTTAAAAGTTAAATCAGCTGATTACTTTTAGCACATGTGTTATAAAGTAAACAGTTGGTGTTGAATTTAGAATTTCTAACTGGAAGTGAGGTTGTAAAGTTATTCTAGTTACTTCTTCCGTTAGAGATAAATTGTTTTTAAATAATTAAAGCATTATGTAATAAATAAAGTAAAATGTGTACATTTATAATTACCTTTGATAAGTAACTTTGACAGCTACTCGCTGCAGAAACAGTCATCTGCGCGTCAAGGCCATCTCTCAAACTCGTGCTAAGTGTTTATGCACGTGACATGTTATGAAACGAAGCCGAAGGCATAAACATCCACGTTTAGCACTTGTTGCACAAATAGCTATTTTAATGAAAAAATTGAATAATCTTAACTGAATTTATCTGTGTAAATAAATTTTGTAAATAAACCTTTGTGCGTTTAATTTCGTGTTTTTGCATTACATATTGCAACACCTCAAAACAATGGGCCTCCCACCAAAATGGGCCCCGGCCCAACCACATCTTAAATCCGGCCCTGCTTAGAACTAGCAAACAAACTACATTATTTATTAAAAACAAACATTTTATCTTGAATGTGCACATTTCAAAAATCAACAATTGAATCATCATCGTCAGCATCATCTTGCAGATCGAGTAACGGTGCGCCTTTCGTACACATACGATGGCACGTGCTGCACACCATGGAGCATGGAATGCCGGATTTTCGGCATCCACATCGTTCCATAACACCTAGGTGGCCTACTTCTGTGGCAGAGGGACCTCTGGACCTCATCAGATGGTGGGGTAGCTGAGGCTGAGGTGATACATTTGATACCTCCCATGCTGTGAAAAGTATTCCAACCATCGGTAGTGGAAACATCGAAATCTGCATTGTCGAATACATATTGACAGAATGTTACACTTGGGGTAGGCTCTTCAATGTGGTAGACAGTTCATAGCTCCAGCTGTTGAGCTTCGTGATAAGTTGCACTGAACCCCAAACCAGCAAGTAGATTCACCAAGTTTTTTGATCCAAACTTTCTGTGAATGAACAGAGCGACAGCATGTAGAATAAGAGATATGAAAATTCGAGGGCGAATGGCAGTGATGAGGACATGGGATATATGTCAGCTTCTTTTCAATTTTCGGTTTTACCCTTCTTTTGATGAAATGCAGTCCATGACGATACGGAGTATACGAGATACCATTTCCTCAGCCCCTCTACACAATTTATCACAAGGTGGCAAAACAGAATTGTCATACGCCATTGACTCAATATCTTCCCAGATTATTGCAGCAGCTGCTTTTACCATCCTCTCCCGTTCTGATTGTTCGGATTTGCATCTCGAAGAATACCACATATGATTCAAATTTTTTTCACCTGCACTACGAAAGCACATAACAGTTTTTCTTGTGCGAATTGTGTTGAAAACAATGTGGTCTCCATATTTTTCTCTCATTTCCTCCTTGATTGTCTTTATATGAAGTATTGTTTCCGAAACTTGTTCTAACAATTCGTCCAAGGAGAACTGGCAGTCGTCATTCCTTTCTATGTAATTGAATGTCTCCTTCATTGATGCAGAAATTTTTTCATCCTCGGGGCGTCCTCTTTTTCTCGATGTAGGTGTAGATCCTCAACTGGGCAGATACGTCTTAGGATGGTGTCTCCCTATTCATCCTTTCTTTCCTGAGCACGAACTGTAATTGTATTGTCGAAACTGAAGGATCGAACATTGTAAACTTTTCGCCGCAAATGTTGGGTTTTTTTCTTTTGTTTGTCATGAAATTCTTCGTCAATAGCTTCCGCACAAAACAGACAGTTAGTTTTAAAATCAAATTTCACTTCAGCTGAACGCAAATGCGGGACACTATGTGACGTTGAAGGCTGTTGCTCTGAAAGAGCTTTAATTGAGTCATCTCTGGTGTACTCTTTTCTGCAAGATTCATGAACAACACGTGTTTCTTGTTCCTGAAACCTTCAGCTTTCCCATCTTGTCTTAAATCACTTGCATTCACCAATCCACGTATCCCTTTATCACCAATGTTACATAGATGACTGACAATATCACACTCACAAATTAAACACTTCTCAGCCATTGTCTATAGGTACCTACTTTAGGTAAAAAACTCACTTAATAACTGCAAATAAGTACTCACATAATAAACTGAAAATAACTCAACTATATAAACACGAGCGCAGTAAAGTAAGGCGCGTGCTGGCACGCCGGGCTACCGGGCATTTCCTGGTAAGCCCTGAGTCGTTGGGCCCTGGGACCTGGAACTATTCTTATAATAGTTTGTTCTTTCAAAAATATAAATTATCAAATTGAAGATCACTTTCGTTTGACCACATTAGTACTGTCGTGATGGACCAAATTATAGTCAGTATAGAGAGCAGATTTGTGGATTATTTTATGGTGATTTAGAATGCTTCGATCCTCCTAGATTTACTGAAATTAGCTAAAGTGTGCCGATAAACTCCTTCAGCAGAATTTGTGAAGTTATTCCAGCCCTCGACAAAAAAAATGAAGAAAACGTTACTTACGTTTGCCAAACTGTGGCCGCAGTTATCAAAAAAAAAAAAATTTCAAAACCTTGATGAGACATCTAAAGCTTAAGACTATGATCAAATGAACAAGGACAAGAAAGTGAAGAAAATTTTGACATTGACATTGAAAATTAAATTCTTTCGGAAGATCCGGTCCCCGCCCATAGCTATCATAGTAGATGCTGTTTTCGCAATGTGAAGTGCAGTATTTGTGTACCGTGTCTATTTGTAGTTTTGTGCAAGTATAATAATTTATATTGTATTGTATTCAATGTGTGTGCTAGACTCAGATGCCAAATTCGTCCAATTTCCAAAATAAATTTAGACAATACAGCAATTGAGCAAATTAATTCGGCAATTGAGCGAATTTAGATTTTACGCAGTTCCCGGGCTGAGTATTTTATTTCGGCAATTGAGCGAATTCGGCATCTACGTCTAATCTATACAAGTTTCTTTTCACTATCCTACTCAAGCAGATATCTTCTAAAAGTTTATTTTCTAAACTGAAATTATTAAAAACTCGTTTATTTGTTCCTCACTTGTAAACATCAATTTATTAAGTCACTGTATTCACCTTGAAAATGTTTCTTAACTGGCTAGCCAGTAAATTTTTTACTGGCTAGCCAGTAAAATTTTACAAGCGTGCTCATAGATAAATGATAGCGTGCAAAGCCAGAGTTGTCTTTCTTAGTATGTGTCATATTGATGAATTTAGTTGCTTGTCAGTTTGACATTTTGAATAAATGGTAAATTTATAGTTATTTACAAGTGAGGAACAAATAAAATATTCAACAATACACTCAAGGTAACAGGTTTTACTGGCTCAAGAAGGCGACTGGCTCGCCTGCGGCTCGCTAGTCATATCCTTCTATTTGCCAGTAAAAACCGTCTTACCAAGCTAGTAATTTTAAATACTATTACGCAGCTGTAAGAACATTGGTAACTCTGCGCTGCTTGTCAAGTTCCACCAAAGCAATTTAATGTCAAATTTCTTTCTGTTACACAATAGACGTTAAACTTATAAACTCGATTTTTTTCGATTTTAGCAGTCGAACATAAAGCTTTATATACGACGAGTACATAATCTGACTTTATTTCATTTAAGAATTATAATCTTGTTTATTGGCCGTCGACAGCGGAAGTAATATGGCTGTTATGGCTTGACAGCCTATAACAATGCTAAGCAGTATAACAAACACCAAAAATGTAGTATATCAACACCAGCAATCTAAATGGAAACCATAGTACACATAAAATTCACAGTGCCAGCACAACAATGACGCAGTAGTCTGTAGCCAAAATACTGAATCCTTCAACTGTGTCTTTTATGAAAACCAAAATAAAATAAAATGTTGTAATTATGTACCAGGTGCATAATCACGGTTATAGCCAACGAGAAATTTGCTGCTCTTTGTATCGCGCTTTAAATCATTCCTCGTGCTATAATCTATTAATTCTGCTCTTAATACATTAATAACTATTATTGACCTCGTTCACAAAACTAGCTCTGCCATAAAATGGACTCGTCAAATAATGTACTAGGTATATAAATAACTATTACCCAACACCTACTGATATTAAGAATATTGCTATGGTTATTTCAAATAAAGCAAGTTCTTCATTAGTCAGTCACTAGTGAGAGAAAAATATAGAAATCGAGGAGAAATAATTATTATAGGTATATAACTAATTCACAGCTGGTTTGTAATTTTTAAATGTTATTAATAGCATATCAAATGTCATGTTAGTGTAAAAAAAATCAGAAATAATGAGTTAAAGAGATTTAAGAGAGGTGTTAAGTCAAAAAATTGTATTGCACTATCTCTACGGGCGTTGTGGTTAAACTTTTTCTTTCGTGGCTAATATTCCACAGCCCACACTTATATTATATATGACTATTATTTTTTAATACAATTTACTCATCATGTTTTGAGTTTTGTTACCCTACCCAATTCTACAAAACCAATTAATATTTAAAATATATTTCTCGACTTAGTTCTGTTGACTTTAAAGAATGTATAACCTTGAAAAAAAATGTTTTTTTTCGCGGGTATTTTTGAGGGGCCTTTCCCAAAATTTCAATGGCCGGGCCCTTTGTACAGTCCCAGCACGGGCCTGAGTAAAGTTATTGGTCGACTCACATAAGATAACTGGACGCGTACGCACGTGTTGCCGTTGGGGAGGTAGGGATGGTATAATAGGCGGGGGGAGCGCACAAAGGAGAGAGGTATTTGACCTTATTCCAATCGGCCACCCACCTTCCCTCACGCATCTCTATGTACAGATATTTAATATTCCATCTGAACCCACTTTGTTTAACATTAAACACTAATTTTATACCATTAAAACACTATTGTGTAGATGAACCCTTTTTCGCTAGAAGCCGCGGTTTTCGAGTTACCTATTCAAGAAAAACGTGAAAAAAATACCTTTATCTACGACAGTGTGTAAAATTGCCTTTTAGTTGGCAGTTTTAAGTTCGTAAAACGACTGTTTAATAACATGTTTTCATTAGTTTACATGGTCAGTAGTAACGTGTTTAAAACATTTCATTGGGCACGTTGTCAGTAGCAACGTGTTTTAAAATTTTTAAAACACGCAAAATTACGACCGGTTGCTGGTAATCCTAATTTACATTTAATATTTTTTTTTTATTTACCGTGTTTTCTAGATTCTATCGTAGATAAAATATTGTACGATACACATGCGTAAAGCATCTTTAGTCACTCGCGGGGTTTAAAACGCTCGCACACTCGCGTTTTAACTTTACCCCACTCGTGCCTAAAGAGTAGCTTTACGCACTTGTATCGTAATAGTTATTTACTATACAAGTGGGATAACAGCATCATTAATATACGTGTGTGTAAGTTACAAACGAGTGCGTAGCACGAGTTATGTAAGCACACAAGTAGATTAATGATGCATTATCACACATGTATTGTACAAAATTTTATCTACCGACTGCCTAAAATTGAGAAAAGTGCATTAAGAGAAATGTCAGATCTGTCATTTTCAAAAATATTTTAGTAGGCAAATGTCATTATGTCATTCATTTGACACTATTTCAGTTACGTAATGAAGTCATTACACAACTCAGTTGCGTAATGAAACCATTACATAACTGAGTGGTGTAATGAGCTTCATTACCTAACTGAAATAGTGTCAAATGAGTGACGTAATGCGTTACTTATCCCACTGGAGTGGATAAAATTCCTATTAAACGCTCCCCTCCCCCCCCCCCCGCGCTCTCCACCCACCGGTCAGGATTTTTAGTACAAACATTTGCGACTACACGAATTATTTCCTCTATTCGACCTTTTTTGGTCTTCGTTGACGGGACTAATGAAAACGCGAGTGCCACAGTTACAGCCTATTGTTGGTGGATTCTTGATTGTTGTGGAACCGCTGATCACATTTTCTCGCGAAATGTACTGCGCATAGCCAAACTTTGGTTTTTGTGTCTGTAGTATACTCATGGCAGTTTGGCAATAATAAGGGGTTTTGTGGTTTTAACTTTACTTGTTACGATCCGTGTTTTAATGTTGATATTAGGCATTTGTGAAACTTAAACCGTGACATATTTACCTTCTGACAATCGTTGGTGAGAAAATCGTTAAAGGAGTTCGTTTCAAGTATTTCAGACCATACCTGCAGTATATATATAATATAACCTAAAATACGTAAAACTTCACGTTTACAGGCGGTGTGTTTGGTATGTATCACAATATAGTGTGGCTGCCGGCATATGCAACCTATTGAAACGCCAGTAATAAACTGATCGGTCTCTCTGTACGCATAAAATACATTTATTTTCATTGTTCTACTCAATTTATGTATCGTTATATTCCTCAATTTTAACTATAAATATTATAAGTTATTCGTTTTCGCTTACAGTTCCATTTAATTTTAATTTGTAAAAAACTTAAACTTCTTTATGTTGCGTTTGCTGCCGGGCACACTGTATAACATTACAATATTCTTAAATGTCAAATAATATTTCGGTAAGTAAATGACCAGCAAGCATGTAATATGAATTTCTTTTCTTCTTTCAGAACCTGGACGAAACACCCAAGTGTAGCATCCGATGAAATAGGGACCAGATGTCTTTTCTGATTCTGTAGATTTACGTCGCAGGCTTCAGGTATAAATTTAATCAATTGTCACCTGAACATGGGAAACGATCGTTAGCAGTCAAAAAATGTTTCACTCGCTCAAAGATGTGCAGTAATGTATATTTTAATATTGGTTTTCCTAAAGTTGTTTATAAACCGATTAATTGTAATTCTTAAAATAACTTATTGATTACCTACTATCGTTGATAGTTGATCTACCTTTTTTAGTTACTTACGGATTCGATACTACACATAGTTTGTTTCGTAAATGTTTCTTCCTTGAACCTAAATAAACTTACATCTCATGGTAATATATTATTTGCATGTATATAATAATTAAACGTTTTTTATTGCAGTATATCTTGCATGGTGCAAGTTACGTTTCTACAAAATACATATATACTAACTTACATAAAGATTTGATATGTAATAAAATTTTTGCTTTGAATAAGATTTGCTACAATTTTGCAAAATGCCCTGATATTTAAAATTAACAAACTTTTATCAGTTTTTAGCATCTAAAATTTTAATAAGTTTTAAATGTGTTATTTGTTCTTATGCTTTTGAACGTACATTACATCTTAACATAAAATAAGTAGACTATGAAGGTATACGATCATTGCCCTAATACTACAGTATGGATTTATAAAAATGTCATGCATTGCTGTTGACAGTTATGTAACATTGCTGTTGACAGTTATGTAACTCATGTAACGCATTCAATGGTTCGTATACAATATAGTGTTACTGATATCACCTCGTGAGTAATTAGTTAAAATATGTATATCAAAACAGCTGCCTTTTTCAAGGTTATTTGTTTAGAAAGTAAAATTAAAGCATCCAATTTTCTTTACCAGTTTAATAAAACCGTGTAACAGTTAACGTACGTTTCGCCAACATGTTGGCTTCTTCAGACTTGGACATCGTTACAATAAAAGATTTTTACAGCACATGTTTCTAAAATGAGGGAATAGGTTAGAATATTTTATTAACGCTATTGAATACATATTACAATGCACTAATTTTTCTACAACAATCAAACAAACAGAATTTTGGAGTAGCAATGGGAAACCCCCTATCTAGTACTATCGCTGATTTAGTCTTACAAAAAACTGAATCTGAAATTTTAAACGGGTTAAATGAAATCAGTTTTTATAAGTGATATGTTGACGACATAATATGTACCACTAAAAATAATATAAACACAATTTTCAACACTTAATAACTACCATCCTAGATTCCAATTTACAATTGAAAATAAAACCATAAATTTCCTTGATCTAAGAACAAGTTGTGGTAATATTGAAACAAATTGGTTCAGAAAGGATATTAAAACTGATAGATATTTAAATTGTAATTCTCATGCACCCTTCAAATATAAAATAAGTGTAATTATTAAATTATTAACCTAACTGATTATGCATTGTTATTATCTTCAATTAAATATCATAAAAAAAAAATAACATTAAGAAAATTTTAACAAAGAATAATTATCCAATTGAACTCATAAATTCAAAATTAAAAAAAGGATTACTTACTTACTTACTTAGTCGTCCTCTTCTACCTGATAGGGTGTAGAGGTGTGGAATCTTCTCCACTGTTTTCTATCGTTTGCTAGTTTCCAAGCGTCCTGCCACTGATTCCTTTCTTCTCAATCGCATCTCTGACGTTGTCGTCCCATTTCAGACGACGTCTTCCTCTTTGTTTTGGTCCCTCGGGTTTTGTTTGCCAAGCTAGCCTTGGAATGCGTGTGTGCTCCATCCGTGACACATGCCCCGCCCATCTCAGTTGCCCTTCTTCCACAATGGTATAGAGGGGTTTGATGTTTAGCGTCTTTCTAATCTCTTCGTTTCTTATCTTATCTAGTCTAGTTTTGTTTAGTATTTTTCTTAAGTACCTCATTTCCATGGCTTGTAGTTGAGATTTGAGTTTAGTTGTGAGGCACCATGTTTCTGACGAATATGTTAACACTGGAATGAATGAGTTTGTGTACACGGTCAGTTTAGTTTTTGCACTTATTTGTGGTTTAGATAGGAAAGGTCGGTTGATAGCTCTGAACAATTTCCCTGCTGCAGCTACTCTATTATTGATTTCTCTGTCTATTCGCCCATCCTGCGTGATTGTTGATCCAAGATACTTAAAGCTTTCCACCTGTTTAAGTTTATGGTTACCGATAAAGATTGCATGCGATCGGGGTTCTTTGGCAATTACCATTGTTTCGGTTTTTTCATAGTTGATGATCAGGCCTCTGCTTTCAATTTCTTGTTTCCAGATGTTAAAGTTGTATTGCAGATCTTTTTCATTTTTTGCTATCAGAACAGTGTCGTCAGCGTACAGTAATTCTGATATTTTTATTGGTTTTAATCTGTAGTTTCCAATTTTGAAGGGTTTTGTTCTTAATTTGCAGGCTTTAATAATGTCGTCCATTATCATTTCAAAGAGAAATGGTGATAGGATGTCCCCTTGTTTTACTCCGGCATTTGTCGTAAAAACTTCCGATTCTTCATTGGCTGTTCGAACGGTGTTATATGCGTTTTTGTAGTAACTGGCTATTGCATCTGTCAGGCCTTGTGTTATATTTCTTTTTTTCAGAGTATTAAATATTTCTTGCCAGGGCACTCTGTCAAATGCCTGCTTTAAGTCTAGGAAACACAGGTGAACTTCTTTGTTATATTCTGTTGTTTTTTCTGAAATTTGTCGAAGCGTGAAGATTGCATCCGTAATTCCTCTATTCGGTCTGAAGCCACTTTGTGGTTCTTCCAGTTGATGTTCCATTTGTGCTCGCAATCTGGTGTCCAGTATCCGAGAATAAGTTTTCCCGGCTACGCTGAGGAGCAAAATGCCTCTATAATTTTTAGGCTCCCTTGGGTCTCCCTTCTTGAGTATGGGAATGATCACCGCCTTTTCCCAATCTGTTGGAATCGTTTTTGTTGCCCATGCTGCATTCATAATTTTCAAGAGGTAGTTAGTAGGGATGTCGTACCCGGTCTAAAATCAAACCCGGGTACCCGAAAGCAGTACCCGGGTACCCTCGGGTACCCGAAATATATAACAAAAATGTTAGCGTACATCGGAACATCTGAGGTAGCTACAATTTCTTTCTTTACGCCGCGAGTTTTAAACTGAACTAAATTGAAATAGTACCAATCCCCAATTCAAATTGCAAGTCGTCTGTTATTTGTAAATATTTTCACACTTCCAAGTGCTATCAAATTCAAGTATGTACGTAACTTTATTCGAAATTCCTAACAGCATCAAAATCACACAGAGGATGTGTATGTTACTTTATCCCATAATGACGTGATTTAATGGTACTATTGACGGGTTGAATATTTCTGTGAAGGGGATTTATTATATCAAACAAGAAACATTATGCGGTATGTGATGGGGTGATTCTGGTTATTACTGGATGGTTATGTTTTTCTAGAGCGTATTTCTATTGTTTTTAAGTTTTTATCAACTTCTCCGAAAAAGACTGACTTTCTATAAATTACATAATTTATTAGTCGGGTACCCGGGTCCTGAAAATCTACCCGGGTTGACTATTACCCGGGTCGACCCGGGTACCCGGGTACCCGCCGACATCCCTAGTAGTTAGTGCCTAGCTCTCCCATGTGTTTTAACATCTCCGGCGATGTTTTATCGTACCCGGCTGCTTTCCCGACTCTGATCTTATTTTGTAGCTCTGCTGCAGTAATTTCGGGATCGTTGTTTTGTGCCTGAAGAGCTCTGTCTACCGTGGCTGCCTCGGGATTCTTACCGTTTTCCTCGCTTTTGATGTTTAACAGTTCGCTGAAGTGTTCTCTCCACCTAGACATGATTTCATCTGTTCTTGTCAAAAGGGAGACTTCCTTGGAGTTGATACATTTTAGGGGTGGGTCTTTCTTATTTCTTAAACTTTTAAGCGTTTTGTAGAATAATTTTTGGTTCTCTCTGCCGTTTCGCTGCATATAGTGTCCGAATTCCTCCCATGATTGACGTTTAGCTTCTTTTATTGCTGACTTCACTTAATTTCTGCGTACTTTGTAATTATCGTAGTCCTCCCTGTTGTTAGTGCTGAGATGTTTCTGCCACGCTTTTTTCTTTGCTTTTACTATATCCTTAATCTGTTGTGACCACCATGGAGTTTGCTTTTTGTTCTGCCCGGTCGTTCCCAACCCGCACACTTCCGTAGCTGCTTCCAAAATTATATTTTTAAATAGATTCCAGGCTGTTTCCACACTTTGTTGTTGTGTTATATTACTAGCAGTTAGTTTGGAGTTGACAAGTTTAGTAAATAATTTTTGGACATCTGGGTTTTTCAGTTTATGGGTTTTTATCACTTTTTTTTATGCGTTTTTGGTTCTCACTTGGTAACTTCTGTACGTTTAATGCCTTTCTTTTGAGTAATACGAGATAGTGACGACATAATATGTATCACTAAAAATAATATAAACACAATTTTCAACACTTAATAACTACCATCCTAGATTCCAATTTACAATTGAAAATAAAACCATAAATTTCCTTGATCTAAGAACAAGTTGTGGTAATATTGAAACAAATTGGTTCAGAAAGGATATTAAAACTGATAGATATTTAAATTGTAATTCTCATGCACCCTTCAAATATAAAATAAGTGTAATTATTAAATTATTAACCTAACTGATTATGCATTGTTATTATCTTCAATTAAGTATCATAAAAAAAAAATAACATTAAGAAAATTTTAACAAAGAATAATTATCAATAGTAATATAACAAGGGCGAGACATACTTACCGATAATTTTGCACACGCCAAGAGTCGAGTGCTGGTTGCAATGAAAACTGTCCCGAGGGCAGTTTTCTAAGGGCAACCAGCACGATGACTCTTGGTACAGGCAAAATTATATGTAAGTGTGTTGCCCGCGTTTGTATTTTGAAGATTATTACACAAAACCCGTATACGAATTATGATTTAAAATTGATCTAATAATGCCAAAAAATGCAAATAGCTTGTTTCTTGCATTTCTATTTCTAATTATGACACTATTCACGGGGTCGATAATCATCCCTAGGGAGCTTATCGCTTGGTAAGCAGCCCACGGGCGCTTATCAGCTAATCAGTTCAGGATTGGTCGATTTTCAAAAAATGCATGATTCTCGTTGGATGATATCAGTCATGTGACAGTTGTGTGTAATAATCCAATTGAACTCATAAATTCAAAATTAAAAAAAGGATTAATAAACTTAAATTTAAAAACACAAATAATATACCTAAACTTTTCTATTGACTTATACCCTAATTGTTTAGGACAAGAATTTAACAACAACCAATACATTAATAAGTCTCGTTCCATATATACCAAAAATATCATGTTTAAGCAAAATTTTAAAAAGCTATAATATTAATGTTTTATTTAAAAATTATTATACAATTGGAAACCAATTTTTGAACAACTTAAAAGATAAAAGAAATATTGATTCTGAATCAAATATAGTTTACCAAATCAATTTTAATAACTGTGATGCCAATTACATTGGTCAAACTAAACAAAAGCTAAAAAAAAGGATAACTCAACATAAAACGTCTATAAAAACTAAGATTTCAACCCCAAATAAACCTAATACCGCACTTTCTGACTATGCTGTAGACAATTTCAATTTTGATTTTCATAATTATTACAAAGAGAAAGCAATTTATAAAGACGCTTATTGTATGAATTTATATAAATTTAAAAAATTCAAAATCTATTAATTACAAAACTGACAGAAAATCTTTTAAAATTTTAAATAATAGAAACATATATTTTCAAATTGGTCTTTACTTTTAAAATATCCTTTAACAGTGAAAATGTGTAATATTCTGATTGACAGCTGACACGCTAGATAAAATTTCCCATTCTGTTAACTTGATTTGTACAAAATCAATGTTTAATTACTTCTAAGCTAAAGAAGTATTTAAAAACCATGCTAGGGAGTGCTAATTACTTCTATAACCTGTCTATTTACAGTCACATAGTAAGGAATCTTAATACATTGTTTAATTCAATATTCTAACCGATTCCCTTATTTTAGAAACATGTGCTGTAAAAAAAATTTATTGTAATGATGTCCCAGTCTGAAGAAGTCAACATGTTGGCGAAACGTACGTAACTGTTACACGATGTTTTATTAAACTAGTAAAGAAAATTGGCTGCTTTAATTTTATTTTCCAAACAAATAACTCGTGAGCAATGTATTCAATTAAAGAAAAAAAGATTAGTCATTTGCGATTACGTTTATTGAGAAATGTTGATTTATTTTCCTTGTTGTTTTAATCTATCCTCTTCAACGATAAATTTTGGAAAAAACGCTGGGACCCGTCGACTTTTATTTTTATTTGCGCATTTTTTCAAATAAAATCTATATACAGGCAGACCTTGCCGTTCGCGGATTTGCGTTTCTCTGATTTTATTTTACGCGGGGCACTTATGTGCTTCCTTTTCTTTGTCGTTCGCGGATGGAATTGCTAACGTTAACTGTTTCAACTTTCACACACTAAGTAAATAAAGCAGACGTATGCGGTTTATGTCATGAACACCTAAATAACATTATTTATCACGAACTTGTAAACACACTTATCGAGCCTATTCCTTTGAATCTCTTATTACCAAATTGGACCTGAAATAAATTGTAAAATTATAAACAAATGGACATTCAAGCTCTAGATTCAAGTGGCAGCTTTATGTTACATATGGAATTTTAGTTTTGTATACGTACGTTTATGTATTTTTGAATTTTTTGAGGTTGCATAGTATAAATAAATCTAGTTAATGGAATCTAACCCCGTTTTTATCATTTATGTGTTTACTTGCACATCCCGGTTTGGGCACTTCGCGGTTTTGCACTTCGCGGCATTCTTCTGGAACGTAATCCCCGCGAACGGCGAGGTCTGCCTGTATACAGGGTGACCCGCGAAGGAAGTATGACGTCATTGATTTTTTTTTAAATGGTAACATCCTTTTCACTTTCTTTTACGGTAAAGGAAGTATTGGGATTCACCCCAAAAATTCGAAATTGAGTTTTCAACGGATCTTCACATTTTAAATTCCCCTGACCCCAAAACTCATGTGTTTGTTTATTGGTCGGTGTGTCTGTGTGTCTGTCTGTGAACAGAATATCTAAAAAACGAAAAGAGATATGGCGTTCAAACTTCATATATAAGTTTTATGTACTCTTTAGATGCGACAGCAAGCTTTTGAAGAAAATTGCATAACCGGAAGTAGGTGTTTACTCTTGTGATTTTTCAGTTTTTTGTCGATTTTTTCAAAAACGGCTCTAACGATTTTTTTCCAAGTTGACATTTTTATTACATTTTTAATGTGTATTGATGTGAGATAGGTGATTTTCCAGTTGAATACCTCTAAAATGGTTTTCTTTTGTTTTTTTTTTCTATTTTTTTATGACTCCTATTTTAAATAGAACACCCGGTATATTATTACATTTGTGAATTCAGCTTAAAATTTTAGAGAAAATTGGTCTGTTCAACTAACGCTCTATTTTGTACGGTTTCTGTAGAATTGGTAATTTTTAAAAAATGTTGACAAATGCTTAAAAATTTGAAAATCAAATTTTTGGCTAATTATAAAATCACTATAAAAGAAAGTTGTGTGCCTGTATCACACCAGATTTTTTTATTACAGAATTTGAAAGAACGCATTTTTTTACTTACGCTAAACTAATTTTTGAGTATAGGTTGCATGACCAAAAATTAAAAAAAAAAATTTTTAATTGCATAATACTAAATTGAATTTTACGAAGTATGATTGTACATTTTTATCAATCACAGCAATCCATAAAAAACATGTCGGTCGTCTTGGCCACTATCAGGCAGACAACGGTGCACAATTTGGACATTTAATTTAGTTGTTTTTGAAGCTATTATTGCAATTAAATTTAGCATTATACAATCTTTAAAAAAAAAATCTTAATTTTTGGTCATGCGCCTATACTCAAAAATTAGCTTAGCATAAGTAAAAAAATGCTTTCTTTCAAATTCCGTTATAAAAAAGGGGGTTATCATTTTAAAAAAACATCAATGACGTCATACCTCCTACGCAGGTCACCCTGTATACGGGTGTTCGGTAAAGAATGAGACACCGATTAGTCATAGACTTCTTACGTTACAATAAATCGATTAAACCTAATATACCTTAGCACAAAGTCCCTTCAGTAAGAAGTTATAGGACCTTGAAGTTCAATTTTTTATTTTTTATTTTTTTTTTGTTAATTTCCACAAATGTAGAGATATTGATTTGAATTTTGGTATACGTAGTTACTATTATGTACTGCACTAACAAAAATTTTTTCATAAATTAGACTTGACTGTAAGAGGCACTTTACCTATCTTTGAAAACTTTTTTTAATTATAACTCCGTTATCTGTAATATTTTTTGAAATTTTAAGTTATTATCTGAAAGAGAATTAAAAAGCACAAAAATAATGTACTCTTAGTTCTTAAGCCTAAAAGCAACCGTTTACCTTAAAATGCTCATCAAAGGGTTTTGGTTGTCATTAAGATGTGCAATTATCAAGTAGCCATGATCACAAAAACAATTAATCAATTAATGACCTTAGTGGCATAAGAATTTTTTCTTTTATGTTTAAGAAAATGCCGCTACATAACGAATTCCCCAATGCTGAAAGGTTCGTTATGTCGCAGCATTTTCGTAAACACAAAAGACAAAAAAACTGATGTCACCAACGTCATTAACTGATTTCTTGTTGTTGTTTACTAGATTACAATCATTACCCATTGTTTTTGGCTACTTGATAAATGCACATCTTTAATGACAACCAAAAACCTTTGATGGGCATTTTAAGGTAAATTGTTGTTCTTACGCTTATCAACTAAGAGTACATTATTTTTGTGTATTTTAATTCTCTTTCAAATAATAACCTAACATTTTAAAAAGTGTCACAGATAACGAAGTTAGAGCTTAAAAAATTTTGAAAGATAGGTAAAGTCACGCTTACAGTCAATACTAGTTTATGAAATTTTTCCTATTAGTACAGTACATAATAGTATGTATAAAAAAATTCAAATTGATATCTCTATATTTGTGGAACTTAACAAAAAAATTAAAAATAAAAAAATTGAATTTCAAGGCCCTATAACTTCTTACTGAAGGGACCTTGTTATAGTATTTAACATTACTAGCTTGGTAAGAGGGTTTTTACTGGCGAATAGAAGGATATGACTGGCGAGCCAATCACCTTCTTGAGCCAGTAAAATCTGTTACCTTGCGTGTATTATTGAATATTTTATTTGTTCATCACTTGGAAATAACTAGAAATTTACCATTTACTCAAAATGTCAAACTGACAAGCAACTAAATTCATCACTATGACACATACTAAGGAAGACAACTTTGGCTTTGCACGCTATCATTTATCTATGAGCACGCTTGTAAAATTTTACTGGCTAGCCAGTTAAGAAACAGTTTCAAGGTGAATACAGTGACTTGATAAATTGATGTTTACAAGTGAGGAACAAATAATAGTATTTTATTTGTTCCTCACTTGTAAACATCAATTTATCAAGTCACTGTATTCACCTTGAAAATGTTTCTTAACTGGCTAGCCAGTAAATTTTTTACTGGCTAGCCAGTAAAATTTTACAAGCGTGCTCATAGATAAATGATAGCGTGCAAAGCCAGAGTTGTCTTATTTAGTATGTGTCATAGTGATGAATTTAGTTGCTTTTTAGTTTAACATTGTCAATAAATGCTAAATTTTTAGTTATTTCCAAGTGAGGAACAAATAAAATATTCAACAATACATGCAAGGTAACAGGTTTTACTGGCTCAAGAAGGTGACTGGTCCGTCAGTCATATCCTTCTATTCGCCAGTAAAAACCCTCTTACCAAGCTAGTAATGTTAAATACTATTACTCACAATCGGTTAATAATAGGTACGTTTCTAACATTCATCACAGTAGGAAAGCAAGTAATTGTTTACTTTACTTTCCAGCTAGCTGGGAAAGATTAGCACTTTCAATGAACTTGTCATGTTACCTAGCAACAGCTTCGCAGATTCCTTTGTTAAAGTGACTTATTAAACTGTGATAAATATACGTATTATTTGAAACTTACCTAATTAAATAAATAATAGCAATTATTAAACTGTGATAAATATATGTATTATTTGAAACTTACCTAATTAAATAAATAATAGCAAAAATCGATTGTGAGTAAAATAGTATATTGGAATGGCTCCACGTTGCGGCGCCATAAATATGGTATGAATAGCACCACGTTGGGCTAGCTATAAATATGTAATGGTAGCTTGGCTTATTTTACCAGCTCCACAGTTAGTTGCTTCAATATTATGTAAAAGCTTATATCGTTGAGACATCTTTTATTTAATTTGAAATTTTATATATCATTCTATTTAGTAACTGTAATGCATTTGGGATTCTTAAAGGGGGTGGGTCGTTAATCTAGTTGTCTGTTCTTTGATATTCTAATTTTATATGGATTTTTAATTATTGACTGCTACTAAATGTCAGTTTGACTTTAAACAACTATCAAACAATAATAAAACCAAAAATGACAAATATTCTTTCTACTCACAAATTAATGACTCAATTCACTAAAGTAAGTACTGTGTTATATTTATTTCACTCATTTAATTGTTTTTTTATTCAATATTCTTCTGTAAAACTAATTAAGACCAACTTGAATTCCTCTTATTTTCACTGCATTTCATCTAAAAACACTACTGCTCCTGGCGTTCACAGCTCAGCTCATTGACAGACCAGCCTCGATGCTCCTTCAACCACGCAACAAACTCCAGCACATTAAAACCCTGGTTTCCCGCAGACACGGTCCCGCTCCTCACACTCCTGCATGCTTCCTGGTAAGTTCCCACTAACAGATGGTACCCAAACTAATTTTCTATTTTCCTCAGCTCCTATCTTTTAGTAACCAACCAAACAGAACAATCCAAATCAATCAGTCACGTCAGCAACCCCAGTAAAATGATTGACTAGTCCTCCATAGAATTACCAACCCCAGCAATGAACATCAATTATTCCCTGTATGCTAAACAATCCAACTCCATTCAACAGATTTTTCCAAAATGTGTCTACATAATTTCAGTTTGTTATTTCTACTGCCATTCAAACAAAATTACTTTATATAGTTACAATTACTACTGCACAATTTTAAAATTAAATGATCTGATCTATACCTACTACATTTTTATATTCTAATAGTAAGCATATTTGTCCCATGTAACATTATCTTATCTTTCATATTAACTTCCACCACCATTATTGAATACTCAATTGCTATAACTTTCAAAATAAATTCTAAATTGTCTCAAATTTAATTTCTATTACTCAAATTCAACTTAACAAACCATCTTATTCAAAAATTTTCTAAATTTGATTGTATTAATCTACCAAATTTATTTCTTTTAATTTTTATTTAATGACTGATCTTTATGTATCGTAATAATATATATCACGGTGAAAAGTTTCATTTCTGTCTCGAGATAAAGTTAACCTAGCTGCTTGGCGTTCGGATTAACTACTTCATCTCTCGACAGTAATGAAACACTTTCCACCTCGGTATGTAATATCTTATTATAAAAAATATTTGTTGTTTTGTTAATATACAAGCATTACCAAAATTAAAGTTTACTTTGTTACTTTATCTACTCCTGCTGTACAATGGCCATGAATTATGATTAATAATGCATGGTATGCTATATAACATGGTTGTCTTAATATAGGTAAATGCAGAAGTGATAACATATTAATTTACAATTAAATAAATTAAAGCTACTACAGCTGTCTTCTAGAATGCGTCATTCGAACATTCTACAATTGGCAACAAATTGTATATGCCGTTAGAGCTAAAATATAGGACCATGAGAGTCAGATAGATCTTCAGATGTTAACTGTAACCAATAAAAATGAATAGTTAGTAAATTTCCATGTTAGATATCTCTACAGATACTTTAAACGTTAAGTCAGTTTATGTAAACAGGTAAATTTGTGATTTTATATAATCTTGCAGAGTGTAAATACCTTCTGCAATGAAATAAATAATTTCTGAAATGTCACTATGCATATTCCCATGAAGAACACTGTATTGGCAATCGGTTGGCAAATGCTTGACCCAATATTAAATGATTGTTGAATATTGTCAATAATCTACCGATATAGTGTACTCGTATATATTGTTTCCCAAATGATTGTAGTGCTATATTGTATCTATGATTACCCAATGAAAGTTTTACAATTGTTGTATATTTAAATGTAATGTATATAAGTACAACTAGCTGTTACCCGCGACTTCGTCGCGCAAGGTTTGTTACTTGTATATTAAATAATGACTAATTATTTTCTGTTATCCCATCCTATCCTTTTCCATCCTATCTCCGTCTCCGTCCCCGTCCCTTTCTCCGTCCCCGTTTCCGTACCGTGCCGTCCCCTCCCCTTCCATCCCTTCCCGGCCCCTCCCCTTCCATCCCATCCCTTTCCGTCCCGCCCCGTCCCGTCTCGTCCCTTCCCTTGCCTTTCCGTCCAGTTACGTCCAGTCCCGCCCTTCCTCTTCCATCCCATCTCTTCTTTTTTTGTTTCGTCCCGTTCCGTCCCGCCCCGTCTCGTACCTTCCCGTCCCGTCTCGTACCTTCCCGTCCCGTCTCGTACCTTCCCGTCCCGTCTCGTACCTTCCCGTCCCGTCTCGTACCTTCCCGTCCCGTCTCGTACCTTCCCGTCCCGTCTCGTACCTTCCCGTCCCGTCTCGTACCTTCCCGTCCCGTCTCGTACCTTCCCGTCCCATCTCGTACCTTCCCGTCCCGTCTCGTACCTTCCCGTCCCGTCTCGTACCTTCCCGTCCCGTCTCGTACCTTCCCGTCTCGTCTCGTACCTTCCCGTCCCGTCTCGTACTTTCCCGTCCCGTCTCGTACTTTCCCTTCCCGTCCAGTCCCGTCCCTTCCCGTTCGGTCCCGTCCCGTCCCCTCCCCTTCCATCCCACCCCTTTCCGTCTCGTCCCGTTCCGTCCCGTCTCATCCCTTCCCGTCCCGTCCCCTCCCCTTCCATCCCAACCCCTTCCATCCCATCCCTTTCCTTTCCGTCCCGTCCCGCTCTGTCCCTTCCCGTCCCGTCCAGTCCCGTCCCGTCCCTTTCCTTATGTCATGTCCACTTTCATCCCCTAAGGGGTTGATTTTCGGAAAATCACGAAATACATCTTTGTTTATTTGTTTTTAGGAGTACTCCTACGTAGTTTTTTTCTCCATACAAAATTGGAACCCCCATTTTACCCTTTTAGGGGTTGAATTTCGAAATATCCTTCCTTATTCCTTGTATACATCATAAAGGGAACCTCTGTGCAAAATGTCAGCTTTCTAGGTCCAAAGGTTTGGGCTGGGCGTTGATGAGTGAGTGAGTGAGTGAGTCAGGACTTTCAGTTTTATATATATATAGATATAGTTATTGATATATTTTGTCAATTTAGATTTTCAATATAAGCAATATATTGCTACAATATAACACTGCAATATTGAATCTATATAAATACAATATTTATTTCAATTATGATGCCAATATAGAAATGCTATATAAACATGTTCATGATACAATATTATTTTACAATACTTACATACAATTATTTATTACTATCAAATTATCTTGGGGCCATAACGTAAATAATCTAACTAGTAGTAATATAAATTGTAGGGAACTATCTTTGTCTGACATATAATCAAGTTAGTCAGTTGCCAAATAAACTTAGCACTGGATTCGATGGTATACCTAATTTACTACTAAAAATTGTGTGTGTGACACCTTTACATAGGTATACTTTTTAATTTGCACAGCTCCAACTGGAAATTTACCTATATAATACCCATTTTTAAGTCTGGTGATAGGAGTAATGTACAAAATTATAGAAGTGTTAGCAATCAATTCATTATACCTAAACTGTTGACTGTTTGATTAGTGAACCGTTGTCATAGTCTTGCCGGGAGATTGTAAGCAATCAACAACATGATTTCTGTCTTCAAAAGACCAACCAACTTACTGTCTTATCATACCGCCTTATTGAATGCCCTGGAGGCCAGAAGGCATAATTTGTTTTTAACAAAATTACACAATTATGGTTTTAATTTAGGAATGTTACAATGGTTGCATAGTTACTCATCCGATAGGAAATAATAAATATGTTAAAATAGGATGTTACTTTTCAGACCTGATGGTTGTTGGTTCAGGAGTACCACAAAGGGGACATATGTCACCACTTTTATTTAATCTATTCATAAATGATATTGTTCATTGTTTCCAACATAGCAATTGTTGATTATTTGCTGATGATCTGAAAGTATTTAAAACTATAGAAACAATCAAAGATCAAATGTTTTTACAGGATGATTTAGATTGTCTGTCTCATTGGTGTAACAACAATAGTTGTTCACTAAATATTCAAAACTGTTGGCAATGTCCTTTTTTAAGAAAACAAATTAGTTTGAAACTATTTATAGCATAGATAACAATTGTTGTGTTATGGGGGTTATGTTCCCATTGTTAGACGTGGGTATCATCATTGATAATTAAAATTCGTGTTACGTAACTGCAAGGATGTATCATTGAAGTCTCATAATCTGTATATTGTTCACTGGTACGGAGTAAATTAGAATACGCATCTATAATTTGGTCTCCTTCATATAGGGTTCACGTAAAGTCAATTGAATGACTTTTACATATATTTTTGAGGTTTACTGCGAGGTTTACATTTTAATATTAAGAATCACAATCACTCTTGTTATTATGGGAATGATGTCTTTGGACTCGGTAGAATATTGAGGAACTACTACTGGCTGATGCTTCAGTTCTAAACTGTTGAACGGATTTATCCATCCATATCTTCTTAAACAAATAACATTGTTATTCCGACGCAAGCCATCAGACTTATTTTATATGCAATGTCATGCAACAAATTATGGTCAAAATTCACTGATAGATAGGTACTTAAATTTAATAAATGTATGTAATTTAGAAGTGGGTGTTTTTTTAAGTAACTTTAGACGTGATATTAAATGAATGTGATGTCCATGTAATATACTAAAGGTTATGTTTATGACACGCTGTTATGTTAGATTACATTAAAACCTGCTAAAACGGAAACTGGCAGGTTCATGTAAAATTTCCTCTTCATACAGGTTTCCATTTTGTCAGTTTTGACCTAAAAATGTCTTCGCCTGTGAAAGAAACTTGTTCAATGTCAAAAACTGGTCAAAACAAAATGATAACAAAAAAACTTACATAAATTTATTAAGAAAATCAAACTTACATTATTGCATATCAATCAGTTACATTTTTTTAAAAAACCAATATGGCTCTTTGCTTACAATATTTTATTTTACTGTCTAGAGCCCTTTTTTCCAATTCAGTCCTTAAATTAAAAGTTTTAATGAAACATTCACTTTCGTCCTCCATACCTGATAAGAAAATTTCAACGTGTTTTAGATAATTTATAGCTTCACCAAAATCTTTAACGTTTGATTCTTGTATTACGTCATCCGCATTTGCGTCATCTTGTTCTTGAGATGGTGTCGCTGCCCGTACCAATTGCACAGTATCCCCTTAAGACCAGAGTTTTCTATAGAAAGGCAATCTTCAAAATTCAAAAATTCTTCTTTGTCAATTTCAAATGCTTTTGATTGTTGCAACAACGTCCGTAATTCGCTTAATGGAATGTTGTCTGTGTAGTGTACCTAGGGGGGTTCTGGACCACCGTTTGGCGGGAAATTCAAATTATGTGCGGGGGTGGTCTAGCGGTAAGAGTGGCAGGGCCCCGGGTTCAAACCTCCGGGGTAGGCAAGTTTTTTTTTGCGCAGGTGGTGACGTCATTTTCTGCGAATTTGGACCGGATGTTGAGGTGGCGTCATTTCTCGGAATTTACATCAGATGTGAGTCTGGGAATGCAGACTTGTCGAGACCTGCAGATGCGGGGGGGGGGGTGTCTTGCCGGATTGAACAATGAAGCCATTGTTTGAAAAATCTGCACGACCGCCTAAAAATAATTGTACAATGAAGTCTTTGTTTGGAAAATTTTTTGCTGAATCAGATAAACCGGATTTTATTGTTTGGAGCTTCAAACCTGTCCGGACTTGTTTGAGAAATGTGCAAGGGTGGTAAATAATTGAACAATGAAGTCATTGTTGTCTGGGAATTTTTGCTGATGTATAAAATTATTACAAATATATTATACATCACTGACCAACCTGACATGTTCCTGTAATCGGGTTTTTCTGATTCAGCAAAAAAATTTCCAAACAAAGACTTCATTGTCCAATTATTTTTTAGCGGTCGTGCAGATTTCTCAAACAATGGGCGTCATTGTTCAATTGGTAGACAATAACATCCGGCTAGACACCTCACATCTGCAAGTCTTGACAAGATGACTCACATCCGCTTAAGCCTGGGAAATATTTTTTGATAAGCGTAGGAATAAAATTAGACTTTTAGCCTCCAAATTCATCATGGGAACCGGAAGTGTAGACCTCCCGGCTAGGCCCGTGACATTGACCCCGGCTAAACCCGTGACCTTGAAAAATGTCAAGGTCAAATGTGTGCCTGAACGCCTCTAGGTACACTACTTGTCTGAATCATCATAGTATTCAGCCACGTTTGCTTTGTTAAACCCCAGCTTTTCTGGGGTATCTTTCACAGCTTTTCCTATCCACATTACTGTATCTAAAACTGTGACGGATCTTACCACTACTGTAATGCTTTTAGCGTCGTTATATTGGTTGATTAATGTTTGCAATAGATATTTTCTGTAATGGCATTTTAAATTTTGAATTATGCCTTGATCCAAGGGCTGCGTAACAGAAGTAGTATTCGGCGACAAAAAAAGTTTGACGTTAGACAATTCAACTTTTGGGTGACATCCTGCGTTATCTAAAAATAAAATGAGTTTCCTTTTCTGTCCTGTCATTTTATTGTTAAATTTCATTAAAAATTCTTCAATTACTTTTGTAGTCATCCACGCCTTCGAATTCGCTCGCCAAGTAACCGGTAACGTAGATGTTTTGCTGTTTTTAAAACATCGTAGTTTTTCTGCTTTACCAATAACTAACGGTTTTTCAACTTCACCTGCCATATTACAGCACAACAAAAGTGTGAGACGTTCTTTGGCATGTTTTACGCTCACGCAAGCATCCACGTAATGGCAAAGGTTTTACTGGGAATAGCCCGGAAAAATATTCTCGTTTCATCACAATTGTAGATGTCTTCCAACTCATAATCTTTAATTAGATCTGAAATCCTTTTATTCCAATCATTAACAACATTTTCGTCCACATCTTTAGCTTCGCCGTTTATTTGTCTCCACATAATTTGATGTCATTTTTTAAAACTTTCCAACCAGCCATTGGAAGCTTTAAATTCGGGCAATTCTAGTGCCGCCGCAACCTTTTTAGCTTGTTCTTGCAAAATTGGGCCAGACACAGGAGGTAATTTTGATCGGGCACTCACAAACCACTCGAAAACAATTTTGTCAACTTCATCATAACCAGTCTTTCTTCGTTTTGATTGATTGCCACTGGAATTAAGTCACTGATTATTTATTTCTGTCTTTCTTTTTATTGTTTCATACACTTGTGTTTTTCCGCAATTAAAATGTTTTTGAATGTCTTTCACGGGAATTTTCTTATCATACATATTAATAATTTCCACCTTTTGGTTTCATGTTAGATAATGTGTTAAATTTTGTATCGCATTTTGATTATCGTGTTAAGAAAATCTCAAAAAATTGTATTTTTACTCAAGAATTGCAAAAAATCTGTCAATCAATTCCAAAATTACTGTATATAGAGCCATTATATTACCTCACTTTGATTATTGTGCATCTTTATTGCATCAATTTAATTTAAATAATTTGTCACAATTACAAAAATTACAAAACGTTCATGACCATGATACTAGAGGTTTGGCTAATATTTATGTTCCTCAATCAAATTATTGTTCTACAATGAACTCTTTATTAATTAAAGGGGTAGATATGTATAACAAATTACCAGAAGATATTGAAGCAAGCAGATCAAGTAGAGTTTTTAAAAGCAAGTTGTTACATATTCAAAATCAAAATTAAAATTATTCTATAAAATGTTAATGTATTTTTTTCTGTATTGAATTACTATCATTTAATATTGTTATTTTGTTAATAGTTATTTGTACTAATATAATTATGAAATTATTATTGCAAATTATCTTGTACTTTGAATTTTGTGTATATTAGGATTTCTATTTAAATAAATATTGTTATTTTTATTTATTTATTTAAATTTAAACTGATATTTTTTATTAGACATTGTAATGTACCTACGTAACTAATAACGTGGTTAATACAATTTAATATACAACTTCACTACACAAACGTGTTTAACAACCGAACCCTAACAACAGTGTAACAGAAACAGGTACGCAAATATTTATGCCAAAAGCACCGAAAAATAAACTCCAAGTGAAAGCTCATTTTCTAGGAAAAATAATTATGTGCTAACCTAAACGGGTCGCACCGCCGGCCACCCCGGACTGGTAATCTTCCTTAAGAAGGATTCAAAATAGTGAATAAATATTGAATATGGATTTCTAGGTAAAAACATTATGTTGTCTGCATTCCGCATCAGCCGGTATAAATTCATAATACTGTGCAAGTTGGGGCCGTAATTTTCGTTCCGTTTCCGCGTTCTAAAGGTTTCCGCTTTAGTATCATAAATTTGTATACATTCGGGCATGGAAAAAAAAATTCCGTAATTTGGGGGATTCCGTTATATACAGGTTCCGCAATGGCAGGTTTTACTGTATATAATTATAAACTGTTCATGAGGCTATTCTTTAAATCCATAAATAAGTAAATAAACAACTGAATTTCAATGACAATCTGCTTTTGTTTTAGATGTGAAGATATCCAACTTCCCTTGGCTCATACATCGGTAAATAAAACGGTCAAACAAACATAATCACCATTGATTAAGAAACTATGGAAAATAAATCTTGTAACTCTGCAGGAACTACACCATGCCGATCGCAGAACATGAACAGCAGTGAAAGTATTGATAAGTTATCTATTAAACAAGAAGTCATCGAATTAAAGGATGAAAATGATCAAAACAAAACATTTGACAAAAATAACGTAAATACTGCTTGTAGTGAAGAGAAACTTTATAGTGACTCTGTTTGTGAATACAGAACAGCACAAAAAAGCAGATTAGGTACACATATGAGGACTCGTACAGGAGAAAAGCCATACAGATGCTTGGTTTGTGATTACAGCACAGCAATGAAAAGTAGCTTAGTTAAACATATTAAAACTCATACTGGAGAAAAGCCTTACAGATGCTCGGTTTGTGAATACAGCACAGCAATGAAAAGTAATTTAGTTACACATATGAGAGCTCATACAGGAGAAAAGCCATACAGATGCTCTGTTTGTGAATACAGCACAGCAATGAAAAGTAATTTAGTTACACATATGAGAGCTCACACAGGAGAAAAGCCATACAGATGCTCGGTTTGTGAATACAGCACAGCAAAGAGAAATAATTTAGTTAGACATATTAAATTTCATACAGGAGAAAAGCCATACAGATGCTCGATTTGTGAATACAGCACAGCCATGAAAAGTAGCTTAGTTAGACATATTAAAACTCATACAGGAGAAAAGCCATACAGATGCTCGGTTTGTGAATACAGCACAGCAATGAAAAGTAATTTAGTTAGACATATGAGAGCTCATACAGGGGAAAAGCCATACAGGTGCTCGATTTGTGAATACAGCACAGCAATGAAAAGTAGTTTAGTTACACATATGAGGGCTCATACAGGAGAAAAGCCATACAGATGCTCTGTTTGTGAATACAGCACAGCAATGAAAAGTCATTTAGTTACACATATGAGAGCTCATACAGGGGAAAAGCCATACAGGTGCTCGATTTGTGAATACAGCACAGCAATGAAAAGTAGTTTAGTTAAACATATGAGAGCTCATACAGGAGAAAAACCATACAGATGCTCTGTTTGTGAATACAGCACAGCAATGAAAAGTAATTTAGTTACACATATGAGAGCTCATACAGGGGAAAAGCCATACAGGTGCTCAATTTGTGAATACAGCACAGCAATGAAAAATAGTTTAGTTACACATATGAGAGCTCATACAGGGGAAAAGCCATACAGGTGCTCGATTTGTGAATACAGCACAGCAATGAAAAGTAGTTTAGTTACACATATAAGAGCTCATACAGGAGAAAAGCCATACAGATGCTCTGTTTGTGAATACAGCACAGCAATGAAAAGTAATTTAGTTAGACATATTAAAACTCATATAGGAGAAAAGCCATTCAATTGCTCGGTTTGTGAATACAGAGCAGCAATGAAAAGTCATTTAATTAGACATATTAAAACTCATACAGGAGAAAAGCCATTCAATTGCTCGGTTTGTGAATACAGAACAGCAGATAGAAGTAATTTAGTTAGACATATGAAAGCTCATACAGGAGAAAAGCTCTGTGAATACAGAACAGCACAGAAGAAACAATGTAAGTTACAGATATGAGACTCAAACCTGATCGTATATGTGCACTGTTAGTGAATATAAAGCAACGCAAATGTAATTTAATTACACATGAGCACTGATACAGGAGAAGAACGTTACAGTTCTTCTGCGCAAAAAAGTATTTTAGTTACACATACCAGTTCTAATTCTGTAGTGTTACGCACAAGCTATCGTTTAGGAAATAATCTTATTATTTGTTTATACAGTCTAATCCAGAAAAGTATTTTATCTATGACCACTACTAAAAGTAGGCCTTTTAGAGCTAGCTTGTTTCACTAAAAGTGACGTTTTATAGTTTACCGTGTTTAAAGAAATCAGCTGTTTACTTTTAGCACATGTGCTAAAAGTGAAGCGAGGTTCAAAACTACAATTTTGAACTGCAAGTGAAGTTGTAAAGCTATTCTAGTTGCTTCTTGCGTTACAGGTAAAGCATTTTTGAAATAATTAAAGCGTTATGTAATGAATACAGTCATATGTGGAGTATCAATAATTACATTTCGTAACTCACCTTGACAGCACGGACGTGGCCAAACAATCGCCAGCGGCGTAGGCTACTATTCATTATGACGCAGCGTCGCAGATGCGAACCTTTCTTAAATCGATATTTATGGATTAATAACGGTAAAATTAAGGTCGTAGATAAAATATTGTATGCAATGCGTGCTAAAAGTCGTTTATGCGCGAGACATGTTATGAAACTCAGCCTTCGGCTTCGTTTCATAATTTTCATGTCTCGCGCATAAAAGTCGACTTTTAGCACTTGTTGCATAAATAGCTATTACATATGATGTAAACTAATAATCTTTATAATAAATTATATAACGGCAGCTAACAACCAAAGATAAAAAATGCATTGAGACTGTGGAAATGGACTTCAAGAGAAGAGCAATTGGAATTTCAAGATTAGAGCACGTCCCGAACGAAGAAATTAAACGTCGAACAAATAGTGTATTTACCAGCGCAGATAAAATAGAATCTCGACAGCTTATATGGTATGGGCACGTTATGCGAATGTCAGAAGACCGATGGCCAAAAAGAGCTTTAAACTATACGCCACAAAATAGAAGACGAAGAGGAAGACCTACAACAACTTGGTTACAAGGTATTAGAAAGGCCATGACAGATCGAGCCATAAAGGAAGAGGACGAAGAGGACTGGAGTAATAGAGAGAAATGGCGGTCAAAATGCGGGATGCAGCAAAGGCTGTAGGAACCCCGCTGTATATATATATATATATAACGAATTACAGTATATGAAGTTCTAGTGCGCACATAAAGCATTCCAGGAATCCTCAGATGATTTGTAAATGCCACCATTGCTGTAATAAATTGGCATAGAAACCTTGATATTGAACTATAATATATTATATCACCCACTCTTTTTTTATTGTAATGTCTATGTACGATTGCCTTTATAGAAAACTAAGACGGTGAAAATATCAAGATACCTCAACTTTTGAAAATTTTAGTTGCATAATTGTGCCTTGTTTTCTTCTAATTGTTCTGGTATTGCGAGTTTTTCTTAGCAAGTAAGACCGTTTCCCTAACAATGAGTGTAAATGCGAAATTGTCGTTATGTTTTCCCCATTTCACAATCTGGTTCAAATGATGGGTTTGGCGCTTCGTTTAAAGGTGCAATCTTAACTTGACAGTTTTATATGGCAGAAATTTGTTTGAATTTGTTATTACAGATCAATTAAGTCTGTTCGAATTTGACTTTACCATTTTTCTATGCTGGCAATGGTACATACTATATACCCTTAAATATATAAATAATAAAATATAATTTAATTTTTTAAAAATTTGTAGCATAATAAAATGCTGAAATTGCAACTATTTCTGTATTTTTATGATAGTAACAATATGTGATATTAAATATGCATCGGTTATAGTGATGGACGATATCGTAATTTTTGAATCGCACAGTGAATCTTTACTGCGATTTTTTTATATTGGTGATTTTAAAGCGTGACATGATCACGATTGTCATATTTCGTTCTATATGAATACGAGTACCTAACCTGTTAAAAGTATAATTTTGCGAAGGCGCGAAATAATTTATTACCAAAACAGTGCTCGAAGGCTCTGAGCTCAAATACATACATTGGAAAAATGCAGGAACGTTCAGTAAGACCGTGTACTCCTAGACCTGTTTTAGTTTTAATCAGTCTTCACTGGAAAGATGTACGTGTAGGCAGTACAACGTTGTTTTTGGCTGAAGAGTTGTGGTTAATTTGAATTTTTTATAATTGAAATTGAGAATGTCACCGAAAGTAACAAATAAAAAAAAAGATCAGTGTATTGTGGGGATTTTTCACATCTATTGATAATACATGAACATTTTCGGCGGGATGTTCTAGTGATGGGGTAGTGATAACAGTGTGTCATCTGAAGTGCACACTTCTTTTCACGTTTAGTGTATAAAATAAACAACAGTTTTAAATTAGAAGGACCTTAACAGAAGCATAAATACCTAAACTTAAACTAAAACAATAAAGTCTTGCATAAACACGCGAATTCGGCATTAAAATCGGACAAAATTCATAACCTGATCAACATTGCGATCTCATAAAGACGAACATCGCACGCGCGAGCGCAAACTGCTGAAAGACGCGAGCCTAATAATAAACCAGGAAAAAACTAAATACATGTGTATAAACAAACAAAGCACGCAGCGCACACCAAACCAAATCCTAGAAATAAACAACTACAAATTTAAACAAGTTAATGAATTTATATATTTGGGTATTTTAATTAACAGTGCTAATAACAGTGATGAAGTGAAAAGACGCATAACCTTAGCTAATAAAGCATTCTACGGACTTAAAACACAGCTGCAAACAAATCATCTTGCAAGAAAAACTAAATGCAGAATCTATAAAACCCTAATCCGCCCAGTATTAATGTATGGGTCGGAAGCATGGACAATGACTAAAAAAAATATCAATGATATGAGATGCTTCGAAAGGAAAATTCTAAGGCGAATACTTGGGCCTATTAAAGAAAATAACGAATGGCGAAGCCGTTACAACTTTGAGTTATAGTACCAGCTATTCAAGGAACCAGACATAATCTGATCGATAAAAGCAGCAAGAATACACTGGCTAGGACACATAATGCGAATGGAAGATGACACACCACAAAAGAAGATTGGTGTTTAATTTAAAGTGTTGAATTGTGACTTTAATATTTGACGTTCGATAATTTGATCTTAAGGTTATGTTTTCTATCATTTATCGTTTGCGCTGTTGCAAGCGCTTCCTCTGTATCTTAACGCAAAAGATTGTATAAATCTAAATTTTTATTAAACTAATCACATGTTTTTTACAAGTAGCAGAAAATTGTTAGAATTTTAATTGTCTTCCTCTGTGTTTAGCGTATTTTTCGACGATATTGGCAACACGTCTTTTATTTTCATGTTATAGTAGGTACCTCGGTTAATCCCTTCTTTACAGTAAGCGCCTAAACGAGCTGAAGGAGAAACATGGAGTTAAGCTACTGTTCCGTAGAGTACCTGAAAAATGCTATAATTGCAACCATGCACAGAGAATAAAATATGAACTACCGCACTATGCTGTGCTTTGTTTCGACTGCACTTTCGCTGCATCCACTCAGGGGGTTTGATCTTCTTGTTCACTGGGCATTGCTATATGATTGCTCCGACGTTCCCGTGGTAGTGTACAGGTATAATAGACGCCTCTGTTGCTTAAATAACTCTTTCTGGTTACTTACGTCTAAATTACTGATGACTGCCTTTTTGGCTTGTTTGGCAGCTTTTTTGTTTGCCACGTTTGCAATAACTGAAATTTTGAACCAAAATGATAGAATTTTTTATTCCACTTCCATTACTTCACTAAGAGATTCTGACTGTGATTCAGAATCAGATTCTGCTAGTGAAATAATGATGGGAGGAATATTTTCAAACGAAAGGTTACCCATATGTTTTGTCCAGTCTGCCGAAATAAGTTCCTCACAAAGCTTACAATAATTTTGCCACATGTCTGGTGAACATTTTAAAAGAGCTTCAGACCATAAGTTTGTAACCCTATCCTTAGATGGTGGCCGCGAATTTATATGTTTGTTATAATAGGTCATACAAAACCTATATGCCATTTCGATAGGGTTGTATTGACAATGGTAGGGGGTAATCTAAGAACATCATTACCTTTCTCTTTTAAAAGTTCGTCGGCTGCATAGCGCTTGCTGTGATTTTCTCTAAAAGGTTTAATTAACTGCCAAAGCTGTTTTTTTGTATAGTTATCAGAAAACTTTACACTGTGTTTAACCAGCCATTCCTGCATTTCGCCTTTTTTGGTGGAAAATGTGAGCGTTTTGTCCAACTGCACAGAATGATAAGGAGCGTTGTCCATAACTACCACACATTTACCATTAATCTTAGCTAAAGCAGGAATAAGCTGATTAATTACCCAATTTTGAAATACAGTTGCGGTCATGGTCTTGTGGTACTCTCTGTCGTTGTTTTTTGAATCCAATAAAAAATCGCATCCTTCCAAAAACTTAAATTTAGTTCCAGCATGCAAAATTGTGAATCGTTTTCCCTTCTCCCTGAATTTATATGGATTACTTTTACTATCATCTTCGTGAACCCAACGACGAATCGTAGATCCACGTTTCATCAAGGTACACGAAGATGATATTTTCATCGGAATTTTTAAAATGTAGATATTTTCGCAAGAAACTAATTTTGGATGCAACAACGTGCTTTTGTTCACATAAAATTTTGTGTCCATTAGTAAGTTTATACTTATATCCTATAGATTTTAGAATTTCGTATAGCAATGTTCTCTCTCCCATAAACCCACACTATTCCTTAATATCACCCAATAAATCACTTACTGTAAAAAACCTACTTTCGGAATTATATTGCCAAATCAGTTGTTGCAAATCCTTCCTAAAAAAATGATTTTGATATAAACTAGATTTAGAGCGTACGCCAACGACGGGAGATTGCAACTCTTTAGGCTGTTGTTTTATAATAATTTCTATTGTCGACCTCCCAAACTAAAAATTAATGAGTTATTAGGAAAATATACAAAACATGTACGTAATTATCTTTACCCCAAAAATATTGCAAACACTGTTTACCAGACAATCATGGGTTAAATCAGGCCGCATATTTCGTAGGGTTTCAAAAAAAATTTTAATTTTCTTTTGATATCGTTTTGGGCATCTTCTTCCTGCGTTAATTCAACTTGAATTCAAATTGACACGAGCTTGACATGAACTACCGAGATCTTTTTAAAATCGCTAAATGTAGATTTGGCAACACCGTAAAACGTAGTTTTTAATAACAGGAAAACCTAAAGGAAACAAAAAATATAATAAAGAAAGTAACTTGATAAAACGAAATCACGGCCAACCCTCATCCAGAAAGATCGCGAATGCAATATACATATTTTAGGTGTTGTATACCTTTGATATGCTTACAGCTGCGCTCTTGTCGATTATCGTTGCTCGAACATAAACAGCTTTTTAGGCGTAAATTCTTATGGGAAAAAGTAAAAATGGACTTTAAGCTATATTTATGTGGTATTTATGGCATCTCACTCTCCTGCCAACAAGATATCATTTAACGTATTACATCTGGGAGCTGACGCCATCCAAAAGTTGCAATCACGTCACCGTTTCTTAACAGTGATTTTTGAATATCAAATTACATTTCGTGAAATTTGTAGGATTTATTGAGCAAGAGATCTGAAGTTCATAATGTAAATGTTAGGGTCAATAGCTATACAATACCACAACATCGAACAGTGTTCGGATGCATTTTCTAATCAGTCGCCTTCTGTTAAGCGTACGGTGTTTCTTCTTCTTCTTCATAGCCTGTTTAAATCCATTTTTGGACATAGGCCTTCCTTAATTCCTTCCAGCGTTCACGGTCCTGTGTACGGTGTAAGAATTAGTTAATAACTACATTTAGAATGTCTGTTGAAATTTGGCGTGTGATTAAATATTAATATGTTGGACTGCTGTAAGTTTAAAGAAATACATTTATTTGTATTACTGTACTGTTCGTGATGTGAAAGTAAAATTGCTGCTAGAATGTATGGGTTTTTATTAAGTATTTTACTGAAATACAAACGAGGTAAGTAACAATCTAACCTCATTTTTAGCGCATTTCTTGTAACTTAATTTTATATTTAGAATGCCACGAAGACGCTGTTTACCAACCACGACAGTACCTTAAAAGAAAATCGTATGCAAACTATAACAACATTTTCTTTTCCAGTGGACGAGATCCGAAAGAAAGCATGGCTTTGTGCAATACCACGAGAACGTTGAACCCCAACAAAAAGTGCTGTCGTGTGTGAAATACATTTTAATGGAAAAGACATTTGAAAGTGTTAGAAGTAAGAGTGGGAACCTGCAGAAACTGATGCTGCATCACCCTCGATTAGCTGACAATGCTGTCCCAAGCGTATTTCCAAATTTACCAACATATTTGTCGTCAAAATCTCCTCAAGAAAAGACAAATCCTGAATGTAGAAGAAAACAAATATTGGAAAGACATGCACAAACAGTGAAAGTGTTTTTACATGATGACATCAGCAGTTTTTTAAGTTTATGGAACAATTTACGTCACACAAATTTAGATGTTACCTAGCAGATATGTTTATTATGTTATTTACAGTAGCACCACCATAGTTTTTGCATATATGTTGTACTTTCAATCGGCAGTGCTGCATAGAAAATTGCAAACTTTAAAATAATTACAGAAATAAACTTTTATCCATGGGTTACATAGGTTAAGTTATTTTATTTTTTTAAACATACAGTTACATGTTTGTATTACTTGAGTATGTAAATAAATGTTATAATTACAGCAGCTATCTTTAGTTAATTAAAGAGTAACATATGATAAAAGACTAAAACTGTGCTCTTTAATGCAAAATTATTTCGAATTGGAGTAGGTACTGTAATTTAGGACCATCAACTACCAGAAATGCAATATTTCCAAGTCTAACATCATGGCTTGTAAGCGTAGGAGGCAGTGATTCTACTGATATTTTACAACTATTGATTTCTATAATGTTCGATAGTATTAAGTTACGGTGTTAACTTAATTATCTTATTTAATTGTGTAAACTGTTTCACTCATAGGGTACTTCTTGAATATATCTTTTTGTATTTATAACTTCCTTCTCCTAAGAGGTGAAGGAAGTATTGTAATTTTGAAAAAATTACCTTCCGAGATTTCTTCAGATCTCAGGGTCCCTTCATGACAAAAACTTCTTCTTTCGCTATTCTTTCTGCCCTCTCAGGCGTCGGATTGGGAGTCCAGATCATCTTTTACCCAGTTCTTCCATGCTTTTCTATCCTTTGCTAAAATTTTCATTTCTGCTTTTGTTTTCCCCTTTGATCTTTCTATGTCCTCAATGTGGTCCATCCATCTTCTTCTTAGTCTGCCTCTGATCGGTTTTCCCATTTCCATTATTCTTTTTGTTAGTCTTTCTCTGTTCTCGTTTTTCTTTTATTTTTTCTAATATTGGTGGTTGTCGTATAGTTTCCCTAGCGTACTCATTTCTAACGTGTTCTCATTTAGTTATTCTTGATCTTACTCAGGTGTTTCTTTTCCATCGCGTTTATTTTACTTTCGTGTTTTTTCTGCCAGGTATGTAATTATGGGTAAGGTTATTGTGTTGTGGATTTTTACTTCTGTTTCTATTTCTTTGTGGCCTAACACTGTATTGTTCAGCGTGTAGTGTAGTCTCGTT
This sequence comes from Agriotes lineatus, assembly GCA_940337035.1. Taxonomy (NCBI): domain Eukaryota; kingdom Metazoa; phylum Arthropoda; class Insecta; order Coleoptera; family Elateridae; genus Agriotes; species Agriotes lineatus. Next base: position 242,512 of record CALNHX010000061.1, on the reverse strand, counting down.
GGCTTTGTTAATTCTGCGTCGATGTTCCGTCATTTGTCAGGATTGTCTCCAGATAGTCGAACGTTGTTGCCCCTTCTAATGCTGTTTTCTTGCATATTATCTTTGTTTACTCTCTGAATTTCGTTGATTACTATCACTTTTGTTTTGTTTGTATTAATTTGCATCTTCATATTTTCTATTTCTTTAATACAGTTGTCTAGCAATTCTTGCACTTTTCCTCTAGAGTCTAATACCACGTCGTCTGCATACATCAGACTGCTTATTGATATGGGAGTTAGGTTATTGTATTTTACCACGGTATTTAGTTCTGTTTTAACCTTGATTTGTTCAGTATTTTGTCCACCATGATCACGAATAACGCCGGACTTACTCTGTCTGCTTGTTTTATTCCTCTTTTCATTTCGAATTCTTCTGGCCACTGTCCTGCTAGTTGTACTTTGCCCTTCATTGTATTAATCGTGCTTCTATTTGTCTTCCTGGTCTGAAAGCCGTTTGTTAGTCCTCTAGCTTGGGTTCTACGTAAGCTCTTAATCTTTTCTCTAGGATTCTTGTAAATAATTTATGATTACTTCGGGCTAGGCAGATAGTTCTGTAATTCTCGAATTTCGATGTTTCTCCTTTTTTGTGTATTGGGATAATTAAACTGGTTTCACAATCTTTAGGGATTCTTTCCTCTTTCCAGACTTTTTTAAATATTCCCCATAGCCATTCTTTTCCATCGTCTTCTAACCATTCAACCATTTCTGGGGCTATCTCATCTTCTGCACTTGATTTCCCAGTTTTCAATAGTTGAATTGCTTCCTGAAGTTCTTCTTTTGTTATTTCTTGGATTTCTGTTGTGTCTTCTCTCTTCTCTTATTGTGATTCCAAATTTTTCGACGTAGTACTTCTTCAAGGTTTCCAAAATTTCCTTTGTTTCTACTTTAAGTTTATTATGTTTATTTCTTATTGCTTGTATTTCTTTGCAGTTTGATTCTTTTACCCTTTTTACTGTTGTCCAGAATTTCTTTGTATCTGCTTTATAATTGTTATTGATATCTTTTCCAAATTCTCGCCAGCTTTTCTTTTTGCTTCTTTAATTGCCCTTTTTACTTTGTTTCTTTTTTCTACGTAATTTACCCTATGTTCTATTGCTTTTGATTGGGTATATGTACTTCTTCCATGCTTGTTTCTTATCCTTTACTAACTCTTAGTACTACATTCCACCATTTTGTTCTCTTTAACTGTTTGCTGAATTTTCTTTTCCTGCATATTTTTTCTGCCGCTTTTAAAGTTGTTTCCTTAAATGTTGTCCATTTTGTCTTTAGGTTCCCTTCTTGTCCCTTATTTTTTTTTTGTAAGTTAAATAGAATGTTTGTCCTATCTTGGTACTTCCTCTGGTTTTTTGGTATTTTTAGTTTGTATGTTGCTATCCTACTGTAGGTTATTTCTTCCGTTGTGTTTATTCTAACTCGAAGTTGTGCTACAACCAGTCTATGATTTGTGCCTATTTCTGCCTCTCCTTGTTTCTATATTTTGTATTACCCCATTGAGGCATGAGGCTTCGTGTGTTCAATGCTGTCTATTAGACTTTTTGCATTACATTCTTCCGCTACAAAAGTATATATGTCCTCTTCTTCTTACTTCCACATCATGTTACCTATTATTAGGTCGTTATTTTAGCAGAATTCAATCATTTTTGTACCATTTTTATTTAATACTTGTTCTCCTTGCTTTCCCATACATCCCATTCCCCTGTTCTGGTCCTTTCCTACTCTTGCATTCCAGTCTCCTATTATGATGGATGTTTTAGTTATCTCTCTTGCTTCGTCCTGGAGTGTCCTACAAAATTCTACAACTTCTTCCTCTGGTGTACCTTCTACTGGTCCGTAGATTTGTATTATGTTAATTATTTGTCCTAAATGCATTGATATCGACTGCTTTAAATTTTAACACTTGTTTGTGTATATCATCTGTCACTATTATACCTACTCCTTCGATTATATGTGATATTTGTGATCCTTTAGGTCCCATTTCTTTTTTCTTCGTTTTGTTTATTTATTTATTTATATCGCACTCAGCGAACAGCCGTTAGGCCAATTATAGGCGTCGCTGTGCATTTATGGGGACTTCCAACCCCACTAACGATTGTCATGTAGTTATGACCGCCGGGACCAACTATTTCCGTAACAGCCGTATCACGAGGCGCCGAGAGATGCAGCCGTGGAACTCCCATCCAAGTTCTGACCATAGAGAGCGTTGCTTAACTCTGCTGATCGAACGTGGACGCTTGTTCAAGCTACTCCACCCGGGACCTAATATCTGAATTTTATTGTTATCCATCTCTTCCACTATCTCCATGTCTTTGCCTGTCATGGCGTTTATGTTCCAAATCCCTATTCCTATATATTATTATCGTTTTCTTGTGTTGTTTCCAGGGCTGTGGAGCCAGTAATAAATCGACTCCGACTCCGACTCCTGATACTTAGTAGTTTGAATCCGACTTAGACAGTACTAGAATATTGATACCCCTCACCCTCTCATACCTTTTCATCTACCTCATAAACTTTACCCGCTCATGAGGAATTTCGCAAGCTTTGGTGAATATAGTTGGTTATAATAAATTATATAATTATAATTTTGTTTAATATTTGCTATTTAGAATCATAAATTAACAATAACATCGGAATGGAAAGTTAGGATATGAGTGTTTAAAATTAAGAACAAGAAATAAAACACTTAAGTTGATGGTAAAATCTAAAATCATAGTTTATTGAAAGTAAAACCCAAATGAAACTTAAGGCGAACTATAAAAGTTAAAAATTATTGTAATACGTACTTTACGTGTTTTATTTTCAATCACTTAAAAAAGTTACTGGTAAAATATAGAAAACCCGTCTATTTCGCTGTATAAGGAAAACGTAGGAATTTTTAAATAGTTTGGTAGGAATTTAAATTTTAAAGCAGTGACAACACTGATTCTAGCACACTTTGCACAGTCGTGCATCTTTGAATTAATAATAATAATAATAATAATCAGACTAAATATCCCAGTTTCGGGCAAAGGCCTCCCCCATATTCCTCCAATTCTCATTATTCGTCGTTAGGTTCATCCACTGTTCGCCTCCCGCTTCTATTAGTTTTTTCTCCCACCTGGATACTGGTCTTCCCTTTTTTCGCTTTCCTCGCGTTGGTCTCCAGCAGGTAGAGTCCTCTTTGTCCAACGATCTTCTTGCAGCCTCATTACACGCTCTGGCCAGCTCCATTTTAGTAGCCTGTTAGTACTCACAACATCTCGTACGCCCGTCCGTCACCTGATTTCTTCAAGTGCTATTTTGTTCAGAAGTCTTATTCCAAGCATGGACTGTGTTATAGCCCAAAAACGTTATTAACGACACAAAACAGACCCTCAAGTGGAGGGTCAGTTCGTTACAGCCAAAAACTGATCTCTAACAATAAAAACAATGCACCACGTTGGGCTGCCAGCTTGTTACAGTCACAACATGGTTCTAAATGACAGAAACAACAATTGGTTCCAACGTAAATAATTTTAACGACACAATCGGTAAATTAAACCAAATTCTCAGCCCTGATCCCCATTACGATGGGCTGTCACACAAGGGTCTGGCTTGAGGGATGCTCAGTGAGAAGGGGCGGGTTTTTTACTACCTACAATTCCATTAAACGATATAAAAGATGTTAAATATATGCGCCACCACATTCGGGCTATATTGGGAAAACAAAATTAGCAACACAGGTGAACGCACTCTGAACGTGGAAAGTAAGTGCTTCACCTTTCTACTTCTGGCTTGGCACAACTTGAGGCGACGACTCAACAGCTGAATCGAACCTACCTTTAATGACATCAACGTACAATCGTGTGGTTTCCTGTACATTGAAACAAAACACAAATATACATGCAAACATCAATGAAAACCATAACTAACTAACAATAAACTTTATTGAAATAGAAAAATATGTAAAATACAATGAGCATGAAAATGTTTACTAGTTACAGTTAAAAATATATGCGAAAGGGGTTAGTCAAGTTAAATTGCGACATTTAAACTAAACACAGCAGTAAAAATGACGATCAACGACATGGCTACATTTCAAACAGTAATGACTTTAACTTCTTCACAAAGAGACTACGTTACATGATCAAAATTGGTAACAATCACTCAAATAGTGACACAACGACTTTTTAACGCAAAACATGTAGACAATGAAACTTGACGGCATTGTTCAACATCTCACGATTTAAATCAACTAACGGCACAATTTGCCAAGACAACACTTCACTATAAATTTCTATACGTTACAAACAAGTCAGACGTTCTGGGTAAGTTGGTTCAGGTTCAACTGCAGGTCGCATCCACAAAATGCGAACAGGAAATTACTGGAAACCACATGGAGGAGCGATATTCAAGCGAGTGTAAGCGGCATTATATCCCCGCAACGGGTACCAATGAAGCACCTTAGGATAAGCAGGTTCGGTATGTCGACTCGGGGCTTCATTACACTGGTAAGTTTAGCACATGGTTGAGAATTCCAAATAAGATCCGCTGGAACAGCGTGATAGAAGATGGTAGCTTCTCGGGACGGAAAACTCGGCTAAACGTAACCACTAACCAATATGCATAGAACTCGAAGACACCGACAGGTAGTTCCACAAATTTCGACAATACGCGGAGCACGGCTAATCGAAGCCGGCCCCGAAGACAACAACAACCCACACTTCTTGACGATCCTAGCGCCGGTTGCTGAGTGATGCTTCGGGCTGAGATGCGGAAACGGAATAAGACCACGCAGGCGTGACTTAACTCGTTTCTTATTCCACTCATAGCATAGAGTTGCCACGGGATGAAATGACGAAACATAATTTCGCTTACAAAGGGGATTCATAGGTAAGACATGCAAACACATTAAAAACGCGATAAGGGCAGATTGCATCACCCAGGCAGCATGCGAGAACAAAGCCTACTTTATAAAACCAGCGTACGGAGAATTGAGAGTGGCGGAAAGGTCGATAGCGAAAAAAATATGCAGGCCAGTGCAAGAAACTAACGGGCAGTGGCGTAGAAGAACAAACGAAGAGTTAGCCGAGATAATGGACGACGACATAGTGCGTTTTGTGAAAGCGCAACGACTAAAGTGGGCGGGCCATGTCATCCGGATGAAGTCTACGAGAACTGTAAAAAAACGTACTGGACACCAAACTATGGGCGAGCAAGAGGTAGACCGAGAGAGTGCAACGAGACGTCAGAGTCCTTAAAGTGCCCAACTGGAAAAGAGTAGCTGGTGACAGGGCCCGATGGAACAAGATAATTCAAAAGGCTAGAATCCACAAAGGATTGTAACGCCGGATAGGTACCTAAGTAAGTACGGAGAATTTAATCAAAGGTCCTAAAATAAACTGCGTAGCGTTAGTGTTTCAAGGGGCGGAAGAGAGGTCGTATGGACAAAGCTTTTTAGACTTCACCACTACACTATGAATTTGAGCTTGACTTACGCGGGAAATACAGGAACCGTACTAAATTCCGAAAATTTTTCTCACAACTGCTCCATATTCGTTTGATTCACCCTTAGTTTGTTTTTTAACTTACTATTTAGAGACCATTTTTGTGCACCATAAGTCAGACTCGCAATAACAACTATTGAACACCCTTTGTTTAATCCGAACTGGTAATTTTGATTTAAAAATATGTTTTAAGCTCCAGAAGCATATCCACCCTAAATCAATGCGTCGATTGATTTATTTTTTCCATGTTGTTATATGATATATATCGCTCTAAGTGAACAACTTCTTCTACATACTGTATCGTGTTTGGTCCCATCCCTATGTTATCGCTCTTCTATATGTTATAGCGTGTGTTTTATCGTAGTTAATTGCCAGGCCTGCTTCTTTACTTGCCAGTTGTAGTTCGTTTACCGTGTTAGCCAGCTGGTTCTGGATTGTGCTAGCAGTACCACGTGATCTACGAAGCGTAGGTTTGTTAGCTTTTTACCTTTGATAGATATTCCATAGTTCTTCCACTGCATTTTTCATCATATTGCTTCTAGGGCACAGGTAAATAGGTAGGCGAGAGTGGATCTCCCTGCTTTACTCCTTTGTTTCTATTAAATGGCTTTCCTGTACGATCTAGGCGTATTTTTTGCCTTCCCTTCTTTATATATATATATATATATATATATATATATATATATATATATATATGTCAAACCACCTTACGGCGCTTACCTCCCTCCCGTACAATTCGATGTGCCATATGGAGGTTACATATATTAGACGGTAGTTTAGTGTGTCGGTAATGTAGATATCTATACTGAGAAATATGCTAAAAACCAATGGAGGGAATTTACCACAAAAGATTTTAGTAAATATTTAAATTAACCCTGTTAACATTAATAAAAATGGTTCAAATTGATACAGAGTAAAATACATGTAATGTTGAATAATGTAATTACAAAGAATCCCTGAAATAAACGTTTATACAACAATAAGAGGTACATTAAAAATGTACCTCAGTATAACCAGTATTAATAACAGCAAATTAAATCAAACAAGAAATGCATACTGCAGTTAAGTCTACTAGAATTAATAATTTGAAGGGTTGCTAGCTTAAAATGTACTGCTCAGGAGGCTTATTTACTAGTATTAAATTAAAAGCAGACGTAAATTGTGAAAGTTGGCAGACACGATTTACTGAAAACATTGAAAATTCTGTACAAATATATCATAGGGTTTCCCACTTATAAAATGGCATTTCTGGCCCAATTATTTTAGTTTTCTTTGATCCATTTTGAAAAACGAAACCAGTATTTAGTGTGTTGCCGATATGAAAATGGATTTTATAATAAGACTGCTGAACAGCAAAACTAAAGATTTCATGATCGTTAGTTATGTGAAATTGTCTCAGACGTCACTAATAGCGAAGAGCATAAAATTATACGCTTTGTTAATAGCAAAATTTTTTTTGACCAATAAATAAAACTACAAAATTCCCTTAACTTATTCAGAAAAGTAAAACCCCTTTAAAAAATATACTCAAAAACACCAGAAAAACAGTTCAAAAATTGGAAGTAAAATTTTTCATTTAAATATATTAGGTAGGTAAATTTGCAAAATTTTGTGTTTAATTATATTTTACCTAGATAGAAAATAGGAATTATCAAACAGTGCTACCGTTACTATCGTATTTAATCAAAAAAATTATTTGCAATTTTTGAGCAGCATAGGTATTCCACTAATAGAAATAAAGAGTTAATTAAAAATCGAATAAAGGTATATTGCCATAATAATTCAATACATTACATAACATAAAAAGAGAATGAAAAACAAAAAATTATTTCTAGAAGCATCAATATTCTTTAAAAACAAACTGATGTACAATATTAGCAAGTATTAAAATAGTACATAAATACAATCCAATCCAAAGCAGTCATAATTTTACAGAAAAAAATCAAAAGCAACCAAGACAAGCCATAATATACAGGCTGATTAAATTATCATGTAACAACTTGTAGGCAACCCATTATGCAGCAGCATGCATAATGTTAACTAATTTAATCAGCCTGTATAGAAATAACAAAATAATCAATATTTAACAATAAACATAGTTATTGTATATATATAAACTTGGAGGAACATAAAATAGGATGTATATAAGAACCATAACTCAATATTCTTATTTGGGTATTTTGCCACTCTGCAAATTAAAAATATTAAATAACGAACGTTTCGAGGGACAAACTACCCTCGTTATCAACGATTAACAATTAAAAAGAACAAGAAACTTAGCTTTTTTCACTTGAAGGAAAAACAACCAACCTCCAATGAATTGTTTGACATTGACGTTTGTTGATCATCTCTACCTACTTGATCTGATCTTTAAGAATCGATAGCCAACTATTGTCTAAAAATATTGAGAAAAAACGACACGCATTTTCCTTCGTGAAGTAAAGTATATGCAGTTTCCTTATTTTACGTTTAGTTGACATTGATTCTTTAGACAAGATCTTTGTTGCTGTGCCATTGTATTTTGTGATTTTCATCCCAAGCATGTTCTGCTAGCTTAGACTTATTGAATTGACCGCAAAGTATTCATCGTTTTGAATACCGTCCTAACATTGAATCTATTTCCAATTCGTCTAATTTTGTCAGATATGCCTAGAATATATGGTATAGTTAAGAGTATTATATTTTAGAGTGTCATTCCTTTGTATGTGTGGGGCATTGTTTCGTGTATTGAAGATGTTTTGAACAAGAGTCTCTGGATAGCCGTACACTAAACAATGCCACACACATACAAAGGAATGACACTCAAAAATATAATACTCTTAACTATACCATATATTCCAGGCATATCTGACAAAATTAGACGAATTGGAAATAGATTCAATGTTAGGACGGTATTCAAAACGATGAATACCTTACGGTCAGTTCTCACAAAAACTAAACGTTCAACGAAGAACAAATTTCAAAGATTTTATATATAGTATTCCTTGTGAATGCGGGAAATATATCAGTGAAACATCCAGACCGTTAGCAGTTAGAGTTAAAAAACATAAAAATATGATGAAACCTATCAATTCAGTAAGTCTAAGCTGGCAGACATGCTTGGGATAAAAATCACAAAATACAATGCACAGCACAAAGATCTTGTCTAAAGAATCAATGTCAACCAAACATAAAATTAAGGAAACTGCATATATTTTACTTAACGAAGAAAAAACACGTGTCTTTCTCAATATTTTCAGACAATAGTTTGCTAATCGATTCTTAAAGATCAGATCAAGTAGGTATAGATAATCAACAAACGTCAATGTCAAACAATTCATTGGGAGGTTGGTCATTTTTCCTTCCAGTGAAAAAAGCTAAGTTTCTTGTTCTTTTTAATTGTTAATCGTTGATAACGAGGGCAGATTGTCCCCTCTAAAAGCTCGTTATTTAATATTTTTAATTTGCAGGGTGGCGACATACCCAAATAAGAATATGAATTATAAATTCACGCCACAAAGAAGTTTCAGAGATTATCTTATATAAGAACTTACTAAAAAGATGTAAAAAACATTTAAAATATTTAAAGTAAAACAACGAAACATCGAAAAAGAGTAACATCTGAAAAACAACTTCTGAACAAAACAAAAACACTACACAACTTGGCGAATTATAAAGTACTATGTTTTCAATTTTACTGGGTACGTTCCTCCGAGTATATTCCTAAGAGCAGATTTGATTGTAGGCGAAGACCTATTTGTAGACATGGGTATTTTGACCTGACTTCTCTAATATCTGTAAATGATGGTAGTGATGAGCTATCTAGGTATCGAGCAAAGGCTTGATGCAGAGTCGACACAGACGTGGGGTTCACCTTGCTCGTTCTTTGACATCTGTAAAACACATAGAGAATTAAAACAAAAAGGTCGTAATGCAGGGTGCGAAGATTTAAATTAATTCAATTTTGAGTGGGGTGTCGTTTTTATACGAAAACTTTTCGATTAGATCAATAGCATGTATGATTTAAGAGTAACTTGGAATAAAATAAAATTATATGTCGAAAACTGCACACTATTTTTAACTGCATACATTATGAATCAGTTTATTATAACTTACGCAATTTAAAATTGAAGAAAAGATATCACTACATGTTAGAAAAATTCATTTCAATCAAATAAATTAATCTTTTTCATTTTACTACAATTACGATATTTTCACATTTAGCTACTATAATTAACTATAAAAATATAAAATAATTATGACTAGTTATATTTACGTCTGGTTTGAAATGTCCGTTTTTTTGGAGTCTGGTGAATTAGAGAATCGGCAACTTGAACAGCAATCCAGTCTTAAAAAAGGCAACGAAATATCGGATAATTCTGGTACAGTAAGTGCATCTTGAATAATATCCTAGGAAGGACAACTCTTATTTTGGGTATATTCTCTGAAATATTCAGAAGCCGCAGCTTCCTGTGCTTTTGTCAAACGGCTTGCAGAATTATTTTGTACACCTAAAAAAACCAAGTTACCCATCAATGCATGAGCAAATATCAGTTTATAATAATTACCACTTTTTGGTGAGCCTTGGGGTGAACATTTCTTTGATTTTTAGTCCTTCCTTTCTCCAAAAGTTCTTCCAGACTTCGTATGCCCTTCCTTCACCACACCGCCTTGAAAATAAGCAAGCGCTTTAAAACCACAACGGGCTGCAACTTTTTGCTCCGCAAACATTGTGTGGTAGGTCATCTGGCCCAGAAGTACTAGAAGTGCTGGATGATCGCAATCTTTTCTTTCGTGAACACAAGTGGATTGGCTCGTAGAAGGCTGCAGCTCAAGCTGATCATCGTTTGAGACATAAGAAACAGAAGCAACAGGGGGACTGGAAGCCACCTCAGCCTCTCCTTGAGCAGATGCTAAAAGCTTCACCACTTGTATTAAAGACTTATCTACGGTTTTCTGGGTATAAATGTCTTTGTGAATTTTGTCCGCATGACCTAAATGGCTGGCAAGGTTTTGGACTTGAGATACTTCACTAGATTTCATTCGAATAAAATTTTAAGTATCACGAATTAGCTGTGAAAGTACACACCTTTCGGAAAACACTTCAGACGGGCAACTAATTGTTCCTCATGATGACATGCCTCAAGATGATTGGGTAATTTAACCACACATTTCTTACAGAATTCGCAAAACTGACGTCTTGAATTGCGACCTCCTTCATTAGTAGCTACGCTTTCAGCATGTGATGGTGTATCATAACCCGGATGAACAATGTTCGGTAAAAACCCTGCAATGTCTTTATCAGAGGTCCAAGATATCTGCTACCTGTTGTTGAGTATGCTAGATCGGTACTCTGTACCGGTACAGCTTCTTTCAAATGGCCATTTTCAGAAAATTGTTGAGACTCTCCCAAGTTACCTAGTATTAACGGATAATCTTCCGTGTCTGCACTACGCGATGCTGAAAATAAAGTTACAAATAAAAAAAAATCAGGTAAAAATAGCATGTAACATCTTCAGAAACTGCAGCTAGCAACAAAACGTAACCTTTCAAATTTGTAACCTACTTTATTTGCTGAAATGTTACTATAGTATGATCAAAAATTATTTTCATCTAGTATGGCTATGGACTAGTTTTTAATTTATGAATGCAACTATAAATTACTTAAAAATCAAATTTCAAGTTTGAGATATACAGGGTGTTCGGGAAAATGTGGGAAGTCTCCCGGCATATGAAAAAAAACCATGTGAAAAGAATACTACGAGTTCATAGTTCGTATAAGCCTCCTCTTCGGAGATATGGGCTCCTATAGAGCTCCAACGGAATCAAGTTTTTTACACATAATTATTGATCCACCAGGTATATTCCAATTTTTTTTTAATATGATGTATACCAGGTAAGACCCTTCAAATTACTATCCAAGAAAGTGTTTGTGAATTACTCATAGGTGCAGGGACGGACTAGGTGTGACACTCACGACCCCATTTTTTTTACGCCCTGTATGCTAATAACTTTGGACAACGTTTTTTACATACCTTTAACTATTGACTTAAAATTAAGTACTCTTCATTCATGCCGCTAATCTTAACCGTTTTCGAAAAAGCGTCATTTTATTTACACTGTTAGTCCCCTAACTTCTGTCGGGTTAAATGTGAATGAGGAATTTTCAGTTTAATATGTCGAAAACCATAGTACAATGATATGGATATAAGAGCTATTCTTGAAGAACTTCATATATTATTGTTTTCGACGTATTAAAATGAAAATTTCTCTTTTTCACATTTAACACGACAGAAGTTAGGGGACTAACAGTGTAAATAAAATGACGCTTTTTCGAAAACGGTTAAGATTAGCGACATGAATGAAGAGTACTTAATTTTAAGTCAATAGTCAAAGGTAGGCTATGTAAAAAACGTTGTCCAAAGTTATTAGCATACAGGGTGTAAAAAAAAATGGGGTCATGAGTGTCACAGCTAGTCCGTCCCTGCAGCTGTGAGTAATTCACAACACTTTCTTGGATAGTAATTTGAAGGGTCTTACCTGGTATACATCATATTTAAAAAAAATTGGAATATACCTGGTGGTTCAATAATTATGTGTAAAAAAACTTGATTCCATTGGAGCTCTTTGGGAGCCCATATCTCCGAAGAGGCCTACACGAAAAAAGTTTATCATATCCGGGAGATTTCCCACATTTTCCCGGACACCCTGTATAGCTAAACATTTATCGTTCCACAAAATTTTAAGTTGCAAAAGTCTTGGAGTAATTTTTGGAAGACGTGTGGTCTAATCGGGTTTGAATTAATTGATAAAAGTTCCAGTTATACTAGTATTAAGATGTTGGGCAGAAGACTTCTGTTTTGTTTATCTCTAAATAAACGTTTGACATTTTGTTGGTTACGTGCTTAGATAATTGTTTTATTCCCGTATGATTTTCTTATGGCAGCGCACGAGTATCGAACAATATTTTTTATATTCGTTTCAACAAAGTAAACAAACCACAAACAATTATATTAATTAAACTATACCTGAGAAGAGCATTGGGAATAAACCCATTTTCATTTCCAGCATGCACCATTATTAACGTCTACCCTTCGAAACTGGTGATTTTCAGCATTTCGTACTGTTATCTGACCATTCTTTTGATTGCTCTGGATGTAACTTTCATCGGTAAATATAATAGGTCTTCCCTCAGCTTTATATTTCCTCAAGGTCTCTAGATATACAACACGTTTGTACCGAATATCTTGCGATTCCATCAGAATTTGTCGTTTGTCAGAAGTTTTTCTCCACCTAAACATAAAAATTATATTAAGTATTTCTATCTCTACATTTTTGTAATTTAGCTTACCAAAAAGCCCATATTTCGTATTATTTTACGAAGTGTACTCCAGTCCAGAAACCTTAATTTTATCGTAAATGCCCTGTAACGAAGGCAGTTTCTTCTCAGTTACACAAAAATCATGAATTACAGATCTAATGGTTTCTTTATCGCCTTCCCAAAGTGTGCTTTTGCGTCTAATCCTTGGTCGTGTTTTGTATGGTATTTTCAGATACTTTTGTTGCACCAAGAATTCGTTCTTTAAAGTTTGTTAACGAAATAAGGCATAATATTGGCAATTATTTCACGAGCTTGGCTATGAATAACCTTCCCTTTGGTTCCAACAGTGGATTTTGCAAACAATCTGTAAAATATTAGTAATTATCATTAGAACATAAATACGCAGTCATAACGTCAAACTTACCAAGTCGTGTGAAATTGAATGCGGTTTATTTTTAATATATAGCGTAAATAACGACACGTAAATCAAAAAAATGGGTGTAGTGTTGAAAAGAACTGTTACGGCAAAAATAAAGCACAAAACTAGTAAAAAAAAAAACCAAGAACGAAACAAACTGCTAGCCGCCCCTATGTCAAGAACTTAAACTCGCCTGAACGCGTTTTGGACCACTGCATACGTGTGCATTCTCTACCGCCGCCCTACTTTGCACGAAACTGATTAAAACTGGACCTTGGACGTGCCAGAATGTATAATACAGTATAGCAAACTGCTGTATCAGCCCGATTAAAGTAAACTGGCCAACAGTTCTAATCTAACATAGTTGCCAAATCTACTAATGCGACGTTGTCAAAATTATTTCTTTTGAGTTGTAATTCTCATTCAGATTAATTTAAAATGTATTCGTGGCAATTGAGGACTTCAGAGTCATTGTGACGACTTTACTTAAATTTTCATTTTCATATTTGATGGCGAAAATAAAACACTCTTGAATGTTCCAATAGTAATTTGTACAACTAGTTTTGAAAGTCATACTTTTTTTCATAAATTTGCAGTTTGATAACGCGGGCGAAGCCCGAGTTAATCAAGCAAATGAATGAAAAAAAGAACTTTCAAAACGTGTTGAACACGTAGTTTTTTGCATAGTGATTTTAGTCGAAAAAGACTTCGGAATTGACATTTCAATAAAATAGATTAAAAAAGTGCACTTCTTTTACGATTTTTGCGTTAAAAAAAGTGGAATTTTCAATACGATTTTTCTTTAAAAAAGACGAATTGCACGATCACTATGCAACAAATAAATAATACCGACCTGTAATCATGTTAACTAGTAAATGAATTGGAAGGTCGACTAACTCTAACAAAAATTTGTTAATAATGATCAACTTATCGTGCAGATATTGCAAAATAGAGTTCCTATTTGTACAGTATGTTGCCACATCAGAAAAATACTATCCCGTAGGGTGTGAAAATCAAAGAAAACTAATAAATAATAAGTTACAATTGAATTATTGGCAACGACCTGTGAAAATGGCATTTTTATATTTTAATACATCAGGTAGCTTAAAACGGAACAAAATAAAGCTTAATAGATAAACAATTCGTAATATGTTGGCACCAAATATTCACTTACAGTGCAAGGTGAACTGTAAATAATTAATACAATCCTGTAGCCATGGTAAATAGTAAATGAATTGTAAGTGCTAAGTGCACCTTACTCTAACAAAAATGTGTTAATAATGATCAAGTTTTACAGTACAAGTACCTATTGCAAAAACAATTTTTTGGAGTACCTGCACGGACAGTTGATCATTATTAACAAAGTTTTGTTAGAGTAAGTCGAACTTAACGATTCATTTACTAATTCCCATGGTTACGGGCTCTGATGCTATAATATTTACTTACAGTCCACCTTCAACTGTAAGCTGTAAGTGAATATTAAGTACCAACATTTTTAGAATTGTTTATCTATTACGCCTTCCTTTATTCAGTTCTAACCTAATTTTTTAATTTCTTAAAATATAAAAACGTAATTTTGACAGGTGGTTGTCAATAATTCAATTTTAACTCATTATTTACTACGTATCTTTGATTTTCACAGGTATTGCAAAAAATAATATAGGTACTACCGACTACCCGCGAACTGTAAGTAACTTTTCTAGTCTCGACCTCAAAAGTGTCACTTACAGTTCATGGTACGTAATATACTATTTCCGCAGAATACATTATTTTTGTGATTTTTAATTCTCTTTCAGATAATAACCTAAAATTGTTGCAGATAACGAAGTTAGAGTTAAAAAAGTTTTCAAAGATAGGTAAAGTGCCTCTTACAGTCAAGTCTAGTATATCAAACAGTTTTACTTCCTTTGACAATAAAGGAAGTATTGGATTCACCCCAAAAATTGAGTTTTCAACAGATCTTCACGTTTTAGAGTCCCGTGAACCCAAAAAACATATTTTTTTCATTGGTCTGTCTGTCTGTCTGTGTGTCTGTCTGTCTGTGTGTCTGTGAACAGAATATCTCAAAAACGAAGAGAGGTGTGGGGTTGAAACTTCATATACAAGTTTTGTGTACTACGTAGATGCGACAGCAACCTTTTAAAGAAAATTGCATAACCGGAAGTAGGTGTTTATTCTAGTGATTTTTCAGTTTTTTCGATTTTTTCAAAAACGGCTCTAACGATTTTTTTCAAACTTCTCATTTTTATTACATTTTTAATGTGTATTGATGTGAGATAGGTGATTTTCCAGTTGAATACTTTTAAAATGGGTTTCTTTTGTTTTTTTTTCTATTTTTTATTAACTCCTACTTTAAATAGAACACCCGGTATAATATTACATTTTTGAATTCAGCTTAAAATTCTAGGGAAAATTTGTCTCTTCACCTAACGCTCTATTTTGCACCGTTTTTGTAGAATTGGTAATTTTTTAAAATTTTCGACAAATGCTTAAAGATTTAAAATCAAATTTTTGGCCAATTATAAGATCACTGTAAAAGGACGTTGTGTGCGTGTATCACGCCAGATTTTTTGTCTTTTGTGCTTACGAAAATGCTGCGACATAACGAACCTTTCAGCATGGGAGAATTCGTTATGTAGCGACATGTTCTTAAACATAAAAGAACTAATTCTTGTGTCACTAATGTCATTAATTGATTTATCTTTTTTTTTACTAGATGACCATTGTTTTTGTAATCATGGCTACTTGATAATTGCACGTCTTAATGACTACCAACAACCTTTGATTGGCATTTTAAGGTAAACGTTTGTTTTTAGGATTAAGAACTAAGAGTACCTACATTATTTTTGTGATTTTTAATTCTCTTTCAGATAAAAACCTAAAATTGTTGCAGATAACGAACTTAGAGTTAAAAAAAGTTTTCAAAGATTGATAAAGTGCCTCTTACAGTCAAGTCTAGTATATCAAACATTTTTTACTAGTGCAGTACATAATAGTGCACATGTATACCAAAATTCAAATCGCTATCTCTACATTTGTAGAAATTAACAAAAAAATTAAAAATTGAACTTCAAGGCCCCATAACTTCTTACTGAAGGGACTTTGTACTAAGGTATATTAGGTTTAATCGATTCGTTATAACGTAAGGAATCTATGACTAATCGAAGTCCCATTCTTTTTGGGAACCCTGCATATATGTCTAAACTCCATAGCTCGTCTTACGGCGCCAAAATGGATAGTCGCCGCTGTCGCCGTAAGGCGAAGATATGTAAGTGGCATGCAACGCTTTCGGTGGTTAGACGTAAAACGTTAATATTTTTTTTCTATCGGAGGGGTGACTTTTAATGTTTCCAAACGGTTTTAAATTGTTACTTGTGTTTATGATTAGAGCTGTTTCAAATTTGGTTGAGCTACGAGTTTTAACAACAAAGTTACGTTTAATATCGAAACCATATTCTAAATTTAAAGCTAGGTGAATTATATATATCCCAGTACGTATGTTTTTTGAAATTATAAAATGGGAAAAAAAATTCGCCTCGGTTAATAATCATTATTTTTAATATAATCTAGAAATTTTTTCTTTCAACTACAATAATTCGATAATAGTAATTTACGATACAAGTAACGTTATCAAGCTTTTTACATTAGGAGAGAATAGTTTGAATGAACGAGCGCCGTTAGGAGCGAGTTCATTAAAATTCTAGAGTAATGTAGAAAGCAGATAACGTTACGTATATCTAACACAGTTTCTTGTATCCTAAAATACTAATCTTAAAAAAAATAGGAAAAATTATTATTAATGACACAACAGCGAGACATATATCTGCTATGGCTGTGGTGGTTTCACTCAATACTGTATTGTTGGTAGCACTGTCAGGTTATGTCAAATTTGAGATTTGCAGGTTAAATTTTGCGTCAGTCTGTGTCAACAAACCAAACCTAACCTACTAACATCGAATTTGACATAGACTAACATTGTCACTAACAATACACGTTAGTACTGCCAACATGTGATTAAATTCAAATAAAGTACATATCGGTATGTTATTTTTCTTAACAACACTTGTGCTGTTAAATGCACCTTAACGCAACTCGTTGCTAAGGAGTTATTAGCATAGTAACAAAATAGGATAAAATAAATTGTATTTATGGTCCGATTTAGCTCATATTCGGAATATACGTTGGTTACGTAGAGATAAATGTCCATACAAAAAATGAACCCGGCAGGTGGCGCTGAAGTCAACATATTTACGAAAATGTGTATTTACGGTCCGATTTAGCTCATATTCGGAATATACGTTGGTTACGTAGAGATAAATGTTCATACAAAAAATGAACCTGGCAGGTTGGGCTAAAGTCAAGATATTTACGAAAATGTGTATTTACGGTTCGATTTAGCTCATATTCGGAATATACGTTGGTTACGTAGAGATAAATGTTCATAGAAAAAATGAACCCGGCAGATGGCGCTGAAGTCAAGATATTTCCGAAAATGTGTATTTACGGTCGATAGAAGTAAAACTTTAATATTTTTTTTCTATCCGAGGGGCGACTTTTAATGTTTCCAAACGGTATTAGGAACGTAACTTTAAAATTTGTTTGAGCTACGAGCTTTAATAACAAAGTTACGCTTGATATCTTACCAAATTTTAAATTTAAAGCTAGGTGAATTACATATATCCCAGTAGGTGCGTTTTTTGAAATTAGAAAATGGGACAAAAACTTTTGTGGCATTAAACAAGGGTATTAAAATAATATCGCATAATATTTTTTTAGATTGGCCTCCAACAGTAAGTTAAGCAAACACGTAATGTCACTTCAAATAAATTAAACCAAAAGTGTTTTGAAGCGTTTCAAATCCCGTCACATATATTTTCTCCTTTTATATATAAGCTACCATATTGCACTGTAGTCCATTTACTAATGAAAAAAGGTTCTAACTTCGTTGACTTAAAACCGATTTTGATATATTTTTTTTAATTTCGGAAAAGTTTATAGAAAAGTTCCCCACGAGTGAGGTGTGCTTTTTATTTTTACAATTGTTATTAACAAGTAAGTGTTTTTAATACATTCTTAATTAAAAAAAATTATAACTCTTTTATTTATTTAAACAATTGCCTGACACTTGATAACATAAGGATTTTGGGGTCGCTGATTACGAATTTGACATAAAAACTCCACCAAAATAAAAAATGGCGGAAAAGCGTAAATTTTTTCATTCGGATTTTATTTCGTATATAGGGTTTTTTTGGGTCGCTCAGTGTTGAATTCAGACTGTTTACTCCGGTCGGGAAAATTAAACATCTGGGGGGTATTTTTACCTATTCCGGCGCAATTCACCCGTTCTTTTATAGATACAAAAGACATGAACATGAAGTGGTAATGTTTCCGGGAAGGAATTTTGTACTGCCCGGGGGGGAATTTTCCTCCCGGTCACCCCCTGGATTCAACACTGGAGTCGCTGATCTCAAATTTTGTGTTAAAATTTATCAAAAATGGAAAATAACGTCTTTAAAGTAGCAAAATAGCTTCATTTTTTAATTTCGCGCGTTGCCTCATATCTAGGGGTTTTGGACACGCTTATTATAAATATAGCATTAAGAGGTTAATTTTTATTCTGTACGATTATTATTATTATTTAATAAACATTATATACAAATAAAATTCTAAGATCCTTCAATTTGCGATATTAAGTGGAAATCTAAGAATATAAACGTTTTGAAGTCATAAACGACAAGTAGTCTTTTCATATTGGAAAATGTGTGCTTCTAAAATTATTACATTTAAAATTATGGCGTAACACACACAAAGAAATTAAAAGTATGTAAGAAATACCAGGAATGCAGCCGAATTCGCATCCTGTTGCTGAATCAATATTTATTTCCAAATACGGCACGCAGGATGCCAGTCATTCGTACACAAAAGCGCAAGGTCACCGTGTTATTTTAAAACATATTTCTTTGTACCAAGTCTTATTAGTTTTCATTATATTATTAGTATATTATTAATTGGCTTAATTATGCCTTCGTGCTATCAAGTATCTTCTTCTAATCTATTTCTTTTATTTTTTACGTCGGTCATAATAGAAAATATTCGCTCTGCTTCCGCATTTGAATGAGGCAAGAAGATAATTAATTGAGTCAAAAGGGATACATTTGTAAAGACGCATTTGCCTTCATAACTTTTTAAATTGCACAAAGTTCCTAAATTCTGGAACTGTAAGTCTGCAAAGAGCAACTTTTTCATCTCCAATATTCCGTAGGTATACCGAAATACGATACGACAACAGGAATTTAAACAATATAATTATGATGTGTTTTGGTTCGCTGAAAATAGATTTGTTACTCATCAGGAAGCTACAGTATCAACCGTCTTACTTGCGTAGGAGAAAATATTAGGTGGGTCAGGTGTTTTAGTTTAAAGTCGATAACTTTTAATTATAAGTTTAACCCTTTATTGGGAAAGTAGATTTCTGCTTGTATAAAAATTCTAATTTTGTGCATACTGCACCCAGAAGTCTTTAGATATCACCTAGTACCTATATCACAAAATACTGCAGTATAACCAAAAACCCAAGTTTGATACTGTTGCCATATACCATATGGTTACCTGGAACGGTTATGGTAAAACCTTGTTGAGACCATAATTGGTAACATTGACATTTGCAGTTATATGTGTATAGGAAGATGTTACCAAATTTTTGTAAATAACATCTTCATAAAAATATATTTATTCTGGCTTTCAGAACATATACAGTGTGTCCCCGGATAGGTGAGACGACTCTTGTGAAAAGTAAAAAATTCTTGATTGAAATTTTCATTTTTTGGGGTTCAGCCCTGCTTGGTTAAAGGCCAATTTCTAACATAATTTTCGTTTTGAAAAATCAAGTATGCCTTGAAAATTTAAAAAAACTATTTTTCTGTAGAGTAAATTGCCTTTTATGTGGCAAATACGACAAAAACTTATTAAGAAAAGTTGTTTAGAATCAACATTTAGGCCCTTACACCAAATTTCAAAATCCTCGGCCAACTTTGATCGGCGCCAAAATGGACATAACGTGCCGTCGCCGCAAGGCGAAGATATGTAAGTGGCATGCAACGCTTTCGCCGATTGTCGTAAAACGTTAATATTTTTTTTCTATCCGAGGGGTGACTTTTAATGTTTCCAAACGGTATTAGGACGTTAGAAACGTTTATGTTTACAGTTCTTTAAAATCTGGTTGAGCTACGAGCTTTAATAACAAAGTTACGTTTAATATCTTAACATATCTTCAATTTAAAGCTAGGTGAATTACACATATTCTGCTGGGTGCGTTTTTTGAAATTAGAAAATGGGACAAAAAATTTCGCCTCGGTTAATAATCACTACTTTTACTATTAAGCTACAATAATTTGATAAATCGTATTTACAGTTCCATTTGGCTGGTCGCCCGAACTCGACTTTGCATTCTTTTTTGTTGGGTAGAAAGTATATAAATTGCCGCATGTATGTTACATCATCACTGGAGGACGGCTTGACTGATTTGGCTAATTTTTTTTGTTGTGTTTCTAAAGGTCAGGACAAGGTTTGTATGAAAGAAAATTTTGAGAAAATCCACCGGAAAAGTCGGCAAATTCGGAAAATCAAAAAGATAATTTTCTATGGTATTTTTGTATGGGATTTCGTATGTTTTCGTTTCTGATGGCTTTTCGAAGAGAAAAATGGGAAAATGGGAGTGAAAAACTCGGAAAATTAGGAAAAATAGATTTTTTTTCCGGATGGAAGAACCGAAATAGAACAATGGAAAAGTCATGTTTCAAAACATACACGCACAGTTTTACGTAATATTATGCCCGGGCAACGCCGGGTAGGTCACAGCTATTATGCATACCAGGAATAAGAAAGGATATTTCGAAATTCAACAGCTAAAGGGGCAAAATGAAAGTTCCAATTTTCTATGGAAATATAATATTAAATAGATGTTTCGACTTGAAGCTTCGTAGGAGTACATACTCCTAAAAACAAATAAGCAAAGACGTATTTCGTGATTTTCTGAAAATCAACCTTTTTGGGGGTGAAATGGAGTAATCCCTTCAGTAAGAAGTTATAGGGCCTTGAAGTTTAATTTTTTATTTTTTTGTTAATTTCCACAAACGTAGAGATGCCGATTTGAATTTTGGTATACCTGCTTACTACTATGTACTGCAATAATAATTTTTTTTTCATAAATTATACTTGACTGTAAAAGACACTTTACCTATCTTCGAAAACTTTTTTTAACTCTAACTTCGTTATCTGTAACATTTTTTTTTAATTTTAGGTTATTATCTGAAAGAGAATTAAAAATCACAAAAATAATGTACTCTTAGTTCTTAAGCCCAAAAGCAACCGTTTACCTTAAAATTCCCATCAAAGGTTTTTGGTTGTTATTAAGACGTGCAATTATCAAGTACCCATGATCACAAAAACAATGGGTAATGATTGTAATCTAGTAAACAACAAGAAATCAATTAACGACGCTGGTGACATCAATTTTACATTAAACTTTAACGGGTAAGAAGCCGGGTAGCGCAGTTGGGTAGCGCTATGCTTGCTAGTAAGCAAGTCCTCGGTTCGAATCCCGCGGGGGCCGGAATTTTTTGGTAGCCTTGGCGATTGGAATTGGGCTCGGTGAGACTATTCACAGTTGGGCACCAAATTAACTGTGCCCTACGCAGAACCACAGACCTAAAAGGTAGAGTAACAAGGTCAACACATCAACATGACACACACTTCACACAATGGTTGCTGTGCAAGCACAAAAGGCGCGCTCCAACTTTGTATTTCGAATCCGGGGCAAGTTGAGCATTGTACTGTCAGATGCAAGCACATAAAGCACCAGCCTCTACAACGAAAGGTAAAACGAGGTTAATGATAATACATACACATACTTTAACAGGTAATGAAATCTGTAACTCTTTCAGATAGAAGGAAATCCATGGAGATATTCTTCAATTCTTAACTAAACCTACATATGAAAAAAACACTGTCCCAGATTTATTTGAACACGACTGTACATATGTATATAGTATACGCTGTTAGTGGACATATATCGATACATAATAAATTAGCGACCATGTTAAATTCGATTTTATCACTTATTTAAAATGGTAGTTGAATTTTTTCAATACAAATGTAATTTTGGGCCAACTGTTCTACGTGCATATTAATTCGTAGTTGATATTATAATACATTTTTAATGCTCATCAAAGTCTACTCAGCAAAAATGCCCCAACCTGCTACTGCACTAATAACCTGAACACAAACCCTAACCACGATGCAAATTAAACAAGCATATGATTCAATAACATAAACCCAGCAGGAAGGACGAGTTCAAAATGCCACATAGCAAATCTTACGAAATTTATGAATGGCTACTAAAGCAAATGTAACTCAGCATAAAATATCGATGTCTGTATACACTAATGTATCGACCTATCGATAAATATCTGCATGGATAAATATCGATGAATATTGATAACTATCGATAATTATCGATACCTATCGATATCGATACATATTTTCTTCTTCTTAAAGTCCTTCTCCTATCGGAGGCTGGAGATCATCATCGATATGCGAACCTTATTTGTAGCTGCTCGGAACAGTTCGATACTGCTGCAGCCAAACCAATCCCTCAAGTTTTTCAACCAGGGTATTCGTCTACGTCCAACATTCCGTTTTCCTTTTATTTTTCCCTGTATTATCAGTTGAAGCATGGCGTATTTGGTTCCTCTTGTTACGTGACCTAGATATTCCAGTTTTCTCCCTTTTATTGAGTTTACCACTTCACACTCTTTATTCATTTTTCCAAGGACTTCTCTGTTGGTAATCCTATCTGTCCAAGATATACGCCACATTCTGCGGTAGCACCACATTTCGAATGCTTGTAGTTTGTCTAAGTGGTTCTGTTTTAATGTCCACGCCTTTACTCCATACAACAATACAGGAAACATATAACATCGAAGCATCCACAATCTAAATTCTATGCTTATATTTCGGCTACATAGTAATTTTTTTAGTGAAACAAACGATGCTCTGGCAATTTCAATTCTTGTTCTTATTTCAGGTGTCTGATCCCCTGTTTGATCTATCCAGGCTCCCAGATATTTGTATGCCTGTACTTTTTCTATCAGCGTGTTTGTAATGTTTAAATTAATTTGGTTTTGTGGAGATTTTGTGATTAGCATCCATTTAGTTTTATTAAGATTTATTTTTAATCCATCTTCATTAAAGCTGTTATGTACCTTTTCTAAAATATATTGTAGATCATTTAAATTACTTGCCAATAGCATAGTGCCCTCTGCATATTTAATATTATTGATTGCCTCGCCATTTATAGTCATACCCTTTTCCTCTGCTTCAAGGGTTTAATTAAATATAGCTTCACTATATATGTTAAAGAGCAGTGGGGACAGGATACAGCCCTGTCTCACTCCTCGACGTATCACAATGTCTTCAGTTAGCACATTTTCTACCCTTATGTTGGCTCTCTGTCCCCAATATAAGTTGTTAATGATTCTTATGTCTCTCTTGTCCATTTTTTTCTTTAAGAGAATTTCCAGGAGGGTATCGTGTCTAACCCTGTCAAATGCCTTTTGGAAATCAATGAAACAGACATACATGTCCTGGTTCATGTCTAGGCATCGTTGACTGAGGACATTAACTGCAAAAAGGGCTTTTCGAGTTCCGAGACCTACTCTGAAACCAAATTGTTTATCGCTTATATCCTCCTCTAATTTTGCATAGATTCTTTGGTGGATTATCTTTAAGAATAATTTCAACACATTGTTCATTAGTGCAATGGTTCTATAATCAGTGCACTCTTTCGCACTAACTTTCTTCGGTATTAATACGAATGTGGATGTTAGCCATTGTTTAGGAATTATATCGGTTTCATAGATAGTGTTAAAGAGATTGAGAAGGATATCACTTGCGTCGTTATTGATATATATCAATAAGTAACTATTCATATTTATCGATATGTGCAAAACCTGGAAATATTAAATTTAATATCGATACATCGATATTTAAAGGGTATATCGATAAACGATATATCGATAATATTATCGATATATCGTTATTTTCGCCCAGCCCTACCTACGACAAATATTTTTAACTGTTTCGAATACAGACTACATTTTAATTATTAAATACTTTATTTAAGTTAAATGTTTCATTAGTAAAGGTGACATTGTAATCTTTATTATAATATATTACCAAAGGTTAAACATTTTATTAAATATTTGTTGTTGTCGACTAGTATTTTCCATTATATTACTACTAGCAGTATTAACTACAACAGGTTGTGGCTGATTAAAATCTTCCAAACTTGTATCTATGATATCATTTTCATTTAAACATAAATTGTGAAGAATGCATGCAGCTAAAATAATTGCGGCACATAGCATTAAATCTAAATTATCCAAAATTTCCGCAATTTTCCTTTCAGCAATCCAAATGCATTTTCAACGACAACTCGAGTGGCAGAAATCCAATAATTAAATGTTTTGCCCTTATCCCGAAAAGGTGTAACTAGCCATTCTAAGTTGGGTTATGCTGAATCGTCCACTAAAAAGGTTATGTTTTCAACATTCTTATCATATCAAGCAAATTTTCTCAACAATCGGGCATCATGTAATGTACCCCGTTCACCACAAAACACATCAATGAATCGTTTTTCGTGATCTATGACAGCTTGCAATAATAAGCTTGGATAACCCTTCCTGTTGATGTACGATTGTGGATCACTTTCTGATAAATTTATTTCAATGTGACTACCATCAACTGCACCTAAAACGTTTCTCTTAAAACCCTCGTTAATTTCTAGTATTCTTTCTTCTGTTGGCCACTTTATGATTTGATTTAAAGAAATTAAGAATTTTAATGCTCTCTGTAGGGTACGCTGATGGAGTATGTTTAACACCAACACGCATCGTTCTTTTCGTTTCGAGTAAAATAAAATACGTTTTGAGTTTAAAATGGTTTATTACCAACGTGCCCCTAATGCGGGTGCACACACAAGAGCTTGTACGAGAATACAGAAACGAGACTATTTTAAGCATCAAAACTCAAATAATATCCGAAACAAATATCATGAAACAGAGCATGTCCTGTTACATGAAACTTGTGTACGCAACAATTTTTGCTCTCCTGTTTCAGAAACACATGTCTGCATCATCTCATTTGAATATACTTGCTATGCGTTAATGAATCAAATTTCCTGTTTCATGCAAGGAGTTTCACGAAATTTGTTTCTCCAGTGTGTAATCGGCCTAATAGCGAAATATTACATTAAAATACAAAATAATACGTTGTTAATCGTGAATGTCTTTGAGTAATCAACGCTAATGGCACTGTTGCATTTGTCCTAGCATTCACTTGGCAGTACGCACAATAGGTCTTTTTATAACTGCACTCGCGGTTTTAACAGCGACTCTTGGACGAGTTTCCAAAATGCGCTCTAGCTTCTATGCTCAGGAAGGAACATTGTCTTCTGCGATCAGCACAACGCCCACACTTGAAATTTGTGAATAAACCTAAAATAAATAATGTAACAATATACAACAGCTATTTATATACTTTGTTAAAACTTGCCTATTATTTTGTAAGCTGTAGCTCGTGTCATGCGAAAATGAATTTTGAACTCTTCATTCGAGTAACTGACTAGGTACCACACTTTCTAGTGCCCATTTCTGCGTCTCTATAGATTTTCCCAGTAGAAATAAGTTATTTCTGGGGTTATTAATATGAAACAAAATTTAGGTTATGTCAACGTTCTAGTGGTGCATCAAGGCTATATTACACGGTTTTAAATCCGCGTTCTTTTCGGAACAGTAATCGCTGGAAATTTTCGACTTTTTGACTCTCATTATTTATTGGTGATATCACGAAATAGTTGTAATAACTCATATTTTCGAGTAATTACACTTATTAAACGAAAAGTGACGATGTTATTTTGACAGATTTTAGTTAACAAGTTTCCTATCCGCGACCTCTATTAGCGAGCTAAATTTAATTAATTCTTATATTATACCTGCCGTATAGGCAATCCTCAATGAAATTTGGCATCGTAGTTCAACGGAATTGGCGCTGGTGCATGCCACCAGATATAGCCCCTTTATTTACAAATAGTAGCGACACCCTTTGATGTTGCCGCTGGGGCAAAATCACGTTGGTATCCCTGAAGTCCCTAGCATATTTAAAAATCGCCTAGGAAGTTGCATAATTAATTAAAATGTGGCATTGACAGTTGTCATGTTTTTATTCATTTTTCTCTTTGGGGGCTAATTCGAAGTCGAGGACGTGGAAATTCCAGGGTGTTGTGTCGATAAGTGTAAAAATAGTGGCAGAAAAGGATTTCAGGTATTCAGATCTGTTATTTTTTCACTGTTTACACTGAAATTTATCGTTTAGTAACTTTTTGTATTTTCATGTTTGCATCAGGTTTGCCCCACGATGTCGCTACTATTTGTAAATAGAGTGGCTATACCACCAGAGTGCAGATGAATAGCGGCGTACTAAAGCCACTTATATATCTTTGCCTTAGGGGGAGGGCGCGTTATGACCATTTTGGCGCTGTATGGAGGGTACGTCGAAAAAATTGTCGCTCTATGGAGGTTAGACGTATATAAATATATTGAATTAGTCTTATATATTTGTGTTCAATGTTTTGTCCTTTTAAAGCTAATAACATGTAACTATGGAGTAGGCTGTCGAATGCTTTACTAAAATCAATAAATATTATATGTATTGGGATATCAAACTCGCGACATTTTTCAATTATTTGATTAATACAGTGGAGGTGATCCGTTATTGAGAAACCAGATCTGAATCCTGCTTGTTCAATAGGTTGCTTTTTCTCCAGTTTAATAGCTATTCTTTTCGTGATTATTCTCATAAATGTTTTGTATAAGGTGGATATTAAGCTAATGGGCCTATAGTTATTCATGTTATCTAGGTCGCCCTTTTTATGTAGCAAGATAATAGTTGTTTCTGTTTCTAAGATTTTGTTGAATAGAATTAGAATTAGTTCTTTCAATTTTTGCTGTATATAACTGAGGTGCTCTGTCATTATTCCGTCTTCTGGCGATTTTTCTATCTTCAAACGTTGAATTCCAGCTCTTCCATTTTTATAGCAGGGATCATTTCCTTGTGCGAAAATTTTTGGTCTGATAGCTTGATCTTCTTCTTTTCCTCTCCTTTGTATAAATCTTTGTAAAAATCTGTAGCTATTTCAATTATTCCTTTACGGTTCCTTTTCAGTTTTTATTAGTGTTTTTTAGTTCTATAATCCATGAGGTACCTTTAGAGAATTCCTTTGCGATTTTTCTTGTAGAGCTCGATGTTTCAATAATTTCCGTAATTGTTTTTTCTTGAAATGATCTTCTGTCTTGTCGGATTGCTCTTTTCACTATTTTATTGATTTCACAATATTCTATTTTCGATCTTGCGTCCATTCTTAGTTTCAATTGCTCCCTTTTATTTATTGGCTCTTTAGTTTTCTCTGTAAGCGCTTTATTTTTTTCTTCCTTCCTTCCTAATTGTTCCAATAGTACTGCATATAATTTTATTTATTTGATTAATTCCGTGTTTACTTAATTCTTCGATATCCTAATCGTAGCTTATTTCATTTAGTTTGTTAAGTACGAGGATAGTTCATCATTTACTGTCCCTAATATAGTAGGTATTGACTGACAAATGAAAAACTGTTTTTATCCGAAGTGTCATTTATTCACGTTAGTGTCTGGGGTGAGACTAAAGTTAGTTTATACTCCATGCATGTATACCAGTTGCGTTCCTGGGTTGTATGAGAAATGTTCACTCTTAATCTCCAATTTGTTAAGGAGTTTTTATATCGAATTTTTGCTTCTTTCCTTGAGTAGCCTAAAAGTAGCTGGTAGATGAATATGCTTTACCACTCTTTATAACCTCTTTCTCACGCAGGTTTACTTTAACCCGCACTATTTCACTTATTTTTTTTTTAATTTACAGTTGAGTTATTTATTGTATGAGAAATGTCCACTCTTAACCTTCTATTTGTTAAGGAATTCTTATATCGAATTTTTGTTTCTTTCCTTGAGTAGCCTAAAAATAGCTGGTAGATAAATATGATTTACCACTCTTTATAACCTCTTTCTCACGCAGGTTTATTTAACCCGCACTATTTCACTTAATTTTTTTTTTAATTTACCGTTGAGTTCCTGGTTGTATGAGAAATGTCCACTCTCAACCTTCTATTTGATAAAGAATTCTTATATCGAATTTTTGCTTCTTTCCTTGAGTAGCCTAAAAATAGCTGGTAGATGAATATGCTTTACCACTCTTTACAACCCCTTTCTCACGCAGGTTTACTTTAACACTCACTATTTCACTTAAAATTTTGGAATTTTGTTTTAATTTACAGTTTACTTTTGCCATCACAATCAATGCCATCTTTGAATTAACTTATTTTATAGTCCACGTGCGTTTTCATAAACTATCATAAATAAAAAAAAAGAAGAAAATAGATAAATGTTTGATTTCAATAATAAAAATCGGATTTAAATCAATATACATAATTTTTTATTTTTTCAAAAATTGGGGATTTTTCTCAACCCTGGGTCTGAGTCTTCAAATAGTCATTAGTACAGCCGTTCAAATAGTTTTCAGAGTTATTACAAAAAAGAAGGTATATAATTGACAAAATATTGAAAGAGCATTGCCATGAAGTACTTAGACTACCCCTATATCATTGCCAATAAAACCCAATTGAAATGTTATGGGGACAATGTAGTCCTGCTAAAACAAGCAGATACATACTCACCCTTCATCTAAGGATAAAGTAAAGAACTTATGGCGTGCCGCTATTTAGACTTGTACTCCTGACATGTGGCAAACTTACTGTAAACATTGCGAAGAACTAATTTCGACTGACTGGACTAAATATATGGGAGATTTTCCGACTGAAAATATTCCACCTTTTATTATTTCATTAGAATCCGATTCACAGTCGGAGTGTAATGGCAATGAAGATTAAGATTCTTCCAGTAATTTAATGGAGGCGTAGAATGATATACACATTTGGTTTCAAAATTTTACCCACGCTTCCAATCCAAAACGCTTAGGATATTATCCAATGCGTCATGGTATGTAACAAATCTCACACTACATATACTGACTTCAACATTCCATACGTGACGAGTAATCAAACAAATGGCTAGGAAACATCACACTTTAGAATTTCATCCTAATGCACCTGTAACTCTACTCATAGTACAAGCACAAGTCCGAAGTCTAAAGAAAACATGGCCCAAGGATTTAACAGTGTAAATAACGGGTGATATTGTTGGATATCTTCCTTCTCACTTCATAGTGTAATATCATAGAATTAGCTCATAAAATGTATTGATTTATTCTGATTGCTAATACAAACTGTTGTCAGCTAGCTCGGTTTACAACAAGAGAGTTCTTACATTTTTCCAGTCAAGGTCAGGGATACTCAATGCAACAAAGCTCCGGACGTCGACCGAACCTTGCTCGCAACACTAAAAAGATATGCTCCAAGCTTCTACTCAAATAAAATCCAATTTGCCCACAATCAGTGTAACACAAGTATACAGTGTTGCAAAAATGGCGGATTAACTCCATGTTACGCTATTAAAGAGCACTTACTGAGTAGAAAAAATAAAAACATTCTGTATTATAGTTTTTGAAGAAATATAATTACAAAGTTTGATTATTAATTTGTTTAATACTCAGTATTAAGATAGAAAAACATTACAGACTTAAAACTAATAATATGAATGTAAGTAAATAAAGTCAAAACATGTGTTGGAAATTTCGAACATTCATTTGACAACAGTGTTTTTAATAAGTTGCATATAATAATAATCTGTAACCCCTTATACCGTATACACAGTGTCGGGGTACCAGGCGCTCCGAGCCGCTGAGGGTGTGTGCATTTTTAAATTTGGTGGAGGTACTTGAGATAGTGGAGCTTGTCTAAGCTACAACACTACGCCCACTCTCCAGATGTTTATCCATCCAAGTACTGACCAAGCAGACTGGAGCTAAACTTTTACAAGTGCCGTGGGATGTGCAACACCACTCTGCCGTACTGCCGGTTGCATAAGTTATTTATTAAGCGTTGTATCCACGGAAACAATGCCGCTTTACCTATTTGTTATTAAACAATGTTGCCAGTTCAGCTAGTTTTGAGGTTAATGAAACCTCGCTTTATTTGAAAAAAGATCTCGAAAAAGATTTTTTCTATTATTTTTTACGACTTATGAAGTGCCTCTTAATAAAGTAACTTTGAGCTAATCCATCATTTTTGCAAAACCCTATATAATGCTGTCAAATACACACACACAAAACAAGAAAGAAATATGTTTTAAACCCTAAAATAAATGGCCATTTGTAAACATAACGGTGTTTACTGATAAGTAATATAAAAATCTGGTGTGATACACGCACACAACTTCCTTTTACAGTGATCTTATAATTAGCCAAAAATTTGATTTAACATTTTTAAACATTTGTAAAAAAAATTCAAAAATTAAAAATTTTACAAAAACGGTACAAAATAGAGTATTAATTCAAGAGACAAATTTTCTCTAGAATTTTAAGCTGAATTCAAAAATGTAATAATATACCGGGCGTCCTATTTAAAATAGGAGTTAATACCAAAAAACAAAAGAAACCCATTTTAGAAGTATACAACTGCAAAATTACCTATCTCACATCAATACACACTAAAAATTTAATAAAAATGTAAAGTAAAAAAAATCGTTAGAGCCGTTTTTGAAAAAATCGAAAAAAAATGAAAAATCACAAGAGTAAAACACCTATTTCCGGTTATGCGATTTTCTTCAAAAGCTTGCTGTCTCATCTACATGGTACACAAAACTTACATATGAAGTTCCAACGCCATACCTCTTTTCGTTTTTGAGACATTCTGTTCACAGACAGACAGACACACATACAGACAGACACACAGACAGACCAGGGGACTATAAAACGTGAAGATCTGTTGAAAACTCAATTTCGAATTTTTGGGGTAAATCCAATACTTCCTTTATCGTAAAAGGAAGTAAAAACTACTAGCGTGTGATGAGCGCAATCCTTTACCAGCCAAACAAAACTAAACACATTTATATTTAAACAATATTAAAGAAATTAACTTTCAGTTATCTATTTATTATACACTAAACTAGCAACCAGTGAGACAAATGTCTCATTTAATAACTTTTTCTCTATCTCTTACGGTTTGGCTGCGGAAACAGCGTCCCGGACGGACGGAAATCACGTGATTTCTGGAAAACCGGAAGTGTGACGTGACTGAAATTTGGTTCCTGACCTGACATGACCATTCCAAACATATAACTTTCATAACTTTTTTCTCTATCTCTTACGGTTTGGCTGCTGAAACAGCGTCCCGGACAGACAAAACAGCGTCCCGGACAGACAAGTCTATTAGATAAAGTATAATGTACATGTACATATATTGCAATAGCTCCCTATGTGCTATGTTATTGAATATTTCATTTCAAATAGATACATTTTTGTTTAGATTAATTTATGTAAAGATATGCCCTCATTTAAATTAGTTATTATTGAGTCTAATTCTTATACTAGCTCCGGTAGAACATTTACTCTTAAATCAGGTTAGGTTCACTCTTTAGAAAGTATAATTAATGATTTGCATTAATTAAATTATTATACTTTATTGTTAATTGGTGATATGACAATTATGTCAATGACACTTCTATGAACTATCAAAGTCAAACTATTAATATGAAAGGCTAGCCCAAACTCAAATTTTTACAGTTAATATGGTATTAAAATTTGATAAATGGTAAGTGCTTCTTGTTAATAACTTATTTACTCACTTTCATAACTCATTAATTTTTATTTTTAACCTACGCCTGTGATTACTTTCACCTAAGTGCTATGGTCAGATATCCACATCCAATCATATACATGCCGCCTGCTTACTACGGCGCCCCGAACTGGACAGGTACTTAGTGCTTCCATTAACAATTTATAACCGCCACTGTTACAAATTACCCTATTTGCTACCCTCAAGAAACGCTTTACTTAAATCTGCGACTTGCTCAATCGGCAACCCAAATTGCCACGACGAATGGAATACGGATGCAGATTCATACAGCAACCCAAGAAATCAGCTATTAGTGTCTTCCTCCGTCTGCATCCAAATCAAACCCAGGTGGAAAAGTGTTTTGCCCAATAGAGACTCGACCTCAGCTCATCCAAATCAAACCAGAACACTTTTAGACCAGCTCTCCTCCAACAACATCCAACATCGATTCCAACGCAGTCAGCATCCAAGTCATCCAGTGGTTTATAAGATCAAACCGCTTCTCGTAGCTGTTTACCTTATTCTCGTAATACCACTATTTTCAATTCCTTCTACAGTAGTCGCCCGCAGCTTTCCATTATTGTAGTTTGTTTAAAAATTTTACTTTGACTTCATTTTATTTTTAATTTAATCACGTATACCCTTTTATACTATTTAAATAAGAAAATTCATTTTAATAAGGAGTTTACTTTCAATTTGTACTTTTTACCAAATTTCACATGTACATTTTTTAAATCAAAAATTAGTGTTTATTTTCTTAATTTAAATTCACCATAGTAATATCTATTCATACATTTTTAAAAACTAACACTCCTGGGTTACTTACATTAAGATTTATTTAAATTATTTTGACATTTCATGTGACTTGTGCATTTCACATTTATTCAAACTATCTTATAGTTTGTTCTACTTGTTATCTAATATGAATTACTTGTATTTTGATACTACCAAATAACAATCTTTATTACTCCAAATATTATATTGAGTCATGTCTAAGAATATTAACTGCTTCACCAAATTTGAATTAAATCTGTAGACTATTAAATAAATTTTGAATAGCTATCCTGTTCTTTTAATATAAAATTCACAATTTATAAAATATAATGTTTTAACATGTAGGTACTGAAACAATAAAGGAGCCGACCTGCGATTAATTAATTAAAATTAATCGATGGTAGTAAAAAAATCGCAGATCAACCCCCCTACAGTTTATACATCACGACAGCTCTGAAAACTCTTTACTTACCGCGATGGCCGAGCTAGCTCAAATTCGGCGATATGGTCGTGGATTCAAATCACCAGCTGTGCACCCTGTAATATCTTCAAAAAAGGAAATGGGCGCCAGAAATCAAATGATTTCGAATAATAAAGGATAAACTACAAGTGACTAGCATTTATTTAACAAAACTGGAAAACTGGTAGTCAGTAATAAATAATCAGAATAATTAAAAGACATAATGTCATAACAGAATTGTGTACGTCAAATGAAGGCTGCGACACGCACAAAGATCAAAAACCCCTTTCGGGTTATTAAATTAACTGTAACATCAAAACCAATCGTGGATATGCATACCTCAGTCATTTGATAAAACCTTTCTGTTTAGGCTATTGAAAAAAAAAGCGTGAATGCTCCTTTAACAAAGGGTCAAAATTACAGCTTTAAATATTAATCATAATTAAATATAGGCATAAAACTTCAAATATTAGAACAAGTGCATGTAAGAATTTGAACATTACATGTTAATAATTGCGGAAAGTATGAATTTAAATTTTAAATACTGACGGGTTTAAAATGTACGGATGTAAATTCCAGGTATTGAATATAATTTGATATAATATTAATCTCGGAATAGCACTAACTAACCTCGATCCTCCAGCGCCCACAAACTGCTGACAGGTAAACGTAGGCCGGGGGTTGCTACACCCTGCGGTTAAACATATGCTGGTCGTGAACTGCTACACACATTGGTCGAAATCGCCGTGGATGCACCGGTAATTGTAGCGAAGGCAACCTCAAACGGCAGCAACTAGGCAGAACGCCAGCAGGTGTCGAAAATTAGATTAAGCTAACAGCTTTGCTTCCGAGATAAACTCTTGGATAAAACTGTTAATTAAGAGCTAAAGAAAATGTAATTACTCTGGGAATAACAAAACAGAAAAGCGCTATCGTACCTGATCATAATCAGCCCTCGGAAACACAATGCTCATAAAAATTGATCGAGCGCACGTAATTTGACTTAAACAAACAAACCTTAGCCGCGCCGGTGACGGCGGGCTCAGGCGAGAACAGCAAGTGCCTCGGACGAAAAAATTCGTTTCCAAAGGAAAGCTCGCATTACAACGGCCTGTGATAAGAGATAGCACGGGTTAAAAGTGCATCGCGCGAACGAAAGGAACTGGATCCAGGTACAAAATAAGCTGCTTTGGAAAATTTAATAATTCGAAATGCAAAGGATTTATAATTCAAATAAAAATATACAGGTTAGGCCTGAAATAATTGGATAACTGGCGAAACAATTAAGCGAAGCCAAAAAATTGTTTCACTCCCCACGGCCAGCTTTTAACAGAATAATAACCTGGGAAAAAACGTACAGAAATACCTGAAATATGTAATAAAGTGGTTACAATACTCGAAAAATAATTTTAAAAAAGTTGGATTTAAAATAAAAAAAAGTTTAAAGTATGAAAACATTAAAAAAATTAGGGAACCAAAGAATTCCAGAATGAGTTCGATGATGCCAACACCAAACGCGAAACGCCATAGAAAAATCCTCTTTCGAGAAAATAAGCCAAGGGAAGCAATCCTTATAAATCGGCTCAAAAATAACTGGGGCACCACATAGGACACCACCAAAAATTAGACGTTCTGTCTAAACCGTACAGAAACCTAAAAAACTGCTAAAACAGCAAAAACGACTGCATCACATAGAACACAATCCACCCTCCTACAAACTTCTGAAACTACACATCAAGAAAAAACAACATAGCTAAAAAGCCATGATCAACGACCTGAAAATCAAATCCGTTAAGGTCCTAAGCGAACACAAGCACGGATGGGGAAAGCACCCTTAAAAAATACCAAAATATGGAGAGAAACGACCCCAACCGCTAGCGTTGTTTAGAGGGAAAGCAAGATGAAAATGCTCCCTAAAGTGACCATCCCTGCAGTGCCCAACCAACCACCCAGACATGGCTAGAGAAAGAACAAGATGACGTTGCTCCTCAATGGTGACCTTCCCTGCATGCCCAACCAACCACCCACTACGTTACAAAGGGGAAGAACTAGATGATGACGTTCCCAAACAGTGACCACCCTTCATGCCCAACCAACCACCCAAGCAAGAAACAAAAAGCACTAAGAAAACAAGTTTTTAAAAAGGACACTGTAGGTGTTTCCACGGTCACAATATCCTATAATACCATAGTCAAAATCCAAATAAGCAAAGCGCTTTGAAAAAAATTCAAATGAGACGGAATTAATGGCAAGAAGAAGGAAAGTGAAAAGCACTAGAATTCAAAATCCATAGGGAACAAACCCGACAGCAACTTTTAAAAACAGAAGAAAAAACAGGACACAAGGAAAAGAGAAAAGGAAAGAGGAAAATAAACCAAAAAACCAGAGTTCTGAAAAATTCACGCTGCCACACCCACTCATCCAAGCTTCGACTGGCTAGGTCTACTATTCCATGCCATGACCCGGGTTTACGGAGGCATGGGCACTCTTAAAGAAGAGGAAACACAAGGAAAGCAAACCGCCTTCAATCGCAAGGGAAAATCCGCACTCAAACAGATGCGTAAAAAGACGCAAAAAATTGCATAGAACAATGAGTAACCCGATGCAATGGCGCATCAAAACCGACTCAAAAAATATTCCCTGTCACGTCTGACAGAAGAAAAACCTGCACCACATCGGACACAAAAAAATATAGACACCCTGTTTACACCGAACAGGGGCCTAAAACAAGGACTGCCTCACATCGGACCCAGCCAACAAGAACCTCGCATCCAAAAGGAAAACATATTATTTATCTTATATACTTGCTTTACCTTTTGACGTTTCCGATATGCTGTGATTGTCTTTTAAGGCAATAAATGAATTATTATTATTAATTTCGTAATGATCCACTCCCATCTCCCTGAGTGTAGTCAGCAAATTTTGTTACAGCCCATCGTAGCTTAGTTGGGGCAACGGATATATGTATTTTTCCCGATCTGTGTTGTTTTCATCGTAACCAAACCGTTTAGTATTTTGGATGTAAAATTCATATCGTAAAATCAAGTTATTCCTGTAACAAACTGTCGTAAAGGTCGTTTTAGAGTGTATCAAATTGAATTGGGTTTGAGAGGTTGGTTCACTGTTTGCACTTTTTCAGTTACCCTACTTCTATTTTCTGAATTAGAAAAGTGGTGGTGTATTAAGTCATTTAACATCGTTATTTCGTTTAATAGACCGTCGCCCTGATTAATTTCGTAATGAACCACCCCATCTCCTTGAGTGAAGTTGGCAACTTTTTTTACAGCCCATCGTAGTTTAGTTGGGGCAAGGGATGTGCATTTTGCCCAATCTGTATCGTTTTCATCGTAACCAAACCGCTTGGTATATTGGATGTTAAATTCATATCGTAAAATTGAGTAATGTCTGTAACAAACTGTTGTAAAGACCGTTTTATCGTGTAACAAACCCCAACTTAGTGAAAACATCGTCTACTTTGTTGTTTAAGCTTTCTTCATCTTGACCAGCTTGAAGTGGACCTTTGTGAGTATCCAAACTTAAACGTTTTGTGCTTCAACGAAACTGTTTTAAAACCCGACTCAATTAACTTTCTCCATATAAGTGGTTATAAGTTGAGTAGTTTTTACTGCCGACCCTATTTAAAAGGGGGAGGTGCTGCAATTTGGACTAAGAGTAATTTAGATGTAAAACCTATCAATCTTGAACGGTACTGCGTAGAACAGCACTGTGAGGTTTGCGCTATCGTATGGAAAAGAAACGGTGCCAATAAAACTATAATCGTAAACTGCTACAGATCACCATCTGGTGACCTTCATATTTTTTATAATAAAATTGTTGAAGTGATGAATAAGCTATGGACACCCATTGTTAATCTAATACTTTGTGGGGACCTTAATATCGATTCCTATAATGTCTCTAACGAATTTGTTTATATGTGTAACCAGCTCACTTGTTGTAATCTCAGGCCGCTTGTTAAATGGCCCACTCGTGTTACTAATACAACTGTAAAAACAATAGACCATATTTTTATTAACTTTAAAAATGAGGGGCTGGCCTGTGTGTTTGATAACGTTATCTCAGACCACAGAACTGTCCTTCTAGAGCTGCA
This sequence comes from Agriotes lineatus, assembly GCA_940337035.1. Taxonomy (NCBI): domain Eukaryota; kingdom Metazoa; phylum Arthropoda; class Insecta; order Coleoptera; family Elateridae; genus Agriotes; species Agriotes lineatus. The sequence continues at coordinate 205,075 of CALNHX010000061.1, read as the reverse complement.
TTCTGCTGGTGGTGAAAGCACTGGTCATAGTAAATCAGAACCGGTCTCAAAATACACATATCGCAGAATCTTTAACGATTATTCCATATCACAATTTAAAGAGATATTTAACTCCATTGTCATAGATTACACCGGGTATGTTAGCCCTGATGAGATATTCAATGTTTTTTGGACATATTTTGTACATTGTTTTAATGTTGCTTTTCCTGTAAAAAGGTTACCTCTTAAGATTAATAAAACGCATAAGATCATGTTCTCTACAGAACTGCAAAAAAATTACGAACGACTTAAAATCTTAAATTGCATAAGAAAGTGTACTGATGATATACGCGTTACACATGAATACAAAAACTTTAAAAAATGGTAAATCAGTCCATCATAAACGAAAAAAAATTATATTATTCAACATTAATTAACAACGCTGCTGATAAAACCAGATGTCTTTGGGGATTAGTAAATAATCATTTAGGAAAGAACAGAAAAGACGCATCTATAGAGATAGTCTATGACGGCAAAAAAATAAATGATACAACAGAAATTGCAAATATTTTTGGTAACTATTTTGCTAATTCTACAGCAGCCTTAATAGCAGACGCTTTTCCTAATCATCTAGTGAAATGTACAACATCTAGAAATATACTCAATAAATCTATGTTTTTCTCCCCTGTTACAGAGGATATGATCGTAAATGTAATTTGTCAACTACCAAATAAAAAATCTACGGGAATTGATGAAGTTCCTGTAAAAATAATTAAAGAATGCAAGCTTGAATTAGCCTATGTTATGGCCTTGCTAATTAATTGTTCCGTCAGCTGTGGTCAGTTTCCAACCTCACTAAAAACAAGCAGAGTGGTTCCCATTTTTAAAAAGCATGATCGTACAAACATTTCTAATTATAGAGCTGTTTCAATTCCGAGTGTATTTTCGAAAATAATTGAAAAGATTGTATATGAAAAATTAACTAATTTTTTTAACGAACATAAAATATTCGCTAAATGCCAGGATGGATTTAGGCGAGGTTATTCAACGGAAACGGCCACGACTGATTTTGTACAGTGCGTACATGATAAGATGGATGCAGGTCAGCATGTGTTCGCTGTTCTATTTGATATTTCTCGTGCATTTGATACCATGAATCATGCATTTTTATCAAGTAAGTTGTTCGCGTATGGTATCAGAGGGCCTATAAATGATTGGATTTTATCGTATGTAAGAAATAGGTCTCTGGTCGTAAGCATAAACAATACAGTCTCGCGGCATTTTAATGTTAATCTCGGGACTCCGCAGGGAGGAACACTAGGTCCGCTGCTTTTTCTTATTTTTATGAATGATGTACCTGAATACATTACCGAGCATGCTAAGATATTCATGTATGCGGATGATACCACAATTGTGGTATCTGCACCCGATGTTGACGTTGCGAAAAGAAAAGTTGGTTTGATTTTGAGCGCATTTGAAAGATGGTGCAATACCAATAAATTAATAATCAACATAGATAAAACTGTTTGCCTAAAATTGTCATATGGTACCCGCAAAATTGAATACAGCAAATTTAAAGTCAATGACTCTGAAATACAAGTAGTAGGTACCAGCTGCAAAACTTTTAGGTATTGTGTTTGATGATAGACTGGATTTCACCAGCCATATTGAAAGGGTGTGTTTAAAGCTGAACCGATGCTATTTCGCATTGTCAACATTAAAGCACAAACTAAATGCCGAGGCTCTTCTGTCAGTTTACTATGCGAACGTGTACTCGGTAATTAGTTATAATATTCTTGTATGCGGACAGGCCACAGAGATATCAGGTGTATTTGTAATACAAAAACGTATAATACGATTGTTATATAATTTAGACTATAGGCAATCATGCCGAGATGTATTTAGGAATAGGGAACTGCTCACCGTTGCGTCAATTTATCTATACAAACTTCTTACTTTCGTTCACAATAATTTACATGTGTTCAATAAGAATAATGATACTCATGAATATCCCACGAGGTGTGGAGGGAACCTTAGACCAAATAAATGTCAACATTCTAAATAAAAAAAGTCTCCCTTTTATGCTGGGTGTATTTTTTATAACAAGCTACCCGCCGATTTGAAGGACACTAAATTGGCAAAGAGTTTTAAAGTAAAATTAAAAGACCTTTTGTTATCAGGATCCTTCTACAGCCTCGGGGAATATTTGAATTATCACAGATAAATGATCTGAATAGATAAGCCCGATAGATTTATTTTACTCTTAAATTATAATTTAGTGCTATGTGACAATGTACATCCATTGCAAATGGGAAAGTGCAATAAACTTTATTATTATTATTATTATTATTATCTTCTTCCTCCGAGTCTTCTACACCTCGGATTACATTTTGTTTCTGATAACTTTTTGTAGCATTTCAATTCTTGATTCTTGTTCTTTGACTTGTTGTTTTAGTGCCAAATTCTCGTTCTGTATTTTTTGTAAGGTTCTTGCTTTTAATCAATCTTTTCATTCCTATTGCGTAATCGCCATTCACCTCCCCTAGTTGTTTTGAGATATTCCCATTATTTTCTCTTCCATTTCTGTTGTTGTTTGATTAAATGCCTGTATTTCCACTACCCACCGTACGCCTACGTGCTTGGTGTGTTGCCTTACGCTATCAGTTTCTCCGTTTAACTTGCTTTACCAGCACAATATGATACGCACACTTCACTTTTCCATCCCTTGTCCGCACGCTTTTCTGCTTCTTCAACTTTTCGTCGCGTAAGTCACTGATTATTTTACACATACACCAGCCATCACCTTGAAACAAACCCGATGTAACTATATTACTAAACTCAAAGTTACTTCATTAAGATTGTTCAATTGCCATCCACCATGAAACAGGCTTTACATTATGTGACGAAAGGCTTACCACATTGAGACGTGTAATTTTTGACATTGAAGCAAGGTAACTCAATGTGAAGACCGCCAAGACAAAGGTCTTCTAACGATAGCGCAATCTATAGACAAGTGTGGCGGTTGATTGAAGATGGCGGGGTTTAAAACTTAGCGCTTTCCACATAGACGGACGAGAATAGCCTGCGTCTCGATTGAGATTATTAGGGTGTTTGTAAACCTCAATTGTTTTGCTAATCTGTTTGCTAAAGAATGAGTATTTGCAGATAATAAAAGCTTCATCGAAAAAGTTCTTATGGCCGGTATCATGTTGGTGTTTGGCGATGAAACAAGTCCCAACCTGAGGCAATACTGGTGTTCAGCGATATGAGCTTTTACTGAACGTCTGGTTTCAACAGTGTATACAGCATTATAAGAGCAATGGTCTTTATAAACATCTTTAAATGACATAACGGTTAATTTATATTTGTGTTTTGAAGCGCACCACTAAAGTAATTTCTTTGCTAATTTTGCTTTAACGCATTTATTGTTGCTTGATTTGAGTCTTATAATTCCAGACGGAATCTAGTCTTTTTCCAGTCCTCAATCTTTAATAAAACTCTTTAGTCTTTCCTAACAAATTTTAAAATGTTCTCGATTTAAAAACCGTGCGTCCAGCCACAAATGCAAACAGTATCTGAATCTGAAAGTTGAATTCAACCTAATGTTTACTGCATTTATTGATAATAGTGATGTAGTTTCAGAGGAAATTTCCATAATTAAATGAGTTACCTCCTAAATACAAGTAGCTATATCCAAAAAGTCCAGAATTAAAAACAATGTTTCACAAAAAAGGTTTGAAGAGAAAAAACCTGTTGTTTTTTAATTAAAAAAAGTTTTTGGCAACCTTGGTTGAAAGCAATTTAGGAATAATTAATTTTAATAATTTTGTCTGAATAATAATGTTTTATTGAATAACTGTTCATAAGTTATACATAATTAATTAGGTTGTTATTTCAATACACTAGAAAATATTTGATTTCGTATACGTAAGCCACTCGCAAAAGCATAGCTTGTACAAGAGCAACTTACGTACATTCAACGTAACTTGCTACCATTAATTCTTAATAAACTAACTAAAACCTAGTGGTAACCTAACTAAACCCTAGCGGTAACTCTACAAAATCAATTATAAGTAATTATTACACGAATATGATTGCAATCTGAATTTTTTTTGTGCTATTTTGGTGTTAAAGGAATTTATCTATATGTGATAACATAAGTACCCTGTCTTGTTCCATAATCCATTTTTTAACGTTTTAAAATTTGCTTATGGAATTTATTTGTTTGATATTGGAAGGTAATAAATTAAACATTCTTGGTCCTAAAAAATATACAGATTTTTGACCAATGGTCTTGTGAACATCCGACATCTTTTCAAGTTTAACAGTTTATTCAACTGGATCATGGTAACATTTGTATAAATAGTACTCATGGAATAAACAGTTAAGATTTTCAGCTGTAGGTATACATTAATGACAGTTGATGACTTTTGGATTCGGTTCACAAGTTGCATTTTGTTTCTCAAATAGTTGATGACACTTTTTTGAGAACGCAAAGAAAAAAGTAGGGATTATCCAGCCCAATGTATTTATGTCTGACGATAAATGATTAAAGAAACAAAATAACCATCTCGGAGCTTGTATTTTATAGTATAGCATTTCTGGTTATCACGGAATATTCACACACACCCTAGAATCAATAATTGCTATAAATATCAGTAGAATCGACATAAGACGTCATTAATGACCAACAGAAAAATCAGTTCACGAGCCGTAACCAAAACAACAACAAAATTTCTTGGTAATTTTTTGTAGGTAGACATTACTTCTTTTTAGGTTTTGGGTCGTTACGATTTTCTTACGGAATCTGCATTCGAGCATTAATTCATATCCGGAAATGTTTTTGAGTGCGTTCCAACAACCCGAGCAAATTAATACGACGTTGGAATGCACTCAAAAAAATTTCCGGAAAGAATTAATGTTCTTTTGAGATTATATGTGAGAACAAATATGGAAACAAAATGCATAATTCTACCTTATCACTATTAGTTAATTAGATTAAGTACAATATTTATAATTATTACCAACAATACCTAATTATGGTTACTGTGATAAAAATACACAAACAGTTGCAATCTTAGCAGTTTTTTATGATTTAAATGTTTTCAAAATTTAAATTATTGTACATCTTATTTACGTGTTTATTTAGCATATGGCATGCAGTCGTGTTCAAAAATGTTTTGTACAGAGACAGGTATGTTTATTGGTGGTCGTGTTTTTACTCAACAAAAGTTCATGCTGCATCATTAACTACGTAGACCAAGATGGATACTTTCAAAAAGATTTGTATACACAATACTTCTTGTGTAATGAATTCATATTCACAAAGCACAAATTCTGTAAAACACTGTAATGAACACGACTGTACATGTATATAATAAAAAAAGTATTAGGAGTATAAAATATACAATAGTCAACATGTTACAGTTTAATATAAAGGTTTCTCAGCCAATTTAGTGCAGCAGGGGTCGTATTGTCTCAGGTGACCTGGAATGCTGTACGGGCACGCTGGAAGATTGTATACGTTAATTTGTTATATTTCAAGTTTATTATAAAGGTTACTAGTTACATATTTAAAATGCTTTTCTGTACCAAACTGCATCACAAATAATAAGATTATTTCATAGACAATATCTTTTCTCCTGTATGATTCTTCACATGTGTAACTAAATAACTTTTATGTGCTGTTCGGTATTCACAGAGCTACTGTATGGCTTTTCTCCAGTATAAGCTTCCATATGTGCAACTAAATTACTTTTACGTGCTGTTCTATGTTCACAAACCAAGCACTGTATGGCTTTTTTCCTGTATGAGTTTTCATAAGTTTAATAATTAAGCACTGCTGGTCTGTAACTGTACGGTTTTTCTACTACACAAATCTTGTGTAACTAAATGCTTTTTATGTGCTGTTTTGTATTCACAAACAGAGCAACTGTACGGCTGCTCCCCTGTTTGGATCTTCATATGTCTAACTAAACCTCCATTTCCAATTTTTCTGTATTCACAAACAGAGCAATTGTACTGCTGCTCCCTTGTATGGATCTTCATATGTCTAACTAAACTACTTTTCACTGCAAACATGGCATTTCTCTTGTATGATTCTTCATATGTTTTACTAAATTATCATTATCTCCAGTTCTGTATTCACAAACAGAGCAACTGTACGGCTTTTCTTCTGTATGAGTATTCATATGTGCAACCATACGACTTTTACGTGCTGCTCTGTATTCACAAACCGAACAACTGTATGGCTTTTCTCCTGTATGGGTCTTCATGTGATTAACCAAACTACTTCTCACTGCTGTTTTATATTCACAAACAGCGCAAATATATGGCGTTTCCCCTGCATGATTCTTCATATGTGTTACTAAACGATGTTTATATGCGGTTCTATATTCACAAACAGAGCAACTGTACGGCTTTTCTCCTGTATGGGTCTTCATATGTAAAACTAAATTACTTTGATGTGGTGCTCTGTAGTCACAAACCGAACATCTGTAAGGTTTTTGATGTGGATTTTGTCCGGTATGAGTTTTCATATGTCTAACTATTGTAGATTTACTTGCCGCTCTGTATTCACAAACCAAGCAACTATACGGCTTTTCACCTGTATGGGTCTTCATATGTAAAACTAAATGACTTTTATTTGCTGTTCTGTATTCACAAACCAGGCACCTGTACGGCTTTTCTCCTGTATGAGTTTTAATATGTCTAACAAAATAATTTTTACGTGCTGTTGTATATTCACAAACAGAGCAACTATAAAGTTTCTGTGCACTACAAACAGTATTTATGTAATTCTTGTCAAACGTTTTGTTTTCATAATTTTCATCCTTTAAGTCGATGACTTCTTGTTTAACAGATATTTTATCAAAACTTTCATTGCTATTCATGTTCTGCGATCTGCATGGTGCAGTTCCTGTAGAACTACAAGAGTTATTTTCCATAGTTTCTTAGTTAATGGTGATTATGTTTGTTTGAACGATTCTCTTAATGATGTACGAGCCAACGGAAGTTTGATATCTTCACATCTAGAACAAAAGCAGATTGTCATTGAATAATAATTATAATTTTCCAAGCTGCTCTACCACTAAACTCTCTATTTAACTTTCTAAATCCAGAATTACATTGTTTCTCGTTCATATTAAAATTCAGTTAACATTTAACGTAAATAAAAACAAACAGACTATTAATTCGTGATCGAAAACAGGAAGTTGGTGTTAATTTGAGGTCCATTATATCATGTTGCAAATTTATAAACAAAACGATGTTTGTTGTCACTGTCAAGAACAGTGGCAAGTCGCTAGATGTGCACACGTGCTCTAGTTTAGTTATAGTCCAGTCAGTAGGGGTTTTTGCCTTACAAAAAATGGAGTATGAACGGTTTTTATATATGTTGTTCAGGTCGGGATCCTGATGAAAAATCCAAGTTTTCGACCTTGGAGGGGCGCCGCGCGAGCAGCCATCTTGGATTAAAGGTGCTAAAAACTGGATTTTTCCAGATGACTCCGCAACGGTTAATCCTACCCCAAAAAAGTTTAATTCAAAGTTAAAGAAGACAAGATTCTTGACATTTTTTGTATATAACTATTTTTTGTAAGTCTAATATGAAAGGAGTTAGAGCGGTGGAAAGATGAACATTTCTCTAAAAAAATAGTGTAATCTCTCATTTTTAAAAATTTCTCTTGTATTATTTCTGGCTATTCGTTATGTAGTTATAATAATTTGATAAACGTATAGTAAACTCATTTCCACACCACCATGAGGTAGAGTTAATGGTGCTTTTTTTATTGTGGTATCCCCAGTAGGCCTAATCCACAGATGCTCCGGTTTAGTGATGTTTCATGTTCGCGACTATATTATTTAGTTTTTTTTAATTTTTGAAGGCCCCGGTCGGTAGATGTTGACGTCTCCATAAGATTCTTTATTCTCAATGTTATCTTCGAAGTCATTGCTCCTGAGACTTGGGACTTCCATTGATGAAATGTCCTCATCTTCGTCCCCACTCTCGGTGTGAACTTCTGGTGCATTTTCGCATGATTGGCCATTACAGAATCTACACAGAATAGAGCACTTCATCCCACTTTTCCTGCAGCCACATGCTTCGCCGCATCCTTTTTTACAATGGTATGAAATTAATTTTAATAAAGTCTCGGGTGATGGATTCTCTGTCATTGTTACTGGAGTGAGCCCATTCGTGCCAACTTTCCAGCCCCAGTCCTGTGCATTTTTTTCAATTCCATATCACTGTTGGACCTGGTCCTAAATGCGTGTTACCATGCAGCGTCCTTCGTTGGTGGCAAAGAAGCAAAATTAAATGTGTTTCTTGCACTTGATCTTGTTGGTAACGGACTTCTTCCAAGGTATTTTCTTCCATGTAGCCACCAAAGCAACGAGAAAGCGTGCTTCAGCATCTGCGATATCATCTGGTTTGGCATCGTGATGTTTGAATATGCCTATAATGTCATTGAGTCTTGTGCTTTTCTGGACAAGCGAAAACAAACTTTTTCCTTGGTTGTAGACGGACGACGTTGTGTCGCAGCCACTAAACGCATGGAGAAACAAAATGTTCTCAGCTGCTTTTTCATATTTGATAAAATTTGCAGCATACATTCTTTCGACAATTTTGCCTCTCATAGGATTGCGAAGGTAGATGTTGCTAATACTGTCAGCAGAACTAGAAGATCGACGTCTTCTCCAATGGCGAAAACTGCATCAAATTTTGAGCACAAAGAAATCGTCGTGTTGACAATCAACACATCACCATCTTCTTCAGCCTGCTTAACTGTAATACAGTAATGTTCGTATGTTTTTACAGCATCGAAAGCAGACGGACTTTATTCTTTTCGTTTGCTAGAAATCGTTCTTGGGAAACTAGAACCGGCGTTGTTTCATCCAAAATAACATCCGCAGATATTTGCTTTTTCGATCGGAGAAGCCTTTCTGCAGTCTTGGTATCTTTTTGTCGCCATCAAACGGATATCCATCAAAAACAACGACTGTATGTGCCAGAATATAAGTGACTTATAGTTGCGTTTATATATTAAGAATTATTCCATAGCCATACTAGATGAAAATAATTCTTGATCATACTTTGTATTTCTCTATAGAACGTTATTCTGATGTAGAAAAATATTACAAACAATATAGTGTAAGTTGTTCTTACAAAATGTATCAACAAAAATAAAGTTTAAGATATTTTGGTGAAATGTTCAACTTTCAGCTGCTGTAACTCGTTACATATTACACTTACAACAAAAATTAATATACAAAAAATGTCAACAATTTTGTCTCCTTTAACTTTATATTGAACTTTTTTGACGTTTGATCAACCGCTGCGGAGCTATTTGGATAACACCAGTTTTTAGCACCTTTAATCCACGATGGCTGCTCGCGCGGCGCCCCTCCAAGGTCGAAAACTTGGATTTTTCATCAGGATCCCGACCTGAACAACATATATAAAAACCGTTCATACTCCATTTTTTGTAAGGCAAAGGCCTTTTTTTGTCCCTACAGACTGGACTATTAGGTTAAAACAGATTTCCCAGTACAAATAATTTTTTCAAGTTAGCATGTCAGTAATTTCTCAAACGATGAGTTCTAATGAGGAGAATAAAGTGTGGGATTATTTTAAAGTTAATGAAAATGGAGATAAAAAAGCAGTTTTTGTGATGTATAAAAAAAGAGCTACTTTTTCATTTATTGCCCGGCCACGTGTAACGGCCGAGTTCGTGTCTCCTTGACATTTAACCATTATTCTGTTAGGAATAAAACTAAACTGTATTGCTTACATTGTAGTAATTAGATTAAAACGTATTGTGTATTTAAAACTTGTAACAAATATTCCGCGCGCTAGAATAGTGAAGTGCAAGCCAGCGGAATAATGATCCCTGCTATTATTAGAACTACTGGCGTCAGAGTGACGTAAGGGTATGGTACAACTTGGCACGTTGGAGGCAGCGGGTGCCACACGAAGTATTAAAGTGCCAACTTGTGGAAGCCTCTCCGGCAGTTCATAGCCAGAAGCTGCTATTCCAGCTGCCATTCGAGCTACAAGGAAGCCAGCCGACTTTGCTAACGCAGGACGCCTGTGGGAGCAACTACCAAAGGCTCGAAGCTGAACTTTTCGTTTTCTTGCAACAAGATAAAAGCACCGTTTTCAGTTAATTCGATTGCGAAATTTAAACATTGCATGTAGATTCAGCATAAAGCTCGAGGACTGTTCCGTGCTACTATTAATAGCAGATATAACCATTATATACTACCATTCTCTATTCTTTTTATGTATTTCCATGCATGTATGTTTCTTTTACAGAGTATATACCTCTTCATTTCTGGCAGGGTTTGCATGTATAATTACAGCACTATAGGTGATCACGAGAAGACCGGCAAGAACAATATTGACATTCCCTTAGCCACACTGAGATAAGGTCGGGTCTTGTGCTTCTACGACTGAGTTAACTAGCAAACAAAGAGCAATCTAAATTCACAGTAAAGTATAGGGCACGGGTAAAGCCGCATTACACAGGTTGTTATCAATACCAGACCAAACCGAGTACCTGGTAAAACTGGCTGGTTGACGCCGGGTACCGAGTACAAGTGGGCACCCGGTGCATTCCTATAGATGACATCCACGTTTCAAGAAGATCAATCGCGGCAATAAAAGAAACTTATATAGAATTAGAGAGAGCCATCAAAGAAGTGGGGATAGAAGTCAATGAAGATAAAACCAAAGTACTGATACAAAAAAAACAGTAACAGAAGTCAAGGACAAAATCTAACAATAGAAGAACATAACTTTGAAGTTGTCGATAATTTCAAATGTCTCGGCTCCAATATCAACAATAGAACGCACTAGCTATAAGAACCGCAGGGACGGAGTACAGCAGCCTACAAAATGTACTTCCACCCTAGTTGAAATTAGTAAATCCAAAGATGTGCAAAGGGAAATAAAACTAAAACTGCAAGACGAAAGTGACCAGCACGGAGGCCCAAAACAAGATAGAGAGATCAAATAAAAAGGATGCCAACGATCTGTTACATCTTAAGCGGTGGAAAACAGTGGCTATGGAGTAAGTGACAGTCCTGTCAATATCAATTTAACCTGAGTGTAGTCGCGAGTCATAAACGTCTGTTGGTGGTTGTGCCCCGGTCGGTTCAACTGCGTTAGTTTTTTTAACAGAATGTTTGTAAATTAATAAAAATCTTTTTCATAACATCTACTTGCTATTTGTCAATATCAGAACTGTCAACCTGACTGAAAAGTTCCCCATAACAGCCATGGCCATGGCTGGGATAAATTCATTAGCCTCGGCCTAACGGCCTCTGGACAAATTTATCCTCGTTTGTTAGATGCTTACTAATAACCTTATATCGTTAATAACTATAGAATTTCTCTTGCACTTTATTAGAAAAGCATAATAAACGATTTTACAGAGTACCATTAATTTATAATACCAGATAAATGGAAAAATAATTGAGTTACATTAGAGGCTGAGCTCCGGTCGAATCAACCGCACAAACCACAAAAAAGCGTTTTTTTTAATGTGTTGAAATATCACTAAAAATAGCAAAAATGCATTTTAGGGGAATTTTTAAAAGCACATGTCGCAAAGTAGCTGCATTACAAAGCTGCAGCAATTTTTTTAAATGTGCGGTTGAATCGACCATAGCACAACCACTCCCGGGTTAATAAAGATTTTTTTGAATGTACTTCTGCATTTGAAAGTATAAACAGTAGCTACGGTCTCCTTCTCTAAAAAGTGCCTTCTAAGCTTAGGCAAGTTGAACACAAAATGATTTTGACTTTTGTACTAAATAAATGGCGATTTACAAAAATAGACTTTAAATTGCAATATGTTTTTTACAAACATTTTGATATGTATTTTTTGAAGTGTAACGTGGAGTCAAAAATCACTCTTAGATTTTTAACACTGTCAACAACATGTACTGCATTATTATTTACTAGTATATAAGCCTGCCTCCGCCAGGCATACCTACTGTATGTGTGTTTACCATGATTTTTCTTATGAAACGTCAACTTGTTCCATTATTATTAAATTTCCTTGTAGATAGGGCGATCACAAATTCAACTTAAGTAATAGGTGTATAATGAATCCATGTGTAGATAAATGGATGCCAAAAGAACGTAAAAAAATAAACTATAATGTAATTTTTTTGCAATAGTGCCCAAAAGTTGATTTTTATGGGCTTACTTACGCTACTGCCGCGGCGTAAACTTTTCTGGAAGGTTACACAAAAAATTGTTTTTCTACACCGTCTTTAAAGTCATTACTTTCAATACCAAAATCTGTCATTGAAGTTGATGTTTCTCTTACGGATACAAAATAGCTGTTTATGCAACAAGTGGTAAAAGTTGAGGTTTATGTACGAGACCTGAAAATTATGAAAAGAAGCCGAAGGCTAAGTTTCATAAATGAACGTAACATTAATTTGAAGAAATAATCCTTATATTTATTAACATTAATATTAATATATACTTATAGACATATTAAGAAACAATCTTAATGAGGCAAAGAATATCACAAAATTATATAAACAACTCTGTATACCGATGGGACCATAAGTTTGTATAACAGCAATGAGATAGCATGAACAAAAGCGCATAATACTTAAGTGAGGAAGAGTTAACCGTACAAAAAACTTATTTTAGTGAGCATATTTTGTTGACATATGCCATAATTAAAATGAGCGTCCAGTATACTCAAATATTTGTTTCTATGTTCATCTCTTTCTTATTCAAGCATTGAATTCTGTTTTTATTAATACTATCACATTGCTGTTATACACAGGTTGCCTAAAAATATATGGAACATGGCAATTTAATGAGTTGGAAAAAGTTTAACTATCATTTGCCATACGAGTAACCAAAACAGAAAATGCAATAACTAATTTGGTAGCTAGGCAACAAGTAGCTGTTGTACCCGATTGTTGCCTAGTTACCAAAACAATTATTGCATTTTCTATTTCGTTTACTCTTATGGCAATAGTCATTTTTGTATTAAGTGCGGGAAGTGAGTGTTTTTGTTCCACTTTTTTGAAGAGGCGCCGGCCGAGTCAAAAAAAGTAATTCGAACGCACAAAAACACTTCACGCACATAATACAAACAATATTTGTTCTACAACCGTCAAACAAGAATCTCAATATTATTTCGCGACGTACTGCGCGAAAATTTATGGCGCTCCAGTGCGCAAAATGCATTTTTTCACGTCGTCAATGGTAACGTGTCCCATCAGTATTTTGGACAGTAAATGTTCTCAGTACCGTTATTGTCTTATACACTTTTATAAAATTCGAACAGAGCACCTTCAGTTACCAATCAATTATACTGATTAGATTAGCTTTATATTTGTAAATGAGGCTATAAATAACCACTTAAATACCCATTTTGGGTATTTATCTGGGTAAATATCCCAGGTAGTGACTCCTAAAAATAAATACCCGGGTAACTTACATCACTAACGACAACTATAAAACGGAGTTGGAAAAAATTAGCAGATACCTGCGAATTCAAAAGAGATAATGATAAGGACAGCCTTGTTGTTCTAGAGATGCATGATAAAAAGCTGCAGGAAGCACTACTGAGGGAAACTAAACTTGATATAAAAAAGGCTGTTGAGGTTTGTAAAGCAAGGGACACCTGCAATCAACACATTAAGATTGTAGCAGTAGGACAAGGATATAGGCCCACTTGCGCTCGGCCCACTTGCGCCCACCGCTATTTTCGACCCATTTGCGCCCCAGAAGAATGTCAACGGTAATTACGGTCTCATTTGCCTCCAGGCTTGCATCTCATTAGCCATCCAGACACCCGAACTTAGCCGACTGACTAGTGCGGCGGTCTTCTACCTACACATTAGTTATTACAAAAACACAAAATTTTACAATTTTTCCCTTAGCTGTCCTACCTTCTATGCGTTTCTGTTGGTGTTTATTTGAGATTTGTTTTAAAATTTACGTAAGTTTTGGCACTGGTATCAAATTTATTGATTAATAATTCATATTATTAGATTAGCGCATTTTATCAGCGTGTCAGTGACACCTAGGTTTTAAACGTAATGTTATAAGAATTGCAAACACACCTACTGGGGTTCTCGTCTAATAACTACCAGAGGCAGAGCATTATATGAACTTATCCGCGAAGAAAACTATGGCTACCTATCCACTGGAGAGCCCACGTACTGGCCCACGGATCTAAATAAGGTACCTGATTTACTGGACTTCTTCATCACACACGGTATTTCTTCCACCTATACAGATATAGTTAGTAGCCCTGATCTATCATCCGATCATACACCGGTCATTGCAACAATTAGCACAACAATTATTAAAAGACAACCTAAACCATCCCTATACAACAAAAAAACTGATTGGGACGAATACAGAAGACTTTTGCAAGAAAATCTCCAAACCAGCATCAACCTACGTACTCCTCATGATATAGAGGAAGCCACAGAACACTTCATTACTACTGTCCAATCTGCAGCCTGGAAGGCTACGCCCAAACTTCTAAATACGGTACGACAGGATGGAAATATCCCCAATGAAATCCTTGAACTCATCAAGCAAAAGAGGAGGGCAAGATCTAAATGGCACAGGACTCGAAACGCTGCTGATAAAACGATATGTAATAGACTAACCAATGCTCTCAAGAATAAACTCAAACTGCACAAGCAAGAAACCTTTCAACACTACCTAACTTCACTGTCCCGAGCCGACCACAGTATCTGGAAAGTCTCTAAAGCGAATAAAAGGCCACGGGCTGTTAATCCACCTTTAAGAAAACCAAACAATGACTGGGCTAAGACAGATCAAGAAAAAGCAGATCTCTTCGCCCAGCACTTTACCCAAGTCTTCACCCCCTACTCTACTGCACCCGATGCTGAGGTCCAAGACTTCCTTCAGGCGCCACTACAAATGTCGCTGCCCATTAGAAACTTCACCTATACTGAGGTGTTTGATGAAATTCGTCATCTAAACAATAAAAAAGCCCCTGGGTACGACCTAATTACGGCCAAGGTGCTTACTGAATTACCCAGAAGCAGTATAACGTTTTTACGAAACCTGTTCAACTCCATCTTGAGATGCCAATATTGGCCATCATCGTTAAAATTTGCACAAATTATTCTGATATTAAAACCTGGCAAACCTGCTGAAGATGTTGCCTCTTACCGTCCAATAAGTCTACTGCCACTACTCTCTAAACTCTTAGAAAAACTTATAATTAAAAGATTATATGATAGTGACATATTGGAAAACTGCATACCAGACCATCAGTTTGGATTTAGGCGGTATCATTCCACGATCCAGCAATGTCATCGACTTGTAAACATCATCAATGCGACCTTTGAAGCCAAATCCTACTGCCCTGCAGTTTTCATTGATATTAAACAGGCATTTGACAAGGTGTGGCATAACGGCCTATTATATAAAATTAAAAACTACTGCCAAATGAATACTACCTTTTGCTAAAATCGTACTTGAATGATCGCTACTTCCAAATCAAATATGGCCAACATTATTCTGATCTCCGACCAATCAACTCAGGTGTGCCTCAAGGCAGTGTCCTTGGTCCGCTTCTCTATCTACTATATACCTCAGATGTTCCCACAACAAATGATACACACTTAGGCACATATGCAGATGACACTGTCCTCCTTTCCAGTCATACCAATCCTCAAATAGCATCCTCTAACCTACAAACCCACCTAACTTTTCTCCAGACCTGGCTTGCCAAATGGAGAATCAAGGTCAATGAAACAAAAAGCACTCACGTTACCTTCACTCTAAATCACACCGACTGCCCCCCTGTCTTTCTGAACAACATACCCATTCCACAAGCAACAAAAGCCCGTTACTTAGGTCTTCATTTAGACCGACGACTCACCTGGAAGCGTCATATATTGAAAAAGCGAAAAGAGATTGATCTGCGTATCAAGAAAATGTACTGGTCGCTTGGCAAAAAGTCGTGTCTATCCCTCGAAAACAAGATTCTGCTTTACAAAACAATAATCAAACCCATATGGACTTATGGAATTGAGCTCTGGGGTTGCTCTTGTAAGTCTAACGTTAACATTATCCAACGACTACAATCCAAAACCATCAGATTGCTAGCTAATGCTCCATGGTATGTCAGCAACTTGACCTTGCATACGGACCTACAAGTCACAACGGTAGAAGAAGAGTGTACCAAACGAAGCAACACCCACTTTACACGGCTACAAGTCCATCCCAACACCCTTGCATCCAACCTTCATCAGGATCCCCCACCGAGAAGATTAAGACTAAAGAAATGGCCCAGTGATCTTAAAGGAGTGTAACTCTACTGAAACGGGATAACATCGCTGGATGGAATCCCCCTCACGTCAAATATCATCACATTAACTCATAGAACATTGTATTATTTTATTACGTTCTGATTGTTAATTTGCTTATAACCAATAAAAAAAAAAAAAAAAAATGTTATAAGAATTCAACAATATACTAAGTAACTTTTTATACTCGTATTTTATATAGTTCTCCATCCACTTTTAGAAAATAAATAAAGGAGTTACTTAGTAGAGGATAGGGCTGATAGGTTAACAAAGGTTGCACCATTTATAACTTTTTTTAATAGTTTTTGTCAACTAAGGTCTTTCTATTTTAGCTGACCTTTGCCTGTGTTTCATTTAGTACAAAAAGAATCTATGGTTTATTTGGTAAAATATAGACAATATTATTATTAAATACTCGATTATTAGTAGCTTCAGCGTACTTATGCGAACGTTTTGTCCGTCCGTCCGTCCGTCTGTCTGTCTGTCTGTCTGGATCGCCTGTAACTTTCGAACGGCTACAGATATCGAAATTTTGAAAGGGGGCAAAGTTGTTGCTAAGATCCCGAGCACCTTCATGCGCTATTTGGTTTTGGCGAAAGGTGGCGATTTTCCACTTTGCAAAATTTCCAAGCATTTTAGCACAGTGGCGGCTTGTCCACTTGGCGCCATCTACAGAAGTTCGGTGGTCACGTTTTGAACTACACATTCTGGGTGCACTAGAATACTTAATATTTTCGCAGTGCTGAAGCTACTCTTTAGACCTGTACTTGAGCAGTTTATTGTTTATTGAATCTGGCAAAAATGACTAAAAGTTTCAGTCCTGCTTGGTTTGAAAAGAATTTTAAGAATATTTTCAGTTTTTGAAAAAGTAAGCCTTCACAGGAAAGTGAAAACTATTTAATTTTCAGGTGAACTACCCTTTTTGTTCATGATATAGCAAAATTTTATTAAGAAAAGTTGTTCAGAATAATAAATTGTGGCCCTATACAAAATTTCATAAAGATCTGCCGACTTAGAAAACCCCGTTATTTTTTAGATTATTTTTTTCCAATTATAAATCTTTTAGTCTTCAGACAAAATAAAATTGAATTTTAATATTAAGTCTTGGTATGTGAAATTTTGAAAGATATTTAAAAAATTGAAAAATTAATTTTTAGCTAAAGTGACAAAAATTACGTGTTTTCTGGCCTTGAGATTGTTCAGTTAGCTAAACATAACACACTCTAAAAAATATTTTTGAAATCTTACTTAATTTCCGAGAAAGGGCACTTTTTGTATTTTGACAATTTCGAAAAACTCAATTTTCTAAATAAATAAAGATCACTCGGTATATATGATAGGGGAAAAATAAGTTTTTAGACAAGCACAAATTATTGATTTAAAAAGTTTTTCTAACAAACCTAAAATAATTTTTTTTCCATATTATGTCGAGTTTTTGGCGGACACTGTATAAGTGTATGTGTAGAATGTTTTCGTTTGGCTCGGAATTTGTTCAGCAGACTGACACAAAACTACTGTAATTACCGATTTCAACCAAATTTTCACCAAAAATCGTTTGGATCCTAACTTAGACTCAGATTTTGGAAGTAATTAAAAAACTGTAAGACCAATAACAGTAGCGTCAAAATAAAAAAAGTATAGATTAAATTTTGGTTATATTTTTTTATTAAAAAGTGAACCACACATTCTTGGGACGCTGTATTGTCTGTTACGAATAATAGCGACTTAAAAGTTTTTAGTCATTTTTGCCAGATTCAGTAAACAGTAATCGAGCATTTAATAATAATATTGTCTTTATTCTACCAAATAAACCAGCTAAAATAGGAAGACCTTAGTTGACAATAACTATTAAAAAAGTTATAAATGGTACAACCGTTGTTAACCTATCCGCCCTATTCTCTACTAAGTAACTTCTTTATTTATTTTCTAAAAGTGGATGGAGAACTATATAAGATAATAGTATAAAAAGTTACTTAGTATATTGTTTAATTCCTATAACATTATGTTGAAAAACTAGGTGTCACTGACACGCTGATAAAATGCGCTAATCTAATAATATGAATTATTAATAGGGATGTCGGCGGGTACCCGGGTACCCGGGTCGACCCGGGTAATAGTCGACCCGGGTATATTTTCAGGACCCGGGTACCCGACTAGTAAATTATATAATTTCCAGAAAGTCAGGCTTTTTCGGAGAAAATTATAAAAACTTAAAAACAATAGAAATAAGTTGTGGAAAAACATAACCATGCACATAATGTTGTTTCTTGTTTCATATAAGACAATAAATCCGCTTTACGGAAATATTCAACCCGTCTATAGCACCCTTAAATCGCGTCAGTATGAGTGAAGTAAAATAAACATCCTCTGTGTGATGTTGATGCTGCTACCAATTTCGGACAAAAAGTCACGTACTTGAATTTGATAGCACTTGGAAGTGTGAAAATATTTACGAATAACAGACGACTTGCAGTTTGAATTGGTGATTAGGTAATATTTTAATTTAGTTCAGTTTAAAACTCGCCGCATAAAAGAAAGAAATTGTAGTTACCTCAGATGTTTAGATGTACACTAATTTTTTGTTATATATTTCGGGTACCCGGGTTTACCCGGGTACTGCTTTCGGGTACCCGGGTTTTATTTTAGACCGGGTACGACATCCCTAATTATTAATCAATACATTTGATACCAGTGTAAAAACTCTTACTAAAATTTTAAAATAAATCTCAAATAAATACAAACATTAAAGTATCAACAGAAACGCATAGAAGTTAGGGCAGCTAAGGGAAACATTGTAAAATGTTGTGTTTTTATAATAACTAATTTGCAGGTAGAAGACCGCTGCACTAGTCAGCCGGCTAAGTTCGGGTGTCCTGATGACTAATGAGATGCAAGCCTGGAGGCAAATGAGACCTTAATTACCGTTGACATTCTTCTGGGGCGCAAATGGGTCGAAAATGGCAGTGGGCGCAAGTGGGCCGGGCGCAACTGGGCCGACACCAGGACAAGTCCAAGAAATAAACGCTATCATAAAACAAAAGCACAGGAAGCACACTGGTGAACCAAAAGGTGAGGTGGCAAAAACCCAAAGATTAAAAATTAATTTTTAACATATGGAATTCACCAGTCAATAAGAAGTCCAACCAGAATTACAAATGAAAGGCAAACTCTTGTTGATTATGTAATATCAAATCTTAACAATTTTACAGCTGATTCAGACAAACTGTGATATAGTAGTGAATATTTCCCCAATTTTAAGTTATAAATTTAAAAGTAAGGTTCCTTGGTTTGACTTCAAGTTTTTAACAAAACAAAAGAAAGAGATACATGCTACAAACGATTTAAAAATAGTGTAGGACTAGATAGATCGGTTTGCGGAAAGTTCGTTCCCCACATTTCGTACCCCACATTTCGTTCCCGGGATATTTCGTCTCCCCACATCTCGTACCCGGAAACTTCGTTCCCGAGCGAGCTCAGTTTGTCTCCTAAATTACAGGGCGTTGAAAAACAAGTGCAGCGATCGGAATACAGTTAGAAAATGAAAAATATTTTAATTAATTTATTTATTATAATAAACTTATAAGAACAAAATAAATTGTATTTATTAAAAATGACGGGTTAATCTATGTATGTTCCTGATATTTTGTATAGAGCCATAATTTCTCATTCTGAACAACTTTGCTCATTAAATTTTGCCATATCATAAACAAAAGGGGTAGCTTACCCGAAAAGGAAATAGTTTTTGCTTAACTGTCAAGGCCGATTTGTTTTTGAAAAACTGTAAATTTTCTTAAAATTCTCTACAAACCAACCAGAAATTTTAATTCCTATAACATTTTTATATAAAACTAAAAATAAAATTTTATTTCATCTTGTAAACTCAATCCGGTGACATACTGTATATAATTCTTATAAGTTTATTATAATAAATAAATAATTTAAAATATATTTTATTTTTCTAACTGCATTCGATTGCTGCACTCGTTTTTCAATACCCTGTAATCTAGGAGACAAATTGATCTCGCTCGGGAACGAGGTTTCCGAGTACGAGGTACTTTCCGTATCCTACATACATCAGAAAATTGGGAAATTTTTAAAAAGCATAGAAATTGTAGCGGAGCAATACATCATAAAAGATCGTTGCCAAGAAGAGGAAACTCGCCCATAAAATTAAACAGTGCGTGCAAAAAAAATTATCGAAGTGCGAGCAGTTAGCTTAAGTGCCATTTGAAAACTTTCGAGTAAAAGGGGTAAAAACGCCTGATGCCAAAAAGTGATTTGTACGGCGGAATACAAAAGAGAGAAACTCTCTAAACGTCCACGAGTTCCTGCAAACAAAAGCGAAAAGGAATTCTCAAATCTGACGAACACTTTTCTAAATAAGAAGCGAAAGTGGACGAAAAATACGGCAGTAAATCTGCAGCTTCAAAAATCGAGAGTGAATGTCCAGTGGGTGCATCATAAACCTCCAACCCTTGTGCGCGCTAGTGAAAGTGTGTCGACCCTTCGTCCAATAGATACAATGCCATTGTTGTGACTAGAATAGGAAATCTTATGTAATTGTATGAAAATTGTATATATACGGAAGCGAGGAGCTTAAGGGATCATTGCATATCAGGTCTTCGCCTGTTAAACCACTTTGGTTAAACAGACACGCAAAGAGTCAGATCCTCAATGCGTTTAATATTAATCTCATACTTAGTGGAACATTTACTTTGAGTGTTTCCACGAGCCAAGTGTCAGATCCACAAACGCTCACAAGTATGCTGATTAACAAGACCTATTCGATCCACACGTGTAATAGTATAGTAGCAAATCCGCACATTTAATTTTATGTCTGTAATCCGTTGCCTTAAATAAAGAATAGTAAAAGTGGTATAGTTATTCGTGTGTGTAATTTCTAACGAACACCTTAACCACCCACTTTATTAACTTGTTAAACCAGAAAAAGAGCGAATATTACTTTAAGAAAATTGATAGATACAGAAATCATCCTCATGAAATGTGGAAAACATTTAAAAAATTAGTCAACACGAACTGTATCGAAATTTCTAGGAAAGTACAATTTGAGTTGAACGGTGATAGTGTGATTATAAGAAATGATGATGAAATTGTTGAGAACATTAACAAATACTTCGTTGATAGTATAGTAGAAGTAGTTGACAGTATTGAAGTCAGTGAAACTTGGTCAAATAAAAATAGCAACGTTTATAGCGAATTTTCGGAATTTAAATTGTTGACATTAAATGATTTACATAGGGTTGTTTTCTTTAGATGATAAATGTAGCCTTAATGTAATACTGAATGCAAAAATGGTTAAAGCGATTTTTGAATCAATTGGTCATGTAATATTAAATCTAGTTAATACTTCACTCGATAAATCTGTAATCCCTACATTATTGAAAGTAAGTACAATTATTCCGTTATCAAAGATTAGCAACTCGATTAAAGCTAGCGACCACAGACCCATTAATATACTACCTCCACTGGAAAACTACTAGAAATGGTTGTATATAATCAGTTATTAGAATATTGTAACGAACTTGGGCCGAGCCGCTGCGGACATATGAGTCACAGCGTTCCAGACTTCGAGAAACGGCCTTGGAGCCAGGTGCAACGAATGAAGTCAGCGGCCTTCGTGAGTAATACGCGATGCGTCATGCGCCTGCCGGAACAAGTGAGCGAAGTCTCGATTGTTCTAGAACGACTCATTCGTGAGATATAAATACTCGCGAGCGGAAATAGCAGTTCAGTTTGAATTCGGCTCGAAATGCGTAACGCTGCTACATAAATAAACGCGTGTATAAAATAAATAGCCACATAAATAAGTGATGTTTAATCCAGTGTAAATAAATAGTTCAGTTAGTTAAGTAATCTGTGTTCTGCCTTGATAATTCTTGTTTGTAAATAATCGTAATTAATCGTTGTAAATAAATGTTTAATACAAGAAGCGTCCTATAATTTTTTAATAGCCCGAAACGTAAAAACGTAACAATATATTGAAGAAAATTACATTTTAATTTATAATCAGTCAGGTTTTCGTAAAAGGCATTCTTGTGAATCGGCACTTCAACTCACAGTCAATACCTTGAAGACGGCTATTGATAAAAATGAATATGTTGTAGCAGTGTTTCTTACCATAATTAGAGATATTCTTTTGTCAAAGTTATATCAGTATGATCCCCCGTGCGGGGATTTGCCAGTTACCTCCATCGGGTGCGTCCCCATTGGAATTGGGGGAAGCTCACTGACAATGAAGTCAGAGGGTAGTGAGGAAATAAAATACTCACCGTGAAAAAAAAACTGGTCTGGTCCTCCAGGTTGGGGGTTGAGGCGACAGACTAGCTCTCTGTTACTAGGAAAACAATCATCTGCTAAAAAACCTAAACAAAAGCCTCGGAACTCGGACGGATGTAAACGACAACGAGATAAGCAATCGAAAAGGACAATGAATATCGCCACATGGAATATACAAGGCATCGCAACAAAAACAAAAGAAGTAATCTCGGAAATAACAAAATACAAACTAGATATAGCATGTTTAACAGAGCTCAAGAAAAAGGGACAGGGAACTAAAAATTTAGGCAACTATGTACATGTGTGGTCTGGTGTACCCAAATCCCAGAGAGCTAAATCGGGAGTGTCCATATTAATTAAAAGAAAACTATTTCCGCATGTTTCAAATATTGAGTATATAAGTGATAGATTTATAAAAATTGAATTCAAACGTTTTGGCCGAGAATGGGTGGTCTTGTCGGTGTATGCCCCTACAGATGACTCTACTTTTGTTGAAAAGGATGAATTCTACCAGTCCTTAAGTGAACAACTAGATATAGTTAAGAACCAGCAATCACTAATTATTGCAGGTGACTTGAATGGAAAAGTGGGTGTAAGGGGAAATGATGATGTGGTCGGACAGTTTGGCGATCCTGAGACCAATGATAATGGTGAAAGGCTTATAAGTCTATGCAAACAATACAATTTACGAGTCAAAAATACTTTCTTTCAACATAAACGTATCCACCAGTATACATGGATAAGACCATCATTAAATCAAAAATCCATCATAGATTACATTATAAAAAAACAAAAAAGTTCAGAAATCGTAAGAGATGTCATAGTAAAAAGAGGAGCAGTTTGTGGATCAGACCATCATTTACTAGTTTCAAAAATAGTCTGCCAGTTTGTTAATAGACAGAATAAAAATAAAAATAAAAATATACGCAAAAACGATCGACATAAAACACGACTATACCCTGAATACAACATTCAACTCATCCATGATCACAGCATAAGATATCTATATCAGAGAAGACTAAACCACCAACTCAGCCTTACTGAAGGTATGACAAACATTGAAAAGGAGTATGAAAAGATAGCAAAAGCCATTCATCAGGCGTCCAATGAAGCATTAGGTCTAAAACATCAAAATTCTCGACGTTCACCATGGTTAACAACCGAGACTGAAGAAATAATAAAGGTCAAGAACACAGCCTATACTAACTGGCTTAGCCATAATACACAAGAAAACTGGAATCAGTACAAATCACTTCAAAGAAGAGTAAGAGAAAGGGTGAGAAGAGAGAAAACTGAAATGTGGGAAAGAAAATGCAGCGAAATAGAGAGTAAAATAGGAGGATCTCAGTCGACCGAGGTATGCGATGTTTAAAAACAATGAAAAACAACCAAAACGAAAGACACCATGGAAATATCACAATGCAAAAATGGAAAGAACACTACGAATGTCTATTAATAGAGAAAAGGGAACCATTCCAAAAGGAAGTCAAAGATCAAGCAGAGCCGGATGAATATATAACAGTTACAACAGAAGAAGTCAAGAAATTTGTTGCTCCCCCCGGGGGGATAGTGGCTGAAATGATAAAATATGGAGGAACTAATTTAATTAAACAACTAACACATCTTATTAATATGTGCCTCAGAGCAAAATAAACTACCCAAAGAATGGAAGACGTCATATATTATCTCGTTGTATAAAAAAGGGAAACGAAATGACCCGAACAACTATAGAGGCCTAAGTATAAATTGCACAATGAGCAGATTATTTGGCAAAATTATTAAAAATAGGTTGCAGGAAGATACCATTGGTAAAATCAGTGAAGATCAAAGTGGATTTATGTCGGATAGAACTTGTGTAGATAATCTCTTTATAATACAACAGCTGACTGAAAAACGAAATGAAATAAATGAAGAAACACACTTAGCATTCATAGATTTAGAGAAGGCCTATGACTCGATTCCGAGAATAAAACTTTGGGAAGCTCTTAGGGATTTAGAAGTTGAACCAGCATTGGTAAAAATAATAAAAGAATTATATGATAACAACAGGGCACATATAAGGATTGGAAATAATCTCTCAGATGTTTTTTATCCATCAAAAGGTCTTCGGCAAGGCTGTAGTCTCTCACCAATTTTATTTAATCTATATTTAGAAGTTACATTAAAAGAATGGAAAAAGAAATGTAACCGAATGGGTGTACCGATTGGAGATAACCACATATGCAGCATCAACTTTGCCGACGATCAAGTCATTATTGCCCAAGATTCCTTCGATTTAGAATTTATGCTCAAACGACTCCACACCGCATATAACAAATGGGGTCTTAACATAAATATTAATAAAACTGAATATTTAGTAGTTAACTCCGATGCCAACTACCTGGTTTTGATTAATGAAGACTCATATATCAATCAAGTGAATGAATTTAAGTATCTCGGTGTGAATACAACTAAAGAGGGCTTGGGTCAGGCTGAAGTAAAAAAAAGAATAGAAAAAGCCCGAAACGTCTTAGGAAGCCTCAACTCTGTATGGTGGGATAAGAACATCGCACGGAAAACAAAGCAAAGAATTGGGAAAACAATGGTAGAGTCTGTTTTAACATATGGCTGTGAGGTGTGGACTCTGAATGCTGACACTAAAAGAAAGCTCCTAGCGGTAGAGATAGATTATCTGAGGAGAAGTGCAAGAATATCTAGACTACAGAGAGTGCGGAATGAAGACGTGAGAGTACTAATGAGTTCATAGGAAACGGTTCTCCAGCGAATAGAAAAAAGAGGACTCAAATGGTTTGGGCATCTTCTACGTATGAATGACCAAAGATGGCCTAAACAGATACACCAATGGAGGCCGCCAGGAAAAAGGAAAAGGGGCCGGCCAAGGAGATCTTGGAACGAAGGAATGAGGAAATTTATGGAAGATCGAGATTTACAAGAGGAAGATGCTCAGGATAGAAATAGATGGCGTTTAGGTGTGGGATTATTTAAGTAACAGAAAGCAAAAAGTAAGGATTAGAAATATAATATCTGAAGAACTAGAAATTAACCTGGGGGTACCGCAAGGAAGTGTGTTAGGTCCGTTGTTGTTTATATGTTACTTAAATAATATTAATTTATTTGTTAATTGCTATTTTTAAATTTGTTTGCTGAGATACAATGTTGGCATGCAGTGACAGAGACATTAGAGTGGCAGTTCAGAAAATGAATATTGTATTAGAAAGTGTAACTAAATATTTAAAATGTAATAAATTAAAATTAAATGTTTCGAAAACAAAGGGAATGATTTTTACGACAAAGTATAATAATGGGTGATTCCACAGTTAGCGTGGATGTTGATTGTCGCTATCTGACATATATCGCAATAGCCATGAAAACATTTGTTGAGAAACGTCAGTTTAGACTTTGGCAATTGCAACGATGGAGTTTTTTTTCAACCGCGCAACGAGTAAAAGTTATTCAAACGTACTACGAAAATGATCGTACCATCAACAAGACATTTCGTAAAATTCGAGAATGCTTCGGTCAAACTAATCGTCCTAGTGAGTCGGGAATCCATGGAATAGTGCGACGAAAGTATCGGCATCCTCGTACAGCTCATTCAAACGAAACCATTGCTGCCGTGAGTGTTAATGTGCGAGAACAACCAAAAACTTCAATCCGTCACCGGGCACAACAACTAGGCATGACCTATGGCACTATGCAACGGATTTTAACGAAGGATCTTGGTTTACATCCTTACAACATCCAATTAACCCAGCAACTCAAGCAGTTGGACCATTTACAGCGCCGCAGATTCGTTAATTGGGTTCTGCAGAGAGGAAATAAAATTTCATCAAAAATCATATTCAGCGACGAGGCTCATTTTCACATCGGTGGATATGTAAATAAGCAGAATTGTAGAATTTGGGGCTCGGAAAACCCTCATGTGATTTTTGAACAAGCAATGCATCCACTCAAAGTGACTGTTTGGTGCGCTTTGTGGGCCAATGGCATTATTGGACCATACTTCTTTGAAGATGCCGATGGAGCTACTGTTACTGTTAATTCCGAGTGTTACTGTAACATGCTAAGAGAATTTTTGTGGCCTGAATTGAATGAAATGGATGTGAATGAGTTCTGGTTTCAACAAGATGGCGCAACATCCCATACACTTATTGCACTCGAAGTTCGATGATCGCATGATTTCCACAAAGCTCATCAAAATGTGCTTTCATTTTTGGTTGTCGTTTTGCCGGGAAACTTGGTTCAATTCCCCATTTTTTGCCAAATCTGTTCCTTCGCAGATAAATTGGTCGTACGACGATCTGAGACTTTGTCAACGTATTTTGGCACGTTTTTGCTGCTTCGCCAAGATCTAAGTTCCTTTTCTGCAAAACTTTTGATGAAAAATTTATTTCTGATAAAATTTTATACATAAGTAAACATTGTAATACGAAAGGAAATGATTCTATATTTTTTCTTAAGCTTTTGGTTTGATCAATCTCATCTTTCTTTGTACTTTTAAGTATTATTTCTGTAAGTGATTTGATGATATCCATATAACGTAATTTTACAGCAGTAACAGATGTCAATCGCCCTGCCCAACGTATTGGGTTTAGTCTTTTTAATACTGTATTCGACTCAGAAGTGAAAGTACTTAATATGTCGCAGCGGTTAATACTATTGCCAAAGAAGTCTCATATCGTATAAGCTGTTCCGTTTCGGCATCAATTGTATAGTTCTTTTTCCACAAGTCGTATATCTTGCATGCCTGTATATGATAATTTGTGCTACCATGTTGCTGAATTTTCACACTCAAATTTTTCCATTCACGAACACCAGTACACCACTGATTTTTTTTACTTGAAAATAACCAACTTGGCGCACATTAGGCCGCATCTATCGTTTTAGAATAGCATATCAATAGGCGAGGTACTATTCCATATTTGGTTTGAGTATTATAATAAGTTTGAGAAAATCTTCTGCCCTCTTGCTTCGGGTCTCTGGGAAATGGGCCTTGAGGTCTACATGATTGAGAACTTATTATAAGTCGTCTTAAGTCATCATTTAATTCTTTATTTATAAAGTTGCCCAAATCTGTCGCCATTATGTTATTGCTACATATTGCCAATACTAATATTTTGTACCACTGCTTCATTTTCCACTCCATAGTTTTGGAGTTTTGAACACAGTTCACTTGATGTGGGTGTAGAACTTGTGGAAGGATGGATTTCCGCTTGTACATGATTTTCAGCGTTTTTTTTTAAATAGCTATCTAATTTTGGCAGTTTATCTATTTTTATTTGCTTCTCTTTCTTTAGTTTTCTTTTTAGACTGCCGCTCTTCGATTTATTTTCAGTATTCATGTTATTAGCAATGCTTCTTTTCAGTCTATATTGCAATTACCGATTGCGGTTCTCGACTCTCGGCTGCACTCAAACAAAGTCAAACACTACAGACATTAAAAGAAATATGATCCACACTCGCAATTGCACTGCCAGACTGCAACTGACGACTGATAACTGGTAGCGGGGACTGGGGTTGCAGTGTTATCAATCAGCAGGTAAATCATACGCCCACATGATTATATTCGAACACATGGACCTCGAAGTAAAATTCTATACGCAAATGAAGTAGAAGATATCGAGATATTTAATAAGTCAATGCGGAGCTTACTGGGGCCCCAAAGGGCCCCCTAAGCAACGCTTATTCCCGCTTATGTATATCACCGCCACTGAGAGAGCAATAAAAAATATTATGGCAAGCAGTAATAAGAAGGTGAAGACATACCATTTCCATTCGAAATGGGAAGAGCAATAATTCTTCAGAGAAGTTAAAGGTAAAAATGTATGTTTTGTTATGTAATACTTCTGTCTCCGTTGCTAAAAAAAGAAATACAGTCAGACCTCACCGTTCGCGGGGGTTACGTTCCAGAAGAATGCCGCGAAAAGCAAAACCGCGATGGGCAAGTAAACACATAAATGATAAAAACGGGGTTAAGTTCCATTAACTAGATTTATTTATAGTATGCAACCTCATAAAATTCAAAAATACATAAACGTGCGTATACAAACTAAAATTCCATAGGTAACATAAGTTTGCCACTTGAATCTAGAGCTCGATAAGTGTGTTTACAAGTTCACAATAAATAATGTTAATTAGGTGTTCATGACATAAACCGCATACGTCTGCTTTATTTACTTACGGTCGGTCTTATGAAGGTCACTCACCTGATGTTAACTTTAAAATCGCTGTTAAAATAAACAAAAGCTCATCAAAACGTTGGCGCTTATGACATATTTTTCATTAGTAAACAAATTTTTATGCGCTTTTGTTTATTTTAACAGCGAAGTCAAGTTAACGTTAGATTAGTGGCCTTCATAAGACCGGCCGTTAGTGTGTGAAAGTTGAAACAGTTAACGTTGGCAATTCCATCCGCGAACGGCAAAGAAAAGGAAGCACAAAGGTGCCCCACGTCAAATCAAATCAGCGAACCGCAAAACCCCGAACGGCGAGGTCCGGCTGTATTGAGAGGCATCATAAAACTGTACATTCAAATTTTGAAAAATCATTCCCATTACATTCTGCCACCAGAAAGGAAAAACTGAAACAATAAAAAAATCAGTTAATTGGTGGACACCAGTCAATATTTTTAAAAACAGTCGACAAAAATAAGGCTGCAACTGAAGCATCATACCGTGTGCCCAGATAATTGCACAAAAGAAGAAACCTTATGAAGACGGGGAAATGATAAAACAGGCGTTTTTAGAAGCTGCAGATTTGTTATTTGCAAACTTTAGAAATAAAGACGACGTAGTTTCTGCTATAAAATCTATGCAACTTTCTGCTAAAACAGTGATGAGACAGATAGAAGTAATGAACAATGATATTTTTTTACAGTTAAGAACTGATTTAGATAACTGTAGTGGAGTAGATCTGGCGAAAAAAAACCCGAAAAACGAACTCTCTTCGAATTTTTGTTTTGTGATTTCATAGAGTCGGGGTCCCTCTTTCAGATGATCACTATGGGAAGACTACCGGTGGGGCGAAGGGGAGGGAAATTACCGTTCAAAGATATGGGGAAACGGGTTTTTCGCAAATAACTCGCCGAGTTTCAACCCGATCGGAACAGTTTATGGGAGATGAAATGAAGGGCTCGCAAATGCAAACAAAATGAACTTTGGGTGGTCGAAATCGGTCCAGCGGTTCGCGAAATATTGCGTTTTGAAGGTCTAAAAACTGCGCCCGGAATTTCGCCGCGGCGGGAACCCTTCGCCGGCCGTGTTCGCGTTTTTCGCGGGGAAGATATTGATCTAGCGACTTTATTTTTTTCCCCCTGTTAGGTAATCACAATCAAAATAGTTTGTCTAAATTTCAAGTTGCTAGGTCAATTAGGACGGGAGGGGAAGGGAAAATAATAAAAAAACTTTGATCGGGGCGAACTTTTTTATTTATTGGCCGATCCGGGTCATCCAAACTGGAAAATCTTTGTTAATTTTTTCGCTACAAGATGCGTCGGGGGTGATTAAGATTTTCACGAAAATGGGAAAATGGCGGGCAATTTTCCGATTTATAAAATTTTATTTCTTTATTTTCGCCGTGAAGGAGTGGAGTGGGAGACAATTCACCAGATTGCAATTTTTTTCCCTTGAAAATGAGCCCCCTAAGAACCCGGTAGGATAATTATTAAGGGACGGAGAGAGGTGAACGCGTTTTTCCCTGTAGAAGGGCAAGGGATAGGGCTAGCGACTTCGGGCAGGGCTCATTCTCAAGGGTAATTCCCTTTCATGGGTTTTTTTATCGCGAAGCGCTATCTTGATTAGGGGCTGCACGCGCGCGTGATATGTTTATCACGGCGAGCGCGAGATGCCGGCGGCAGAGCCTAGCGCTCCTTCTCCTCTCTCTACTCTCTTAAAAATACATATTCACGATATTCACGCTCTTCTCGTTTGTGTGTACCGGTGAGCGGGAACTCCTGAGAAACATATCACGCGCGCGTGCAGCCCCTAACCAAGATAGCCCTACGCGATAAAAAACCATGAAAGGGAATTGATTACTCTTGAGAATGAGCCCTGCCCAAAGTCGCTAGCCCTATCCCTTGCCCTTCTACAGGGAAAAACGCGTTCACCTCTCTCCCTCCCTTAATAATTGTCCTACCGGGTTCTTAGGGGGCTCATTTTCAAGGGAAAAAATTGCAATCTGGTGACAAAAAAAATTGTCTCCCACTCCACTCCTTCACCGCGAAAATGAAGAAATAAAAATTTAGAAATCGAAACATTGCCGGCCATTTTTCCATTTTCACGAAAATCTTGGTTACCCCCGACTCATCTTGTAGCGAAAAAATTAACGAAGATTTTCCAGTTTGGATGACCCGGATCGGCCAATAAATAAAAAAGTTCGCCCCGATCAAAGTTTTTTTATTGTTTTCCCTTCCCCTCCCCTCCTAATTCACCTAGCAACTTGAAATTTGAACAAACTATTTTGATTGTGATTACCTAACAGGAAAAAAAATACAGTTGCTAGAAAAGATATCTCAAAATCCATTGGAACGCTATGACAGTAAATATCATGTAGAAATAGTTTCTAACTTAAAGGATAACTTCAAAAATCGTTTTAAGGCTTTAGTGGCGCAATTTGTTGTTTCACCCTTCATGGCAATTGATATCCAACAGTTGTCAACTTGTGTTGGGCAAAACTTTGGCGAAGACATCGCTGCAACACAAATGGAAGTGATTGCGTTTCAAAATGATTTATCCTTAAAATCATTAGTGCAAAATGTATCTGGCCTATAGTAAGTAAAAATAAATATTAAGTGCTATGTCGTGAAAGCGTTATTTAGTTCAACCTATTTGTGTGAATCTTCTTTCTCCAATATGAGGTTTATGAAGAATAAATACCGCAATCGACTTACAGATAAACATTTGGATAATTGTATTCGAATGGCTGTATCAAACTATACTGCAAACATTAAAAAAATTATCGATAAGTCCGAGTGTCAGCCTTCTCATTGAACATGCATTTTTATCTGGACATTTTTTTGTTTAAAATAGTGCGTCACTTTTTTGTTATTTTTATTAACTTTTATTGAATCGTATTTTTCAAACACCTGCGATTGGTAGGTATGGATGTAGCTTTGTAGTATGTATTAGTAGTATTAGTTATTCTGTTATTAGTTTATTATTAGTATGTATTACTTAATTAGTAAAATAAATACATGTATGTCGAATACAACTGTGCATTATTTCCTTTAAGTTGGCATACGTCGCTTACGACTAGTTAGCTCACTGTTTATTCCAAAATTAATAAAGTAGCTCAACACATTGAAAAGGTTGGCGACCACTGCCTTACACGTTGAACATTGTTATTATTTCAAAACCAAAAATTCTAAAAGTAAAAAAACTGTCTACTAAAATCACTTTATAGCAAGAGATAAAATTTAAAGAAAAATTATACTTCAAGAATTTTACAGATTTAAAAAATATCTTGCTTCAAAACAGATTCGCCCCTCTTATGTACTTGTCTTTTTAACATAATATTTTAATAAAATTATGTGTGTTATTACAGCTGGGTATTGTAAATAACTATGTCTTTAGGAAAATTAGGCAACCAATTTTTTTCTTCTTTATACATTTATTTAACGTTTCATCAGCTTAGCTGACTTCTTCAGAAATACACAATATATTAGTATATAATAAGCTAAAAACAAAAATGAGTTTTAGGTTAGATAGTTAAAACAATGCATACTTATTCTTACCTCATGTAATATGAACTAAAATTTTTTTGGATTATAATGTTATATAAATGGTTAAATCTAATAATTCTTACAATATCGATTGGAAAGATATTTAAAATGAATGTAGAAATTAAAATTTGTAAAATGTCAGATGTCAATTTTGAAATCTAAACATTTCTGAAGGATATCTTGATAAAAAAAATTATTTCTATTGTATGGGATATCTTGATATTAATTTTTTTTTTTAATTAATTATATAAGATTATTTAGAGAAGGTTATAGTAAATAGAATGAAGATTATCTGTCACTTTTGTAATTAATAGAATTTGGATTTTTTTTTATTTCAATCATTTCATATATAAGGCGTTTTTGTATAATATTTTCTTTTTGCAATATTTTAGGTGAGTCAAAATTAAAAATATGATAATTATCAACTGCATGGTCAGAGAGAGCAGTATTTGGTCTATTTGGGCTTAACATTTTTGTTTTTATAGAATTTTTATGTTGAGTTTTTCTTTTTTAAGATTTTGTTTCGTTTGTCCTATATATTTAGCATTGCAATTATTACAATTAATTTGGTAAACAATATTTGATTCAGATTGAATTTTGGTTTTATCTTTTAGATTGTAAAAAAATGATTTCCTATTATTATATTTTATTGACATCTGAGATTTTTACAAATTTTAATTTCTACATTCATTTTAAATATCTTTCCAATCGATATTGTAAGAATTATTAGATTTAACCATTTATATAACATTATAATCCAAAAAAAAAATCAGTTGATATTACATGAGGTAAGAATAAGTATGCATTGTTTTAACTATCTAACCTAAAACTCATTTTCATTTTTAGCTTATTATATACTAATATATTGTGTATTTCTGAAGAAGTCAGCTAAGCTGATGAAACGTTAAATAAATGTATTAAAAAGAAAAAAAAGTGGCTGCCTAATTTTCCTAAAGACAATATTTTAATATGTCTGATGAAGCTGATATCAATCAGTGAAACGTTACACTTTCATAAAGTTGGTAAATTGTTGAATTGACTAATACTGATTCTTTTTTGAAAAACTTACTGTTTAAAAAATTAATTTAGTTACTAATTAAATATAAATTATAGCTAACTTTTCTCCTACAGTAATTAATTGTAAATGCTGTTTTCAAAATTTCCAAATTTTATGTTTATTTATTTTAAGAAGTTTTAACAAATTCTCATCGTTTTAGGATAATTTGGGACATAATGCCAAGAGTTTATATAAGAGAAGATTAGGTGCCACACGTTATTGTGATTATGAAAAAAAAACAACATAGAATTAGCTCAAGCAGCTGTGATTGATGGACATATGACGATGCGAGCTGCTGCAGAAAGATTTCAAGTGCCAGAATCTATGCTTTATATTACTGTCCCCAAATAGTACCCACATCTGCCAACCATTAGACATTGCATTCTTTAGACAACTTAAAATAAAGTGGAGACAAATGTTAACTTCATGGAAACTAACTCACAAAGGATGTACTCCCAAATCAGAATTTCCTGTCCTGTTAAATAAAATGCTGCAATGTTTAAAAGATGTGATTCCTGCGAACATTATCTCAGGATTTCGATGTGCCAGTATAAGTCCACTCAATAGAAATATTGCCTGGAAATAATGTTAATGACGGCGCTCTTTTATAAGCATGAAAACAAGTAGTAAAAGAGCATGTTAAGCCATCTGAAATTGTCACCAATGCGAAACAACGAAAGAAGAAAGTCAATGTTCCTCCAGGAAAATCAGTAAGTGCCATTGATATTACACAAGAGCAAGAAGAACCTGTTCCTCAGGCGGTGGAAGAAGAAAATGGTGAATTTTTTTTAATAGAAGCGGAGTAGTTAGCAGTAGAAGAGGAGGGGGCAGTAGAAGAAGAGAAAAATATTACTATTGATATAACAATGCTAGATGTAGGTCATTTGGTTGTAGTAAAGTTCATTTACAATAAAGACACAAGAAAGGACCAGAACCAGATTGTAAAATGCGATAAAACAACTTATGATATCAGTTGTTTAAGACCTCTTCAGAATAACAATAGTGTTTATGTTTTTCCTCAAGTGTTGGATTGCAATAAAATTGTAAAAAAACAAATTATAAAGGTTATTCTTAATCCACTTAACAAAAGGGGAAGGTATTATTTTAACATAAATACCTATTAATTTTTTTGCAAATTATTTCAAACTTGTATTTCATTAACAGGTTGTCTTGAAAACTTAATTTTTTATTGCCTTGTGTGTGTGTATTTAATTTTCTAATAAAAGCAACTTAAATTTAAATATTTTTATTTCCTGCCTGCCTATAAATTAGGCGTGTCAATTTTTTTTATGAAAATTGTCCCAATTTGGCTTATCATTCGCTAATTTGAGCGCTAGTTTTCTTAACAAAATAAATAGTTGTCCTAAATATGACAACCGTCTGGGTAATCTGGGACATGAAAAAACTATGTAAGAAAATGTAAGAATAACTATTAATTTTTGTGTTTTAACTTAATTTGCTATACAAATAATGGGGATTTATGATCATACCATTTTGATTAAATTAAAATCATTTTAGAAATATTCCTCAAGCTCATAAAAACAAAAATTATTTCTACAGTACTTTCCCTCCTTTTCCAACAAAACTAGTGTTGCTTTTAGGAAACACAAATGGTGTCCTCAAGCCGAGATAGTATTTTACAATACTATATTAAGGTGAGAATATAATAATTCCTTGCATTTTGAGCCAATTATCATCTCTTAAATTTAAGACATTGGCCAATAGGACCTTCTACCATATTGACAATACGTATAGCTAGAGCGACTCGGTATTTTCGATTTGGTACGAGCTAACTTGGTTTTGTTTCATGTGTCAAATGAACTAATTTTTTTCGAGGTTACGTTGTGCGTTTTAAGCATAAAAAGCTACAAAAAGTGTACTTCTAACAAACATTGATCATTAGCATTGATACTCAGGTAGTAAAATAGTATTACGCTCCCTCCTCTATATATTTTAAATCATTATATTCTCTGCCTAAATATAATTCGTAGTATGCCTAATAATCGATAATTTTTTTATGAATATTATGAGTTATAATCGCAATGCATGAAAATACAACGACTCCGTAGGACGAGTTTTATTTTCAGCTTTGAGATTATAACTCATAATACTCATCAAAAAATTATCGATAATAGGCATACTACTCATTATGTTACCCCTGAAAATATTTGCATTTACAGAGAAGTTTGCATCTATCAGCAAAACTTAGTTTTTACGATTAAAATATTGACTATACTACTTCCAATGTTGAACATTTTATCTAATTTTACCAAATATTTATCTCTTACAAATTAATTTACAAAAGCTCCTTCTTAATTGTACTGTTTTGGACACACGGTATAAATGTGCTTTACATTAATTGAAATTTTAGAATACAACTAGTTGTAGTATGCTGTTTAATATTGTAATCTTAAAGGCAAATGCAGAAGTAGTAACATATCATTGATTTACAATTCAAGAAACTAAAGCTAATTAATTTTTATAGTCGCGACGATGAAGACATTAAACAGAAAAATTGTTGTATAAAAATGCCTTTTGCAATTAAATAAATATGTTCTGCAATGCAACTATGCATTTTGAGCATTGGTCTGTGAAAATCCAAAATATTTAACCCTTCAGTACCCGTTTACGGTCTGTGAGACCGAGCAAACACATGATGCATTATATTACTTAATGTGCTAGCGTTAATTTACTGCCCATTTCACTACCTTCCTATATATTGCCATTGAAGATCCGTATGCAGTTTTGAGTTCGTGCGTGCAGTGGTTTAAAAGTTATTTATAATTTCGGTTTCAGAGACCGAAGCGGGTACCCGAGTTGTTTTTATTTTTACCTTTGATATACGACCAATGTGAGGAGAAGAAAGTATTTTTTGCATTTTTAGTAACACTGTTATACTAAAACATTATTATAGTCATGGCAGATTTTATGAGAAAGAACAGGCGCGACTAGAACAGACGATGCGAGATATAATAGCGGAGGAGAATGTCGACAACGCGTTTTATGAAGATGTGCCATCGTCTGACGAAGATAATTTATTGGAAACTAGGGAAATGAACAGTGACACTGAACAGAAAATATCTGATTAGGAAGACGTTAGTGAACAAGAAACTAATGCCATAAGATATCTCATTATTTTATGGAGGTGGCAGAGGGGTGTCGGACTGCGAGACCGGTGTGGGTACTGATGTCTTAGAATTTTGAACGGGTACTGGAGGGTTAATATAAAATACATATATACGGTTAACTAAATAAACAGAAAATGATGCTCTATTGCACTTTATTTCAAATAGGTATCGAGGCAACGACTTTGATCAAAAGAAAAATAATTAGAGCTCTTAATACAACATTGATCTTATTGTAAGTATAACACAATAATACATTTTCACTTAGAAATTTCACTCAGCTCCCTGCATATACTCATATCAGTTAGTACACACAAATTGTATACTGTAAAAAAATTAGATTTATCAGATAATTATCGATATTTTCAGCTAAAATGTTAATACTATTTATTTACCGATTCTTTTTTCAAAATACTAAAAAAGGTTCAAAATGGTTGAAAGGGTGAGACATATTTAAGTGAAATTGAATACACCAATCACGATGGGATATTAATAACAGTATGTTGAATAAGGACACATGAATGTGTTTTACAAGTTACATAACCGTCAACAGCAATGCATAACATTTTCGTAAATCCACACCATACTATTACTACTTTCAAAAGAACAATAACAAATAACACATTTAAAAGATTTACTATAGTTAAAATTGCTTGGTAATTTTAAGTGTTAAAATCCGACAAAAGCTTGTAATTTTAAATATTACGGCATTGTCAAAATTGTAGTAAATCTTATTCAGCGCAAAAGTGTTATTACATCAGTAAATAATCTTTATTTACACCAATATAAATTTTCTTTTTTTAGGAATCTATCTCACACAATATGCTAGATAAACATATTGTTTTAAATAACTATTTAATTATTATACACATGCAAACAGTATACATATTACTATGAGATGTAAGAGTTTACTTAGCTTCAAGGACGTTTCCAAAACAAAAAATGTGTAGCATCGAATGAATAAGAGTAATCAAATTCAGTAATAATTTTCCAACAATTAAAGTTTAGATGCTTTTGAGTGACTGAAGTGTTTTATGACTGTTAACAGTTGTTTCCCATGTTAAAGTGTCAATTGTTTAAATTTATATCACTATTCGATAAGATACTACACTTGAAGTTTTATCAAGGTTTTTAAATTTACTTATTGAAATATTATTAGATATTACGAATATTATATTGTTATGCAGTGTGTCTGGCACTATACGCAACATAAAGACGTTTGCTAAGTTTTTTAAAAATTAAAATTAAATTGTAAGCGAAAACGAACCACAAATTAAATTTATTGTCAAAATTAAGGAATATGTGGATAATTAACTTGACTAAAATAATGTAAATGACTGCATTTTATGTGCACAGAGAAAGCGATCCGACAAAGCATCGCTGGATGGCTGCACAGCACAGACAATGTAAAGGAATCGTTGAAGCTTATCAGAATTTATTGATGGCGTTTCCCTAAGTTGAATGTGCCAGCAGCCACACTATATTGTGATACATACCAGATACACAGCCTATAAAGGTGAAGTTTTGCGTATTTTAGGTTATATTATAGATCTACAAGTACGGTCTGACATTATTTAAACAAACTCCTATAACAATTTTCTTACCAGCAATTGTCAAATGGTAAATATATCACGATTGAAGTTTCACAAATGCCCAATATCAAAATTAAAACAAAACCGTTGATTATTATTGTTTAATTGACAACGGGCGTAGGCACAAACAGTTGACGTAAAATGAAGATAAGATATACAGCGCACCTGCACAAATCACATAAATAGAATTTTTGGGCATGCGCAGTTGATTTCGCGCGGGAATGTGATCAGCGGTTCCACAACAGTGGGTTCTGGCTGTAGCGCAGTTGTTGCCACTTCTGTTATCTACCCAAATAATAGCGAAATCCAAGACTGTAACTAGGCATTTTTGCGCCCCTCAGTACGCTAGCGATAGAAGTAACATAAAATACTAATTTTAGTGTATGACTTCTGTATTTATTTCCGTATAGGTATATGATGTACCTATATTGAAAACAACCAGGTGTATTTAAAAATAAACAACTAACTGTTAAAATAATATATGCTAAGGTTATAGCTATTAATCGACAGTTGTTATTACAATTAGCACTGCCTCCTACACTTACAAGCAATGCTGTTAGACTTGGCAACATTGCATCTCTGGTAGTTGGTGGTCCTAAATTACAATACTCCAATTTGAAATATTCAAATTTAAAACCAATAAAGGACCCGCGACTGAACTAAAAAACTATAAAATAAAATATGTTTTTCACGTCAAATAATTTACATGATATGATGCAATCAAAGAAGCCGCGTAACGCAGTTGAGAAATCGCTAGGCTTGCATTAAGCAAGTCCTCGGTTCTAATCCCGCGAAGGTCGGAATTTTACCGCAGTCTTTGCGATTGGAATCGGGCTCGGCGAGACCATTCTCATTTGGGCACCAAATTAACTGTGCTCTACTCAGAACCACAGACCTAAGAGGTAGAGTAACAAGATCAACGCATCACGAGGACACACACCGCACACAATGGTTGCTGCGCAAGCATAAAAGGCGCGCTCCAACTCTGTATCCCCAATCCGGGGCAAATTGAGCACTGTACCGCCAGATGCTAGCGTAGGAAGCACCAGCCTCTACACCGCAAGGTAAATGAGGTTACAGATATCACAATACAATTTGAAATCATTTTACTTTAAAGAGCACAGTTTGACTCTTTATCATATTTTACTCTGTAATTAACTAAAGATAGCTTCTGTATTTGTGACATTTATTTACATACTCAAGTAATACAAATAAAACAACTTAACCTATGTAACCAATGGATAAAAGAACATTTCTGTAATTATTTTCAAGTTTGTAACTTTCTATACGCCACTGCTGATTGATAGTACAACATATTGTAATGGCCGCCCACTACTAATTAATTGCTTTTATTAATAAAAATATCTAGAGCCACCATACATATTATTTTTAATTCTGGGTTCGTCACAAATCAGATAACTAATTTTGGTTCTCAGGGATAATTAAATGGGCGGTCTAGTGATATGCTTGACCTGAATGATCGTACGCCCCTATTTATAATGTAATCTACTTGCAACTTGAATTATTGTTGGCTAACTCATAGCAGAACAGAGCTCTTCTTCAAGGTCTGGGTTCACAATTTTAGATTTAAAATTTTGATCGCACGCCTATGGTGCGTAGGTCAAAAGCAACCTAAATGCTACAACGGAGCTAATCTGTCATATAATTTTACGTCTTTATGAAAAACTACCAAATGCAGATCGTTTTCGTGTTTGTGATATGAATTACTACTCAATGAGCAAATTAAATAGGTAAGTTTTTTATTTTCCCGCTTTCTTATAGCGTCGGTTGATCGTGTTTTGTTTCTAGCCAAAACCCTCCACTTCGTTTATTCGAAATAATGACGTCAAGGAATCCTAACCTCAATTCTGGACTTCTAAATTCTCAATTTGAAGCTACTGAAGCTATTAAATCGCCGTGAATCTGCCAAGCAGCGATGCTATTCCACTCCCGGGTAGGTTTTACGGTGGTACATGTACAATTTTGCTTCACAACTAACCTTGCAATTTTTCCAGGTGCTGTCCGATGATGTCCGGAGAGGTGATAATGTGCCAGATCTTCTCTCAGCGAGCAGGAACCGTGGTGCAGGCCTTGGAGGAGCTGGACTGGTGTGCCGCCGATGTAGCCACGAAGTCAGGAACCTCGGAAACCGCCTCTTGCTGTTAAACGTAGGCCAAAATAGGATGGCGAACGTCCCTCGGAAGCAGTTGTGGATCGGAAATATTTTGTAGTGGCCGGTTTTAAAACCCACACTTGTGCTTGAACACTGCTATGTCGTGAACACTCTGGTAAAGTTTCGGAGCTGTATTTTAATATTTACTATATAAAATTTAGATTTTTCTGGAAGAATAAAACTGGGCTGTCAGTAAAATTATTTTATTTTTAGTTGTTATTAACAATTGCACATCAATACAAATAGGAAATCAACTCTGTTCAATTGACCTTTTTAACAAATAAATTCTTAAAATCTAACTAATTTTACAATTCTACCTTATTTACTAAATTGTCCTTTGATTTTTGTAATCATTGTCTTACATTATCACTCGCGTTGCACCGTTTTAAATGTCTTTTCATTCACTTATTGCACTGACTCATGTTTCTTTTCGCGCACATCCTCTTTTGATCACTTCTGAATTCAATTAAAAGTCCATTTCATTGTTATACTTGCTAATCAATAAACTGTTTGTAAATTCAGCAAATTTCCAATGTTGTTGTTCCATTTTCCTTTTTTATTTATGATTTGCCTTTAGCTTTGACCTCAGTTCGTGCTCGTTGCACCCTGCTTTGCCTTCCTCCACATTACCTTATTATGATATGCTCACAGAGAATTGTTATTAATGGATTGTGACTTGCAAAATATCCTCGACCAGCATTTACTAATTATTTTCATAATCGATTCATTCTTACAAATTTACATTGATTAAATAGAACATGAATCCAACCTCTATGATTTGAGCTCTGCCTTGTTCTTTATGTTAGGAGAATTAATTTCTTTATTACTTGCATAGCTTTGCACATATTATTCCTAAATTCAAGTCTGATTAATTTTTATTTTATTGCAATTAGATGCCATTTCTCAATCTAAGCTTGTCTGAATTATTCATTATTTTGTTGTGCTGTTAGAAGTGAGACTCAGGGCTTAAGACCATCTCAATATATGCAAAAACTATGGTGGTGCTGCTGTAAATAATCTTATTTGAACATAATAAACTTATCTGCTCGGTAACATCTAGATTTGTGTGACGTAAATTGTTCCATAAACTTCTAAAAACTGCTGATGTCATCATTTAAAAACACTTTCACTGTTTGTGCATGTCTTTCCAATATTTATCTTTCTCTATATTCAGGATTTGTCCTTTCTTGAGGTACTTTCGACGACAAATATGTTGGTAAATTTGGAAATACGCTTGGGACAGCATTGTCAGCTAATCGAGGGTAATACAGCAACAGTTCTGCAGTTCCCCACCCTCATTTCTAACGTTTTCAGACATATTTTCCATTAAAATGTATTTCACACACTACAGCACTTTTTGTTGGGGTCCAA
Source organism: Agriotes lineatus (assembly GCA_940337035.1). Lineage (NCBI taxonomy): Eukaryota > Metazoa > Arthropoda > Insecta > Coleoptera > Elateridae > Agriotes > Agriotes lineatus. Next base: position 163,428 of record CALNHX010000061.1, on the reverse strand, counting down.
CGTTCTAGTGTTGTTGCACAAAGTCATGCTTTCTTTCGGCTCGTCCATTGGAAAAAAAATGTTTTTATAGTCTGCATACAATTTTCTTTTAAGGTACTGTTGTGGTTGGTTCATAGCGTCTTCGTGGCATTCTAAATACACAATTAAAAGTTACAAAAATGCCCTAAAATGAGGTTAGATTGTTCCTTACCTCAGTTAAATAGATACTTAATAAAAACCCATAAATTTTAGCAGCAATTTACTTTCACTTATCACGAACAGTACAGTAATATAAATAATAGTAGTTTATCCGCAAGCATGACGCTGTCAAGTTGGTACCTTGTTTAAATTCTGTTTTGGAACTTCTGCTTGCTGATTTTGACAACCGTGACATTTTTGAAATTTAAAAACTTGACTTATGTCACACTTTTTTGTAAAAAAATAATCTCCAAAATTCTTTAATTTTTGTGCATACACTTCAGTTGCAATGGAGCAGAAACGAAAGAGGGTTTTATTATTGGAAAGGAGAAAAAATGCTATAGTTAATCATTACAAGGAAAAACTTGACTTAATTTTAACACATGTAACATAACCTAACTGTAATATTACTGGAAATCACTAGATTCGAAGTACATTCCCAAAAAACTATAATTTCCAAATACACTCAGCAAATATTTTAAAAATTTTACATTGACAGTTCACGAGTTTTATGAATGGATAATATGTGTCTTTATTGACAAGGTAAACGTGTCACTTTATCTGATTAAAAGCAGATAAAATAGCAATGGTAAAATAGTTATGGTGTGACAGCTGCTGTGGCCGTGTGCTATTAGCTCGGGTGATTCAGTATGTTCATATATCATTATAGTAGCGCGTTATTTAAACAGCCGAGGTTGGCGCAGGGGTAGAGTGCTCGCCTATCACGCGGGCGGCTCGGGTTCGATTCTCGGCCGATGCATCCTTTTTTTTTAAATTTATATTAATGAAACTAATCTGAATACGTATGCGAATAAAATAGTATATGTTATTCGGAGTAAAAGTGACTTTATGTGGCTTAGCTGAATTATTTGCCTCACTAACGTTCGGCTAAATAAACTTCAGCTTTGCCACATAAAGTATCACTTTTACTCCTAATAACATAATCTACTATTGTATACCAAGGCACTGAAGTTTAGCTTTTTATCACGAATGTGGATTTAGTAGGATAAAAAGGAACCTCAGTGTAGAGGGGTACATTATGTTTTATTTGAAATCGAGAAATCGTGAAATTACAACATTTCAACCAACATTTGTAGGTTATGTTAACATCGGTTGACGTTTATCTGTTGCCTCGCCACCTACAAAAATCATATATAGGTAAGCCGTTCACGACCTTTTTGGGACAGAGTTGGCTATAATTTTATCTTTTCATGTTGGACTAACTGATTCGATGAGGTAGCGAATGCAACTTTTTTTCTGTCAGTGTCTGTTCGACATTTTCTTGCCACCACATTGCCAGATTTATTATTTTAATATTCGTAAGAAAATACATTATCTATCAAATGTGTAAAAATTATTTTAATTATCGTCAAAGAAAAAGTCAAAATGCCCAAAATAATTTTGTTACAACAAAAAATTTCCATTAAACGATGCTACTTCCAATTTAAAAAGGACAGGCCAAATTTAAAAGAACGCGAGTCGATGTGGAGACTAGAAAATATCCGGCAACAATATACCTATTCAGAAAATATAACCTTAAACTGAAAACAACCTAACCTAACACAAAAACTGTCAATTTCCATGAGGGAGTTTAGTTGCAACAGAGGTTTTGCCAATAAAATTACTAGATGGCCATAGCCTCACCTGACCCAAAAAGATCGTGAACGGCTTATAAGTTAAATTTATAGAGTGCATGAATAATTGTAACTAGCATAAAAAGAAAATTTTGTTTGGGATTATTGTAATATAAACAACTTGAAAAATGTAGAGGTTTTTTGGAAATATTCTATAGAAGTTAATAAAATATGGAAATTTTACCTTAATTTGTATTGATTATTTGGAATAATACAATAGACAAGACTTTAACAAATCTTCGAGGTGAAAACAATTTTGAAATATAAATATGAAATAGTGCAAGTATACAGTTATTGAAGTTACATTAATTATTGTAATTGGTGATTGTACGGAGGACGTGTTGATCATTTGACGGGATTTGCCAGTGAAACTGCTGATTTGGACGATTATATTTGGTTGTTGACTACAGAGTAGGAGCTGGGGAAAATAGAAGATTAGCTTGCCAGGAAGCTGTTGGGTTGATAGTAGCATGGGTTCAAGGAACAGGACCATTTCTGCAAGCAGCTAGGGTTTTAACTGGTTGGAGGTTGTTTGACGGGTGGCAGAGCATCATAGCTGATCTATCAGGGATCCGAGCTGTGGACGTCAGAAACAGTGATGTTTTAAGTTGACTTTGAAGCAGTGAAAGTACGAGGAGTTCAGGTTGGTCTTTAATTAGCCTTATTGAAGCATATTAAATAAAAAAAACAATTAAGAGTGAAATAAATATAATAAAGTACTTACCTTAGGGCATTGAGTCAATTACATGTAAGTAGAAAGAATATTTGTCATTTTTAATTTGATTATTGTTGGAGAATTGTTTGAAGTTTCAATGTGACAGTTAGTGTCAGCAAATAATCAAAAGTCATTATAAAATTAAAGTTTCAAATAACAGACTACTAGATTATCGAACCACCCTTGAAGAGTCTCAATGCAATATTTAAAAGAATAGAATTTAAATTTCAAATTTAAATAAATCAATTTAAATTTCAAATTTAAATAAATCAATTTGAAAAGTAATAGTAGGGCTAATACTAAATAATTAAATAGGTGTCTTAACGTATAAGCCACTATAACATATTTCAACATCACATCCCCACGTTATGCTTGTTGAAGCTGGTAGCCCTTGTTAGGCTTGTTGCCTTTGGTGTTCTACGCGAAAGACCACTATTTTGTTTTAGAAAATAATGCATTCAATCTAATCCAGCTTATTTCTGTCATGCCATGAGGCAGGTACAACTCTGTTATTGGCAACAGCATATTTGTAAGCAAGTTTAGGTACGTGTTGTGTTAAGTGTCAACCCATAACACATTTGTGAAGCTTGTATCAAATACTGTGTTAGAAGAGCCTCCTCTTCTTTATTAAAAACATATTTGAATCCGTGCTGTCGACCATAATTAAGATTTGGTCTTTCGTCTTCATCTGTAGCTTTATACTTTTACACTTTTCGGTGCAAAGCTAATGTACTTAAATTGTATTTCTTAGCCGCCGTTATCAAACACGATTTTTGCTCAACAACTTCTGCTACAGCCTCTCGCATATTTTTTTCGTATTCATCATGATATAACACGCTTTGCCTAAATGGGTTTTTTGTTGGGTGCGTGGCACTTTCGGCATGGCTTAAATCTGAAATTAAAAACACGAAATGAAACTCCCACTATGCACCACGACATACTTTCCCACAATAGACCACTGCACAGTGGGTCGCTTTTAGAAATTTCTGGCCAAAAGTAAGAATGATTGAATTTAACGACTTGCAGGAAATATCTAAATTACTGCGTAATTAGTAAGAATAAAGGTCATTATTGAAGAGAGAAATAATCATAAACCCTATACCTGGCCAATTTTTACTCTGCAACCCTTAGAACGAAGACGTGTGTAAGTCTGTAGTTGTACAGTGAAATTTCAGTGTTCTTGTGATTGTGATTTTTTAAACTTTAAGTTAAAAATTAGCCATGTCTGACAGAGAACACGGTAAGGGTTATATGTTAGATAAATATTTCACTTTATATAGTAATATATGGCTTGTGACTTAAAGCATATCATAAAAAAGGGGTATTGGGCGCCGCGCCGGTAAAAACAGCTAAATTTAACTTTATTTTTTGATTTAAATTTTACTTTGGCCAACTCCGACTTTGTAAAAATAATATCTGTGTATATTAAGGTGTGGACTTTAATGTTCCACAACTTTTAGCTGCGCTTAGCTGCGCTTTTTTAAACCATGACCTTTTAAACATAATGGTGCAGTGAAAAACCTCGCTTTTTAAGGAGTAATTGATACTCCAACGATTGATCCAATTTAATTTATAAAGTGATTTACTGTTTACTATTTAAAAGTGTAATTTATACTTATAAGCTAGACTGCGGAAGTTTAGACAAATGCCGATTTTATTTGTTAATAAATATTGATATAGGACTGATCTAGGACTGATATAGGACAGAAGTACCATCAGGTACACAAACATCAATGGAAACCCCAATTTCATCTGATGTTGATGAATTAGTACATCCATGTTTGAAAGTGATTCTAGTGAGGCACAAAGTGACTATGAAAGTGATTATTGATTAATAATAAAAAAATGTATTTTATAAATTAATCTCATTTTGGTTTAGATTTTGTAAATAACATATTTTTTGTACATTTTAATTTTGTTCTTAAGTTGTATTGTTTTTTAAATTTTTGGTACCATATATTTATTCGTTTTTGCAAAAAACCTTCCCGAATAAATCCATAAGTTTACAAACAGAATTTTGTGGTTTCTGAATTTTTTGTACTTTTTATTTACTTTCAACCCCCTTAAAACCACCCTATTCATCAAGACAATGTTTTTACTATTTTTACGTTAATTGTCAGACTGAATACAATGTGAATACTAAATTTCAGATTTTAATTCTAATATTTTGATTTCAACCCCCATAAAACCACCCTACGGCATCCAGGCAATATTTTCACTATTTTTACGTTAATTATCAGGCTGAGTTCTCTGCGAATTATTTTTTTCAAAATTTTACAATTTTTTTTTAGAAATCAACCCCCTGAAAGTTATCCCAATTTTTCAATGGGATTTTTCTCATTATTTTTTCTGAAATCGCCACCTAATTTTGGACCAGTTTCATAAGTTTCAGAGTTTTGGCCAAAAATTGTTTATTTCAACCCACTGTGCACTGTGGCGATATTCAAAAACCCCAAAAATATATCGAACTGGTAGAACTATATTGAAATATTAAGATAGTAAAAGCCCGCCAACATTATTTAGAGGTTAGATTTACACTACGCAATGAAAATATTGGATAACTTGAAAACTATGCATGCTAAACGTTGAATGGTAAAAAAATCATGCTGTAACTGACCTTTGTTTTTAAAAGTCCGTTTTCTTTCAAATAATTTCGATAAATTGTTCCGCAACATACGTAATTTTCCACAATGTACCACGTTCCACTATGAACCACTTTACCCTACTTGCGTTCTGTGAACGTAGTGTGGGCTATTTCAAAAGTATCAGTGAAAGCTTGTTTAGAAAAATCATATAGCAGATGTCCTAAAGACAAGAAACAATAAAAATATTGGCTTTGTGAACATCTGCAACTACAAATTTGGCAAAATAATTAAAAAAATGAATACTGCGCTAAGGAAAATTTGGAATGTGGAGGTGGGCAAAATTAAACAAATTTTTAAAATCAATAGTTACAAATATAAACTCGTAAATTGACGCAAACTTTTATGTGAACAATCACATGTAGTTGCAACAAAAATTAAATGTTTGACGAATTTATACAACTTCAAAATTCAGACGGTGTGACGTTCGTACCTCGACGAGACATGAATATATCAGAATGGCGGTAGTGTCCGTCGTTGGCTACACGAAACCGATTTGAAAAGTAAACCAGCCAACGATTTACAGTTTTGGATGCAGGCTTTGATTTTGTTTTTTTAGAACGGTGTGACTTGTTACTGGACGCAACGAACAACGACCACGACTATCACAAAACTATGAATGGCAAAATTTTCAAAAATTGGGTGATCAATCACCTAGTTCCTGCTCTAGCCGAATTACCGGGAACATGTGTAGTGGTTATGGATAATGCATCATATCATTCGATGTAGGTAGACAAACCGTCCACATTTTCTTCTAAAGTAGGTGAAATGCGGGAATGGCTGGTTAATAATGAGGTCAAAATTGAGGGCAAAATTACAAAAACGAAACTTGGGAATTTAATTAAACCTTTTCGAAATAACCTCAAAAAAGGGCGTGTAATTGACGAAGTATTGAAAGAGCATGACCATGAAGTACTTAGACTGCCCCATATCATTGCCAATATAACCCAATTAAAATGGTACGGGGACACTGTAAGTCTTATTACAACAAGCCCATACATTTTTTCTATCTTCCACCTTTTATTATTTTACTGGAAGAATCCGACTCAGAGTCGGAGGCCAAAGACAATGAAGATTCAGATTCTTCCAGTAATCTAATGGAGGCATAGAATGATATACATACATGGTTTTTAAATTGTAATTGCAATATATTTGTTAATTCCACCAAAGCCCATGCAGATTTAAAATATTTCGACAATACTAATAACTTACCTGAACGTAGGATCAGTAAAGAAAAGTAGTTAAGAAAAAGAATCAAATTGAAAGAGCCACTATATATAGATAGTAGAAGAATTTATACAAAAGTACAACAGAGGTCCCAGTACTGCTAAAAGAAGATGATTTGAAATATCTCTCGGAAATTTGTAGTCACAAGTACTCTGGATTCTGGATTAATAATGGAGGGTGAGTTACCTCACATGCACTTAGGCCGCATTAAGTGGGCCCATTGTGCTACCTCCCAGCAGCTCTCCAAGTTGGGTATCACTCAAGCCATCCAATCCTTTGAATGTACTTAAGGACAACCGCAACTGGAGTGTTGCTAATTCTGACCATATCGGGCCAGAAGTCCCCCAACATGGATCCTCTGACTCTTGCGAGAGCTGGACAGTGGCACAGAACGTGTTCTGCTGTCTCCACATCCTCGTTGCATCCGCGACAGTTTGGGCTGTCCACTAGTCCCATCCTGTGCATGTTTGTTTAGAGTGCAGTGTCCAGATAGGATACCCACGACTAATCGAAGGTTTCTTCGGGACAGTTGCAAGCAATATTTGGCTGTCTTTGGCGAGGGCGCTGTAATAGCAGCTCTTGCTTGCCGGCAGCTTTGCATGTTAACCCATCTTCGTATGAAGCTGTTTAAGGTTTCTTGATATAGCATAGAGCTTAATATTGTCAGGGATATAGGGATTACGGGTTCTGGCCCCCAGAGAGGTTGCCCGGAAGCCAGTCTCGCAGTCTCATCAGCCTCCTCATTGCCGTAGTTACCGTCATGTCCTTTCACCCATACAAGGGAAACGACATTATTTTTTGAGATATCCTCGAGAGCTTCACGGCACTGCAGTACCACACCTGAGGTAATTTTGCAACTGCCCAGGGCTAGTAAAGCGGCTCTTCTGTCACTGAAGATACCAATACATTGATTCTCGATTTTCCTTTCAAGAATTGCTTTTGCACCATGCATTATTCCAATTACTTCCGCTTGGAAGACAGTGGCCATTTTGCCTAGTGGTATGCTTTGGCGGAGGTTCAGATCGTCAGAGAAAACTCCGGCACCCGTTCCATGCTTTGTTTTAGATCCATCAGTAAAGATGGATATATCTATATGCTGGGTAAACCCGGCATTTTCATAGACGTTTAATTGTCCGTTGAAGGCATATTGTAGAGGGAGGTAGTCTACTATAGCGTCCAGAAGAGGGATCTTGTCGAAGGCCTCATTCAGGATGCGGGTATGCCTACCTCCCCTGCCTGCTGTGTGCCACAGCCCTTTGTAGCGCAGCCTCAAGGCGGTCCTTACGGCTACTTCCTCCACAAAAAGATCAAGTGGTGGAAGGCATAAAACCACCTCTAAAGCGGCTGTAGGAGTTGAGCGTATAGCACCTGTAGAACTAAGACAGGCAAGGCGTTGCACATGTCCTAGTTTACTTGCTGCCGTAGCCTGTCTGACCCTGGGCCACCAGACAAGTGCTCCATAACATAGCATGGGCCTTATCACGGCAATATACAGCCACAAGGTAATTCGGGGGGAGAGTCCCCAGGATTTACCCAAAGCGCGGCGACACTGCCAGAATGCCATGCATGCTTTTTCAGTTTTAACTTTTAAATGTTTCTCCCAATTCAGCTGTCTGTCAAAAATAACTCCCAAGTATTTGACATTGTCTGAAAATCTGAGAGAAGTATTGAATAGCAGAGGTCTACGTAAAGGTCCTAGCTTCCTTTTTTTGTGAAAAGTACCATTTCTGTCTTTGAAGGGTTGACAGAGAGGGCCTGTTCATTACACCATGTTTCCGTTATTCGAAGAGCTGTCTGCATCAAGTTACAGAGCGTGCTCTCGAACTTGCCAGTAATGAGGATGACGATGTCATCCGCATATCCAGTAGTATAGAATCCAGCATTATTGAGTGTGCTTAGAAGGCTGTCTACCACTGTATTCCACAGTAGTGGGGACAGAACCCCCCCTTGCGGACAGCCCTTCGTCACAACACCTCTAATGGAGTTGTCTCCTACATTAAATTGTACTGCTCTCATCGTAAGCATGTGTTTTATCCACTCACAGAGAGTGGGTGCCACACCATGCCTGCGTAAGGCAGAGTTAATGCTCTCAAAGGAAGCCTTGTCAAAGGCTCCTTCAATATCAATGAAAACTCCCAGAGTGGACATTTTATTGTCTAGCGATCTCTCAATACGGTTCACTACAGCATGTAGCGCCGATTCAGTAGATCTCCCTGAGATATAGGCGTGTTGGTTCGGGTGCAATGGGTGTAAAGCCAGTACCCTTTCCCGTATTTCTCTGTCACAAAGTCTCTCAAGCGTCTTTAGTAAGAAGGATGTAAGACTAATGGGACGATATGATTTGGCCTGGGTATAATCCGTACGCCCTGGTTTAGGTATAAAAACTACCTTCACTTCTCTCCAGCTCTCCGGTATATATCGAAAGGCGATACATGCCCGGTAGATGCGCACCAGGTGAACAAGCATCAGGTCCAGCCCCCATTGTAGCAGGGCTGGAAAGATACCGTCCACTCCTGGCGACTTGAAGGGGAGAAAGGAGTTTATAGCCCAGGTTACCTTGTCACCCCGTACGACCTGGTTTGCCACATTCCAATCCTCCTCTGAGGGAGGTGGGATATTGGGTTTTGGCCATACATTGTCAGGGGTGACAATACAGCCTGGAAAATGTGTTTGAATTAGCACTTCCGCTGTCTCTCCGGGTTTGGTTGTAAAAGAACCATCCCCTCGCCTGAGACAGCCTGGCTGTTGGTTTGGATCCTTAGAAAGGATCTTCTTCAACCGAGCCGCGGAGGCAGTGGACTCTATGGAACTACAAAACGTTTTCCAAGAGTCCCTCTGTCTCTGGCGGATTTCTTTTTTGTATAATCGTTTTTGGTCTTTATAGGCTTCCCAGTCACTAGTAATTCTAGTTCTTTTTGCTTTGTTAAAGAGTTTGCCCAATGTTGATTTCATCCTGTCGAGTTTCGAACACCACCAGGAGGTTGTGCGACTCGCCTTGGATGTTTTCAAGGGGCATGACGATTCGTAAGATTGTAGGATCGAGTTCTGCAGGTTATCCACACTGATTTGCAAGTCCTCTACCTGATCAATCTTTTCTGGGAAAACCGAGTTCACCAGGTGAGCTTCCAGATCTGTCTTGTAAGATAGTCTGTCAGTCCGCCTAGGATTTCGATATTGTTTTGGTTGAGCTATAGTTCCAGATAATTTTAAACAAAGCCATCTGTGGTCTGACATAGACACAACAGGTGATACCTGCCAGCCCACAATATTATTGGAAATATCTGAAGAGGCCAGAGTGACATCAATCACGGTCTGGCTACGCGTTGTGACAAAAGTTGGTTCACATCCACGGTTCAGTATTTCTAAGTTTGTACTTATTAGGTACTCAAGTAAGAACCTACCTCGGGTGTTAATGCCACTGCTACCCCACGAAACGTGGTGAGCATTTGCATCACAGCCAATAATTAGGTTTTTGTTGTTCCTCTCACAGTAGTTCACCAATTCGATCAACTCCGCGCTAGGTGGAGGGTCAACTGAGTCACTGGGGAGGTATACCGATGCGAAAATGACATCTTCCTTCCCTTCGTTTATACTACAGCTCATCTGTATCGCCGTAATATCACGCGCACAGAGGTGTGGCAAAGCAAAGGCTTGTAAATGCTTGGGACAGTAGATGCACGTCCTTGGTTTCTCATGGGTGCTATCTGTAAAAACAGTGCCATTACGATTAATTAATCAACAGATCTTAGATTTTACAATCCAAGGTTCTTGTATTAATGCAACAGTGTCCTTCTGGCTGTCGAGCTGTCTGCGTAGAGCAGTGGTCGCCAACCTGTCGATCGCGAGCTACCGGTAGCTCGCGGGGGCAATTCTGGTAGCTCTCACAACGATTTTAATTTAAAAAATACAAAATCAGAGAAGCTTCCTAAAATTCCACAAAAAAATCTAATTGTCATAATATTAAACATAAACAGCGGCAACGTTGCGGCGAGCGATCTGCCGCTGACGCCATCAAGCTAGAATCGGCTAGAATCGGCTAGAACCGACCAGCCGGACCAGTGCGTTAGTGTTCGAGAACGATCTGGATTGCTTTGAACGGGATAAATACGCACGGCGCGGCGACATTGCGCTTAGTTTAAAACTGAACGCGTAACCAACGTCCAGCGGTTGGGTTAGTAGTGAACAACAAAAAATAATATTATGGCAAGCAGTTGTAAGAAGGTAAAGACATACCACTTTCATTCGGAATGGGAAGAACAATACTTTTTTACAGAAGTTAAAGATAAAAATGTGTGTTTGTTATGTAATACTTCGGTCTCCGTTGCTAAAAAAGGAAATATTGAGAGACATCATAAAACTGTACATTCTAATTTTGAAAAATCATTCCCACTACATTCTGCCGCCAGAAAGGAGAAACTGAAACAGTTAAAAAAGCAGTTAATTGGACAACAATCAATATTTTTAAGAACAATCGACAAAAATAAGGCTGCAACTGAAGCATCGTACCGTGTGTCCCAGATAATTGCACAAAAAAAGAAACCTTATGAAGACGGGGAAATGATAAAACAGGCGTTTTTAGAAGCTGCTGACTCGTTATTTGCCAACTTTAGAAACAAAGACGAGATAGTTTCAGCTATAAAATCTATGCAACTTTCTGCTAATACAGTGATGAGACGTGTAGAAGTAATGAGCAATGATATTTTTTTACAGTTAAGAACTGACTTAGATAACTGTGTTTATTTTTCACTTCAACTGGATGAATCAACAGATGTCGTTGACACTGTCCAGATGGCCGTGTTCGTCAGGATGGTTTTTAGTGATTTTACGATTAAAGAAGATCTTTTGAAGTTTATTCCACTGAAAGGACACACTACTGGACAGGAGTTGTTTTCTCATTTAAAAAATATTATTTCTTCCGAGAAAATTCCAATATCGAAAATGGTAGGCTTGACAACCGATGGCGCTCCAGCTATGGTGGGTTTTGATAAGGGTCTGGTGGCGTTATGTCGTAAAGATAAAACTTTTCCGCAATTTCTCTCTTACCACTGCATTATCCATCAGGAAGCATTATGTGGAAATTTCCTGAAACTAAACAACGTTATGAAACTGGTGGTAAAAATTGTGAACAAGATTAGAGCTCAAGCGTTACAAAGAAGATTATTCAAAACCTTGGCCGATGAAGTTGACTGTCAATACGGGGACCTACTCCTTCACTCTGAAGTCCGATGGTTAAGTAGAGGACGGGTGCTGAAACGTTTTAATGATGTCCTATCTGGCATAGTTCAATTTTTCAAAAAACGCGATGAACCGACTCCGGAACTAGAAAATTCAATCTGGCTTAGAGATTTTGGTTTTCTCGTGGACATTACCGAGAAATTAAACGAACTTAATTTGCAGCTTCAGGAGAGAGACAAAGAACTAGCAGAAATGATTTCTGATATAAAAGCATTTATCAAAAAGCTGGAGTTTTGGGAACAAAACCTAATTAACAGCGATGCCAAGCATTTTCCTATTCTTTCAGAAAAAATATCTCAAAATCCATTAGAACCCTATGACAGCAAATATCATGTAGAAATAGTTTCTACCCTGAAGAATAACTTCAAAAATCGTTTTAAGGATTTCAACGAAATGGCTTTAGTAGCGCAGTTTGTTGTTTCACCCTTTATGGAAATTGATATCCAACAGTTTGCAACTTGTGTTATGCAGAACTTTGGCGAAGACATCGCTGCAACAGAAATGGAAGTAATTGATTTTCAAAATGATTTAGCCTTAAAATCGTTAGTCTCAAGTACCAAATGTATCTGGCCTATTGTAAGTAAAGACAAATATTCAGTTCTATGCCGTGTTGCCTTGAAAGTGAAAGCATTATTCAGTTCAACCTATTTGTGTGAATCTTCTTTTTCCAATATGAAGTTTATTAAGAACAAATATCGCAATCGACTTACAGATGAACATTCGGATAATTGTATTCGAATGGCTGTATCAAATTATACTGCAAACATTAAAAAAATTATCGATGAGTCTGAGTGTCAGCCTTCTCATTGAACGTGCTTTTTTATTTTTCAATGTTTATGTTCATGATAGTGCGTTACTTTTTTGTTGTTATTATTAACTATTTTTAAATCTTACGTGACATGCCGTTGTGGCTGGATAAAAGTTTGTGTTTATTTTTCAAACAACTTCGTTTGGTAGGTAGGAATGTAGTTATTATTAGTACCTATGTATTATGTATTACCAGTTAAATAAATAGTAAAATAAATACATATAATGATAAATTAACTGTGGATTATTTCATTTACGTTGCGTTACGTGGCTTCCGTGTGGGTAGCTCGCTGTTTATTCCAAAATTAACAAGTAGCTCAACACATTGAAGAGGTTGGCGACCACTGGCGTAGAGTAACAGCAGCCTCTCGACAGTGTTGCAGGTTAATTTGTATGATGTTTAGTCCAGGTTGGGAGGACATGAGGTCGACAATAAATTATTCGACACAAGTACTCTGCAGAAAACGAAACGAAAGATGAAACTACTACCTAGACAACGTCTGAAATGCTTAAAGCATTGCCTCAAACTTCAATGAATAATGTCAATGGAACTGTTACTATAGAACGGAGTTCCCGATGAGAATATACCAACAGGTAGGAATAGGAAGAAAATATATAGGATTAGACTGGAGAAATCCAACGTTAAACGTCCGCGACGAATTTACCTTTTACAGGAGTTTTCAGATTTAATCAGACTATGATAATTATTTAATATACTAGCCCTTGTACAAATGAGTACCAATAATAAAAGAAACTCTACACAAAACTAAAGAGACAAAATATATCAAAATCATGTTTGGATATACTGTGTAAATAGTCTTACAGATATTTAACCTAAAATTCTTTCTAACCTAAAAGTAATTGTACATATAATTTGAAGTTCCATTTAAACAGCTAAAATGAATTATTTTCCATGGCCAACTCTACTGAAAATAAGGTGTGAACGGAGTATAAAAATATTATATTTTCCTTCATTGATAGCAAAGGAACATAAAAGTTTTGTACTGTTTGAGGCTTTCGCAGTTACTCGAATTATTCTCCTTAGCATAGAATTTCGGCTTAGACCGCGTAGTATTTGTATATGAACACCCAGCATTTTCTGGCTTAATGTGCCTTGCACCTTGTGAAGTCGAGCAAAAACCCACGCGATGGCCATGCTCTTTGGTGGCTCGTGTTGTTTGCGTATCTTGAGAACGAGGACACTTAGGCAAATTCGGCCGTTTTGCTGTTTGTGCATCCATATTCACTAACGTTTCGCAAGACCTTGCAGCTTGCATCATGAGAGTGAAAGTCGCACTAAGAACCGAAGGTCGGTGCGGAGCTATTTATAGTCCTCTGTGCCAGGCGCGCGGAGTGGGGTAACGCTGGTTGGTCATCCGAGTGCAACGTAATCCGTGGGGCGTGGCCGTATGACGCACAGTGGTTGTAATGCTTTAGATCGTGTATCCAGGGGCCACGTTTTACTAAGCTTAAAGCCATCTTCCCTGTTGATATTATTTGGATGTTTTTCTATTTCTATGGCTTCACGTATCACTCGCGGGAAGTAATGAGGTATTCTGGCAAGTACTCTGGCATGCTCAAATTCTAGAGTGTGCCCATTTGTAAATGTATGCTTAGCTACGGCTGATTTTGTGATGCGTTTGTGTTCTTGGAGTCTTAGATCAACAGAACGACCAGTCTGTCCAATGTAACTCGAGCCGCAAGAACAAGGAATGCGATATACGTCAGCGGTTTTTAAACTTGGAATCTTGTCTTGTTGATTCCAAGTTTGTTGTCTTGTTGATTCCAAGTTTGTTGTCTTGTTGATTCCAAGTTTAAAAACCGCTGGCGTATATCGCATTCCTTGTTCTTGCGGCTCGAGTTACATTGGACGGACTGGTCGTTCCGTTGATCTAAGACTCCAAGAACATAAAGGCGATTGCAAACACAAACGCATCACAAAATCAGCCGTAGCTGAGCATACATTTACAAATGGGCACACTCTAGAATTTGAGCATGCCAGAATACCTCATTACTTCCCGCGAGTGATAAGTGAAGCCATAGAAATAGAAAAACATCCAAATAATATCAACAGGGAAGACGGCTTTAAGCTTAGTAAAACGTGGACCCCTGTGATACACGATCTAAAGCATTACAACCACTGTGCGTCATACGGCCACGCCCCACGGATTACGTTGCACTCGGATAACCAACCAGCGTTACTCCACTCCGCGCGCCAGGCACAGAGGACTATAAATAGCTCCGCACCGACTTTCGGTTCTTAGTGCGACTTTCACTCTGATGATGCAAGCTGCAAGGTCTTGCGAAACGTTAGTGAATATGGATGCACAAACAGCAAAACGGCCGAATCTGTCTAAGTATCCTCGTTCTCAAGATACGCAAACAACAAGAGCCACCAAAGAGCATGGCCATCTCGCGGGTTTTTGCTCGACTTCACAAGGTGCAAGGCACATTAAGCCAAAATTCTATGCTAAGGAGAATAATTAAACATTTTTTACACATCGCGGTGGCATCAAATCGTCATGAATACAGAGTAAAATTAGCCGAGGGTTTATACGAAATAAAAATGAGATGCTCTTCGTTTATCGTTTTATTGCTGTCCATTTTGTTTCCATTCACAATTTCCACAAAATTTACCTAAATTGATATTTACACTCGGATGTGTATTATGCGGCGAGATGCCATCTTGTTGAAAATAAGCAACCACGTAACATGAGCATTCACATCAAACTTACACAAATTGGTTAAAAAGACGCATTATGTCATTGTACCAAATGTAAAAACTCTGCATTCAAACAGAAAAAAATTTGCGAAAAACAATCCGTTTCTGAGAAAAACGTTGTAGACTTATTACAGCGTACAGATATTTTTACGGAAATTATAAAAATTTCTGACGTACATGTGGTACGAAAATATGACAGATTATGCAAAAACGTGACCACAAATTACGCCAAGCGATATATGTTGCTCCTAGTCAAATTTATCGACGGCAAAATAACAAATTTAATTCAAAGGGAGGTATACAAAATTATATTTATTGTCTTATAATTTAGGACTTGCGTTCATACATTGTCAACCAACAAATCACAATATTTTTTAGAAAGGTTCTGTAAGAGACGCCAACAGAAAAAAACCCTTAAAAAAAAGTAGGACATCATTACAGCAGGACGACATGGACTATGGTTCAAATTCAGCACATCAATTCTCTCGCATTAGCAGGCACAAAAAACAAAATCGTGGAGAGCTAACCAAAGATAATGTTGCCCATGTAGAAAAAACATGAAAAGCCGAAGGGATAACATAATTTGACATAAGGTACGAAGAAATTGCCCAACAGCTTCTGCTTTTGGTAGAATTTCTCCAAGAAGAAGCACTACACTGTGCCAAAATTTAATTAAAAAACTGTTTTACAGAAACAACTATTTAAAAGTAAAATCAGTACAGTATGGCATTGAAAATGAAACAGAGGCTGTTCAATCATTCAAAAGATGTTTCAACATTGACACAGTGGCGTAACTATCATATGTGCAGGGGGTGCGAAGAACCTCCGCGCCGAATGTATATAGGCGCCGCGGCAGCGGAGTTTTTGGTGACTATTTCCCACATCTCTTATTATCCAATGAAAAGCCATGCTTTTTCAAAATTCAACCAATCGTGTGTTTTTGTAGTGGCAAAAAATCGAAATTTTCCCTTCGGATTTCGTCAGTTTCTTTTGCCACTTGCATCCACGGCAACCACCAAATATGTTGCTTTAATCAAGGTGGTATTTAAGAAACGTCATTTAAACTGTCATTGCGCATCAGTATAAATGTCAAACTAAACCCATATTTGGGAAATAGTCCACAAAATGTATTTCGGGCTCACGATTTTGTTCGGAAAATGTTTTACTCACGATTTGTTGTTTTTTTGGCAATGCCCCTCGACAAACTAACTTTGACAAATTTGATCAAGTTAGTTTGTCTTGTGACATTGCCAAAACAAAATACTTTCGTAAAACATTTTTACCGGCAAAAGCATTTGCCCTTAATACATTATTACTGAAAATAAAAGTTTTCCTAGAATAGAGGTTCAAAGCGGCAACAGACTATGATACGTGAGCGCCACTGGGCTCTTTTGAGTGCGCAGTCTTTTCTCCTTTTGAGTAGATTAGAAGTTCCAGCTCTAGTGTGTGTTTGTGATTCTTAGATTTCATAGTGCATAGTGCATAGTAACATACTATAAATTCAAAGTTTTAAACCCCAAATTTCTGACGATTGCCTCAGATGCAGAGGTCATAGAGAGTGCCAAATTACTTCAAACTAGGTATGAAACTGATCTCGATGACGGCTTACTAAAGCAAATTGTACAATTTCGATCTTCGTACATAACTAGTATTAAATATTGCTTATCAGTGAAGGAAGTGGGAGAAAAATTTCTGTCTAATAACACATCATTGGCTAGCTTTCCATATTTGTATACAGTTTATATCCTACTTTTTACATCCCGTCACTACAGCCTCCACTGAGAGATCTTTTTCTAAATTAAAAAATATTAAAAACTTTTTGCTAAGTAAGATAGGCCAAATACACCTAAAGAGTTATGCATTAATGAGTATCGGGAAAGTAAGAGCCAGTACTTTTGGTTTTAATTCACTGATAGATATGTTAGCTTTAGCAAAGTGTCGCAAAAGAGAGTTTAATTAAAGTGCTAAACCCCGTTTTACCACTATAGAGTTTTAATTTTATGTCATGTCCATCGCCTTGGACTTAAAAATAAATGCCATTTTCGCAATCAACGTCGCAAAAAACCGCAATAACGAAACCCATATCGATTTTTAGGCTTATTTGCCCCATTTCACCCCCTAAGGGGTAGCGGACCCGACAGACGTTGTGCTGCCCGAACGTTGGTTTGCCTGCTATTGCAGGGTTTAGCAAACGTTTTTTCGATATTTGAATTTTCGTTCTTTTTCATTTTAAAAAATATTGGAGGGTGGTGGGAGGGGATGAAATTTTGGAGTTATATGTTCAGATATGCGAGAAATCTTAAAAAAATTAAAAAAAGAAATTCGTTGAAAAATTTGAAAAAAAATTCCTAGAACCCGATTGCACCGCCACCTACCGGATTCAATTGTGAATTTGAACCATCCAGGGACCCTTTCAAACACACAAAAAATTTCATCAAAGTCGGTCCAGCCGTTTAGGAAGAGTTCAGTCACGTACACACGTATAGAAGAATTATATGTACTATAAAGATATACGGATGGGGCCATAATTATACCGGGTGCTGACTAGCGCGACGCACCATAGGAATTTGCATAGTAAATTCTTTATGTTCAATTATTTGCTCCCCTAATTATTAGTAGCTTCAGCGTACTTATGCGAACGCTTTGTCCGTCCGTCCGTCCGTCCGTCTGTCTGGATCGCCTGTAACTTTCGAACGGCTACAGATATCGAAATTGTGAAAGGGGGCAAAGTTGTTGCTAAAGTCCCGAGCACCTTCATGCGCTATTTGGTTTTGGCGAAAGGTGGCGATTTTCCACTTTGCAAACAAAATTTCCAAGCATTTTAGCACGGTGGCGGCTCGTTCACTTGGCGCCATCTACAGAACTTCGGTGGTCACGTTTTGAACTACACATTCTGGGTGCGCTATAATTCCACTTGGCGCCATCTACAGAACTTCGGTGGTCACGTTCTGAAGCTACTCCTTAGATCTGTAATTGAGCAGTTTATTTTAGAGCTAAAGTGTAAATACATTTTTTGTAGAGAAAAATTACTGCATCCATTCATACTGTTGCTAACAATTTTTCATTTTCCAGAACCGAAGGAATGCAAAAAATCAAACTAACATTTTTACAAGAATCAGTGATGACATGGAATTATTGAAACAAGCCAATGCCAACGCAAGTGCGTGCGGGGCGATCATCCAGTCACTCCCGTCAAAAGATTGAATTTATTGTCGTTTTTCTCGTTTTGGTGTAAGTTCTGAACCTCATTATTACACCTACAAATATTTAATAACGTGCCTGTAGTTTAAACTTAAAATAAATCAGTCTTTTAATGGTTGTACTGTTTGGAATTTGATGATACGGATATTT
This sequence comes from Agriotes lineatus, assembly GCA_940337035.1. Lineage (NCBI taxonomy): Eukaryota > Metazoa > Arthropoda > Insecta > Coleoptera > Elateridae > Agriotes > Agriotes lineatus. The sequence goes on along the minus strand of CALNHX010000061.1, from coordinate 144,918 downwards.
TACAATAAACAAGGAGGTTAGTTAACGAACGTCCACCATACTCGTAAAACCATTTTTGTTATGGACAAGGTCTAGGTACCTTAGAGACATTAAGCAGAACATAATTAATAATGAAACATCAATGACAAACAAACAACACATTTGCGTTGGCATTGGCTTGTTTCAATAATTCCATGGCATCACTGATTTTTGTGAAAATGCTAGTTTGTTTTTTGCATTCCTTCAGTTCCGGAAAATGAAAAATTGTAAGCAACAGTATGAATGGGTGCAGTATTTTTGTCTCTACAAAAAATGTATTTACACTTAAGCTCTAAAATAATTAGGGGAGCAAATAATTGAACATAAAGAATTTACTATGCAAATTCCTATGGTGCGTCGCGCAAGTCAGCACCCGGTATATAACAGCAATAAGATAACATGAACCACAAAATAGAATGATTGAGTAAGAAAGAGATGACCATACAACAAAATTACTTTAGTAGGCACAATTAGTTGACATATGTCATAATTAAAGTGAGCGTCAAGCCTACTCGTATATTTGCTACTATGTTTATCTCTTTTTTACTCAAGCAATATGTGTTATTTTCTTGTTCATGTTATCTCATTGCTGTTATATATAATTGTGGCCCCATAGTATTTTATTTTTATTGTGAATTATTTAATTTTGCATTCCTTTTACGTGGTTTTTGTTTTTGTATTTTCCTATGTATTTTTATGTTTCATGTTATATCTTGCGAGTGTTTGATGTAATGGTAAAATCTGTTCTACTTTATGGGTCGGAATCGTGGACGGTTACAGAACTGGTAAAGCAGAAATTGCAGGTGTTTGTAAATAGGTGTTAGGTGGCCAGTCATTATTTCGAACAAAGATGTTTGGGACCGAACAAATCAGGTGGACATTAATATAGAAATTAGGAGAAGAAAATATGGATGGTTAGGGCATACGTTGCGAAAAAATGAAACTGAAATTTGCAGAAAAGTTTTGATTGGAAACTTTAGGGTTTCAGAAACAGAGGACGCCCGCGAAAAACGTGGAGGAGAACTGTAAAACAAGAGACAGGAAAGACTATAGCACAACTGAGCCAAAGAGCAAAGGAAAATGACAACTGGAGAGAATATACGAATACCCTATGTCCCAATAGGGAATAATGGAATTATTATTATTATTATTATTATTATTATTATTATTATTATTATTATTATGTTATATTTAATAAAAGATTGAAACATCTAAATGTGTTTTATTTTGCAGTAAGTAACCTTTCATGTTAAGAAAAGAGCTTATTAATTTTCTTTTAAATTTAAAGTGTTGCATGACCAAAAATTACCCCCCCCCCTCTTTTTTCTGAAACTTCTTGTCTACAGCGGCTATCATTTATTCTTGCACACCGGCGCCAAACCGTCTTGTTACGCCACTGCGATTGACACAATAAGTTGCGTTTGTTTATATCTCCGAATTTCAGTTATTCAGGTGCCAGTGCCGATGGTCTAACTGAACATGACGACTCATAGAAGTTAAATGTCTATATTACATCAAAAATAAAAAATAACTGATGCGTTAGAGGAAAAAATCTACGTATGTGTAAGGCTTAGTCCTAACGGCAAATTGGCACTTAAAGAAAATCACCACTATCATTCTCAAATTCAGGGACAATTAAATATCTGTGAAAAATAACATTGCTGCCTAATAGTGTACAGATGTAGATGTGCTATATGTAGTACATAAAAATTAAAAGGAATCACAATTTTTGGAACAGCAGAAAAAACTGACATTATTTTGGGAGCAATGCGCCCCACCGGAGCTCGTTGATCCTCGAATTTCTCGAGGGTTAAAAGAACGAGACCCTTTATTCAATAATGGAGAACGTTAATTTTGTTAATTGTTAGTTTGTTCGTTTCTGTGTACAATATTGTAATGCTGCTTTTCCACTTAGCCATATACTCTACTGTTCTATTAATTTATATTGACCTGGGTTTGCTAATTTAAACAGTCGTAGAAACATAGAATTCGATTTACCTCTCAGTATGGCTTAGGGTAAGTCAATATTGCTCTGGTTGGCCTGCTCGTTATCACCTAGAATACTGAAATTGTGGATGCAAACACTGCTATCAAATAAAACCCAACAGTTTACATAAAAAGATATATAATCTGTAAGAGAAACGCAAATACAGAAAAATACATTTACATAAAACACGTCAAGAATATACGGTGCCAATGCGTACAACTGTCAACAATATAAACTCCTTACTGTAAATATCTACGGACAAAAGCTGTTCCTACTCGCGTTGTTACCTATTAAATATAGGCGAGTCTTATATTTAATTAGAGACTACAGTTCAAACACAAGCCGCATGAAAATGTTTAAGTCTCAAACTCAAATTCCTTGAAGACGCCCCTGGTTCCTCCCGGGCTGCGCGTGTAGCTATTTGCTGATGTATACGTTTTAGCACGTACTACGAATGCTGATTCAGCGGTGACGCCAAGCGGAATTCCCCTTCGCGCGCTTTCCCAAGTATCGCAAGATTGCGTGATTCGCTATTAAACTTCCGGTTTCCTCAATTTCACCGGTTCGTACAGTAAATAGAAGTAGTTAATTGTAGTAACTAACCTGGCTTTAGTAATTCTGTCAGTTGGGACAGGGGTCCGCGCTGTGTGCTACTTTGAAGCCGAAATTGCAATTTCTGGCTATGTTGTCTGGAAGAACTCAGGGTTGCTTCCAAGCTGATAGTTCGCTTTCGAAAAACTGCACATCAGCTGGCGATGCAATAGTTGTAGGTGGTTTGTTAACGAAGATTCACACAGTCACTTTCTTTAGGCACTTAATTTACATGCGTAACTTCCCTTGGGTAACGGGCGTACGCTCCGGTCGCTTAATTGAGAGCGACTGTCTCTGCGGTCCTTCACGCCCGCTGGCTTCGTTCTATTTATAACTATACTGCTTCGATCTGCTGTCTTGGCGAATTCATTTGCACACGCGGAAGTGAATGCGTGTAAATTAATTGGGACATAATGAGGAATACGGTTCAGTTTTATTACTAGCAGGATAAGATTAAATACCCAAGTATGAAATGTAGAGGGTAACATAAATCGGCCCATTTTACAAAATGTATTCAGTTTTTAAAATTAATTATTAGTTAGGATTAATGCTGTACCTACATTGGTTAAGTTTGAAAGGATAATCCTAATAGTGTTACTGCATAAGACGTGTCATACGTGTGCTTACTTTATTAAATCAATTTATTGTTTAAAATTAAAAGTGCATATTAGCTGTGATTAAAAAGCTATAACTGGCGATTAGTTTTTAAAAATGATTATTAGTAAATTTAATACTGTACGTTACTTGCGATGAAAAAGATCTAAGTAATCGAGTCACAAATGACTTTATTATTTCCTTCTTATCAGTGACACAATTAATTTATAAATAAATTATTCCTACGTCATATAACAGAATAGGTAGTAAGTAGTTATGAATAGCGCAAATATAATTCTTCACGGTCACAAACTACAGGTAATGCAATGAAAGAGTTTAACCATACTTAAGTACCTTTTACAAAAGGATTAGTGTAGCGACAAGCAATCTGTTGTAGTCAGCGATTACCTGCATTTCGTCTAGCATGGCCGACCAGCTTTGAGTGCGTTTTGATTTTTTATTATGAGTACAGATTCAAATACTTTTATTGAACTGTCTTTAATAGAAGACATTGAATTTGATATAAAAAAATTCAGGAACACCAGCCCCAGGACATATCTAGAGTTTACTAAAGTTGTAGCATTTTAATTCTCATTTTTTAAATAATAATGGCACTTCCAAACCTAAAACACAATCCACATGTTGTCATTTCTTAGCAGCACGTATAAAGAATAGACGCGCCAAAATTGAAGAAATAATATTGCTTACTTCGGAAGATAAGTCCAATATAGTTAATGCAGTAATTAATAGCTCAATTTTTTGTCCCGTAAAAATATCAAAAGTAATAACAGGAAAGAAACATAGTGAAAGAATTAACAAACAAAAACTGAGGGAGTTATAAAATTTATCAACGTACTTACTTTCACCTGATACACTCTCTTTAAGGCCATTTAATAAACTACTAGTTATTTATATATTAAGGGTATAACCAATAGATTATAGCACGAGCTTTAAATTTCTCGAGAGCTATAATCGTGATTATGCATGCGTATTATTTTATTTTGGTTCTAAAAATGGACAAAATTCACGGATTCAATATTTTGGCCTACATACTACTACGTCATCGTGGTGCTGGCGCTGTGAATTTTTGGTATGTTATGGATTCTATGTAGATTATTGGTGTTGCTATACTACATTGTTAATATTTGTTATACTGCTTAGCAACCGTATAGGCCCTTGGTCCATAAGTCATATTACACCCGCTATCGAGGGGCAATGAACAAGATTTTGGTTCCAAAAATAATAGTTATTTATGTAGCAAGGGCATTATGAAGATGTTCATGCCCGAGGGAATAAATATCAAGTAAAGCCCGTGGTGCATAAAAAGTTGTGTCTTACTAGTGTTTCTTAATAACTTAAATAATTGATCAGATTGTGGATGATTAACCAGTACTATGTACGCATCGAAGTAAGTGATTGTTGGATAACGATGAACGGACGTTATGAATTATAATGCCGCGGTTGTTATAGGCTTGTTTATATATTCCATTTCGCAGGTGTAAACCACAAATAATGTACTAGTAAGAAATAAACAATAAAAATTTATGACTAATGAATTGAGAAACTGTACTAGTTTTTTTGTAGCAATACTTGTTGTTTATGGACAAGGTCTAGGCATGGGGAGCACAGGTACCTTAGACACCACCTGCTATGGTCAGTCATATGGTAAAAATACTACTTAGATTTTTTCCGAGACTAAGGAGGTCCAACCCTAGCAAGGGATCTGCTGAACATCGTAGTAACATGGGACCACGGCTTTAAAACACTTCCGAATGATGGTATTCTTTGGAGGATTTCATCCGCATTTTATATTTTTAAAAACCTCATCAGGACAGAGGATCGAACTCGTAACCCTTAGATTAGTAGTCAGAATACTTAACCACTGAGCTAGCGAGCTCGGCGGTAGCAATAGTACATACACAATACAAAGTTGTCATGGAAATTAATAGTAACTTTAGTTAAAAGTAGATTTAATTTAGTCGTGAAATAAGAATACGTCCCAATAAGTACTAATTGCTTACAACCAGTCTTATAAAGGCCACTAATCTGACGTTAGCTTTAAATCGCTGTTAAAATAAACAAAAGCGCATCAAAACGTTAGTGCTTATGACATTTTATTAATTAATAAAACAATTTGATGAGCGTTTGTTTATTTTAACAGCGAATTAAAGTTAACGTCAAATTAGTGGCCTTTATAAGACTGGCTGTTAGATACACAAGTTAAAGTTCTGTTCCAGTAAGACCAGGGCAGCGCCCCGGGGCCCGCCAACATAGGGAGGACCCGAAAGCGGAGGAAGTTTTTTTACGAAATTGTCTTAAATAAGTATTGAACCAAACTGCCAAACTTAAGAAAATGAGCAGCGTCAAGGAATTTGCAGATCTGTTAATAATTGATCACAGCTCACTTTCGCCAACGTTATCCTGACGTGTGTACAGCATTTATTATGTACTTGACAATTCCTGTGACCTTCGCTAAGATCGAACGATCATTTTCGAAACTGAAATTGATCAAGATATACATACGAAGCATATGGGACAGGAAAGGCTCAGCAATCTAGCTTCGCTTTCAATTGAAAATGATAGAGCTCAACAAATTAACTTGGATAAAGTTTGCTTGTAAAAAAGTTAGGAAACAGAATTTAATGTGGTCTTGATTTCAGTTAAACTCAACGTGTGTAGACTTAGGATATTGTAACTTTTTAAAGTTTTATATGCATGCTTGCATGTCGTAGAACGGGTGGTACTCTGCCTGGTGCAGAAGTTTTTACATCGCGATAGGCGCCTTCTGCGTAATTTAACGACTACCATGGTGCATAGAATACAAGGTGTAACCTTCCGCAGAATGGATGCATTGTGGGCGGAGCCTCAAACTGAACTAATAAGAAATGCGCCTACAAAGGGCACGAATGATAGTACTGAAGTGTATTGTTGAAGACGATGTCTATGTCAAATTCAAGGTTAGGTTTTGCATCAGTTTCTGTCAGACTGCCGAAAAACCTAACCTGCTAATCTCGAATTTGACATCGACTGACAGTGCCAGCAACAATATACGATCGCGGTCATGGTTACATCATGATCGCGGCCATGATGGATTTCCTGAGTAGGTGGATTGGGGATTGGTTGACATCTCCCCTCTATTTTCTGAACGACTGGGCATCTCCGGGAACGTTTCACCTTGTATTCTTTACACCATGACGACTACCACTAAATTAATTATAATAATCGGGACCGCTGCAGTATAAGGCTAACGCTTTAGCCAACTGGTTAGCAAGATTCTACAGTTTTATATTAACCTCAATGTGACAAGTAAATGTGGTTTGTCTGTTTTAAATGCCCATTCTTTTATCTTAACAGCATAAAACACCAAATAGCAACCCTATTAAAAAATGCTTACTAAATTAAAGTGGTGTAGAGGTAAAGGGGAAGATAACGTGGGGGCCCTATAATTATAACTGCTAATGTTATACCGTTACCTAAAGTCAAGCAACCCAAGGAATTCAAGGATTTGCGTCCGATTAGTATACTGCCTACACTGTCAAAGGTCCTGGAAAAAATTATGTCATATCAAATTCGTCAACACTTGGTGAGCATGATGTTCTTCCGGATATACAATCAGGATTTAGACCGGGCTACAGTTGCACCACGACTCTACTAAACATTACAGATAATATATTTTCTGCTATTGACAAAAATAATTTATTACTTCTTGTTTTGATCGATTATTCAAGGGCCTTTGACACAATATCGCATAATTTACTGCTGGCAATACTTAAATTTATTGGTTTTGGGTTGGACGCCATTAAAATTATTGAAAGTTATTTAACTCATCGCTCTCAGACCGTTATACTTAAGGAATCTAAAATCCAACTCTTTGTCCATTACTAAAGGTGTACCACAGGGTTCAGTACTTGGTCCGCTATTGTTCATAATATACACATTTTACTTTAAAACATCTGTAAAACATTGTGAATATCATCTTTATGCCGATGATTCGCAATTATTATATGAATTTCCTGCTGACAATGTGGCTGCTGCAAATGTTATTGTCAATGATAATATTAAAAGTCTTGTTGAGCTATCAGAAAAACACTGTCTAAAAATCAATGCTAATAAAAGTTCAGTTCTGCTGTTTGGGAGACCTACACAAAAAAATATTGTAAGAGAGAATATTGCTATTAAAATTAAAGATATATTACTGCCGCTTTCTGATCATGCAAGAAACCTAGGCATTATACTTGATACTGATCTTAGATTCAAGAAGCATGTATCAACAGCATTACAAAAATCTTACGTTAAACTCAAATTAATTTTTAATAATAGATATAGTTTAAACCGCAATGTTAAAATTATGCTTTGTGAATCGCTAGTGTTGTCACAATTTAATTATTGCGATTCTGTTTATGGACCATGTTTAGATGCTGTTGATAATAGGAGAATTCAGTGTATGCAAAATTCCTGTCTTCGACTGATTTTTGGTATACGTAAATATGAGCATATTTCGCATAAATTAAAGGAGGTTAAATGGCTGAACATGAATAATCGTCGATTTCTGCATTCTGCATGTTTATTTCATAAGATAATTAGTACAAAGTCACCACCATATCTATACAACAAAATTAGATTTAGAACTGATGTTCATAATCTTAATATCCGTAGAAAAGATCTAATAACACCACCTTACCATAAAACTAGCTTTTACGAACGATCTTTTTCCTACAATATTGCTAATATTTACAATTCTTTGCCTAATAAGCTAAAATCTTTGTCATCAACTTGCTTCAAAAGCCATCTCCACAACATCTTATTGGATAAGCAGCTGCAATAGTATTTTACTTGATTTAAATAATAATTCTGTATTTGCTATATGATATAACCGTACTTCTTACTACTAATCATATTTGTTTAACGGGTTAAGTGGTAGAACAGATGGTATTAGTTAATACCAATCTGAACTTCGCCCTTTTGGGTTTTTGATAGAATTGCTCATACCAATGATATATATTTTTTTACATGTATATAGTTTCTTAAACCCAATAAAAGTCCATTATTATTATTATTATTATTATTATTATTATTTGTTGCCCCGGGGCCCCCAAGCCTGTAGCTACGGCCCTGAGTATGAAACAATAAAGAAGCCGAAATGCGATTAATTAATAAAATTGATCGATGGTAGTAAAAATCGCCGATCAACCCCCATACAGTTTATACACTAACTAACTCAAATTTCCACGGCCTTGGATCGTAGGTTCAAATCATCAGCTGTGTACCCTGGAATGTCTTAAAAAAAAGGAAAGGAAATGGGCGCCAGAAATCAAAAGATTTCAAATAATAAGAAAATAAACTACAAGTGACTAGCGTTTAATTAGTAAATAATAAAAAGTCTTGAAGTGTCAGTAACAAATAATCAGGAAAATTAAAATGCAAATAATGTTATAACAAAATTGTGTACGTTAACTGAAGGTTGCAACACGCATAAAATTAAAAAACCCTTTTCGGATTATTTTAATAACTTTACCAACAAATAATTCGTGGAATAAGCTTATCACAGTCATTTAATAAAACCTTCTGTTAGGCTATTGAAAATAAAAAGGCGTGACTGTACCTTTTACAGAGGTTCAATACACATCAAAATTGCAACTTTAAATACTGAGCATAATTAACTATAAGCATAAAAAATCAAATGTAAAAAGCAAGAGCATGTATGAAATTGAACATTACATGTTAATAATTGCGGAACGTGTGAATTTAAATTCCCAATATTTACGGGTTTAAAATGTATAAATGTAAAATCCACGTATTGAAGATACGATAAATCCCGGAATAGCACAAACTAACCTCGCTTCTCCAACGCTCACAAACGGCAAACAGGCAAACGCCGGCCGGGGTAGCTACACCCTTCGGTTCAAAATAAGCTGGTCGTGAACTGCTACCATAATGGAAATCGCCGTGGATGCAAATTATAGCAATGGCACCCTCGAACGGCAGCAACTAAGCAGAGCGCCAGCAGATGTCAAAAATGCGATAAGGCTAGCGGCTTGGCCTCCGAGAAAAACTCGTGGTTGAAACTGGTAATAAAGAGCTAAGAAAAAATGTAATTACTATGGAGATAATAAGACAGAAAAGCGCTATCGTACCTGATCATAATCAGCCCTTAGGAAACATACACTGCTCATTAGATTAATTGAGCGCACGTAATTTGACTTGAACAAACATAATTTAAGCACGCCAGTGACGGCGGGCCAAAAATAGCAAGTGCAAGGTACGAACAATTCGTGCCCAAAAGAAGACTCGCACTCTGATAAGTGATAGCGTGGGTCAGAAAGGGCATCGCGCAAACGAAAGGAACTCGATACGGGTACAAAATAAGCTGCTTTGGAAAATTTACGAATTCGAAATACAAAGGATTTATAATTCAAATAGAAATATACAGGTTAAGCCTGAAATAATTGAATAACTGGCGAAACAATTAAGCGGTGCCAAAAAATTGTTTCAAGTAAGACCATATTTTACAACTGCAAATGTTCACTATATGTGATTTGGAAGGCTCTGAGTGCAGGACGAAAAAGTACATCACATACAAAGTGTCTGAAAGCGTATCCAATAGGGAATTTTGTTAATTTTTGTTATAAATATAAATTTAATGGCACTGTAAGCGAAAACGAATTGTGAATTATAATATAGCCACACAAACTATGTACGTCGATAAATAACTTCAGCAGAACGATGTAAATGAATAGGTCTTACGCGCGCAAAAAAGAAAGATCCGACAAAGCATAACTACATAGCATGGCCACGCAAAGACAACATTGGTCCGAAGCAAAATTTACTAAAATTTATCATAAGGTCCAGTACATTAAGTTTAGTTGTATGTAGGTAGAGGTGCTCATTGGCCTAGTTGTTAAATATGTTTGATACGAAAGCGAATTTTTTATACTGTACCTACTCTTTATATGTAAAAGTTACTATACGATTGCTGATTTACATATTTAAAACATTTATCTATGCTCTTCTGTATTTCCAAACAATAAGAGTATTTCAAGTAGTATTCAGAAATATGCGTTGAAGCTGATTCTCCGTATTAGATGGAAGTCGGGTGTTTAACCTTGTTCCAGAACTTTCCAAAACGTCAGTTCAAGGTCAAGTCTGCCACCTCCACCATTATTCTCAAGCTTGCTACCTCACAGCACTGCTCCTTCCACGGTAGTGCAACCGTCATATTTCCCGCGTTCAGAAGGAAAATAACATACAATTCGTTGAACGGTTTACTTTTTGTAAGAACAGGCCGCAAGGTATTCACCATTATGAATACTGCGCTAATAATGAACCTATTTCCAATTCGTTCAATTTTGTCAAACATGATTGGAAAAAAAGGTATCATAAGAGTGTTCTATTTTTGAGTGTAATTTCTCTGTAAGTGCGTGATATTATTTCGTGTATTGAAAATGATCCAAACAAGTCCGGATAGATATCGTCTTTTGTTACTATTTTTCTGCACTCCCTGTAGCTCCACAACGCCGGTTTTGCACCTTCAATAATTTGCGATTTCTTTGGCGCGAGTTATCGTTATCTACACGCTTTCCTTTGCCTAGCTTTGACCGCGAGACGGCCGGAACGCTTTCGATGCTCGCATTCTTTGGTTTGGAGAGCGTCCTTTTCGCCTCAGAACGCCGCAGAGGTGTTTTGGTGATTCTTTTTGACCTGTCGCTGTACGGGCCTTTAGTTTTTGGTGTTTATGGAAATCTTGGGGCCTCGCTTCATGAGGGGAGTATTGCGTTGTTTGGACAACATTTTGGAGAGATTAGTTTCTTCTCGCCGGATTCGACACCGTACCGCACCTAACCTTCGATGCTCGATTGCCCAGTTCAACCAGGGTGAGTTCCGCTTTATATTGTTTGCCGCTTTGCAAAGGTTTGCATGCATTTACTTTGGGTTTCGTCTCCCTTGGCAAGCAGTTTTGTGCCATTTGTTCCGAATTTGAAAACCAGTTCCGAGCCTGGAAATCAGCCGTATTCTGTGTGACCTTGCCGTGCCACGCTTCGATTGTTAACATTCCAAGCGCACCTGGACCCCTGATAAGCACGCTGTAGGTGCCCGAAGAAAGCCGCTACCCGGTTTTATTTTAACTAAATTTATATAACAATTACGCACAGTACGATCTGCGAATGAGTGGAAAACGGCTCATCCGATCGTTAATTTTGTGCCGCCGCATCTCGGCCAGCGGTTTTCAACTTTTCCGATCGCTAACTTGTGCAGCCGCATTTTGGCATGCGCAATCCCAATATTGATTTTCTCGAAGCATTGCAAGAAGGCGAGTAACGACCGCTCAGCACCAATTACCGGTAAATTATTGTTCAATAATTAAAGAGTTTGTAACTGTATTGTATTATCATTTGGTATTCCTAAATGAGTCCAGTATTTGGACATTCCAGCATTTAGTAGCGCACTCGCAAGTTTGGAAGTTCACTACGAGTGCTTGAGAAATTTTGTATATTAAATTACTTTTTGATTGTACTGTACGTTTCATGTTTTATGCCAATTATACTGTGATATTGAAATTGGTTATTATTATTGCGTTATTGGTTTGGAGCTTTCTTTCAAGAGATTTGGACTGCTGCAGTTTACGAATTCTCGATTTATGCCTGAGGTCGAGCTAGTCGCGGTCGACAAGTGTGTTCAAGCAGTTTTGGATTTTTGATTTCTTGAGAGATCAGCCAACGAATAATCGGTGTACCTAATTAATGTTAACACTTTTAAAACATTTATAATTTTTTTTTGAAAATTTCATTATTAGAGCAAACAACTTTGGCTCTGTCGTAAAGACTTTTTAAAACATGTGTTTCTGTTTTTGTGATGGTTGGAGTTAAAATGCAGGTACCTATTAATGTTGATTTTCTTACGGTATACCTACTAATATTTCAAAAGTATTTATTGTGAGTGATTAGTGGATCACGAAAAGTTAACTAATTGTTTTGCTGTTTCTAGTGTGAATTTGAGATATAATTACTGTTAATATGTTCAAGAAATGCGTTCACCTCATCCATATCATTGCAAAAATATCAACATACCTCCACCAAACCACTGGTTTGTTTGTATGTAGACATGTTTTTCTTCAATGTCTTCCATAATAATGCTACTAAAAATGTAACAATGGGGGATAAAGGAGAACCCTTAACCATCCCAAAATCTTGTTGGTAAAATTCATAGAAAACAAAATAACTTTTTGCCACAACAGTCTTAAAAGTCATTACTTTTAATACTAAAGTCTGCCATTGAAGTTGACGTCTCTCTTACTGACACAAAAAGTGTACAGGGTTATTCATTATAATTTACCTACCCGTTATCATCGTTATTATTGCCTATAGAAAAAAAGTTTTAAATAAAAGTTATGTGGTTATAACTGAATTTTGTTAAAATTCTATCAAAAGTACAGTGGCGTGCAGATTTCAGGGAATAAAAAAAAAATTTTTTTAATTTGGATACCCTGTATATTATTAAATTTTTGGAATCTTTTTTTCCTGATTTCAAAAATATACCATATGTTACCCTTACTTTATACCGTTTTCAAGTTATTAAACGTCGAATATCTTAGTTAAACTAGTTAACATTATTAAATAGAACAAAGTTTTATTTAGGAAATTTAAATATAAATAAAAAATAACTCATTTTGATTATTTCATTAAAGACATGTCACTTATCAAACAAAATAGTTGTCATTTTCATAGCTTACTTTAATAATGTTAACTTTTCCCTATTTACAGTAACTACTTTAACTAAGATATTCGACGTTTAATAACTCAAAAACGGTATAAGGTAGGGGTAACATATGGTATATTTTTGAAATCAGGAAAAAAGATCATTCCAAAAATTGTATAATATACAGGGTATCTCGTGTAAAAAATATTATATTTTTTGTATTCCCTGAAATCTGCACGCCACTGTACTTTTGATAGCATTTTAACAAAATTTAGTTATAACTACATAACTTTTATTTAAAACTTTTTTTTCTATAGGCAATAATAACGATGAAAAGTGGTGGGTAATTTATAATGAATAACCCTGTATATTGCTAACACTTTCAGTTCCTAAGATTAAAAGTACTTTTCTCTTTCTCTTTCTCAGCCGTTTTCTACCCTTTGGGTATAGGCCTCCCTAAAGCTTCTCCAAGTAGCTCTATTTTGTGCTACCTGGTACCAATTTAAGCCTCCTGTTCTCTTGAGGTCGTCGCTCCATCGCATTTGTGGTCTTCCTACGCTTCGGCTGTTACTCCACGGTCTCCATCGTATTATCTTGCCACTCCATTTGTCTTGTCCTCTTGCCACGTGACCAGCCCAGTTCCATTTTAATGTCGCGATGTGGTTAACGATATCTATAACCTTTGTCTTCTCTCTTATCCATACATTCGTTTTGTGATCTCTCAACGATATGCCGAGTATCCTTCTCTCAATTGCTCGTTGGTTAACTCTCAATTTGTTTAGTATAGATTTAGTGAATGTCCAGGTCTGTGCGCCGTAGGCTGTCACTGGCAGAATGCACTGATTATATATTTCGGCTTTCAGTGGAATTGGAATGTTCGTAGCTAGTATGTCCTTTACCTTGTTATAGGCAGCCCACGTAAGTCGTATCCTTTCGTTTATTTCCAGTTCTTGGTTCGCCTTTCCTACGGTTATGGTCTGTCCTAGGTATTTGTATTTGGTTACCTTATCGATCTTGTTTGTTCCAAGAGTGACATATTGATTGTCGTCTTCGTTCTCTGTTGTCATGTATTTTGTTTTCTGGAAATTAATTTCAAGGCCAATACGGGCGGTTGCTCTGTGAACGTCCTCGATGAGGCTCACTAGCTCTGATTTTGATTGCGCAATCAGGACTATGTCATCAGCGAATAGTAGGTGATGCAGTCTCTCTCCACTGATATTGATGCCCCGGTTTTCCCAATGAATTAATCTTAGCGCATCTTGCAGGACTAGAGTGAATAGCTTGGGCGACAATATATCACCCTGTCTTACTCCTCGTCCGATGTTTATTTTGTCAGATGTGTCATGTAATTTTATTTGTAGAGTGGCTTTATTATAAATGTTTTTTATTAGGGTGTTGTATCGATGGTCAATTCTTGCTTCCTTGAGAGCTTGTTCGATTGCCCATAATTCGACGGTGTCAAAAGCTTTCCGGAAATCTATAAATGCCAGCCAAAGGGGTATATTATACTCTGTTGTCTTTTCCAAGAGTGTTCTTATCGTTTGTAAGTGTTCGGTAGTGCTAAATTCTCGTCTAAACCCTGCTTGTTCTCTTGGCTGGTAGAAATCCAGCTTCGGTGTTAGGCGGTTGGTTATAATTCTGGAGAATAGCTTGTAGATTTGAGGTAGTAGGCTAATAGGTCTATAATTCTCCAGGTCTTCGGTGTCTCCTTTCTTGTGAATCAATATTACAAGTGCATTAGCCCAATCCTCTGGAATGTCTTCTTGCTGCAGGCATTTATTGAAGAGTGATTCTAGTTCTTTTATAAGTGAAGCTTCTCCGAGTTTCAGTACCTCTGCTAGGATTCCATCTTCTCCGGCAGATTTCCCGTTCTTCGTCTGTCTCATTGCCACTGTTATTTCGTTTATATTAATTGGTGGTATATCTTCAGAGCCTACGTTTGTAACTTTTCTTCTTGTGTTTTGTTCGTCTATGTCGCTTTTTACCTTTGTTGTATAAAGGTCTTGGTAGAAGTTTGTAACTGCTCTCATAATACCTTGTCTGTCATTAGTCCAATTTCCTTTCTTATCTTTCACTTTTACAATCTCTTGTTTTGTTGTTGTTAATCGTCTTCTAAGAACTTTCATACCTCTGTGATTTTCGAGTACTTTCTTCGTTATTTTGGTTTTATGTTCCAGTATGTCTTCTTTTGCCATTCTTCTGACAGTTTTGTTCAGTTCGGTATACTCTACTGTATCTCTCTTCTGTTCCTTTATTAATTGTCTTCTTTTCTCTAGCATGTTCAGTGTTCTTTGTGAAAGTTTGTTTTCTCTAGTTGTTTTCAATCTATAGGATTTAGTTGCCTGGTTTACTGCATTTACGATGTTTCTGTTGATCTCTGTGATATTGTCAGTTTTGGATTCTTGTTCGCTAAGTTGTTTTGTGAGGCAGGTTTGAAATCGATGGGGATTTTCTTTTAGTTCGTCTAAGTTGACACGTTTAGATAAGGGTCTGTTCATTTTCTTTTTCCTCTCAAGTTTCGTATTTATGTAGATGTGTGCTCTCACCAGGCGATGATCGCTGCCCGTATTAAATCTGTTCAGTACGTCTACGTCATGTATCATATGGATGTTGTTAGTATGTAATCTATCTGATTTCGAGTGTTTCCATCTGGGCTGCGCCATGTCCATTTACGATTAGGTCTTTTCTCGAAAAAGGTGTTAGCATTATAAAGACGTTGTTCCTCCAGAAAATTTGCCATCATCGAGCCCCTATGGTTTCTAATTCCAAGTCCATGTTTTCCGACATATTCTTTTTATTATTATACTTTTACTTCCATGGAACTAAAAGTAACTTCCATTTGGTCGGCTGTGGATGTAGTTGTCAGGATTTTTAAATGAGAAACATCAAAAGTAATTAATCATCTCAAATTTTGAACTTTTCTAGATTGCGGAAAAAATAGTATGTATTATTCGGAATAAAAGTGACTGATTTGCAATTTTTGCGTTTGCTCGACTACGCTGCACTTCGCCTTGCAAATGCAAACATTATTGCTCTCCGAACAAAGTGCCACGTTTTATCCTAATAAAACAATATACTAATATTTCCAAAATATGAGAGTTATATAAAAGTTATGGGTACGAGGGTGAACATTACTAAAATATTTATTATGCAGCGACTCAAAAAAGTGAGGCAAACCACACTTACCATTTTCTAATAAAATGCTAAACATTTAATGTAAAATTCGTTATACTATCTAAAATTTATTATAAAGATTATTAGTTTACATATTATATACACAAATAACAACATTATTTCCTAAGCGATATCTTATGTATAACACTATAAAATTAGAACTCATATGTGTAATTAAATTTCATTTGCGTTGCTTTATATTAATTAACAGTGCATGTATATCGCTTTTCCCAGATATGCATCCTTACATCAGCGAATAATTTTTTGTTCCGTGCTGTTCTGTATTCACACACAGTGCAACTGTACAGATTTTCTCCTATATGAACACTTTTATGTGCTGTTCGGTATTCACAAAAAGTGCAACTTTATGGTTTTTCCCTCGTATGATCCTTCACATGTGTAACATCAGTCTTATGCGCTGCTCAGTATTCGGAAACAGAACTGTATGCATTTCACCTAGATGATTTTTTGCATGTCCAACTAAACAACTTTTACGTGCTGTTCTGTGTTCACAATCACGGCAACTGTGCGGCTAATCTCCTGTATGAACTTCCATATATGTAACTAAATCACTCTTCTGTGTTGGACTGTATTGACAAACAGCACAACAGTAAGGCCTTTGATCAGTCTTCATAAACCCAGCATTTGCATGAATCTTCATATGTCTCAACTAAATCAATTTTACGTGCAGTTTAGTAATCACAAACGAACAACTGTATGGCTTTTCTCATGTATGAGTTTTCATATGTGTAATTAAATGACATTTATTTACTGTTCTGTATTTACTAACTGAACAAATGACCGAATTTTCAACTGTATAAGTTTTACTACATTTAACGAAATTACTTTTACATATTCAAATACAAAACTAGATGACATTTCCCCTGAATGCGTTTTTATAGGTTTGAGAGTACCAGTTTTCATTGTTGTTCTGTATTCTCAAACCGAGCAACTGTACGACTTTTCTCCTGTATGAGTTTTCATATGTCTATTTAATCTACTTTTCACTGCTGTTTTGTATTCACAAACCGAGCAACTATATAACTTTTCTCCTGTATGCACTCTCATATGTCTAAATAAATCACTCTTATGTGCTGTTCTATATTCACAAACTGAGCAACTGTATGGCTTTTCTCCATGAGTTTTCATATGTGTAACTAAACTACTTCTCACTGCCGCTCTGTATTCACAAACGAAGCATTTGTATTGCTTTTCTCCTGCATGAGTTTTCATGTGTCTAACTAGATGACTTTTACGTGCTGTTCTGTATTCACAAACCGAGCAACCGTATGGCTGTTCTCCTGTATGAGTGTTCATATGTAAAGCTAAATGATGTTTTTGTGCTGTTCTGTATTCACATACCGAGCAATTGTATGGCTTTTCTCCTGTATGAGTTTTCATATGTGTAACTAAACTACTTTTCATTATTGTTCTGTATTCGCAAACAGAGCAACTGTATGGCTTTTCTCCTGTATGAATTTTCATATGTGGAACTAAATTACCTTTACGTGCTGTTCTGTATTCACAAACCGAGCAACTATATGGCTTTTCTCCTGTATGAATTTTCATATGTGTAACTAAACTACTTTTCATTGCTGTTCTGTATTCACAAACCAAGCATCTGTATGGCTTTTTACCTGTATGAGTTTTCATATGTGTAACTAAATGACTTTTACATGCTGTTCTGTATTCACAAACCGAGCATCTGTACGGCTTTTCTCCTGCATGATTCATCATATGTGTTACTAAATTAGTCTTCTGTGCCGTTTTGTATTCACAAACCGAGCAACTGTATGGCTTTTCTCCTGTATGAATTTTCGTATGGCCAATTAAACTACTTTTCACTGCTGTTCTGTATTCACACACCGAGCATCTGTATGGTTTTTCTCCTGTATGAGTTTTCATATGTCTAATTAAATGACTTTTCACTGCTGTTCTGTATTCACAAACTGAGCAACTGTATGGCTGTTCTCCTGTATGAGTTTTCATATGTGTAACTAAACTACCTTTCATTGCGGTTTTGTATTCACAAACCGAACAATTGTATGGCTTTTCTCCTGTATGAGTTTTCATATGTGTAATTAAATTATCTTTACGTGCTGTTCTGTATTCACAAACCGAGCAACTGTATGGCTTTTCTCCTGTATGAGTTTTAATATGTGTAACTAAACTACTTTTCATTACTGTTCTGTACTCACAAACCGAGCAACTGTATGGCTTTTCTCTTGTATGAATTTTTGTATGTGTAACTAAACTACTTTTTACTGCTGTTCTATAGTCACAAACTGAGCATCTGTATGGCTTTTCACCTGTATGGGATTTCATATGCGTAACTAAATTACTGTTACATGCTGTTCGGTATTCACAAACCAAACAACTATATGGCTTTTCTCCTGTATGAGTTTTAACATGTCGAACCAAACTACTTTTCACTGATGTTCTGTATTCACAAACTGCGCAACTGTATGGCTTTTCTCCTGTATGAGTTTTCATATGTGTAACTAAACTGCTTTTCACTGCTGTTTTGTGTTCACAAACCAAGCATTTGTATGGCTTTTCTCCTGTATGAGTTTTTGTATGTGTAACTAAGTTACTTTTCCACGCTGTTCTGTATTTACAAACCAAGCATCTGAACGGCTTTTCTCTTGCATGATTGTTCACATGTGTAACTAAATGATATTTATGTGTGTAACCACAAACCGAATCGCTATAAGGTTTCTCTTCACTAAAAGCAGTATTTACATTATTTTTGTCAAATGTTTTGTTGTCATAATTTCCATCCGTTAATTCGATGACTTCTTGTTTAATAGACACCGTATCAAAACTTTCATTACTATTCATAGTCTGCCATCTGTATGATGTAGTTCCAGACAAACTACAAGACAAATTTTCCATAGTTGCTTAATGAACGGTGATTGTTTGAACGTTTCTTTTAATGATGTACGAGCCAAAGGAAGTTGGATATCTTCACATCTAGAACAAAAGCAGATTGTCATTCAAATTCAGTTATTCAGTTTATAATTATATAATCTCACATAATAACATAGTGCCATAAACATAACCTATAGTATAACAAAAACAATATTTCATGGACATCACATTAATTTAAGATCACTTCTAAATTTACTTAAATAAACGCCCTTCTAAATTACATACATTTATTAAATTTAAGTACCTATCTATCAGTGAATTTTGGCCATAATTTGATGCATAACATTGTATATAAAATAGGTTATGATGTCTGAGGGTTCTCAATGGAATATTGATGTTAAAGAATATGAGTTATAAATAAATCAATTCAAAAGTTTTCCATAATAACAGTAATTGTGAATCTCAATATTAAAATGTAAACATCTCGCAGCAAATTGCAAAAATATATGTACAAGTCATTCAATTGACTTCATGTGAACCCTATATGAAGGAGACCAAATTATAGATGCGTATTCTAATTTACTATGCACCAGTGAACAATATACAGTTTTAATCGACTTCAGTGATACGCTTTTACAGTTACGTAACACATCCTAATTTTTTTATGATTTTACCGTTACACTATGTATGTGATCTATAAATTTAGCTTCTCATCAATGATGATACCCAAGCTTTTAACACTGGGAACAATCCAAATGATTGTTATTTATGCTGTCACTAGTTTCAAATTGTTTTGTTTTCTTAAAAAAGGACATTTGCCAACACTTTTGAATATTTAGTGAGACTATTGTTGTTACACCAATGAGATGTAGCAGAGTGTTTCTGATATATGTATTCGGACGGTGAGAGTTGTAAAACTTGTAAACATAACCTCCAAATTGGAGTTATGAAGGTAAAGAGGAACCATTATCATAAATCGATGGCCCTAATTTGCACTTTTGCAAATGAAATATTTTGGGATAGTAGTGATGACGAGGAGAATCTGCAAAAGTAGAAAATTATACAAATTGTACCGGCGATGACCAATTGCCAATTTAAATTGCATTTTCGTTTTAAGTACAGAAGCATTTGAAGACATGTTACATAAATTAAGTACTGTAAATAGAAAAAATATAACACCCGGTCACCCTGAAATTTCAAAGTGAATATGGATGCACAAACAGCAAAACGGCCAAATCTGCCTAAGTATCCTCGTTCTCAAGATACTCAAACAACACGAGCCACCAGAGAGCATGGCCATCGCGCGGGTTTTTGCTCGACTTCACAAGGTGCAAGGCACATTAAGCCAGAAAATGCTGGGTGTTCATATACAAATACTACGCGGTCTAAGCCGAAATTCTATGCTAATAGATATTAATCAAACATTCAAAAAGAAAGAATAAATGCTCCTCTAAATCAACCTTTTAAGAATGAATACTGCAATAATATTGCAGCCAGGAAGCAAACAGATATTCTCAATGTATTACCCATGATTATAAGAAACGGTGCTGTAGTTGAATAAATTTAAAAGTTATAAATAAAAGATTTCAAAGTGTTTTCTTGTTTACTATTTGTTTTAAAAGTACAAGGAGCGTTCAAATTTAAATGATAATTTAATATTTATTCAAAAAGAAACACAAGGAGTCTAATGTATATCATGTCATTATTCTACTCAGTCTTCCCCTCTTTTAATAAACTGGTGCCATCTTTCCGGAAGTTTCTGTATTCTACGAGAAAAAGTTCTTTTGGCTGCTATCGCACCCATTCCGGAACAATTTCGATGACTTCTTCATTACAATGAGGTATTTTTCTCCTAGAAGCTCCAAACAAATAATAAACTGATACAACAAGGTCCGAAATGTATGGTAAATAGGACAGCATGGTCCAATTCAATTTTTGAATCGTAGTCAGGGTGTCTAGCAGATATGGCATTCAAAATTCCCGTATAAGTCCCGTATTTTCCCGGTCATTTTATTAGGATTCCCGGATACTTTCTGGTCTTCCGGTCTGACTTTCTCGGGTATTCATTAAAAAAAAAAAAACAACATCCGTACATTTTTCCAATTATTCCGGATAATCCGAAAATTTTTACGGAAATTTCGCTTATTATTTCCGTAAAATGGCAGAAATTAATTCAAATTCCCTTTGATAAAAAAATTCCGGGTTGCCTAAGAAATTCCCGCATATTTCCCGCATTTTCAAGAGCACTTTCAAATTCCCGGTTTTCCAGGAATTCCCGGTCGCTAGACACCCTGGTAGTCAGCGTGTGAATAGCAAAATGGGGTCAAGCATTATCCTGTAAGACGCAGACAGAGAACTCGCGTTTTTTTTCAAGTTAGCCCTACTTATATTTAATGCAGAAGTAATATCCTTCACTGTAAATCGACAATCGTTTCAAATAAGTGCATTTTACTCTGTCAGCATTCTCTTCTGATGTCAATGTTTTGGACGGCGAGAATGCGAGAAAGATAGTAAAATAGCAATAATTTCAAAGTGATCAAAGTGGGTAGTGGAAAACAGAAGTGTATAACTATGAATAAAAGTGCACGTGCGCGAATGATGCGGTGTAATGTTAGGAAAGTAAGGGCGGTAAGAGATTAACTCGCGGCCGGCGAAAAACCGACGTTGCCAAGTCTCTGGATTTACATAAAATTAAGGGAGTTTTAGTAACAGAGGAAAAACGAACAGGAAAGCAGCGCAACAGAATTAGACAGAGAGGAGAGACGTAAGACGAAGAGGGATAACGGTAATAAAGAAGAGGAAGGATATATCTTTGGAAAGAGCAAAAAATACTAAAATTTCCAGAATACTGTAAGAAAGAATTGCAGCAGGAAACACATAGTGAAGACAATACAGAAAAACATGGAACAATTGAAAAAAATATATGTCGGAAATCATGACAGAACTAAGAAATAACTCGGGAGAAATTCGAGGACTTAAGGAAATGCAAAAGAGAGAAGAAGGGTGGAATAAAGAGAAAGAACAACTAAAAGAAAGTGAAGTGATTTCGAAGTGTCGCCATGGCACGCGATCGTTCATTTAAATGTTAAGATGCTGAACAGAAATTACCACCTTGCAGTGAATTTTGAGTCTTTGTTGTCAATTTGAAATAGTTATATTGTTTGTTGTAATTTTTACTGCCTGTGTTTAGTTTAAACGTTACACATTTAACCTCACTAATCTCTTTCCAGTATTTATTAACTGCAACAAGTAATTCTTTTAATGTTCATTGTCACTTACATATTTTTCTACATTAATATAGTTCCCCGCTCGAGCATTGCCAAGTTAGAAGTAGAAGGTTGGGCCATTTTCTTCCACTTTCCAAATGAGCTCACCCGGGTTGTTTTTCCCGATTTAGACAGAAAGTCCTTAGAATATAATTTGTTTACCAAAAATTAAAAATTTGCTATGTTCAGTTTTGAAATGGCAGTATGTGAGGTAACATGTTTCATGTGTAATGGAAAAATATTGATAAAGATTAGTAAGTGTCCCAGCAATATAAAACGATGACTTGCTGATAATTTTTACAGATGTTTAAAAACGTATTAAAAATTGATAAAATCTGTGTGTGAGTCGGAAAAATAAATTCTATTTTAAATTAGTTAACACCTACAGCTCCATCTACAGGCTATAGTGCTGAAACTATTGCAAAATACAGCAAACAGTACAGAAGAATCTGTCGTGGATGAATATGTTGATCTGTCAAAAAATGCGTCGGTAAGTAACCAGAAAATAATTGATGGCCGTATAACTATTGAGATTAACGGAAACAATTGCTAGAATTTTCTTTCAGCGAAGAGGTTATACATGTGTTGTTTTAGAGATGACATACGTAATAAAAAAATTTTGTCTCTGCAATAAAAAATATGCATTTCTAAAAATCGGTACCACTGAAAGTGTGATGAAAATTTTTATGGTGGATAGCATAGATCAAAATAAGAAAAAAATGTCGTCTTAAGGAAGCTAGAGCTTTGAGAAGGGTAACAGAAAGTAAAGGATTTTATTTAATTAAGTAATTAGATGACGCAAATTTGGAGCAACTTCGGATATCTATGTGATTTTTTATGTTAATTTATGACTTAGAAAAATATTATTTTGCGATTCAGAAAGGGTGCTATACGAAAGGATGGGGGGTGTCTTCTATCAGGACTATTTACAGTTAACATTTTAGTTAGATTTTTGAAAAGCTTAGACTTTTTTATATAAAAAAGGTGCTCATGTTTGGAATCGCTGAAGGCAGTAGTTTTTGAGAAAAGTGAACCGAAAGATTGAAATTCGCTGCTTTAGAAGCGTAATCTATTCATAGTAATGGGTTTTTTCCATTTAACATTCTCGGAGCTGTAGCTCTACTAAGACGCATTTCCGGAGCTATCTTGACAGGCCTATTTTTCTTAATTTGATATAAGCTATCCACCCTTAATTTTTTTTTCACACTTTCGATGGCATTCATACATGAGTTACTCATTAATTGGCAGTGATTAATTTGCTTTCGTGCAGTGATTACTCAGATTCTGAAAAAGGCAACCATGTCTCTGAATTGCATTTAATTATAATGGTTTACATTGGGGAAAACAGAAGTTGCAGAGGAACGCATCATAAACGCAAGTGGACTTAGCGCCGAACGCCTCAAGGCCGCACGTATCTGCGCGTATTATCGGTCAGGGTTGGGTCAATTACACGTAGAACCCGCGCACAGCTGTTGTACGATAATAAGCGTGTATATTTAGGCTGCCTCAAAACAACAATAAACTTGCTACGGAACGGAGACAAATCAGTAGCGGAACAGAAAACATAAAAGTTCGTAAATAAATTAAATGACAGAGGAACGTAACAGATCAAACAGTACTGGGTCAATAATAGACTTTATTATCAAAAGGAAAAGACAGCCAAAAGAACATCAGGTAGAAACAGCAACAAGTATATTTAAAAGTATTTAAAAATACAAAAAAGAGAAGTTAAAAGATTAGTCAAGGAAGAAAAACAGAAGTCCTGGGCAGATTTTGGCGAAAAAAATTAAAAAGGCATATAAGGAGAACCAAAAACTATTCTTTGGGGTCATTAGAAATGCGAGAAAAGATAAAACTAACATGCTCATGAAGCTACTAGAAGTCAACACAAAAGAAATAGTAAAAGACAAAACCAGGAAAATAAACCAACCCCAAGAGGATGACATAACAACAGAAGAAATATAAGAAGCTATAAAAAAACTGAAAGTAGGTAAGACACCAGGATACGACCAGATAACGCCAGATATGATAAAAGCAGGTAAAGACCAAATAATGGACACTAAAAATAATTATGAACAAAGTAATGAACACAGGAGAAGCACCGGAAGTCTGGCAAGTAGGGATAATAACGCCGATATGCAAAAAAGAAGACCGGAAAGATTGTAATAACTACAGGGGGATTACCTTACTAAGCACAGTAAGCAAATTCTATGCGAGGATGCTTGAGAAGAGAATAAGGGAAAAGTTGGAAGATTCACAACCGAGCTTTAGAACAGAGGAGTGACAGATGCAAACTTTATATTATGGCAAATAACAGAAAAGGCAATCAAATAAGACATCTATGGTTTATCGACCTAGAGAAAGCCTTTGACCAAGTAGAAAGAAAAGACATATGGAAGTTATTAGAAGAAGGCGGAATAAAGGATAAGTGGATACAAGGAGTAAAAGCCTTGTACAAACAAACCAAAAACTATGTACGAGTCAGGCAGTAGAAATCGCAAATGTTCGAAAATGTATATTCGGCCCCTTACTGTTCTCAGTAGTTAGACAAAGAAATGTAAAAAAACCAAAAGAATAATAAAACAATATAAAGTAGGGCACTGGAGATGCAATACGTAAAAACATCAGAAATACTGTATGCGGATGACATAGTTCTAATAGCAAGAGATGAGAAAACTTTGAACAAAAACCTGAACATAGATAACAATTGTATGGATTCAATCAACATGAAGATTAACATAAAGAAAACAAAAACAATGATAGTAAGCAGAAACGAGAACACACATCAGATAACAATAGGACAAACAAAAATGGAACAGGTCTAAAACTTCAAATATCTAGGTTCGGTAATATCCCAAGACTGAAGATTAGATGAGAAAATTAATCAAAGAACAGGGGCGGCATGAAGACTTTAACGCAATTAAGAACCAATTCCTATCAAAAAAAGAAACAAAAGTAGAAATATTTAAGAGAGTAGCCACACCAATTCTGATTTATGGCTCAGAGATATAGGCACTTAACACAAAAACAAAAAAGCAGAATCCATCGAAATGAGATACATTAGAAAAATAGAGGGAAAAACCAGAAAAGACAAAATAAGGAACACGACATTTACAGAAAATCTAAAAATTAAGCCAACCCAACACACAATTGAAGAAGGGCAATTAAGATGGTTCGGACACGTTATAAGGATGGAAGAAGAGAGAACAGTAAGATAGCTGTATGAAGCAAAGACCTACAGAAATAAGAAAAAAGGGAGACCGAGAAAGTCATGGACAGAAGAAGTAAAAATAGCAGCCAAAAAACGTAGTATGAATTGGAGTGATGTGAGACAGAAGACGCAAGACAGAAAAGGATGGAAAGAACTATGTCGAAGGAAACCAATGCAGCAACCCACCTACAAAAACGTCTTACACCTGAAAAGGTAGAAAGACAAGAGGATTAAGTAAGTTAAGTAAGTAGGTATAATGGTTTACTCGCATTATTGTTATTATTATCACTTTTTCTCTTTTTCCTTGCCTTGACATATCATTTCTACCGGAGCAATTTGTTTCATTTATGGGTTCAGTGCAAGAACAATGCTTCAGAAATGAAGTAGCTGAACTTCGCCTTTATTCTCACTTCAAATAATATTGATATTTTTTTTTGTAAATGTACAATGTACAAACATGTATGAGACAACAATAAAATCTATTATTATTATTATTATTAGGAAATTGCATTTAGCAAATAACCTGTGTAATAGCTAGAGTCCGTCAAAATATTCCTGTATTTTTCCAAAATAATGCATATAAAATGGCATTTATTTCAAAATAAAGCATAAAAAATAGTAAGTATTTATATCAAAATGTTGAAATTTTAGAAAAAATTTTACCAGTAATATTAAAAATCCCACAACACAAATAAGTATAAAAGACACAAGTGATCTGATAAAAACGACGAACACAAGGCAAATGAGTGGAACGTAGGTATCCGAGGTGGATTGAAGAGAAGGGGGAGAGCGCAGGGTTGTTGTTGATGAGTGGACATAACCAGATACTTACCTGAGCGTTGAGGCGCGCGACGAGAGGTCACCCCCGCCCCAGGTCATCGACCATAGTACCTGGCACTCACCAAAACTTCTGCATGTTTATTTTGAAATTTGTAAGCCCTTTTTTGTTGTGAATTAGCCACATAATATTGATTTTGATTGAAATATAACATTAAAATATGGCATTTATTCAAAATATAGCATAATAATGGTAAGTATTTATATCAAAAAGTTAAAATTTTAGAAAAAATCTCACCAGTAATATTAAAAATCCCACAACACAAATACAAAAGACAAAGTGATCTGATAAAAACGACGCACACAAGGCAAATGAGTAGAACGTAGGTATCCGAGGTGCATTGAAGAGAAGGGGGAGAGCACGGGGTTGTTATTGATGAGTGGACGTAACCAGATACTTACCTGAGCGTTGAGGCGCGCGACGAGAGGTCACCCCCGCCCCAGGTCATCGACCATAGTACCTGGCACTCACCAAAACTTCTGCATGTTTATTTTGAAATTTGTAAGCCCTTTTTTGTTGTGAATTAGCCACATAATATTGATTTTGATTGAAATATAACATTAAAATATGGCATTTATTCAAAATATAGCAATTACCACGAAAAGAGGCATTTATGGCATCAACAAATGTGGTTCATTCCACCCCTTACCACGTGAAACGACTAAATACGAAATTTGGCCCTAAAGGGACCTACAGTAAGAAACATGGCAAAATGGCATTTGACGGACTCTAGTAATAGCAGACAAACAACAGAATGTCATGATTAATAGTATCAAATGCCTTGGAGTAATTCAACAATATACGAGCAGTTACTTAACCTACATCAGTAGATGGGCGGGCTTATGCCATCAGTAATATTTAGCAGTGTCATAGCACAGCTATGTCCCTTTCTGAAAACAGATTGTGTAAGAGGCAAAATATTATTCGAATTCAAGTGTTCACGCAGCTGCTGCTCTGACTTTCCAGTACTTTAGATATTTTTATATACAGGGTGTCTCCAATTTTTTTTTTTCAAAAAGATATTTTCTTTAGAAAAAAATTTTTTTTCTTTGTAGTTATTGATCCACAAAAAAATAAAATCTGATCTGATGACATGCATTTTTGATAGGAATAATCTAGTTACCTAGCCGGAATACCTATCATTAAACGTCAAATCAGTATTATTCATGTCAAAATCACAGAAGTTTAGTGTGGAGATGTTTTAATTTCTTGAGTTGTTTGTTTGAGTTTCTTGTTTCTTGTAGTTCTTGTTAAGTTTATCAACGATAATGGCTGCAACGTATTCTTATGGTGAACAAACTGATATGTTGCTGATCCTCAGATTTTGTGAAGGAAATTGTCGGAGAAGCGTGAGCGTGAGAGTATACAAAAAAAGATTTCCAAATCGTCAGGTGCTGAATCATAAAACATTTACAAGAATTGAAAGACGTGAAAATGGAAAAATTAAACCATTAACTGTGATTCGTGGACGCTCTCGCGTAATTCGTTATCCACAAATGGAAGGAGAAGTTCTAGATACCTTAGAAAACATCCTGAAAAAAGTACTCGTGGTTTGTCTCGTCAAATGAGTTTCAAAAGATGGAGTCCACAGGGTTATTAAAGAGCAACTTCTATGTCCGTATCACCTTCAAATCGCATCTAATATTTTGTAGATTTATTCAAGAAAGAAGGGCTGAAGATATTCACTTTCATAGCAAAATTCTGTTCACCAATGAAGCGCGCTTTACGAGAAGAGGTATAACAAATTCACACAACGATCATGTGTATTCAGATGAAAATCAACATGCCATCAGGCAATGCCATTTTCAACAGGAGTTTCGACTTAATGTATAGGCAGGAATAATCGGCGAATATCTCATAGGTCCAATTGTTTTACCTGCTATGTTAAATGGTGAAACGTACTTAAATTTTCTCCAGGATATATTACCGGGCTTATTAGATTTGCCATTACTTCTTAGAGGAAACATGTGGTTTTTACATGACGGAGCACCTCCTCATTTTATATTGAATGTGCGGAACCACCTACATGCACAGTTTACCTATAAATGGATAGGCAGAGGAGCTGACGCCCCTGTAAAATGGCCACCTCGATTACGGGATCTAAACATTTGCGATTCGTTTTTGTGGGGATACTCTACTCCTGTAAATACAGAAAATAAACTTTGAGCCGCAGAAACAATTAAAAATGATCGACAAATGCTGCAGAACGTACAAATTTTCTGCGTAGGATCAATCTGTGCATTCAAGAAAATGGGGACCACATTAAAGAATTTTTATAAATTAATTTAAGACTAGTTATCAGTTATTACTATTAAACTTTGCATTATATGCCATGTCACAATATTTTTTTGTGAATAAACCTAAAGAGTAATAAAAGATTACAAAGATACAAAATTTATTTTTAAAGAAAATATCTTTTTGGAAAAAAATTTAAAGTTTTCAGTTTAGTTTCTAAAAAGTTATCACCAAATTTGTATTGCGAGATTTTTGTTCAATACACTTACAACTTACTTATGAAGACCAAAACCATCTGAAAACGTGACCTATAGTCACAGAACATGTCATACCAAAAATTAACGATGTAAAAGACAAATAATTAATACTCCCCGAACACTGTAGCGAAAAAAAAAGAAATATTACAGTCGTAATTAGTAATATAAAATTTCCGGTAATTTAATAATTAGCAATATGCCTTACAAGATTTTTCCTATTCGAATTAATATTGTATGACGTGTAATTTTTTTCAGTGTACCAACTATATAAATATTATAATTTCTCACAACTCTTATATTAGTGAGTTGAAATTGTTTTAACAGTGGGCGAATTTAATTAATATTTTTCTATTTATAAATATCAGTTACTTAGAATGCAATAAACAAAGTTTCTGAGATATCTTTCAGAAATTTACATTCTAATTATTAAAAACTGTATATGTTGTAAAAAATAAAGCACTCGTGTTATAAACGTAAGCGCGCCTGCCGGAAGGTTAAGTACATATTTTGTAGAAATCTAACTTACAACATGCAAGATACGTATTATACTGCTTTAAATAACTTTTAATTATTATATACAGCCAAAGGGTATATTACCATGAGATGCAAGTTTATTTAGGTTCGAGGAAAAGAATATTTCCCAAAGTATGTGTAGTATCGAATCCGTAATTAATCATATTCAGCAAAATTTACCAGCAGTAGATAAGGTTAATTTCAAGTTAATTTATCTTTTCTAAACTATCAAAGATTGTAAGTAATCAATCACTTATTTTAAAAATTACAATTAACCGGTTTATAAATTAGAAAAACCAATAAAATACAAAAAGTTACTGCACATTTCTGATGTATTTTTGAGTGTTTTGTGACTGCTAACCATCGTTTCTCGTGTTCAAGTGACAATTGTTTAAATTTATACCTGAATCCTTTGACGTAGATCTACACAATCAGAAAAGACATCTTGTTCGTATTCCATCAGATGCTACACTTGAAGTTTTGTCAAGGTTCTGAAAAAAGAGAATATCCATATTACATGCTTGCCGGTCATTTACTTACTGAAATATTATTAGACATTTACAAATACTGTACTGTTAAACCGTGTCTTGCAGCACACGCAACATAAAGACGTTTCTTCCAAATTAAAATTAAATGGAATTGTAAGCGAATGCGAATCACAAATTATAATATTTATAGTCAAAATTGAGACATGCCGATAAACAACTTAACTAGAACGATGTAAATGAATGCATTTTATGCAGGCAGAGAGACAGATGACAAAGCATCACTGGATGGCTGCGCAGCACAGATTATTTAAAGGATATATTGAAGGTTGCATATGCCGGCAGCCACACTATATTGTGATACATACTAGACACACCGCCTGTAAAAGTGAAGTTTTGCGCATTTTAGGTTATATTACAGATATACTGCAAGTACGGTCTGAAATTGTTTAAACAAACTCCTGTAACGATTGGCTCACCAATGATTGTCGAATGGTAAATATATAACGGCTTAAGTTTCGCAAATGCCTAATATCAACATTAAAACCCGGACCATAACAAGTAACGGGAAAACACAAAACCACAGACAATATTAATTGTCGAATAGTATTATGGCTACCGATACCGGCTATGAAATTGCAGATGCAGTGCACGTCACACATCGAACTTTTGCGCATGCGCAGTTGATTACGTGAGAATATCAGCGGTTCCACAGCAATGGGTTGTAGCTGTAGCACAGGTGTTGCCATTTCTGTTATCGCCTGTACAGGGTGTCCCGTGACTCGATGGTCATAGTCTAAGAGCCTATTCCTTGGACAATTTTAAGATAAAAAGTTCATATAAATATAGGTCCGCAAACGCTTCGTTACCGATCTACAGGGTGTTGAAATTTCAAGATTTTTCTAGTTTTTTCTTTATAGCTTCTGTAGTTTTTGAGATATTTAGCTCAAATTTGGAATACAGGTTACGCTGTAGGGCTTACATCATTGGATATATAAAGTGGTTGTGAGAATCTACAGGGCGATATTTTTTCAGGGGTCATGCCTCCTTTTCTCCCCTTGAACTTTCTGAAATTCGCTAGACGAAATATTTTTTTTTTAAATGGTCGTCCCAGCTTTCATTTTTAACAGGTAATGGCGACTAAACTGTCAAAATTAATGGAAACAAAAGATCACCCAAGTAAAGCCAGGGTCGACTAGACCATTTTAAAAAAAAATATTTCGTCTAGCGAATTAGTCAGTCGGGGTAACTTTACACCACCTAACTTGTATTTTTTGAGATAAAGGTTAGTAGTTCATTGTTTGCACTTTATATCGGTAAATGGTAATAGTAGCTAGGGATGTCGCACTCGGTCTAAAATCAAACCCGGGTACCCGACAACAGTACCCGGGTACCCGAGGGTACCCGAAATATATAACAAAAATGTTAGCGTACATTGGAACATTCTTTACGCCGCGAGTTTTAAACTGAACCAAATTGAAATAGTACCTACTCTCCCATCAAAATCACACAGAGGATGTTTATGTTACTTCATCCCATACTGACGCGATTTAATGGTATGTACTATTGACGGGTTGAATATTTCCGTGAAGGGGATTTATTATATGAAACAAGAAACATTATGTGGTATGGGATGGGGTGATTCTGGTTATTACT
Source organism: Agriotes lineatus (assembly GCA_940337035.1). NCBI lineage: Eukaryota > Metazoa > Arthropoda > Insecta > Coleoptera > Elateridae > Agriotes > Agriotes lineatus. The sequence goes on along the minus strand of CALNHX010000061.1, from coordinate 113,529 downwards.
ACATGGTTATGTTTTTCTAGTGCTTATTCCTATTGTTTTTTAAGTTTTTATCATCTTCTCCGAAAAAGGCTGACTTACTAGAAATTACATAATTCACTAGTCGGGTACCCGGGTCCTAAAAATATACCCGGGTCGACTCTTACCCGGGTCGACCCGGGTACCCGGGTACCCGCCGACATCCCTAATAGTAGCTATAATTTTCTCACATGAAAAATACTTGTTTGGCATTTCTTAAGCATTTTCTTTTTAAACATGGCGGGCCAAAGTTACCCCCCCCCCCCCCAAGCTCGGGTAACTTTAGCCCAGTTCTCAAAATTCAACTAAAATACGTGGTTTTCATTCTAATCTGCTTTCAAGGTAACTTTAGCCCACTTTGCTGGTTTAATTAAAATGAGCAAAAAATTATAAAAGTTAGTTTTTTGGTGGTATACATATATGTGTTTAAGGTAAAATCCTACTGGGTGCCTTTGAGGACTAAGATACATAGACATTTTTAAGACGTTTTTTTTATATTTTATACCAAACATTTGGGTATTGGGAAAATTGAACCAACTTCTATGACAAATAAACATATTTATTAAAAAAATACAAAACTAAAATAGTTCCACAAAATATTAAAATAAAATATGATTACACCTGATGTTAATCGAATTTCTAAATTTAACCATCCCATTTTGCTGCAAGAAATGAATCGTTAATAATGAATATTGCTCTGTTGCTATAGGGAATAATTATATCTGAATCTTTAATCGATTTTATAACGTCTTCCTCTTTGTAGAATATTTCGTCCTTTTTTCCTGGCCACTTCCATTTATTCCCAAATCTCTCCAGGGCGTTTACCTTGTATATAAATTTGTTGTTTTCTTCTATTTGTACCTCTGTTATAACGCCTGGAAAAAAATTCTTTTCGTAATGTACAACCACGTAATCGTTTTCTTGATATTTTGTTTCTCTAGGTTTTGAAATTTTTTTATCACTGGCCCATTTTTCCTAAATAAACTGGTCTTTAACATTAAATAACCCTCTGTTGGTATGTGGTTTGATATCGTCGTTATTATTTTTTTTATTACGTCTTCTTCCTCATAGAGTATCTCATCCTTCCTTTTAGGTCACTGCCATTTCTTTCCAATCCGTTCCATAGCATTTACAAGATAAGTAAAACCATTGTTTTCATTTTCAATGATTTCAGTTACAATTCCTGGGAAGTATTGATTGTTATAATGAACCACAACATAGTCATTGGTCTGATATTTCGTTTCATTAGATGCTGCGGACTGCAAAACTTCATGTAGTTCAGGGCCTACTACGATGTATTTCTCACTAGTAGAGGACAAAGATTGAAATATGATCGGCATTTCATTAATATTTTGAATGATATTATCCACTTCTCCTTCTTCTTCTTTTTCTCTAGCTATTTCATTTATCTGGTTATCAGTATTACTAGTAACATCTATTTAATTTTCCAGATTCTGCTCTTCTAAACATGTAACTTTATTATACCCTCTTCTCTCATTAATTTCAAGTGTGCTGCGGTTTTCTAATTCTATTTCTGTGAGTATAGAATTTACATCGTCTATGTTAGATGTATTTGACTCCACATCAATATCCAATTCATCATCTGAAGATGCATATTTCCTTTTTTGGGCAACGTTTCTCTTTTTAGCCTGATTCTTCTTGTCGAGAGGTGTCTGTTTCTTCCTTTTACCTTTTCCCGTTTTTTAGCGTCTTCTTTATTTCTATAAAATGCTTCAACTTCTTCGGCAGACACACTTTTGCCGGGTAGAACAAGAAGTTGATATTTCCTTTGCCTTTGAGGGGCTGAGAGGTCAGATATACGAATATGTTCTAAATATTGTTGAAATTCTGCACCAACGGCATTTTCAATATTATTTAAACCAGCACGTTTAGTATAGTCTGGAAGTTTAGAAATAACTCTTTCTCGTGACAGTGGGCATATGCCAGTTGCTTTAAAGCCAGCAATAAGATTTTCGGAAATTCTGGAATGTACTTGAGTTAGTGTGTCAGTTAGCAACTGTGCGAAACGGTTATTTGGAAGGCTAATACATTTTTTTCCTTGGGATGTCATCCTCCATTGCAACAGGACTGACCGCCACGCAGTTTTCAAAGCCGAAAAGAACGCAACGTCTAGGGGCTGGAGTAGATGCGTTGAGTTGGGTACAAGACATAAGAACTTGATATTATGCTGTTCACACAGCTGCAGAGTTTTAATGCTTACGTGAGAACTTAAATTGTCCCCTATCACAACTTTCTTGCCTTCTTTATTTTTTAAAATAGATAATAGCTGATTCTCAAACCAGTCATCAAGTATTTCGGTTTCTATCCAACCACTTTCTGACACATTCATTCTAGAGCCTGGTGGAGCTTTGTACATCCAGTCCGTCCATTTATGTTTTCCTTTAAAAATAAGATATGGTGGCGCGAGCTCACCGACTGCACTGCCACAAAACATCACGGTGAAACAGGATTTCGTTGAGTTTCTTATGATTTCAGGATGTCTGCAAGACCTCCGGAACAAAACTTTATTCTTTTTAGGTTGATCGTGAAAGCCAGATTCATCAAAGTTAAATATATTTTCTGGGGGTACATCCACTAATTCTTGTTCAATGTTGTCGAAAAGCTTGTTTATTTCCACCTCGCCGACCTGTGCTCTTTTTCTGGAAATGTTAGCTGCGAAAGTCTGCTTAATTATTGGATGTCTTGATAAAAATAATTTACCCTATTCCCATCCTGGTTTGTTGTCTTTAAATATCGGGACTTTGTGTTGTATGTTGTCCAAGTAACTTTTTATGATGCAGCGTAAATCATAAAGTGTTACTGGGAAACCCTGTTCACTAACTGCAGTAATGTGGTTGGCGATAATGACTTCCTCATCTCGGGTAAGTGCTGTTGGCCGCCCTACCTCTTTTGTGTGTTTTCCTTTTAATTTATTTTTTAACGTTGATCGCGGAATGTTAAACATTTTTGCCGCTTCTCGTTGACTTAATCTGCCGGATCTTATTTTCTCAAGAGCTTCTTGGAGATTCTCGGTGGTATAATTTGACTTAGTCCCATAACGGCGAACACTAGGTAACACACCAACCGTTTTTCTTGGCATTCTGGCATTTGTCGACTGAAAAACATTAAACAATTTAAAATTTGGGTACCACAAAAACCAAATTTGGGTAACATTGGCCCGGGTTAAAGTTACCCGGAAAACGTGCATATCTGAATACTCCAAAAAAATATGTGTTTATCTTCTTAAAATATACATCCCGCGACAAACAAACCAAAGAAACTTGCAAAATACACATTTACATTAGTTTTGCTTATATTTACTTACTTGATTTTCACTTAAAAACCACAAAAAATTTAAATTGAATATTGCACTCCGTAACGGGGCGTCTTTACACATGAAATGTTTCACGTAAATGACAATATGGACGTCACCAAAATTTTAACTTCAGTTACTAGATGGCGCTCAATGTACTAAAGAAACATTTTAAATGTTAACATGTGTTTAATTCATGAAAGTAAACTGGCGGGATATATAAAAATAGATTCCTGACGTTTGGGCCAATGTTAACCTGTTGGGCAAAGTTACCCCGACTGACTGTACAGAAAATTGTTTTTTTTCTCGATAACGGTCGCTGATACAAAAAACTACAAAAGAACAATAAGATTCTAAACAAAACAGACAACTCATTTTGTATTTTAGAATCTACCACCGGCGTACCGCAAAAAAGTTCAAGGCGGGAAAATGGGGCGTAACCCCTGAAAAAATATCGCCCTGTAGATTCTCACAACCATTTCATATGGCCAATGATGTAAGCCCTACAGCGTAACCTGTATTCCAAATTTGAGCTAAATATCTCAAAAACTGCAGGAGCTATAAAGAAAAAACTAAAAAAATCTTGAAATTTCAACACCCTGTAGATCGGTAACGAAGCGTTTGCGGACCTATGTTTATATGACCATCGCGTCACGGGACACTCTGTATAATTTATTTATTTATTTGACGAACAAAACAGGCGAAACGCCTAATTACATTGTTCGATAGTTATCGAAAGATATCATGCCTAATACATGTCATATTATTTACATACAGATATTTAACTACAACCATTTATCAAATAAACAATTTTAAACAAAAATATGCAGTGAATGTGCCTACACGTCAACATACGCAACATGGTATTTATTGGTTCAATAATATGTTTATCTGTGATCTAAATTGTGCTAGAGATGATGAAAAAATGTCTATTTGAAAGTCTAGTGCGCTGTCTAAATAATTAAATACCTAAAGAACATATCCGAGTAATGGGTGAAATTTTTTTTACAAGGGTTCGATAACGTCGGATATAGAAAAGATTTTTTTTTCGTGATCTATAAGCCGGGACATAGAACAATAAGAGCGCTAACAACAGTGGTGTAAGAAGAAGGTTTGGCGCTGGTGTGCAAGAATAATTGATAGCCTCTGTAGACAAGAAGCTTCAGAAAAAGGAAGAGGGGGGGGGGGTAATTTTTGGTCACGCAACACTTTACATTTAAAAGAAAATGAATAAGCTCTTTTTTTAACATGAAAAGTTACTTACTGCAAAATAAAACACATTTAGACATTTAGATGTTTTAATCTTTTATTAAATATAATATGAAACATAAAAATACATATGACTATTCAACACTATAACATATAAGCCAATCACATTGCAGACATTTGCTTTTTTCAACCAATAACAGCAGTATATCACTGAATATTGGGCACCATGCAAAATATTCACAAAACAATGTACGTACTCAAAAAATAAATAGCCTTGTTGCTTGTTGCGAAGTATCGCTTAGCAACGATGTTCTGTCCTTAGTGATATCGCTAGGTTACGTAACACTAAGCCCCAACAAACTGTGTGGCTTGTTTTAAAAATTTTAAAATGCTGTGGTTTGGAAGTATTCCGCTGAATTTAATTGAGAATGAATAATTATATTAATTGTTGGACTATTTTTCAATAAAGTTAATAGTTATGTATTAATATTGTTAAATAGTCGTCCCAAATACCACTCGAAGTGGATATATTTTTTAAAAATATTTTGCCATTTCCATAGAAATTATTGCAAATTTCACTCAACAAAATCACATTTAAATGTCACTCGCCTTCGGCTCGTGACATTTTTGATGTGATTATGTATCGTGAAATTTAAACGCAATAATTTACATGGAAACGACAATATATTTGTCAAAAATATATCCACTGCTTGTGGTATTACCCTTGACTATATAATTCATTACATAATAAGCCAATAGAAAATTTCTATTTATCATAGTTACGATATATAGATCAGCGATTATACGCTTGACAACCTGATATAAGCGTTTTGGTGTTTCGCTGGGTCCAACAATTAAAAATATTCAATCTAGAGCCATAATTTTGAACATCGTTGTTATAGTAACATCGTTGGGATTTTAATACGTTTGATATTACTACAAAATAATACGATTTTTTCTTTAACTAATTTTCCATTCATTATATAATCGTAACAAATATCACTCGATCATCAAAAATAATCGTTTACTTCTCACCAACTCGACGTATTCCTTAAAAAATCACGTTGTGATTTTTCACAGAATACATCTTGTGTTGCTTTACATCAAAACAAGCGCCATCTGTAAAAACTATATAAACTATGTATTATTTCCGGTTTGAAATAAAAGTTAGTTATGGACGAACTGTTGTCGTGTTTGCATGCGTGTCGCTCTGCTCAATAGGTTATGTGCCCAGGCAATTGAGTTCATAAAGAAGCTTTGCAGATTAAACACGTGTTCTAATTAACTCGCGGATATGGCCATGAATTTGTTAGCTAGTGTTCCGAAGCTAAAAGGCCGGGAAAATTACGCGGATTGGGCGTTCGCGGTAACGAACATGTTAGTGCTGGATGACTTAAATGGTTGCGTTAATGGTGACGTAAAAGACGAGAACAAAGACGCAAAAGCAAAGGCGAAACTGGTTTTAACGATCGATCCCTCGCTTTACGTGCATATCAAGGAAGCGACAACAACAAAGGAAATGTGGACCAAGTTGCAAAAGCTGTTTGCTGACACCGGTTTTTCCAGGAGAATTGGGTTGTTGCGAGCGTTAATATCTATCAGGTTGGATGACTGTGATTCAATGGAGTCGTATGTTAATCAGCTTATGGAAACGGCGCAGAAATTAAAAGGCACAGGCTTTCAAATAGACGACAAATGGATTGGTTCGTTATTATTGGCAGGTTTGCCTGAAAAATATGCACCAATGATAATGGCGATCGAACATGCTGGAATTGATTTAACGGCCGACAGCATTAAAACAAAGTTGATGGACATGGAACCAGTAAGGAATGCTGGAAATGCATTTGTTGGCGGGAAGTTCAACAAAGGCAGGTATACAGCTGCAAGAAATGCGGATAGTTCAAATGCTACAAATGCAGGTAGTTCAAATGCAACTGTCAACAATGTCAAAATCATCAAGTGCTACAAATGTAAACAAGTGGGTCACTATAAAAACAAATGCCCAAATAAAAGTGACACAAAAACTTCAAATGCTTTTAGTGCGGTATTTTTAAGTGGACAATTCAGCAAGCAAGATTGGTACGTCGATTCAGGAGCGAGTGTGCACTTAACAGTTAATAAAAGTTGGTTACAGAACATAACAACAAAAACTGAGTTAAATGAAATTGTGATTGCCAATAATCAAAAACTATCGGTATCTTGCGCGGGTAATGTAAACATTGTCACAGTAGTAGGTGAAAATAATTATGATATAACTATAAGTAATGCTGTTTGTGTTCCCAGTTTGACAACAAATCTTCTGTCAGTCAGTCAGCTGATTCGGAATGGAAATACAGTGAAGTTCGAAAAGAATGGTTGTAAAATTTACAATAAAGACAATGTGTTGGTAGCTACAGCTGATTTGTTGAACAATGTATATAAATTAAATGTCAAAGAAAAATATCAGTGTTTTTTAGCATCTTCAGCTGCCGTCAGCAGTGAAGTTTGGCATCGTAGGCTTGGACATATTAATTATAACGACCTACGGAAGATGCAGGTTGGCATTGTTGAAGGTATATTGTTTAAAGCGGAGACGAACATGCAGAAGAAATGTACAGTGTGCTGCGAAGGTAAGCAAACAAGACTTCCTTTCAAACATAAGGGCACTAGGGCTAGCAGATTACTAGAAGTTGTGCATACTGATGTTTGCGGACCAATGGAGAACCGATCAATCGGAGGTTCGAAATATTTTCTTCTTTTTGAAGATGACTACAGCAGAATGACCTTTGTTTATTTTTTAAAAAACAAATCTGAAGTCATCGAACGTTTCAAGGAATTCAAAAGTCTTGTTGAGAACCAGAAAGAATGTAAAATAAAAACCTTGCGATCAGATAATGGAGGCGAGTTCTGCAGCCAAGAAATGGAGCAATTTCTCAAAAAGAATGGCATTGTTCACCAGACGACAAACCCTCACACTCCAGAACAAAACGGACTGGTGGAGCGAATGAATCGTTCAATCGTCGAAAAGGCTAGGTGCTTATTGTTCGATTCCAAGCTAGAAATGAAGTTTTGGGCAGAAGCTGTAAATACAGCTGTTTATTTAAAAAATAGATCTGTTGCAACAGGCTTGGATAGTAAAACTCCTTTTGAAGTGTGGCATGGCAAAAAGCCAGATGTAAGCAATGTAAAAGTTTTTGGAAGTGCTGCGATGGTCCACATCCCGAAGGCAAATAGAACGAAGTGGCACAGGAAATCTAAACAAATGATTTTTGTAGGCTATGGGGAGAATACCAAGGGTTATCGAGTATTCAATCCTGATAATGGCACGATCACTTCTAGCCGAGATGTTATAATCATGGAAAACATCAACGAAGAAACGGAGATTGTCATAGAACTAGATTCAGTGGGGGAAATCGACAAGGAACCACAATTGGAGGAAGATTCATCAGAAAGTGCTGAAAAAGAAGATGAAAGTGATTCAGAAGTAAGCGAAAGCAATAGCAGTAACCATACATTTGAGGAAATTCAAGATCAGATGCCAGAAGAAACATTGCGACGGTCAAAACGGGAGCCGCAGCCAAAAAGATTTGAGGACTACGTCACTTATCTGAGTTCGGCAGGTAATGTAGCAATTGATAATGATCCAGTTACAGTTAAGGAGGCGTTATCAAGACCAGATGGGGAGCAATGGAGGCGAGCCATGATAGAAGAATATGAATCCTTCAAGGAAAATGAAGCGTGGGAAATTACAGATATGCCAGGAAATGCAAGTGTGGTGCAAAGTAAGTGGGTGTTTAAAACCAAAACGGATAGTGATGGTAAGGCGAGGTACAGAGCCAGACTTGTGGCAAAAGGCTACACTCAGAAATTAGGCGTGGACTACGATGAAACCTTCTCACCGGTGGTCAGACACTCAACACTTAGACTACTAATTGCTTTAGCTGCTAAGTTAGATTTAATCATAATCCATTTAGATGTAATGACAGCTTTTTTGAACGGTCATTTAAATGAGGTGTTATATATGAAACAGCCAGAAGGTTTTGAAATCCCAAATTCTACAGGCAAAGTATGTAGGCTGAAGAAAGCTATTTACGGCCTAAAGCAATCCTCAAGAATGTGGAATAATAAAGTTGATCAGGTTTTGGTTGAAATGGGTTATAGGAAATCAGAACTGGAACATTGTGTATATATAAAAAGTAATGAAAAATTAGTAACAATTGTAGCGTTATATGTCGACGATTTTTTTGTTTTTTCCAATGATATTGTTGAAACAAAATCTTTAAAGTTGAAATTAAATGATCACTTTAAGTTAAAGGATTTAGGGGAAGCTAAGCAGTGTCTAGGAATGAAAATTAGCAGAAATTGGGAAAAAGGCGTAATAACTTTAGATCAAGAAAATTATATAAATCAAATATTAAAACGATTTAACATGTCAAATTGTAAATCTGTGTCTACGCCTTTAGAAACTAATGTCGAATTTAATATGCAGGTAGAAACTTGTAGGGATAATATACCTTACCAACAATTAGTAGGTAGGTTGATGTATCTAGCAGTACTAACTAGGCCAGATATAGCTTACTCGGTAAGTTTCTTAAGCCAATTTAATAACTGCTACACGGAATCCCACTGGATATGTGCGAAAAGGGTGCTAAAGTACTTGCAAGGCACAAAAAGTTATAAATTAGTATTTGAAAAATCGGATGGAGATTTGGAAGGTTTTGTAGATGCCGATTGGGCAAACGATAAAAACGATCGAAAATCTTATACGGGTTTTATTTTCAAATTATCTGGAAGTGCCATATCATGGGAGAGCCGTAAGCAAAAAACAGTGGCTTTATCAAGTATAGAGGCAGAATACATGGCAATATCTGAAGCTGCAAAAGAGGCCATATATTTTAGAAATTTAATATGTGAACTGACAGGAAAGCTAAATTGTATTACACTATTTAACGACAATATGAGTGCACAAAAGCTGGCTGTTAATCCTGTGTATCATAGGCGCTCAAAGCATATCGACACACGGCATCATTTTATACGAGAAGCAGTAGCAAACAAAAATGTAAAGCTGATGCATTTGCCGACAGATGAAATGAATGCCGATATTCTAACAAAAGGTTTAAATGTAACCAAACACAATAAACTTATGGGTAATTTAGGTTTAAAAGAAATTTGTAAGTTTTGATGTAGTGGGGGTGTTGCTTTACATCAAAACAAGCGCCATCTGTAAAAACTATATAAACTATGTATTATTTCCGGTTTGAAATAAAAGTTAGTTATGGACGAACTGTTGTCGTGTTTGCATGCGTGTCGCTCTGCTCAATATCTTGTTGGTCGGGTAGTAAAATAATCTATTATTTTTTATGCTCCTGAAAATACAAAAACAAAAATCATATAGAAAGCATATAAATTTAAATAATTCACAAGAAAAATAAAATATATAGATATATAAATATGTAAGTGTAGCACTCTAATTAAATTCTCTTTTGCGATCCTTTGCTAAAACGAACACATTCTTTAAGCGTATTTGGCTCACCTTACTTCGCAAAATCTTTTTAATAATTTTTAATTCAGAAAAAGATCTCTCAGCGGAAGCTGTAGTAACGGAATCTGAAAAATAGGATATAAGCTGTATACAAATCTGGAAAGCTTATCCAATGATTTAATTTAATTTAATTTAATTTTAATTTAATTTAATTTGCACTCAGCCAACAGCCGTTAGGCCAATTACAGGCGTCGCTGTGCAATTATGAGGACTTCCAACCCCACTAACGACTGCCATGATGTTGTATGACCGCCGGGACCAACTTTTTTCAGTGATAGCCGTGGAACTCCCATCCAAGTTCTGACCAGAGACAGCGTTGCTTAACTCTGCTGATCGAACGTGGACGCTTGTTCAAGCTACACCACTCGGGACCCATAATGTGTGATTAGACAGAAATTTTTCTCCCATTTCCTTCACTGATAAGCACGATTTAATACTAGTTGTGTACGAAAATCGAAAATGGTACAAACTGTTTTAGTAAGCCGTCATCGAGATCAGTTTCATACATAGTTTGAAGTAATTTGGCACTCTCTATGACCTCTGTATCTGAGGCAATCGTCAGAAATGTGCGCTTTAAAACTTTGAATTTATGGTATGTTACTATCCACTAAGCACTATGAAATCTAAGAATCATAATCACACACTAGAGCTGGAACTTCTATTCTACTCAAAAGGTCGGTAGCCGCTTTGAACCACTATTCTAGGAAAACTTTTATTTTCACTAAAATCGCCGCTATCACGGCGCCTATATAGATTCGGCGCCGAGGTGCGTCGCACCCCCTGAACATATGATAGTTACGCCACTGGCTAACAAAGGTGGGCAGTCTATAAGATGGTGTATAAGTTTAAACAAAAAAGTCATACTAAGTAAGTTGCGTCTTTGGGAAAGTTTTACAATTTTAAATTCTTGTCGTATTCCCTCATAGGATCCAAAGCCAGGATACCTGCGATATTTCTTATAGTATATGTATTTTAAAAATTTATTTTGCACTGTTTCCAATGCATGGGCGTGCGTCGCCACTCCTGGATCCCACACTATAATCACAAATTCTAGCTTCGATCGAATGAGGGTATTGAATAGTGTTTCGACAGCCAAAATGTTATTAAATTTTTGACAAGTTCGCGTTATAAATCCAAGGGTTCTCAAGCAACTATTTACTGTAGATGTAACGTGTTCATCAAAATTTAGAGTGTTTGTGAAGTGAATTCCCAAATCTCTTATTTTTTCAACCCTTTGCAAGTTGGCACCGCTCATAGTATAATTCCAAATTTTCTTGTTCCTGTCATTACGTCATTATCCGACACTTGCCTGCATTAAAATATAGTTTATTTTTTCCGCTCCATTCAACAACAGAGTCTATATCTTGTTGTATTCGTATCGATTCTTCTAAGTTTCGCGAGTTTGAAAATAATTTCAGGTCATCAGCAAAAATCGAAAAATTACAGTGGTTAATTGATTTTGATATGTCATTAATAAATATCAGAAATAGAAGAGGGCCCAAATCGCATCCTTGAGGAACCCGCGACGGCATACCATATGCTTCTGACTTATGAGGGCCTATTACGACATATTGTGATCTTCCTTGCAGATAAGATTGAAAGCATTTGTTAAACATTTTCAAAAATTACAAATTCTACAGAAACCGTACAAAATAGAGCGTTAGTTTTAAGCTGAATTCAAAGATGTAATAATATACCGGGTGTTCTATTTAAATTAGGAGTTAATAACAAATACAAAATAGCCCCATTTTTAGAGGTATTTTGGAAAATCACCTGTCTCACATCAATACACATTAAAAATTTAATAAAAATGTAAAAACTCGTTAGAGCCATTTTTGAAAAAATCGAAAAGAACTGAAAAATCACAAGAGTAAACATCATACTTCCGGTTATGCAATTTTCTTCAAAAGCTTGCTGTCACATCTAGATAGTACACAAAACTTATATAAGAAGTTTCAACGCCATACCTCTTTTCGTTTTTGAGATATTCTGTTCACAGGTAGGCAGGCAGACAGACAGACACACCAATGAACAAAAACATATTTTTTGGGATCAGGAGACTCTAAAACGTGAGGATCTGTTGAAAACTCAATTTAGAATTTTTGGGGTGAATCCAATACTTCCTTTATCGTAAAAGGAAGTAACAAGATTACCTACTAAAGTTATAAATAAATTATGTTTTTACTTTGTTTCACTGAAACTACGATTCACATTTAAGATTGCTCCCATTAATACCCAAGTTGCTGGAAAAGCTTATTTTCAAGAGAATCCAGGAAGATGGATTACAAGACGATTGAATACCAAATCATCAATTCGGTTTTCGCCACCAACATTTCACTGTGCAACAATGTCATCGTATAATCAATAGAATTCAAACAGCCATTGAAGATAAAAAGTACTGTTCTGCGATATTCCTAGACGTCAGCCAGGCCTTTGATAAGGTCTAGCACAGAGGACTATTATATAAGATAAATGATGATTATTTTTAAGTCCTCTGCAGTTGCCAACACATTTTATTCTTATAATCATTTTGTTAACTAGTTAAATTATTGTTGAACTAGTGTATCTTGTGCTTCCTACCGTTGCAAATGTTTGTTATTCTGATATACCGTATTATGTAATCTTTGTGTCTTTTGTTGTTTTTCGCACAATATTGTTTGTTATTTGGATATTTGTGATTCATGTAATTAGGTTATTTAACCTGTATGAATCTCTGTATATAAATAAATAAATAAATAAATAAAACAACAGTTTCCCCATCAGTACTTTCTGTTTGCCAATCCTACCTAGAAAATCGTTATTTTCAAACAAGAGCTGGAGACGAGACTTCCGAAATAAAACCAATCAAAGCAGAAAGTGTTTTGGGGCCGCTCATGTACTTATTATACACGTACGACATACCTACTACCGATTATAGCGACATGGGGACCTTTGCTGATGACACTGCAATTATCGTTTGCAACGAAGGTCCAATCTTAGCATCTACGAAAACGCAAGAGCATATAGACTTACTAGAAAAATGGCTTCAGAAATGGAGAATCAAAGTTAATGAGAATAAATCCGTACATATCACCTTTACAACAAAACGATCAACATGTCCGCCAATTACCCTCCGAAACAAGCCAGTCCCTCAAGCAAATATGGTAAGGTACCTGGGATTACATCTTGATTGACGCTTAACGTGGAAGGTGCATGTCACAAAAAAAAGAAAAGAAATAGACTTGAAAACTAAAAACATGAACTGGCTCATTGGGCGGCGATCGCAGCTTACATTAAATAATAAATTGCTGTTATATAAATCCATTATTCGTCCCATCTGGCTATACGGCTCTGAACTCTAGGGCTGCGCAAGTAAATCAACGGTGGATGTAATCCAACGCTGTCAATCTAAGATACTGAGGAACATTACAAACGCACCATGGTTCGTGTCTAATCAAACTCTTCATGTCGACCTAGGAATTCCATTTGTGACAGACGCTATTAAACAAAAGGCAGTTAAATACCACGATACCCTGATAAATCATCCAAATATATTGATAGATCCATTAAAGTAGGAACCCAACCATCGCCGCTTAAAGAAAAAATGGCCCACTGATCTTATACAATAATATAGAGGTGACTCCAATGGGCGTTTTCCCCCTCACGTCAACTAGTTAAGTAATTTCTAGAATTAGCCCATAGAATGTGAAACAATTTTTTGGCTTTGCCTAATTGTTTCGCCATTTATCCAATTATTTTAGGCTTAACCTGTATATTTTTAGTTAAATTATAAATCCTTTCCATTTCAAATTCTTCAATTTTTCAAAGCAGCGTATTTTGTACCTGTTCCTTTCGTTTGCGTGATGCCCTCTCGACCCCGCGCTATCTCTTATCAGAGTCCGAGCCTTCTTTCGGGCACGAAATTCTTCGTCCGGGCATTTTGCTGTCTTCGCTTGAGCCCGCCGATACCGGCGCGGCTAAGCCTTGTTTTTAATTAAGCCAAATTACGTGCGCTCAACCATGTGTTTCCTAAGGGCTGATTTTGATCAGGTACGATGGCGCTTTGCTGTTTTATTATTCGCATAGTAATTATATTTTTCTTAGCTCTTAATTACCAGTTCCGTTTCAACAACGAGTTTATCTCGGAGGCCAAGCCTTATCGCACTTTCGACACCTGCTGGGTTCGGCGTTTTGCGGCCTTTTGAAGATGCTTTTGCTGCCTTTTTGGGGATGCTTCAGCAGCAATTTTCTGCGCATCCTTGGCGATTCCAACAAGGGTTGTAGCCGTTCACGTCCAGCTTATTTTGCGAGGTTAGTTGTGCTGTTCCGAGATTTATCGTGTTTTTGATAACTGGTTTCTCCATTTATACATTTTAAACCCGTCAATATTTAAAACTTAAATTCATACGTTTTGCAATTATTAAAATGTAATGTTCAATTTGATACATGCTCTTGCTTTTTACATTAAATTTTCATGCTTATAGTTAATTATGCACAGTTATAAATTTTGCTATTTTTGATGTGTGTTTCGACCCTATGTAAAAGGTACAGGTCACGCTATTTAATTTCAATAGCCTAACCGAAGGTTTTATTAGATGACTGTGATAAGCTTATTCCACGAGTGTTTTTGATAAAGTTATTAAAATAACCCGAAAGGGGTTCTTAATTGTATGCGTGTCGCAACCTTCAGTTAACGCACAATGTTGTTATTACATTATTTACATTTTAATTATCCTGATTATTTGTTACTGACTCTTCAAAACTTTTATTAATGATTAATTAAACGCTAGTCACTTGTAGTTTATTTTTCTTCTTGTTATTTGAAATTTTTTGATTTCTGGCGCCCATTTCCATTTTCCTTTCCTTTTTTGAAGACATTCCAGGGTACATAGCTGATGATCTGAACCTACGATCTAAGGCCGCCGATATTTGAGCTAGTCGGCCATCGCGGTGAGTAAGAAACAGTTTTTCAGAGCTGCCGTGGTGTATAAATGGTAGGGGGGTTGATCTGCGATTTTTACTACCATTGCTTATTTATTAATTAATCGCAGGTCGGCTTTCTTATTGTTTCAGTCCCAAATGTAACATATGTCCTTAACGTCTCAGACATCCCAGCTGTCCCGTATGTCCCTAACGTTCTAGACGTCCCAGATGTCCCATATGTCCCATATGGCCCTAATGTCCCAAGCGTCCTAGATGTCCCATATGTCCCTAATATCCCAGGCGTCCTAAATGTCCCATATGTCCTTAACGTCGCAGACGTCCCAGACGTCTTAGTTGTCCCATATGTCTTTAACGTCCCAGACGTCCCAGCTGTCCCATATGTCCCTAACGTCTCAGACGTCCCAGCTGTCCCGTATGTCCCTAACGTTTTAGACGTCCCAGATGTCGCATATGTCCCATATGTCCCTAATGTCCCAGACGTCCTAGATGTCCCATGTCCTTAACGTCCCAAACGTCCCAGATGTCCCATATGTCCCTAACGTTCTAGACGTCCCAGATGTCCCATATATCCCATATGTACCTAATGTCCCAGACGTCTTAGATGTCCCATATGTCCCTAATGTCCCAGGCGTCCTAAATGTCCCATATGTCCTTAACGTCCCAGACGTCCCAGACGTGCTGGATGTCCCATATGTCCTTAACGTGCCAAACGTCCCAGATGTCCCATATTTCCTTAACGTCCCAGACGTCCCAGATGTCCTAGATGTCGTATATGTCCTTAACGGCCCAGACGTCCCAGATGTCCCATATGTCCCTAACGTCCCAAACGACCCAGACGTCCTAAATGTCCCATATGTCCCTAACAACCCAGACGTCGTTGATGTCCTATATGTCTCTAACGTCCCAGGCGTCTCAGATGTCTCATATGTCCCTAACATCCCAGTCGTCCCAGATGTCCCATAGGTCCCTAACGTGCAGACGTTCTAGATGTCCCATATGTCCTTAACGTCCCAGACGTCCCAGATGTCCCATATGTCCCTATCGTCCCAAACGTACTTGATTTCCTATATGTCCTTAACGTCCCAGACGTCCCAGATGTCCCATATGTCCCTAACGTCCCAGACGTCCCAGATGTCCCATATGTCCCATATGTCCCTAATATCCCAGGCGTCCTAAATGTCCCATATGTCCTTAACGTCCCAGACGTCCCAGATGTCCCATATGTTCCACATGTCCCTAATGTCCCAGGGTCCCAGATGTCCCATATGTCCCATATGTCCCTAAAGTCTCAGGCGTCCTAAATGTCTCATATGTCGTTAACGTCCCAGACGTCCCAGACGTCCTAGACGTCCCAGACGTCCTAGACGTCCCATATGTCCCTAACGTCCCAGACGTCCTAGATATCCCATATGTACCATATGTCCCTAATGTCCCAGGCGTCCTAAATGTCCTATATGTCTTTTACGTCCCTGACGTCCCAGACGCCTAGATGTCCCATATGTATTTAACGTCCCAGACGTCCCACATGTCCCATATGTTCCTAACGTCCCAGACGTCCCAGATGTCCCACATGTCCCATATGTCCCTAATGTCCCAGGCGTCCTAGATGTTCCATATGTCCCTAACGTCCCAGACGTCCTAAATGTCCCATATGTCCCTAACGTCCCAGACGTCCCAGCTGTCTCGTATGAACATAACGTCTCAGACGTCCCAGACGTACTAGATGTCCCATATGTCCCTAACGTCCCAGACGTCCTAGATGTCCTATATGTCCCTAACGTTCCAGACGTCCCAGATGTCCCACATGTCCCATATGTCCCTAATGTCCCAGGCGTCCTAGATGTTCCATATGTCCCTAACGTCCCAGACGTCCTAAATGTCCCATATGTCCCTAACGTCCCAGACGTCCCAGCTGTCTCGTATGAACATAACGTCTCAGACGTCCCAGACGTACTAGATGTCCCATATGTCCCTAACGTCCCAGACGTCCTAGATGTCCTATATGTCCCTAACGTCCCAGACGTCCCAGATGTCCCATATGTCCCATATGTCCCTCATCTCCCAAGCGTCCTAAATGTCCCATATGTCCTTAACGTCCCAGACGTCCCAGACGTCCTAGATGTCGCATATGTCCTTAACGTCCCAGACGTCCCAGACGTCCTAGATGTCCCATATGTCCCTAACGTCCCAGACGTCCCAGATGTCCCATATCTCCCTAACGTCCCAGACGTCCCAGATGTCCCATATGTCCCATATGTTTACAATGTCCCAGGCGTCCTAGATGTTCTATATGTCCCTAACGTCCCAGACGTCCTAAATGTCCCATATGTCCCTAACGTCCCAGACGTCCCAGCTGTACCGTATGTCCCTAACGTCCCAGACGTCCGAGGCGTCCCAGATGTCCCATATGTCCCACATGTCCCAGGCGTCCTAAATGTCGCATATGTCCTTAACGTCCCAGACGTCCCAAACGTCCTAGATGTCCCATATGTCCTTAACGTCCCAGACGTCCTAGATGTCGCATATGTCTTTATCGTCCCATACGTCCCAGATGTCCCATATGTCCCATATGTCCCTAATGTCCCAGGCGTCCTAAATATCCCATATGTCCTTAACGTTCCAGACGTCCCAAACGTCCTAGATGTCCCATATGTCCTTAACGTCCCAGACGTTCCAGATGTCCAATATGTCCCTAACGTGCCAGACGTCCCAGATTTCCCATATGTCCCTAATGTCCCAGGCCTCCCAGATGTCCCATATGTCCCATATGTCCCTAATGTCCCAGGCGTCCTAAATGCCCCATATGTCCTCACGTCCTAGACGTCCCAGACGTCCTAGATGTCCCATATGTCCTTAACGGCCTAGACGTCCCAGATTTCCCATATGTCCCTAACATTCCAGACGTCCCAGATGTCCCATATGTCCATATGTCTCTAATATCCCAGGCGTCCTAAATGTCCCATATGTCCATAACGTCCCAGACGTCCCAGACGCCCTAAATGTCCCATATGCCCTTAACGTCCCAGACGTCCCAGACGTCCCAAATGTCCCATATGTTCCATATGTCCCTAATTTTCCAGGCGTCCCAGATGTCCCATATGTCCCTAACGTCCCAGGCGTCCTAAATGTCAAATATGTCCTCAACGTTCCAGACGTCCCGGACGTCCTAAATGTTGCATATGTCTCTAACGTCTCAGACGTCTCAGCTGTCCCGTGTGTCCCTAACGTCCCAGACGTCCCAGATGTCCCATATGTCCCATATGTTTACAATGTCCCAGGCGTCCTAGATGTTCTATATGTCCCTAACGTCCCTGACGTCCTAGATGTCCCATATGTCCCTAACGTCCCAGACGTCCTAGCTGTCCCGTATGTCCCTAACGTCCCAGACGTTCGAGGCGTCCCAGATGTCCCATATGTCCCACATGTCCCAGGCGTCCTAAATGTCCCATATGTCCTTAACGTCCCAGACGTCCCAAACGTCCTAGATGTCCCATATGTCCTTAACGTCCCAGACGTCCTAGATGTCCCATATGTCCTTAACGTCCCATCCGTCCGAGATGTCCCATATGTCCCATATGTCCCTAATGTCCCAGGCGTCCTAAATATCCCATATGTCCTTAACGTTCCAGACGTCCCAAACGTCCTAGATGTCCAATATGTCCTTAACGTCCCAGACGTTCCAGATGTCCCATATGTCCCTAACGTGCCAGACCTACCAGATTTCCCATATGTCCCTAGTCTCCCATGCCTCCCAGATGTCCCATAGTTCCCATATGTCCCTAATGTCCCAGGCGTCCTAAATGCCCCATATGTCCTCAACGTCCTAGACGTCCCAGACGTCCTAGATGTCCCATATGTCCTTAACGGCCTAGACGTCCCAGATTTCCCATATGTCCCTAACATTCCAGACGTCCCAGATGTCCCATATGTCTCTAATATCCCAGGCGTCCTAAATGTCCCATATATCCATAACGTCCCAGACGTCCCAGACGCCCTAAATGTCCCATATGCCCTTAACGTCCCAGACGTCCCAGACGTCCCAAATGTCCCATATGTTCCATATGTCCCTAATTTTCCAGGCGTCCCAGATGTCCCATATGTCCCTAACGTCCCAGGCGTCCTAAATGTCAAATATGTCCTCAACGTTCCAGACATCCGAGATGTCCTAGATGTCCCATATGTCCCTATCGTCACAGATGTCCTAGATGTCCTATATGTTCCTAACGTCCCAGACGTTTCAGATGTCCCATTTGTCACTAAAGTCCCAGACGTCCCAGATGTCCCATATGTCCGTAACGTCCCAGACGTCCTAGATGTCCCATATGTCCCTATCGTCACAGACGTCCTAGATGTCCTATATGTTCCTAACGTCCCAGACGTCCCAGATGTCCCATATGTCCCTAAAGTCCCAGACGTCCCAGATGTTCCAAATGTCTTATATATCCCTAATGTCCCAGGCGAATTAGATGTCCCATATGTCCCATATGTTTCTAATGTGCCAGGCGTCCTAAATGTCCCATATGTCCTTAACGTCCCGGACGTCCCAGACGTCCTAGATGTCCCATATGTCCTTAACGTCCCAGACGTCCCAGATGTCCCCTATGTCCCTAACGTCCCAAACGTCCCAGATGTCCCATATGTCCCATATGTCCCTAATGTCCCAGGCGTCCTAGATATTCCAAATGTCCCTAACGTACCAGACGTCCTAAATGTCCCATATGTCCCTAACGTCCCAGACGTCTCAGATGTTCCATATGTCCTTAACGCCCCAGGCGTCCTAGATCTTCCATATGTCCTTAACGTCCCAGACGTCCCGGATGTCCAATATGTCCTTAACGTCCCAGACGTCCCAGACGACCTAGATGTCCTATATGTCCTTAACGTGCCAGACGTCCCAGATGTCCCATACGTCCTTAACGTCCCAGACGTCCCAGACGTCCTAGATGTCCCATATGTCCTTAACGGCCCAGACGTCCCAGATTTCCCATATGTCCCTGACGCCCCAAACGACCCATAGATGTCCCATATGTCCATAACGTCCCAGACGTCCTTGATGTCCTATATGTTCCTAACGTCCCAGACGTCCCAGATGTCCCATATCTCCCTAACGTCCCAGACGTCAAAGATGTCCCATATGTTCCTAACGTCCCAGACGTTCTAGATGTCCTATATGTCCTTAACGTCCCAGACGTCTCAGATGTGCCATATGTCCTTAACGTCCCAGACGTCCTAGATGTCCCATATGTCCCTAACGTCCCAGACGTCCTAGATGTCCCATATGTCCCATATGTCCTTAACGTCCCAGACGTCCCAGATGTCCCATATGTCCCTAACGTCCCAGACGTCCCAGATATCCCATATGTCCCATATGTTCCTAATTTCCCAGGCGTCTTAAATGTCCCATATGTTCCATATGTCCCTAACGTCCCAGACGTCCTAGATGTCCCATATGTTCTTAACGTCCCAGACGTCCCAGATGTCCCATATGTCCCATATGTCCTTAACGTCCCAGACGTCCTAGATGTCCCATATGTCCCTAACATCCCAGACGTCCTAGATGTCCCATATGTCCTTAACGTCCTAAACGTCCAAGATGTCCCATATGTTCCTAACGTCCCAGACGTACCAGATATCCCATATGTCCCATATGTTTCTAATGTCCCAGGCGTCTTAAATGTCCCATATGTTCCATATGTCCCTAACGTCCCAGACGTCCTAGATGTCCCATATGTTCTTAACGTCCCAGACGTCCTAGATGTCCCATATGTCCTTAACGTCCTAGACGTCCCAGATGTCCCAAATGTCCCTAACGTCCCAGACGTCCCAGATATCCCATATGTCCCATATGTTCCTAATGTCCCAGGCGTCTTTAATGTCCCATATGTTTCATATGTCCCTAACGTCCCAGACGTCCTAGATGTCCCATATGTTCTTAACGTCCCAGACGTCCCAGATGTCCCATATGTCCCATATGTCCCTCATCTCCCAAGCGTCCTAAATGTCCCATATGTCCTTTACGTCCCAGACGTCCCAGACGTCCTAGATGTCCCATATGTCTTTAACGTCCCAGACGTCCCAGATGTCTCAAATGTCCCTAACGTCCTCGACGTCCCAGATGTCCCATATGTCCCATATGTTCCTAATGTCCCAGGCGTCTTAAATGCCCCATATGTTCCATATGTCCCTAACGTCCCAGACGTCCTAGATGTCCCATATGTTCTTAACGTCCCAGACGTCCCAGATGTCCCATATGTTCCATATGTCCCTAACGTCCCAGACGTCCTAAATGTCCCATATGTCCCTAACGTCCCAGACGTCCCAGCTGTCTCGTATGAACATAACGTCTCAGACGTCCCAGACGTCCTAGATGTCCCATATGTCCCTAACGTCCCAGACGTCCTAGATGTCCTATATGTCCTTAACGTCCCAGACGTCCCAGATGCCCCACATGTCCCTAACGTCCCAGACGTCCCAGATTTCTCATATGTCCCTAACGTCCCAGACGTCCAAGATGTCCCACATGTCCTATATGTCCCTAATGTCCCAGGCGTCCCGTATGTCCCATATGCCCCACATGGCCCTAATGTCCCAGGCGTAATAAATGTCCCACATGTCCTTGACGTCTCACACGTCCCAGATGTCCCATCTGTCCCATATGTCTCTAATGTCCAGGCGTCTTCAAAGTCCCATATGCCCTTAACGTCCCAGACGTCCCAGACGTGCTAGATGTCCCATATGTCCTTAGCGTCCCAGACGTCCCAGATGTTCCATATGTCTCTATCGTCCCAGAGGTCCCAGATGTCCCACATGTCCTATATGTCCCTATTGTCCCAGGCGTCCCAGATGTCCCATATGCCCCATATGACCCTAATGTCCCAAGCGTCCTAAATGTCCCATATGTCCTTAACGTCCCAGACGTCCCAGATGTCCCATATGTCCCTAACGTCCCAGACGGCCCAGATGTCCCATATGTCCCATATGTCCCTAATGTCCCATATGTTTCTAATGTCCCAGGCGTCCCAGATGTCCCATATGTCCGATATATCCCTAATGTTCCAGGCGTCCTAAATGTCCCATATGTCCTTAACGTCCCAGACGTCCCAGACGTCCCATATATCCCTAACGTCCCAGACGTCCCAGATGTCTCATATGTCCCTAATGTCCCAGGAGTCTCACATGTCCCATATGTTCCATATGTCTTTAATGTCCCAGGCGTCTTAAATGCCCCATATGTCCTTAACGTCCCAGACTTTCCAGATGTCCCATATGTCTCTAACGTTCCAGGCGTCCTAAATGTCCCATATGTCCTTATCGTCCCAGACGTCCCAGATGTCCCGTATGTCCCTAACGTCCCAGACGTCCCAGATGTCCCAAATGTCTTATATATCCCTAATGTCCCAGGCTTATTAGATGTCCCATATGTCTCATATGTTTCTAATATGCCAGGAGTCCTAAATGTCCCATATGTCCTTTACGTCCCAGACGTCCCAGACGTCCTAGATGTCCCATATGTCCTTAACGTCCCAGACGTCCCAGATGTCCCCTATGTCCCTAACGTCCCAGATGTCCCATATGTCCCAGATGTCCCATATGTCCCATATGTCCTTAATTTCCCAGGCGTCCTAGATATTTCAAATGTCCCTAACGTACCAGACGTCCTAAATGTCCCATATGTCCCTAACGTCCCAGACGTCTCAGATGATCCATATGTCCTTAACGCCCCAGACGTCCTAGATGTTCCATATGTCCTTAACGTCCCAGACGTCCTAGATGCCCCATATGTCCTTAACGTGCCAGACGTCCCAGATGTCCCATATGTCCTTAACGTCCCAGACGTCCCAGACGTCCTAGATGTCCCATATGTCCTTCACGGCCCAGACGTCCCAGATGTCCCATATGTCCCTAACGTCCCAAACGACCCAGACGTCCTAGATGTCCCATATGTCCCTAACGTCCCAGACGTCCTTGATGTCCCATATGTCCCTAACGTCCCAGACGTCCCATATGTCCCATATGTCCCTAACGTCCCAGACGTCCCAGATGTCCCATATGTCCCTAACGTCCCAGACGTTCTAGATGTCCCATATGTCCTTAACGTCTTAGACGTCCCAGATGTGCCGATTGTCCTTAACGTCCCAGACGTCCTAGATGTCCCATATGTCCCTAACGTCCCAGACGTACTTGATGTCCTATATGTCCCTAACGTCCCAGACGTCCCAGATGTCCCATATGTCCCTAACGTCCCAGACGTCCCAGATGTCCCATATGTCCCTAACGTCCCAGACGTCCTAGATGTCCCATATGTCCATAACGTAATAGACGTCCCAGTTGTCCCATATGTCCCTAACATCCCAGACGTCCCAGATATCCCATATATCCCATATGTTCCTAATGTCCCAGGGGTCCTAAATGTCCCATATGTCCCATATGTCCCTAACGTTACAGACGTCCTAGATGTCCCATATGTTCTTAACGTCCCAGACGTCCCAGATGTCCCATATGTCCCATATGTCCCTAATCTCCCAGGCGTCCTAAATGTCCCATATGTCCTTAACGTCCCAGACGTCCCAGACGTCCTAGATGTCCCATATGTCCTTAACGTCCCAGACGTCCCAGATGCCTCAAATGTCCCTAACGTCCCAGACGTCCCAGATGTCCCATATGTCCCTAATGTCCCAGGCGTCCCAGAAGTCCCATATGTCCCTAATGTCCCAGGCGTCCTAAATGTCCCATATCTCCTTAACGTCCCAGACGTCCTAGACGTCCTAGATGTCCCATATGTCCCTAACGTCCCAGACGTCCCAGATGTCCCATATCTCCCTAACGTCCCAGACGTCCCAGATGTCCCATATGTCCCATATGTTTACAATGTCCCAGGCGTCCTAGATGTTCTATATGTCCCTAACGTCCCAGACGTCCTAAATGTCCCATATGTCCCTAACGTCCCAGACGTCCCAGCTGTCCCGTATGTCCCTAACGTCCCAGACGTTTAAGGCGTCCCAGATGTCCCATATGTCCCACATGTCCCAGGCGTCCTAAATGTCCCATATGTCCTTAACGTCCCAGACGTCCCAAACGTCCTAGATGTCCCATATGTCCTTAACGTCCCAGACGTCCTAGATGTCCCATATGTCCTTAACGTCCCATACGTCCCAGATGTCCCATATGTCCCATATGTCCCTAATGTCCCAGGCGTCCTAAATATCCCATATGTCCTTAACGTTCCAGACGTCCCAAACGTCCTAGATGTCCCAAATGTCCTTAACGTCCCAGACGTTCCAGATGTCCCATATTTCCCTAACGTGCCAGACGTCCCAGATGTCCCATATGTCCCTAATGTCCCAGGCCTCCCAGATGTCCCATATGTCCCATATGTCCCTAATGTCCCAGGCGTCCTAAATGCCCCATATGTCCTCAACGTCCTAGACGTCCCAGACGTCCTAGATGTCCCATATGTCCTTAACGTCCCAGACGTCCCAGATTTCCCATATGTCCCTAACATTCCAGACGTCGCAGATGTCCCATATGTCCCATATGTCCCTAATATCCCAGGCGTCCTAAATCTCCGATATGTCCATAACGTCCCAGACGTCCCAGACGCCCTAAATGTCCCATATGCCCTTAACGTCCTAGACGTCCCAGTCGTCCCAAATGTCCCATATGTTCCATATGTCCCTAATTTTCCATTCGTCCCAGATGTACCATATGTCCCTAACGTCCCAGGCGTCCTAAATGTCAAATATGTCCTCAACGTTCCAGACGTCCCGGACGTCCTAAATGTCCCATATGTCCTTAACGTCCTAGACGTCCCAGATGTCCCATATGTCCCTAACGTCCCAGACGTCCCAGATATCCCATATGTCCCATATGTTCCTAATGTCCCAAGCGTCTTAAATGTCCCATATGTTCCATATGTCCCTAACGTCCCAGACGTCCTAGATGTCCCATATGTTCTTAACGTCCCAGACGTCCCAGATGTCCCATATGTCCCATATGTCCCTAATCTCCCAGGCGTCCTAAATGTCCCATATGACCTTAACGTCCCAGACGTCCCAGACGTCCTAGATGTCCCATATGTCCTTAACGTCCCAGACGTCCCAGATGTCTCAAATGTCCCTAACGTCCCCGACGTCCCAGATGTCCCATATGTCCCATATGTCCTTAGTGTCCCAGGCGTCCCAGATGTCCTAGATGTCCCATATGTCCTTAACGTCCCAGACGTCCCAGATGCCTCAAATGTCCCTAACGTCCCCGAAGTCCCATATGTCCTAGATGTCCCATATGTCCTTAACGTCCCAGACGTCCCAGATGTCTCAAATGCCCCTAACGTCCCCGACGTCCCAGATGTCTTATATGTCCCTAACGTCCCAGACGTCCCAGATATCCCATATGTCCCATATGTTCCTAATGTCCCAGGCGTCTTAAATATTCCATATGTTCCATATGTCCCTAACGTCCCAGACGTCCTAGATGTCCCATATGTTCTTAACGTCCCAGATGTCCCAGATGTCCCATATGTCCCTAACGTCCCAGACGTCCTAGATGTCCCATATGTCCTTAACGTCCTAGACGTCCCAGATGTCCCATATGTCCCTAACGTCCCAGACGTCCCAGATATCCCATATGTCCCATATGTTCCTAATGTCCCAGGCGTCTTAAATGTCCCATATGTTCCATATGTCCCTAACGTCCCAGACGTCCTAGATGTCCCATATGTTCTTAACGTCCCAGACGTCCCAGATGTCCCATATGTCCCATATGTCCCTAATCTCCCAGGCGTCCTAAATGTCCCATATGTCCTTAACGTCCCAGACGTCCCAGACGTCCTAGATGTCCCATATGTCCTTAACGTCCCAGACGTCCCAGATGTCTCAAATGTCCCTAACGTCCCCGACGTCCCAGATGTCCCATAACGTCCCAGACGTCCCAGATGCCTCAAATGTCCCTAACGTCCCCGACGTCCCAGATGTCCTAGATGTCCCATATGTCCTTAACGTCCCAGACGTCCCAGATGTCTCAAATGCCCCTAACGTCGCCGACGTACCAGATGTCTTATATGTACCTAACGTCCCAGCCGTCCCAGATATCCCATATGTCCCATATGTTCCTAATGTCCCAGGCGTGTTAAATGTCCCATATGTTCCATATGTCCCTAACGTCCCAGACGTCCTAGATGTCCCATATGTTCTTAACGTCCCAGACGTCCCAGATGTCCCATATGTCCCATATGTCCCTAATCTCCCAGGCGTCTTAAATGTCCCATATGTCCTTAACGTCCCAGACGTCCCAGACGTCCTAGATGTCCCATATGTCCCTAACGTCTTAGACGTCCCAGATGTCCCACATGTCTTATATGTCCCTAACGTCCCAGACGTCCCAGATGTCCCATATGTTCTTAACGTCCCAGACGTCCCAGATGTCCCATTTGTCCCATATGTCCCTAATCTCCCAGGCGTCCTAAATGTCCCATATGTCCTTAACGTCCCAGACGTCCCAGACGTCCTAGATGTCCCTTATGTCCCTATCGTCCCAGAGGTCCCAGATGTCCCACATGTCCTATATGTACCTAATGTCCCAGGCGTCCCAGATGTCCCATATGCCCAATATGACCCTAATGTCCCAAGCGTAATAAATGTCCCATATGTCCTTAACGTCCCAGACGTCCCAGACGTCCTAGATGTCCCATATGTCCTTAACGTCCCAGACGTCCCAGATGTCCCATATGTCCCTAACGTCCCAGACGGCCCAGATGTCCCATATGTCCCATATGTCCCTAATGTCCCATATGTTTCTAATGTCCCAGGCGTCCTAGGTGTTCCATATGTCCCTAACGTCCCCGACGTCCTAAATGTACCATATGTCAATAACGTCCCAGACGTCCCTGCTGTCCCGTATGTCCCTAACGTCCCAGAAGTCCCAGACGTCCCAGATGCCCCATATGTCCCTAACGTCCCAGACGTTTTAAATGTCCTATATGTCCCTAACATTCCAGCCGTCCCAGACGTCCCATATGTCCCATATGTCCCATACGTCCCTAATGTCCCAGGCGTCCCAGATGTCCCATATGTCCGATATAACCCTAATGTTCCAGGCGTCCTAAATGTCCCATATGTCCTTAACGTCCCAGACGTCCCATATATCCCTAACGTCCCAGACGTCCCAGATGTCTCATATGTCCCATATGTACCATATGTCTTTAATGTTCCAGGCGTCTTAATTGTCCCATATGTCCTTAACGTCGCAGACTTTCCAGATGTCCCATATGTCCCTAACGTTCCAGGCGTCCTAAATGTCCCATTTGTCCTTATCGTCCCAGACGTCCCAGAAGTCCCGTATGTCCCTAACGTCCCAGACGTCCCAGATGTCCCAAATGTCTTATATATCCTTAATGTCCCAGGCTTATTAGATGTCCCATATGTCTCATATGTTTCTAATATACCGCTAGTAGCATTTTGAGGCCATTAAGAAGTCGCATTCAAACACCGAAATAGCGTTACTAAAAAAAATTTTTACAGCGTTTCTACTATCGACAAGATATCCAAAACGTGTCAAATCGTCCGCCAGAGCGTTTACAGGCTCTAGCATGCAATTTTGTCTACTTATAAAACAGTAGGTGACATTCAGATGCATATCAAATTAGTTTACAGTTGTTTCTGTACAATCTTTTCCATTCTGCAATTACTGTCTATTAATTATAATATATTCCGTACTGCTAGTAGCATTTTGCGGCCATTAAGAAGTCGCAGTCAAACACCGAAATAGCGTTACTAAAAAAAAAATTTAAAACCGTTTCTACTATCGAAATGATATCCAAAACGTGTCAAAACGTCCGGCAGAACGTTTACAGGCTCTAGCATGCAATTTTGTCTACTTATAAAACAGCAGGTGCCATTCTGATGCATTTCAAATTAGTTTACAGCTTTTTCTGTACAATGTTTAGCATTCTGCAATTACTGTCTATTAATTATAATATATTCCATAGTGCTAGTAGCATTCTGCGGCCATTAAGAAGTCGCATTCAAACACCGAAATAGCGTTACTAAAAAAATTTTTTTAAAGCGTTTCTACTATCGAAATGATATCCAAAACGTGTCAAAACGTCCGGCAGAACGTGTACAGGCTCTAGAATGCAATTTTGTCTTCTTATAAAACAGCAGGTGCCATTCTGATGCATTTAAAATTAGTTTACAGCTGTTTCTGTACAATGTTTAGCATTCTGCAATTACTGTCTATTAATTATAATATATTCCGTATTGCTAGTAGCATTTTGCGGTCATTAAGAAGTCGCATTCAAACACCGAAATAGCGTTACTAAAAAAAATAATTAAAAACCGTTTCTACTATCGAAATGATATCCAAAACGTGTCAAAACGTCCGGCAGAACGTTTACAGGCTCTAGCATGGAATTTTGTCTACTTATAAAACAGCAGGTGCCATTCTGATGCATTTAAAATTAGTTTACAGCTGTTTCTGTACAATGTTTAGCATTCTGCAATTACTGTCTATTAATTATAATATGTTACGTACTGCTAGTAATATTTTGGGCCATTACGAAGTAGCATTGAAACACCGAAATAGCGTTACTAAAAAAAATAATTTAAAAGCGTTTCTACTATCGAAATGATATCCAAAACGTGTCAAAACGTCCGGCAGAACGTTTACAGGCTCTAGCATGGAATTTTGTCTACTTATAAAACAGCAGGTGCCATTCTGATGCATTTAAAATTAGTTTACAGCTGTTTCTGTACAATGTTTAGCATTCTGCAATTACTGTCTATTAATTATAATATGTTACGTACTGCTAGTAATATTTTGGGCCATTACGAAGTAGCATTGAAACACCGAAATAGCGTTACTAAAAAAAAAAATTTAAAAGCGTTTCTACTATCGAAATGATATCCAAAACGTGTCAAATCGTCCGCCACAGCGTTTACAGGCCGTAGCATGCAATTTTGCCTACTTATAAAACAGTAGGTGCCATTCTGATGCATTTAAAATCAGTTTACATTTGTTTCTGTACAATGTTTAGCATTCTGCCATTACTGTCTATTAATTATAATTTGTTACTTACTGCTAGTAGCATTTTGAGGCCATTACGAAGTCGCATTCAAACACCGAAATAGCGTTACCTAAAAAAATAAATTTAAAAGTGTTTCTACTATCGAAATGATATCCAAAACGTGTCAAATAGTTCGCCAGAGCGTTTACAGGTTCTAGCATGCAATTTTGTCTACTTATAAAACAGTAGGTGCCATTCTGATGCATTTAAAATAAGTTTACAGTTGTTTCTGTACAATGTTTAGCATTCTGCCATTACTGTCTATTAATTATAATATGTTACTTACTGCTAGTAGCATTTTGCGGCCATTAAGAAGTCGCATTCAAACACCGAAATAGCGTTACTAAAAAAATTTTTTTAAAGCGTTTCTACTATCGAAATGATATCCAAAACGTGTCAAATCGTCCGCCAGAGCGTTTACAGGCTCTAGCATGCAATTTTGTCTACTTATAAAACAGTAGGTGCCATTCTGATGCATTTAAAATTAGTTTACAGCTGTTTCTGTACAATGTTTAGCTTTCTGCCATTACTGTCTATTAATTATAATATGTTACGTACTGCTAGTAATATTTTGCAGCCATTAAGAAGTAGCATTCAAACACCGAAATAGCGTTACTAAAAAAAATTTAAAAGCGGTTCTACTATCGAAATGATATCCAAAAAGTGTGAAACCGTCCGGCAGAACGTTTACAGGCTCTAGCATGCAATTTTGTCTACTTATAAAACAATAGGTGACATTTCGATGCATTTAAAATTAGTTTACAGCTGTTTCTGTACAATGTTTAGCATTCTGCAATTACTGTCTATTAATTATAATATGTTACGTACTGCTAGTAATATTTTGGGCCATTACGAAGTAGCATTCAAACACCAAAATAGCGTTACTAAAAAAAAAATTTAAAAGCGTTTCTACTATCGAAATGATATCCAAAACGTGTCAAAACGTCCGGCAGAACGTTTACAGGCTCTAGCATGGAATTTTGTCTACTTATAAAACAGCAGGTGCCATTCTGATGCATTTAAAATTAGTTTACAGCTGTTTCTGTACAATGTTTAGCATTCTGCAATTACTGTCTATTAATTAGAATATGTTACGTACCGCTAGTAGCATTTTGAAACCATTAAGAAATCGCATTCAAACACCGAAATAGCGTTTCTACTATCGAAATGATATCCAAAACGTGTCAAATCGTCCGCCAGGGCGTTTACAGGCTCTAGCATGCAATTTTGTCTACTTATAAAACAGTAGGTGCCATTCTGATGCATTTAAAATTAGTTTACAGCTGTTTCTGTACAATGTTTAGCATTCTGCAATTACTGTTTATTAATTAGAATATGTTACGTACCGCTAGTAGCATTATGCGGCCATTAAGAAGTCGCATTCAAACACCGAAATAGCGTTACTAAAAAACAATTAAAAACCGTTTCTACTATCGAAATGATATCCAAAACGTGTCAAATCGTCCGCCAGAGCGTTTACAGGCTCTAGCATGCAATTTTGTCTACTTATAAAACAATAGGTGACATTTCGATGCATTTAAAATTAGTTTACAGCTGTTTCTGTACAATGTTTAGCATTCTGCAATTACTGTCTATTAATTATAATATGTTACGTACTGCTAGTAATATTTTGGGCCATTACGAAGTAGCATTCAAACACCAAAATAGCGTTACTAAAAAAAAAATTTAAAAGCGTTTCTACTATCGAAATGATATCCAAAACGTGTCAAAACGTCCGGCAGAACGTTTACAGGCTCTAGCATGGAATTTTGTCTACTTATAAAACAGCAGGTGCCATTCTGATGCATTTAAAATTAGTTTACAGCTGTTTCTGTACAATGTTTAGCATTCTGCAATTACTGTCTATTAATTAGAATATGTTACGTACCGCTAGTAGCATTTTGAAACCATTAAGAAATCGCATTCAAACACCGAAATAGCGTTTCTACTATCGAAATGATATCCAAAACGTGTCAAATCGTCCGCCAGGGCGTTTACAGGCTCTAGCATGCAATTTTGTCTACTTATAAAACAGTAGGTGCCATTCTGATGCATTTAAAATTAGTTTACAGCTGTTTCTGTACAATGTTTAGCATTCTGCAATTACTGTTTATTAATTAGAATATGTTACGTACCGCTAGTAGCATTTTGAGGCCATTAAGAAGTCGCATTCAAACACCGAAATAGCGTTACTAAAAAAAAATTTACAGCGTTTCTACTATCGACAAGATATCCAAAACGTGTCAAATCGTCAGCCAGGGCGTTTACAGGCTCTAGCATGCAATTTTGTCTACTTATAAAACAGTAGGTGCCATTCTGATGCATTTAAAATTAGTTTACAGCTGTTTCTGTACAATGTTTAGCATTCTGCAATTACTGTCTATTAATTAGAATATGTTACGTACCGCTAGTAGCATTTTGAGGCCATTAAGAAGTCGCATTCAAACACCGAAATAGCGTTACTAAAAAAAATTTACAGCGTTTCTACTATCGAAATGATATCCAAAACGTGT
This sequence comes from Agriotes lineatus, assembly GCA_940337035.1. Taxonomy (NCBI): domain Eukaryota; kingdom Metazoa; phylum Arthropoda; class Insecta; order Coleoptera; family Elateridae; genus Agriotes; species Agriotes lineatus. Next base: position 81,976 of record CALNHX010000061.1, on the reverse strand, counting down.
CAAATCGTCCGCCAGGGCGTTTACAGGCTCTAGCATGCAATTTTGTCTACTTATAAAACAGCAGGTGCCATTCTGATGCATTTAAAATTAGTTTACAGCTGTTTCTGTACAATGTTTAGCATTCTGCAATTACTGTCTATTAATTAGAATATGTTACGTACCGCTAGTAGCATTTTGAAGCCATTAAGAAATCGCATTCAAACACCGAAATAGCGTTTCTACTATCGAAATGATATCCAAAACGTGTCAAATCGTCCGCCAGGGCGTTTACAGGCTCTAGCATGCAATTTTGTCTACTTATAAAAGAGTAGGTGCCATTCTGATGCATTTAAAATTAGTTTACAGTACCGCTAGTAGCATTTTGAAGCCATTAAGAAGTCGCATTCAAACACCGAAACAGCGTTACTAAAAAAAAATTTACAGCGTTTCTACTATCGAAATGATATCCAAAACGTGTCAAATCGTCCGCCAGGGCGTTTACAGGCTCTAGCATGCAATTTTGTCTACTTATAAAACAGTAGGTGCCATTCTGATGCATTTAAAATTAGTTTATAGTTGTTTCTGTACAATGTTTAGCATTCTGCAATTACTGTCTATTAATTAGAATATGTTACGTACCGCTAGTAGCATTTTGAGGACATTAAGAAGTCGCATTCAAACACCAAAATAGCGTTACTAAAAAAAATTTACAGCGTTTCTACTATCGAAATGATATCCAAAACGTGTCAAAACGTCCGTCAGAACGTTTACAGGCTCTAGCATGGAATTTTGTCTACTTATAAAACAGTAGGTGCCATTCTGATGCATTTAAAATTAGTTTATAGTTGTTTCTGTACAATGTTTAGCATTCTGCAATTACTGCCTATTAATTATAATATGTTACGTACCGCTAGTAATATTTTGCGGCCATTACGAAGTAGCATTCAAACACCGAAATAGCGTTACTAAAAAAAAATTAAAAGCGTTTCTACTATCGAAATGATATCCAAAATGTGTCAAAACGTCCGGCAGAACGTTTACAGCCTCTAGCATGCAATTTTGTCTACTTATAAAACAGCAGGTGCCATTCCGATGCATTTAAAATTAGTTTACAGCTGTTTCTGTACAATGTTTAGCATTCTGCAATTACTGTCTATTAATTAGAATATGTTACGTACCGCTAGTGGCATTTTGAGGCCATTAAGAAATCGCATTCAAACACCGAAATAGCGTTTCTACTATCATAATGATATCCAAAACGTGTCAAATTGTCCGCCAGGGCGTTTACAGGCTCTAGCATGCAATTTTGTCTACTTATAAAACAGTAGGTGCCATTCTGATGCATTTAAAATTAGTTTACAGCTGTTTCTGTACAATGTTTAGCATTCTGCAATTACTGTCTATTAATTAGAATATGTTACGTACAGCTAGTAGCATCTTGAGGCCATTAAGAAGTCGCATTCAAACACCAAAATAGCGCTACTAAAAAAAAATTTTTAAAGCGTTTCTACTCTCGACAAGATATCCAAAACGTGTGAAATCGTCCGCCAGAGCCTTTACAGGCTCTAGCATGCAATTTTGTCTACTTATAAAACAGTAGGTGACATTCAGATGCATATAAAATTAGATTACAATTGTTTCTGTACAATCTTTAGCATTCTGTAATTACTGTCTATTAATTATAATATATTCCGTACTGCTAGTAGCATTCTGCGGCCATTAAGAAGTCGCATTCAAACACCGAAATAGCGTTACTAAAAAAAAATTTAAAAGCGTTTCTACTATGGAAATGATATCCAAAACGTGTCAAAACGTCCGGCAGAACGTTTACAGGCTCTAGCATGCAATTTTGTCTACTTATAAAACAGCAGGTGCCATTCTGATGCATTTAAAATTAGTTTACAGCTGTTTCTGTACAATGTTTAGCATTCTGCAATTACTGTCTATTAATTATAATATATTCCGTACTGCTAGTAGCATTTTGCGGCCATTAAGAAGTCGCATTCAAACACCAAAATAGCGTTACTAAAAAAAATAATTAAAAACCGTTTCTACTATCGAAATGATATCCAAAACGTGTCAAAACGTCCGGCAGAACGTTTACAGGCTCCAGCATGGAATTTTGTCTACTTATAAAACAGCAGGTGCCATTCTGATGCATTTAAAATTAGTTTACAGCTGTTTCTCTACAATGTTTAGCATTCTGCAATTACTGTCTATTAATTATAATATGTTACGTACTGCTAGTAATATTTTGCGGCCATTACGAAGTAGCATTCAAACAACGAAATAGCGTTACTAAAAAAAAAATTAAAAGCGTTTCTACTATCGAAATGATATCCAAAACGTGTCAAAACGTCCGCCAGAGCGTTTACAGGCTCTAGCATGCAATTTTGTCTACTTATAAAACAGCAGGTGCCATTCTGATGCATTTAAAATTAGTTTAAAGCTGTTTCTGTACAATGTTTAGCATTCTGCAATTACTGTCTATTAATTATAATATGTTACGTACTGCTAGTAATATTTTGCGGCCATTACGAAGTAGCATTCAAACACCGAAATAGCGTTACTAAAAAAAAAATTAAAACCGTTTCTACTATCGAAATGATATCCAAAACGTGTCAAAACGTCCGGCAGAACGTTTACAGGCTCTAGCATGGAATTTTGTCTACTTATAAAACAGCAGGTGCCATTCTGATGCATTTAAAATTAGTTTACAGCTGTTTCTCTACAATGTTTAGCATTCTGCAATTACTGTCTATTAATTATAATATGTTACGTACTGCTAGTAATATTTTGCGGCCATTACGAAGTAGCATTCAAACAACGAAATAGCGTTACTAAAAAAAAATTAAAAGCGTTTCTACTATCGAAATGATATCCAAAACGTGTCAAAACGTCCGCCAGAGCGTTTACAGGCTCTAGCATGCAATTTTGTCTACTTATAAAACAGTAGGTGACATTCTGATGCATTTAAAATTAGTTTACAGCTGTTTCTCTACAATGTTTAGCATTCTGCAATTACTGTCTATTAATTATAATATGTTACGTACTGCTAGTAATATTTTGCGGCCATTACGAAGTAGCATTCAAACACCGAAATAGCGTTACTAAAAAAAAATTTTAAAGCGTTTCTACTATCGAAATGATATCCAAAACGTGTAAAATCGTCCGCCAGGGCGTTTACAGGCTCTAGCAAGCAATTTTGTCTACTTATAAAACAGTAGGTGACATTCAGATGCATATAAAATTAGTTTACAGTTGTTTCTGTACAATCTTTAGCATTCTGCAATTACTGTCTATTAATTATAATATATTCCGTACTGCTACTAGCATTTTGCGGCCATTAAGAAGTCGCATTCAAACACCGAAATAGCGTTACTAAAAAAAATTTTAAACCGTTTCTACTATCGAAATGATATCCAAAACTTTTCAAATCGTCCGCCAGAGCGTTTACAGGCTTTAGCATGCAATTTTGTCTACCTATAAAACAGTAGGTGCCATTCTGATGCATTTAAAATTAGTTTACAGCTGTTTCTGTACAATGTTTAGCATTCTGCAATTACTGTCTATTAATTATAATATGTTACGTACCGCTAGTAATATTTAGCGGCCATTAAGAAGTAGCATTCAAACACCGAAATAGCGTTACTAAAAAAAAAATTAAAAGCGTTTCTACTATCGAAATGATATCCAAAACGTGTCAAAACGTCCGGCAGAACGTTTACAGGCTCTAGCATGCAATTTTGTCTACTTATAAAACAGCAGGTGCCATTCTGATGCATTTAAAAGTAGTTTACAGCTGTTTCTGTACAATGTTTAGCATTCTGCAATTACTGTCTATTAATTAGAATATGTTACGTACCGCTACTAGCATTTTGAGGCCATTAAGAAGTCGCATCCCTACACCGAAATAGCGTTACTAAAAAAAAATTTAAAAGCGTTTCTACTATGGAAATGATATCCAAAACGTGGCAAAACGTCCGCCAGAGCGTTTACAGGCCCTAGCATGCAATTTTGTCTACTTATAAAACAGCAGGTGCCATTCTGATGCATTTAAAATTAGTTTAAAGCTGTTTCTGTACAATGTTTAGCATTTTGCAATTACTGTCTATTAATTATAATATGTTACGTACTGCTAGTAATATTTTGCGGCCATTACGAAGTAGCATTCAAACACCGAAATAGCGTTACTAAAAAAAAAATTAAAACCGTTTCTACTATCGAAATGATATCCAAAACGTGTCAAATCGTCCGCCAGAGCGTTTACAGGCTCTAGCATGCAATTTTGTCTACTTATAAAACAGTAGGTGACATTCTGATGCATTTAAAATTAGTTTACAGCTGTTTCTCTACAATGTTTAGCATTCTGCAATTACTGTCTATTAATTATAATATGTTACGTACTGCTAGTAATATTTTGCGGCCATTACGAAGTAGCATTCAAACACCGAAATAGCGTTACTAAAAAAAAATTTAAAAGCGTTTCTACTATCGAAATGATATCCAAAACGTGTAAAATCGTCCGCCAGGGCGTTTACAGGCTCTAGCATGCAATTTTGTCTACTTATAAAACAGTAGGTGACATTCTGATGCATTTAAAATTAGTTTACAGCTGTTTCTCTACAATGTTTAGCATTCTGCAATTACTGTCTATTAATTATAATATGTTACGTACTGCTAGTAATATTTTGCGGCCATTACGAAGTAGCATTCAAACACCGAAATAGCGTTACTAAAAAAAAATTTAAAACCGTTTCTACTATCGAAATGATATCCAAAACGTGTCAAATCGTCCGCCAGAGCGTTTACAGGCTCTAGCATGCAATTTTGTCTACTTATAAAACAGTAGGTGACATTCTGATGCATTTAAAATAAGTTTACAGCTGTTTCTCTACAATGTTTAGCATGCTGCAATTACTGTCTATTAATTATAATATGTTACGTACTGCTAGTAATATTTTGCGGCCATTACGAAGTAGCATTCAAACACCGAAATAGCGTTACTAAAAAAAAATTTAAAACCGTTTCTACTATCGAAATGATATCCAAAACGTGTCAAATCGTCCGCCAGAGCGTTTACAGGCTCTAGCATGCAATTTTGTCTACTTATAAAACAGTAGGTGACATTCTGATGCATTTAAAATTAGTTTACAGCTGTTTCTCTACAATGTTTAGCATTCTGCAATTACTGTCTATTAATTATAATATGTTACGTACTGCTAGTAATATTTTGCGGCCATTACGAAGTAGCATTCAAACACCGAAATAGCGTTACTAAAAAAAAATTTAAAAGCGTTTCTACTATCGAAATGATATCCAAAACGTGTAAAATCGTCCGCCAGGGCGTTTACAGGCTCTAGCATGCAATTTTGTCTACTTATAAAACAGTAGGTGACATTCTGATGCATTTAAAATTAGTTTACAGCTGTTTCTCTACAATGTTTAGCATTCTGCAATTACTGTCTATTAATTATAATATGTTACGTACTGCTAGTAATATTTTGCGGCCATTACGAAGTAGCATTCAAACACCGAAATAGCGTTACTAAAAAAAAATTTAAAACCGTTTCTACTATCGAAATGATATCCAAAACGTGTCAAATCGTCCGCCAGAGCGTTTACAGGCTCTAGCATGCAATTTTGTCTACTTATAAAACAGTAGGTGACATTCTGATGCATTTAAAATTAGTTTACAGCTGTTTCTCTACAATGTTTAGCATTCTGCAATTACTGTCTATTAATTATAATATGTTACGTACTGCTAGTAATATTTTGCGGCCATTACCAAGTAGCATTCAAACACCGAAATAGCGTTACTAAAAAAAAATTTAAAAGCGTTTCTACTATCGAAATGATATCCAAAACGTGTAAAATCGTCCGCCAGGGCGTTTACAGGCTCTAGCATGCAATTTTGTCTACTTATAAAACAGTAGGTGACATTCCGATGCATTTAAAATTAGTTTACAGCTGTTTCTCTACAATGTTTAGCATTCTGCAATTACTGTCTATTAATTATAATATGTTACGTACTGCTAGTAATATTTTGCGGCCATTACGAAGTAGCATTCAAACACCGAAATAGCGTTACTAAAAAAAAATTTAAAACCGTTTCTACTATCGAAATGATATCCAAAACGTGTCAAATCGTCCGCCAGAGCGTTTACAGGCTCTAGCATGCAATTTTGTCTACTTATAAAACAGGATCTGCCATTCTGATGCATTTAAAATTAGTTTACAGCTGTTTCTCTACAATGTTTAGCATTCTGCAATTACTGTCTATTAATTATAATATGTTACGTACTGCTAGTAATATTTTGCGGCCATTACGAAGTAGCATTCAAACACCGAAATAGCGTTACTAAAAAAAAATTTAAAACCGTTTCTACTATCGAAATGATATCCAAAACGTGTCAAATCGTCCGCCAGAGCGTTTACAGGCTCTAGCATGCAATTTTGTCTACTTATAAAACAGTAGGTGACATTCTGATGCATTTAAAATTAGTTTACAGCTGTTTCTCTACAATGTTTAGCATTCTGCAATTACTGTCTATTAATTATAATATGTTACGTACCGCTAGTAGCATTTTGAAGCCATTAAGAAATCGCATTCAAACACCGAAATAGCGTTTCTACTATCGAAATGATATCCAAAACGTGTCAAATCGTCCACCAGGGCGTTTACAGGCTCTAGCATGCAATTTTGTCTACTTATAAAACAGTAGGTGCCATTCGGATGCATTTTAAATTAGTTTACAGCTGTTTCTGTACAATGTTTAGCATTCTGCATTTACTGTCTATTAATTATAATATGTTACGTACCGCTAGTAACATTTTGAGGCTATTAAGAAGTCGCATTCAAACACCGAAATAGCGTTACTAAAAAAAAAATTAAAAGCGTTTCTACTATGGAAATGATATCCAAAACGTGGCAAAACGTCCGCCAGAGCGTTTACAGGCTCTAGCATGCAATTTTGTCTACTTATAAAACAGCAGGTGCCATTCTGATGCATTTAAAATTAGTTTAAAGCTGTTTCTGTACAATGTTTAGCATTTTGCAATTACTGTCTATTAATTATAATATGTTACGTACTGCTAGTAATATTTTGCGGCCATTACGAAGTAGCATTCAAACACCGAAATAGCGTTACTAAAAAAAAAATTAAAACCGTTTCTACTATCGAAATGATATCCAAAACGTGTCAAATCGTCCGCCAGAGCGTTTACAGGCTCTAGCATGCAATTTTGTCTACTTATAAAACAGTAGGTGACATTCTGATGCATTTAAAATTAGTTTACAGCTGTTTCTCTACAATGTTTAGCATTCTGCAATTACTGTCTATTAATTATAATATGTTACGTACTGCTAGTAATATTTTGCGGCCATTACGAAGTAGCATTCAAACACCGAAATAGCGTTACTAAAAAAAAATTTAAAAGCGTTTCTACTATCGAAATGATATCCAAAACGTGTAAAATCGTCCGCCAGGGCGTTTACAGGCTCTAGCATGCAATTTTGTCTACTTATAAAACAGTAGGTGACATTCTGATGCATTTAAAATTAGTTTACAGCTGTTTCTCTACAATGTTTAGCATTCTGCAATTACTGTCTATTAATTATAATATGTTACGTACTGCTAGTAATATTTTGCGGCCATTACGAAGTAGCATTCAAACACCGAAATAGCGTTACTAAAAAAAAATTTAAAACCGTTTCTACTATCGAAATGATATCCAAAACGTGTCAAATCGTCCGCCAGAGCGTTTACAGGCTCTAGCATGCAATTTTGTCTACTTATAAAACAGTAGGTGACATTCTGATGCATTTAAAATTAGTTTACAGCTGTTTCTCTACAATGTTTAGCATTCTGCAATTACTGTCTATTAATTATAATATGTTACGTACTGCTAGTAATATTTTGCGGCCATTTCGAAGTAGCATTCAAACACCGAAATAGCGTTACTAAAAAAAAATTTAAAACCGTTTCTACTATCGAAATGATATCCAAAACGTGTAAAATCGTCCGCCAGAGCGTTTACAGGCTCTAGCATGCAATTTTGTCTACTTATAAAACAGTAGGTGACATTCTGATGCATTTAAAATTAGTTTACAGCTGTTTCTCTACAATGTTTAGCATTCTGCAATTACTGTCTATTAATTATAATATGTTACGTACTGCTAGTAATATTTTGCGGCCATTACGAAGTAGCATTCAAACACCGAAATAGCGTTACTAAAAAAAAATTTAAAAGCGTTTCTACTATCGAAATGATATCCAAAACGTGTAAAATCGTCCGCCAGGGCGTTTACAGGCTCTAGCATGCAATTTTGTCTACTTATAAAACAGTAGGTGACATTCTGATGCATTTAAAATTAGTTTACAGCTGTTTCTCTACAATGTTTAGCATTCTGCAATTACTGTCTATTAATTATAATATGTTACGTACTGCTAGTAATATTTTGCGGCCATTACGAAGTAGCATTCAAACACCGAAATAGCGTTACTAAAAAAAAATTTAAAACCGTTTCTACTATCGAAATGATATCCAAAACGTGTCAAATCGTCCGCCAGAGCGTTTACAGGCTCTAGCATGCAATTTTGTCTACTTATAAAACAGTAGGTGACATTCTGATGCATTTAAAATTAGTTTACAGCTGTTTCTCTACAATGTTTAGCATTCTGCAATTACTGTCTATTAATTATAATATGTTACGTACTGCTAGTAATATTTTGCGGCCATTACGAAGTAGCATTCAAACACCGAAATAGCGTTACTAAAAAAAAATTTAAAAGCGTTTCTACTATCGAAATGATATCCAAAACGTGTAAAATCGTCCGCCAGGGCGTTTACAGGCTCTAGCATGCAATTTTGTCTACTTATAAAACAGTAGGTGACATTCTGATGCATTTAAAATTAGTTTACAGCTGTTTCTCTACAATGTTTAGCATTCTGCAATTACTGTCTATTAATTATAATATGTTACGTACTGCTAGTAATATTTTGCGGCCATTACGAAGTAGCATTCAAACACCGAAATAGCGTTACTAAAAAAAAATTAAAAACCGTTTCTACTATCGAAATGATATCCAAAACGTGTCAAATCGTCCGCCAGAGCGTTTACAGGCTCTAGCATGCAATTTTGTCTACTTATAAAACAGTAGGTGACATTCTGATGCATTTAAAATTAGTTTACAGCTGTTTCTCTACAATGTTTAGCATTCTGCAATTACTGTCTATTAATTATAATATGTTACGTACTGCTAGTAATATTTTGCGGCCATTACGAAGTAGCATTCAAACACCGAAATAGCGTTACTAAAAAAAAATTTAAAACCGTTTCTACTATCGAAATGATATCCAAAACGTGTCAAATCGTCCGCCAGAGCGTTTACAGGCTCTAGCATGCAATTTTGTCTACTTATAAAACAGTAGGTGACATTCTGATGCATTTAAAATTAGTTTACAGCTGTTTCTGTACAATGTTTAGCATTCTGCCATTACTGTCTATTAATTATAATATGTTACCTACTGCTAGTAGCATTTTGTGGCCATTAAGAAGTCGCATTCAAACACCGAAATAGCGTTACTTAAAAATTTTTTTAAAGCGTTTCTACTATCGAAATGATATCCAAAACGTGTCAAATCGTCCACCAGGGCGTTTACAGGCTCTAGCATGCAATTTTGTCTACTTATAAAACAGTAGGTGCCATTCGGATGCATTTTAAATTAGTTTACAGCTGTTTCTGTACAATGTTTAGCATTCTGCAATTACTGTCTATTAATTATAATATGTTACGTACCGCTAGTAACATTTTGAGGCTATTAAGAAGTCGCATTCAAACACCGAAATAGCGTTACTAAAAAAAAATTTACAGCGTTTCTACTATCGACAAGATATCCAAAACGTGTCAAATCGACAGCCAGAGCGTTTACAGGCTCTAGCATGCAATTTTGTCTACTTATAAAACTGTAGGTGACATTCAGATGCATATAAAATTAGTTTACAGTTGTTTCTGTACAATCTTCAGCATTCTGCAATTACTGTCTATTAATTATAATATATTCCGTACTGCTACTAGCATTTTGCGGCCATTAAGAAGTCGCATACAAACACCGAAATAGCGTTACTAAAAAAAAATTTAAAACCGTTTCTACTATCGAAATGATATCCAAAACGTGTCAAATCGTCCGCCAGAGCGTTTACAGGCTCTAGCATGCAATTTTGTCTACCTATAAAACAGTAGGTGCCATTCTGATGCATTTAAAATTAGTTTACAGCTGTTTCTGTACAATGTTTGACATTCTGCAATTACTGTCTATTAATTATAATATGTTACGTACTGCTAGTAGCTTTTTGCTGCCATTAAGAAGTCGCATTCAAACACAGAAATACCGTTACTAAAAGAAAATTTTAAAGCGTTTCTACTATCGAAATGATATCCAAAACGTGTCAAATCGTCCGCCAGAGCGTTTACAGGTTCTAGCATTCAATTTTGTCTACCTATAAAACAGTAGGTGACATTCAGATGCATATAAAATTAGTTGACATTTGTTTCTGTACAATCTTTAGCATTCTGTAATTACTGTCTATTAATTATAATATATTCCGTACTGCTAGTAGCATTCTGCGGCCATTAAGAAGTCGCATTCAAACACCGAAATAGCGTTACTAAAAAAAAATTTAAAAGCGTTTCTACTATCGAAATGATATCGAAAACGTGTCAAAACGTCCGGCAGAAGGTTTACAGGCTCTAGCATGCAATTTTGTCTACTTATAAAACAGCAGGTGCCATTCTGATGCATTTAAAATTAGTTTACAGCTGTTTCTGTACAATGTTTAGCATTCTGCAATTACTGTCTATTAATTATAATATATTCCGTACTGCTAGTAGCATTTTGCGGCCATTAAGAAGTCGCATTCAAACACCAAAATAGCGTTACTAAAAAAAAAATTAAAAACCGTTTCTACTATCGAAATGATATCCAAAACGTGTCAAATCGTCCGCCAGAGCGTTTACAGGCTCTAGCATGCAATTTTGTCTACTTATAAAACAGTAGGTGACATTCTGATGCATTTAAAATTAGTTTGCAGCTGTTTCTGTACAATGTTTAGCATTCTGCAATTACTGTCTATTAATTATAATATGTTACGTACTGCTAGTAATATTTTGCGGCCATTACGAAGTAGCATTCAAACACCGATATAGCGTTACTAAAAAAAAATTTAAAAGCGTTTCTACTATCGAAATGATATCCAAAACGTGTCAAAACGTCCGGCAGAACGTTTACAGGCTCTAGCATGGAATTTTGTCTACTTATAAAACAGCAGGTGCCATTCTGATGCATTTAAAATTAGTTTACAGCTGTTTCTCTACAATGTTTGGCATTCTGCAATTACTGTCTATTAATTATAATATATTCCGTACTGCTAGTAGCATTTTGCGGCCATTAAGAAGTCGCATTCAAACACCAAAATAGCGTTACTAAAAAAAAAATTAAAAACCGTTTCTACTATCGAAATGATATCCAAAACGTGTCAAAACGTCCGGCAGAACGTTTACAGGCTCTAGCATGGAATTTTGTCTACTTATAAAACAGCAGGTGCCATTCTGATGCATTTAAAATTAGTTTACAGCTGTTTCTGTACAATGTTTAGCATTCTGCAATTACTGTCTATTAATTATAATATGTTACGTACTGCTAGTAGCTTTTTGCTGCCATTAAGAAGTCGCATTCAAACACAGAAATACCGTTACTAAAAGAAAATTTTAAAGCGTTTCTACTATCGAAATGATATCCAAAACGTGTCAAATCGTCCGCCAGAGCGTTTACAGGTTCTAGCATTCAATTTCTTCTACTTATAAAACAGTAGGTGCCATTCTGATGCATTTAAAATTAGTTTACAGCTGTTTCTGTACAATGTTTAGCATTCTGCAATTACTGTCTATTAATTATAATATGTTACGTACCGCTAGTAATATTTTGCGGCCATTAAGAAGTAGCATTCAAACACCGAAATAGCGTTACTAAAAAAAATTATCAGCGTTTCTACTATCGAAATGATATCCAAAACGTGTCAAAACGTCCGGCAGAACGCTTACAGGCTCTAGCATGCAATTTTGTCTACTTATAAAACAGCAGGTGCCATTCTGATGCATTTAAAAGTAGTTTACAGCTGTTTCTGTACAATGTTTAACATTCTTCATTTACTGTCTATTAATTAGAATATGTTACGTACCGCTACTAGCATTTTGAGGCCATTAAGAAGTCGCACCCCTACACCGAAATAGCGTTACTAAAAAAAAATTTAAAAGCGTTTCTACTATGGAAATGATATCCAAAACGTGTCAAATCGTCCGCCAGAGCGTTTACAGGCTCTAGCATGCAATTTTGTCTACTTATAAAACAGTCGGTGCCATTCTGATGCATTTAAAATTAGTTTACAGCTGTTTCTGTACAATATTTAGCATTCTGCAATTACTGTCTATTAATTATAATATGTTACGTACTGCTAGTAATATTTTGCGGCCATTACGAAGTAGCATTCAAACACCGAAATAACGTTACTAAAAAAAAATTTAAAAGCGTTTCTACTATCGAAATGATATCCAAAACGTGTCAAAATGTGCGGCAGAACGTTTACAGGCTCTAGCATGGAATTTTGACTACTTATAAAACAGCAGGTGCCATTCTGATGCATTTAAAATTAGTTTACAGCTGTTTCTGTACAATGTTTAGCATTTTGCAATTACTGTCTATTAATTAGAATATGTTACGTACCGCTAGTAGCATTTTGAAGCCATTAAGAAATCGCATTCAAACACCGAAATAGCGTTTCTACTATCGAAATGATATCCAAAACGTGTCAAATCGTCCGCCAGGGCGTTTACAGGCTCTAGCATGCAATTTTGTCTACTAATAAAACAGTAGGTGCCATTCTGATGCATTTAAAATTAGTTTACAACTGTTTCTGTACAATGTTTAGCATTCTGCAATTACTGTCTATTAATTAGAATATGTTACGTACCGCTAGTAGCATTTTGAAGCCATTAAGAAATCGCATTCAAACACCGAAATAGCGTTTCTACTATCATAATGATATCCAAAACGTGTCAAATTGTCCGCCAGGGCGTTTACAGGCTCTAGCATGCAATTTTGTCTACTTATAAAACAGTAGGTGCCATTCTGATGCATTTAAAATTAGTTTACAGCTGTTTCTGTACAATGTTTAGCATTCTGCAATTACTGTCTATTAATTAGAATATGTTACGTACCGCTAGTAGCATTTTGAGGCCATTAAGAAGTCGCATTCAAACACCAAAATAGCGTTACTAAAAAGAATTTTTTAAAGCGTTTCTACTCTCGACAAGATATCCAAAACGTGTCAAATCGTCCGCCAGAGCGTTTACAGGCTCTAGCATGCAATTTTGTCTACTTATAAAACAGCAGGTGCCATTCTGATGCATTTAAAAGTAGTTTACAGCTGTTTCTGTACAATGTTTAACATTCTTCATTTACTGTCTATTAATTAGAATATGTTACGTACCGCTACTAGCATTTTGAGGCCATTAAGAAGTCGCACCCCTACACCGAAATAGCGTTACTAAAAAAAAATTTAAAAGCGTTTCTACTATGGAAATGATATCCAAAACGTGTCAAATCGTCCGCCAGAGCGTTTACAGGCTCTAGCATGCAATTTTGTCTACTTATAAAACAGTAGGTGCCATTCTGATGCATTTAAAATTAGTTTACAGCTGTTTCTGTACAATATTTAGCATTCAGCAATTACTGTCTATTAATTATAATATGTTACGTACTGCTAGTAATATTTTGCGGCCATTACGAAGTAGCATTCAAACACCGAAATAACGTTACTAAAAAAAAATTTAAAAGCGTTTCTACTATCGAAATGATATCCAAAACGTGTCAAAATGTGCGGCAGAACGTTTACAGGCTCTAGCATGGAATTTTGACTACTTATAAAACAGCAGGTGCCATTCTGATGCATTTAAAATTAGTTTACAGCTGTTTCTGTACAATGTTTAGCATTCTGCAATTACTGTCTATTAATTAGAATATGTTACGTACCGCTAGTAGCATTTTGAAGCCATTAAGAAATCGCATTCAAACACCGAAATAGCGTTTCTACTATCGAAATGATATCCAAAACGTGTCAAATCGTCCGCCAGGGCGTTTACAGGCTCTAGCATGCAATTTTGTCTACTAATAAAACAGTAGGTGCCATTCTGATGCATTTAAAATTAGTTTACAACTGTTTCTGTACAATGTTTAGCATTCTGCAATTACTGTCTATTAATTAGAATATGTTACGTACCGCTAGTAGCATTTTGAAGCCATTAAGAAATCGCATTCAAACACCGAAATAGCGTTTCTACTATCATAATGATATCCAAAACGTGTCAAATTGTCCGCCAGGGCGTTTACAGGCTCTAGCATGCAATTTTGTCTACTTATAAAACAGTAGGTGCCATTCTGATGCATTTAAAATTAGTTTACAGCTGTTTCTGTACAATGTTTAGCATTCTGCAATTACTGTCTATTAATTAGAATATGTTACGTACCGCTAGTAGCATTTTGAGGCCATTAAGAAGTCGCATTCAAACACCAAAATAGCGTTACTAAAAAAATTTTTTTAAAGCGTTTCTACTCTCGACAAGATATCCAAAACGTGTCAAATCGTCCGCCAGAGCGTTTACAGGCTCTAGCATGCAATTTTGTCTACTTATAAAACAGTAGGTGACATTCAGATGCATATAAAATTAGTTTACAATTGTTTCTGTACAATCTTTAGCATTCTGTAATTACTGTCTATTAATTATAATATATTCCGTACTGCTAGTAGCATTCTGCGGCCATTAAGAAGTCGCATTCAAACACCGAAATAGCGTTACTAAAAGAAAATTTAAAAGCGTTTCTACTATGGAAATGATATCCAAAACGTGTCAAAACGTCCGGCAGAACGTATACAGGCTCTAGCATGCAATTTTGTCTACTTATAAAACAGCAGGTGCCATTCTGATGCATTTAAAATTAGTTTACAGCTGTTTCTGTACAATGTTTAGCATTCTGCAATTACTGTCTATTAATTATAATATATTCCGTACTGCTAGTAGCATTTTGCGGCCATTAAGAAGTCGCATTCAAACACCAAAATAGCGTTACTAAAAAAAATAATTAAAAACCGTTTCTACTATCGAAATGATATCCAAAACGTGTCAAATCGTCCGCCAGAGCGTTTACAGGCTCTAGCATGCAATTTTGTCTACTTATGAAACAGTAGGTGACATTCTGATGCATTTAAAATTAGTTTACAGCTGTTTCTCTACAATGTTTAGCATTCTGCAATTACTGTCTATTAATTATAATATGTTACGTACTGCTAGTAATATTTTGCGGCCATTACGAAGTAGCATTCAAACACCGAAATAGCGTTACTAAAAAAAAATTTAAAAGCGTTTCTATTATCGAAATGATATCCAAAACGTGTCAAAACGTCCGGCAGAACGTTTACAGGCTCTAGCATGGAATTTTGTCTACTTATAAAACAGCAGGTGCCATTCTGATGCATTTAAAATTAGTTTACAGCTGTTTCTCTACAATGTTTAGCATTCTGCAATTACTGTCTATTAATTATAATATGTTACGTACCGCTAGTAATATTTTGCGGCCATTAAGAAGTAGGATTCAAACACCGAAATAGCGTTACTAAAAAAAAAATTAAAAGCGTTTCTACTATCGAAATGATATCCAAAACGTGTCAAAACGTCCGCCAGAGCGTTTACAGGCTCTAGCATGCAATTTTGTCTACTTATAAAACAGCAGGTGCCATTCTGATGCATTTAAAATTAGTTTAAAGCTGTTTCTGTACAATGTTTAGCATTCTGCAATTACTGTCTATTAATTATAATATGTTACGTACTGCTAGTAATATTTTTGCGGCCATTACGAAGTAGCATTCAAACACCGAAATAGCGTTACTAAAAAAAAAATTAAAACCGTTTCTACTATCGAAATGATATCCAAAACGTGTCAAATCGTCCGCCAGAGCGTTTACAGGCCCTAGCATGGAATTTTGTCTACTTATAAAACAGTAGGTGACATTCTGATGCATTTAAAATTAGTTTACAGCTGTTTCTCTACAATGTTTAGCATTCTGCAATTACTGTCTATTAATTATAATATGTTACGTACTGCTAGTAATATTTTGCGGCCATTACGAAGTAGCATTCAAACACCGAAATAGCGTTACTAAAAAAAAATTTAAAAGCGTTTCTACTATCGAAATGATATCCAAAACGTGTCAAAAAGTCCGGCAGAACGTTTACAGGCTCTAGCATGGAATTTTGTCTACTTATAAAA
Organism: Agriotes lineatus; assembly: GCA_940337035.1. Taxonomy (NCBI): domain Eukaryota; kingdom Metazoa; phylum Arthropoda; class Insecta; order Coleoptera; family Elateridae; genus Agriotes; species Agriotes lineatus. The sequence continues at coordinate 65,614 of CALNHX010000061.1, read as the reverse complement.
CAGCAGGTGCCATTCTGATGCATTTAAAATTAGTTTAAAGCTGTTTCTGTACAATGTTTAGCATTCTGCAATTACTGTCTATTAATTATAATATGTTACGTACTGCTAGTAGCATTTTGAGGCCATTAAGAAGTCGCATTCAACCACCGAAATAGCTTTACTAAAAAAAAATTTTACAGCGTTTCTACTATCGACAAGATATCCAAAACGTGTCAAATCGCCCGCCAGAGGGTTTACTGGCTCTAGCATGCCATTTTGTCTACTTATAAAACAGCAGGTGCCATTCTGATGCATTTAAAATTATTTTACAGTTGTTTCTGTACAATGTTTAGTATTCTGCAATAACTGTCTATTAATTATAATATGTTACGTACCGCTAGTAGCATTTTGAGGCCATTAAGAAGTCGCATTCAACCACCGAAATAGCTTTACTAAAAAAAAATTTTACAGCGTTTCTACTATCGACAAGATATCCAAAACGTGTCAAATCGCCCGCCAGAGGGTTTACTGGCCCTAGCATGCCATTTTGTCTACTTATAAAACAGTATCTGCCATTCTGATGCATTTAAAATTGGTTTACAGCTGTTTCTGTACAATGTTTAGCTTTCTGCCATTACTGTCTATTAATTATAATATGTTACGTACTGCTAGTAATATTTTGCAGCCATTAAGAAGTAGCATTCAATCACCGAAATAGCGTTACTAAAAAAAATTTAAAAGCGTTTCTACTATCGAAATGATATCCAAAAAGTGTCAAAACGTCCGGCAGAACGTTTACAGGCTCTAGCATGCAATTTTGTCTACTTATAAAACAGCAGGTGCCATTCTGATGCATTTAAAATTAGTTTACAGCTGTTTCTGTACAATGTTTAGCATTCTGCAATTACTGTCTATTTATTAGAATATGTTACGTACCGCTAGTAGCATTTTGAGGCCATTAAGAAATCGCATTCAAACACCAAAATAGCGTTTCTACTATCGAAATAATATCCAAAACGGGTCAAATCGTCCGCCAGGACGTTTACAGGCTCTAGCATGCAATTTTGTCTACTTATAAAACAGTAGGTGCCATTCTGATGCATTTAAAATTATTTTACAGTTGTTTCTGTACAATGTTTAGTATTCTGCAATAACTTTCTATTAATTATAATATGTTACGTACCACTAGTAGCATTTTGAGGCCATTAAGAAGTCGCATTCAAACACCGAAATAGCGTTACTAAAAAAAATTAAAAGCGTTTCTAGTATCGAATGATATGCAAAACGTGTCAAATCTTCCGGCAGAGCGTTTACAGGCTCTAGCATGACATTTTGTCTACTTCTAAATCAGTAGGTGACATTCTGATGCATATAAAATTAGTTTACAGTTGTTTCTGTACAATCTTTAGCATTCTGCAATTACTGTCTATTAATTATAATATGTTACGTACTGCTAGTAGCATTTTGCGGCCATTAAGAAGTCGCATTCAAACACCGAAATAGCGTTACTAAAAAAAATTAAAAGCGTTTCTAGTATCGAATGATATGCAAAACGTGTCAAATCTTCCGGCAGAGCGTTTACAGGCTCTAGCATGACATTTTGTCTACTTCTAAATCAGTAGGTGACATTCTGATGCATATAAAATTAGTTTACAGTTGTTTCTGTACAATCTTTAGCATTCTGCAATTACTGTCTATTAATTATAATATGTTACGTACCGCTAGTAGCATTTTGAGGCCATTAAGAAATCGCATTCAAACACCGAAATAGCGTTTCTACTATCGAAATAATATCCAAAACGTGTCAAATCGTCCGCCAGGACGTTTACAGGTTCTAGCATGCAATTTTGTCTACTTATAAAACAGTAGGTGCCATTCTGATGCATTTAAAATTATTTTACAGTTGTTTCTGTACAATGTTTAGTATTCTGCAATAACTTTCTATTAATTATAATATGTTACGTACCGCTAGTAGCATTTTGAGGCCATTAAGAAGTCGCATTCAAACACCGAAATAGCTTTACTAAAAATAAATTTTACAGCGTTTCTACTATCGACAAGATATCCAAAACGTGTCAAATCGCCCGCCAGAGGGTTTACTGGCTCTAGCATGCAATTTTGTCTACTTATAAAACAGTATCTGCCATTCTGATGCATTTAAAATTGGTTTACAGCTGTTTCTGTACAATGTTTAGCTTTCTGCCATTACTGTCTATTAATTATAATATGTTACGTACTGCTAGTAATATTTTGCAGCCATTAAGAAGTCGCATTCAAACACCGAAATAGCGTTACTAAAAAAAATTAAAAGCGTTTCTAGTATCGAATGATATGCAAAACGTGTCAAATCTTCCGGCAGAGCGTTTACAGGCTCTAGCATGACATTTTGTCTACTTCTAAATCAGTAGGTGACATTCTGATGCATATAAAATTAGTTTACAGTTGTTTCTGTACAATCTTTATCATTCTGCAATTACTGTCTATTAATTATAATATGTTACGTACTGCTAGTAGCATTTTGCGGCCATTAAGAAGTCGCATTCAAACACCGAAATAGCGTTACTAAAAAAAATTTAAAGCGTTTCTAGTATCGAATGATATGCAAAACGTGTCAAATCTTCCGGCAGAGCGTTTACAGGCTCTAGCATGACATTTTGTCTACTTCTAAAACAGCAGGTGCCATTCTGATGCATTTAAAATTAGTTTACAGCTGTTTCTGTACAATGTTTAGCATTCTGCAATTACTGTCTATTTATTAGAATATGTTACGTACTGCTAGTAGCATTTTGCGGCCATTAAGAAGTCGCATTCAAACACCGAAATAGCGTTACTAAAAAAAATTAAAAACGTTTCTAGTATCGAATGATATGCAAAACGTGTAAAATCTTGCGGCAGAGCGTTTACAGGCTCTAGCATGACATTTTGTCTACTTCTAAATCAGTAGGTGACATTCTGATGCATATAAAATTAGTTTACAGTTGTTTCTGTACAATCTTTAGCATTCTGCAATTACTGTCTATTAATTATAATATGTTACGTACTGCTAGTAGCATTTTGCGGCCATTAAGAAGTCGCATTCAAACACCAAAATAGCGTTACTAAAAAAAAATTTAAAAGCGTTTCTACTATCGAAATGATATCCAAAACGTGTAAAATCGTCCGCCAGGGCGTTTACAGGCTCTAGCATGCAATTTTGTCTACTTCTAAAACAGTAGCAGACATTCTGATGCATTTAAAATTAGTTTACAGCTGTTTCTGTACAATGTTTAGCATTCTGCAATTACTGTCTATTAATTATAATATGTTACGTACTGCTAGTAGCATTTTGAGGCCATTTCGAAGTCGCATTCAAACACCGAAATAGCGTTACCTAAAAAAATTAATTTAAAATCGTTTCTACTATCGAAATGATATCCAAAACGTGTTAAATCGTCCGCCAGAGCGTTTACAGGCTGTATCATGCAATTTTGCCTACTTATAAAACAGTAGGTGCCATTCTGATGCATGTAAAATTAGTTTACAGTTGTTTCTGTAGAATGTTTAGCATTCTGCCATTACTGTCTATTAATTATAATATGTTACCTACTGCTAGTAGCATTTTGCGGCCATTAAGAAGTCGCATTCAAACACCGAAATAGCGTTACTTAAAAAATTTTTTAAAGCGTTTCTACTATCGACAAGATATCCAAAACGTGTCAAATCGCCCGCCAGAGGGTTTACTGGCTCTAGCATGCAATTTTGTCTACTTATAAAACAGTATCTGCCATTCTGATGCATTTAAAATTAGTTTACAGCTGTTTCTGTACAATGTTTAGCTTTCTGCCATTACTGTCTATTAATTATAATATGTTACGTACTGCTAGTAATATTTTGCAGCCATTAAGAAGTAGCATTCAATCACCGAAATAGCGTTACTAAAAAAAAATTTAAAAGCGTTTCTACTATCGAAATGATATCCAAAAAGTGTCAAATCTTCCGGCAGAGCGTTTACAGGCTCTAGCATGACATTTTGTCTACTTCTAAATCAGTAGGTGACATTCTGATGCATATAAAATTAGTTTACAGTTGTTTCTGTACAATCTTTAGCATTCTGCAATTACTGTCTATTAATTATAATATGTTACGTACTGCTAGTAGCATTTTGCGGCCATTAAGAAGTCGCATTCAAACACCGAAATAGCGTTACTAAAAAAAATTAAAAGCGTTTCTAGTATCGAATGATATGCAAACCGTGTCAAATCTTCCGGCAGAGCGTTTACAGGCTCTAGCATGACATTTTGTCTACTTCTAAATCAGTAGGTGACATTCTGATGCATATAAAATTAGTTTACAGTTGTTTCTGTACAATCTTTAGCATTCTGCAATTACTGTCTATTAATTATAATATGTTACGTACTGCTAGTAGCATTTTGCGGCCATTAAGAAGTCGCATTCAAACACCGAAATAGCATTACTAAAAAAAATTAAAAGCGTTTCTAGTATCGAATGATATGCAAAACGTGTCAAATCTTCCAGCAGATCGTTTACAGGCTCTAGCATGCAATTTTGTCTACTTATAAAACAGCAGGTGCCATTCTGATGCATTTAAAATTAGTTTACAGCTGTTTCTGTACAATGTTTAGCATTCTGCAATTACTGTCTATTTATTAGAATATGTTACGTACCGCTAGTAGCATTTTGAGGCCATTAAGAAATCGCATTCAAACACCGAAATAGCGTTTCTACTATCGAAATAATATCCAAAACGTGTCAAATCGTCCGCCAGGACGTTTACAGGATCTAGCATGCAATTTTGTCTACTTATAAAACAGTAGGTGCCATTCTGATGCATTTAAAATTATTTTACAGTTGTTTCTGTACAATGTTTAGTATTCTGCAATTACTGTCTATTAATTATAATATGTTACGTACTGCTAGTAGCATTTTGCGGCCATTAAGTAGTCGCATTCAAACACCGAAATAGCGTTACTAAAAAAAATTAAAAGCGTTTCTAGTATCGAATGATATGCAAAACGTGTCAAATCTTCCGGCAGAGCGTTTACAGGCTCTAGCATGACATTTTGTCTACTTCTAAATCAGTAGGTGACATTCTGATGCATATAAAATTAGTTTACAGTTGTTTCTGTACAATCTTTAGCATTCTGCAATTACTGTCTATTAATTATAATATGTTACGTACTGCTACTAGCATTTTGCGGCCATTAAGAAATCGCATTCAAACACCGAAATAGCGTTACTTAAAAAAATTAAAAGCGTTTCTAGTATCGAATGATATGCAAAACGTGTCAAATCTTCCGGCAGAGCGTTTACAGGCTCTAGCATGACATTTTGTCTACTTCTAAATCAGTAGGTGACATTCTGATGCATATAAAATTAGTTTATAGTTGTTTCTGTACAATCTTTAGCATTCTGCAATTACTGTCTATTAATTATAATATGTTACGTACCGCTAGTAGCATTTTGAGGCCATTAAGAAATCGCATTCAAACACCGAAATAGCGTTTCTACTATCGAAATAATATCCAAAACGTGTCAAATCGTCCGCCAGGACGTTTACAGGCTCTAGCATGCAATTTTGTCTACTTATAAAACAGTAGGTGCCATTCTGATGCATTTAAAATTATTTTACAGTTGTTTCTGTACAATGTTTAGTATTCTGCAATAACTGTCTATTAATTATAATATGTTACGTACCGCTAGTAGCATTTTGAGGCCATTAAGAAGTCGCATTCAAACACCGAAATAGCTTTACTAAAAAAAAATTTTACAGCGTTTCTACTATCGACAAGATATCCAAAACGTGTCAAATCGCCCGCCAGAGGGTTTACTGGCTCTAGCATGCCATTTTGTCTACTTATAAAACAGTATCTGCCATTCTCATGCATTTAAAATTAGTTTACAGCTGTTTCTGTTCAATGTTTAGCTTTCTGCCATTACTGTCTATTAATTATAATATGTTACGTACTGCTAGTAATATTTTGCAGCCATTAAGAAGTAGCATTCAATCACCGAAATAGCGTTACTAAAAAAAAATTTAAAAGCGTTTCTACTATCGAAATGATATCCAAAAAGTGTCAAAACGTCCGGCAGAACGTTTACAGGCTCTAGCATGCAATTTTGTCTACTTATAAAACAGCAGGTGCCATTCTGATGCATTTAAAATTAGTTTACAGCTGTTTCTGTACAATGTTAAGCATTCTGCAATTACTGTCTATTAATTATAATATGTTACGTACTGCTACTAGCATTTTGCGGCCATTAAGAAATCGCTTTCAAACACCGAAATAGCGTTACTAAAAAAAATTAAAAGCGTTTCTAGTATCGAATGATATGCAAAACGTGTCAAATCTTCCGGCAGAGCGTTTACAGGCTCTAGCATGACATTTTGTCTACTTCTAAATCAGTAGGTGACATTCTGATGCATATAAAATTAGTTTACAGTTGTTTCTGTACAATCTTTAGCATTCTGCAATTACTGTCTATTAATTATAATATGTCACGTACTGCTAGTAGCATTTTGCGGCCATTAAGAAGTCGCATTCAAACACCGAAATAGCGTTACTAAATAAAATTAAAAGCGTTTCTAGTATCGAATGATATGCAAAACGTGTCAAATCTTCCGGCAGAGCGTTTACAGGCTCTAGCATGACATTTTGTCTACTTCTAAATCAGTAGGTGACATTCTGATGCATATAAAATTAGTTTACAGTTGTTTCTGTACAATCTTTAGCATTCTGCAATTACTGTCTATTAATTATAATATGTTACGTACTGCTAGTAGCATTTTGCGGCCATTAAGAAGTCGCATTCAAACACCGAAATAGCGTTACTAAAAAAAATTAAAAGCGTTTCTAGTATCGAATGATATGCAAAACGTGTCAAATCTTCCGGCAGAGCGTTTACAGGCTCTAGCATGACATTTTGTCTACTTCTAAATCAGTAGGTGACATTCTGATGCATATAAAATTAGTTTACAGTTGTTTCTGTACAATCTTTAGCATTCTGCAATTACTGTCTATTAATTATAATATGTTACGTACTGCTACTAGCATTTTGCGGCCATTAAGAAATCGCATTCAAACACCGAAATAGCGTTACTTAAAAAAATTAAAAGCGTATCTAGTATCGAATGATATGCAAAACGTGTCAAATCTTCCGGCAGAGCGTTTACAGGCTCTAGCATGACATTTTGTCTACTTCTAAATCAGTAGGTGACATTCTGATGCATATAAAATTAGTTTATAGTTGTTTCTGTACAATCTTTAGCATTCTGCAATTACTGTCTATTAATTATAATATGTTACGTACCGCTAGTAGCATTTTGAGGCCATTAAGAAATCGCATTCAAACACCGAAATAGCTTTACTAAAAAAAAATTTTACAGCGTTTCTACTATCGACAAGATATCCAAAACGTGTCAAATCGCCCGCCAGAGGGTTTACTGGCTCTAGCATGCCATTTTGTCTACTTATAAAACAGTATCTGCCATTCTGAAGCATTTAAAATTAGTTTACAGCTGTTTCTGTACAATGTTTAGCTTTCTGCCATTACTGTCTATTAATTATAATATGTTACGTACTGCTAGTAATATTTTGCAGCCATTAAGAAGTAGCATTCAATCACCGAAATAGCGTTACTAAAAAAAAATTTAAAAGCGTTTCTACTATCGAAATGATATCCAAAAAGTGTCAAAACGTCCGGCAGAACGTTTACAGGCTCTAGCATGCAATTTTGTCTACTTATAAAACAGCAGGTGCCATTCTGATGCATTTAAAATTAGTTTACAGCTGTTTCTGTACAATCTTTAGCATTCTGCAATTACTGTCTATTAATTATAATATGTTACGTACCGCTAGTAGCATTTTGAGGCCATTAAGAAATCGCATTCAAACACCGAAATAGCGTTTCTACTATCGAAATAATATCCAAAACGTGTCAAATCGTCCGCCAGGACGTTTACAGGCTCTAGCATGCAATTTTGTCTACTTATAAAACAGTAGGTGCCATTCTGATGCATTTAAAATTATTTTACATTTGTTTCTGTACAATGTTTAGTATTCTGCAATTACTGTCTATTAATTATAATATGTTACGTACTGCTAGTAGCATTTTGCGGCCATTAAGAAGTCGCATTCAAACACCGAAATAGCGTTACTAAAAAAAATTAAAAGCGTTTCTAGTATCGAATGATATGCAAAACGTGTCTAATCTTCCGGCAGAGCGTTTACAGGCTCTAGCATGACATTTTGTCAACTTCTAAATCAGTAGGTGACATTCTGATGCATATAAAATTAGTTTACAGTTGTTTCTGTACAATCTTTAGCATTCTGCAATTACTGTCTATTAATTATAATATGTTACGTACCGCTAGTAGCATTTTGAGGCCATTAAGAAGTCGCATTCAAACACCGAAATAGCTTTACTAAAAAAAATTTTACAGCGTTTCTACTATCGACAAGATATCCAAAACGTGTCAAATCGCCCGCCAGAGGGTTTACTGGCTCTAGCATGCAATTTTGTCTACTTATAAAACAGTATCTGCCATTCTGATGCATTTAAAATTAGTTTACAGCTGTTTCTGTACAATGTTTAGCTTTCTGCCATTACTGTCTATTAATTATAATATGTTACGTACTGCTAGTAATATTTTGCAGCCATTAAGAAGTAGCATTCAATCACCGAAATAGCGTTACTAAAAAAAAATTTAAATGCGTTTCTACTATCGAAATGATATCCAAAAAGTGTCAAAACGTCCGGCAGAACGTTTACAGGCTCTAGCATGCAATTTTGTCTACTTATAAAACAGCAGGTGCCATTCTGATGCATTTAAAATTAGTTTACAGCTGTTTCTGTACAATGTTTAGCATTCTGCAATTACTGTCTATTTATTAGAATATGTTACGTACTGCTAGTAGCATTTTGCGGCCATTAAGAAGTCGCATTCAAACACCGAAATAGCGTTACTAAAAAAAATTAAAAACGTTTCTAGTATCGAATGATATGCAAAACGTGTCAAATCTTCCGGCAGAGCGTTTACAGGCTCTAGCATGACATTTTGTCTACTTCTAAATCAGTAGGTGACATTCTGATGCATATAAAATTAGTTTACAGTTGTTTCTGTACAATCTTTGGCATTCTGCAATTACTGTCTATTAATTATAATATGTTACGTACTGCTAGTAGCATTTTGCGGCCATTAAGAAGTCGCATTCAAACACCGAAATAGCGTTACTAAAAAAAATTAAAAGCGTTTCTAGTATCGAATGATATGCAAAACGTGTCAAATCTTCCGGCAGAGCGTTTACAGGCTCTAGCATGCAATTTTGTCTACTTATAAAACAGCAGGTGCCATTCTGATGCATTTAAAATTAGTTTACAGCTGTTTCTGTACAATGTTTAGCATTCTGCAATTACTGTCTATTTATTAGAATATGTTACGTACCGCTAGTAGCATTTTGAGGCCATTAAGAAATCGCATTCAAACACCGAAATAGCGTTTCTACTATCGAAATAATATCCAAAACGTGTCAAATCGTCCGCCAGGACGTTTACAGGATCTAGCATGCAATTTTGTCTACTTATAAAACAGTAGGTGCCATTCTGATGCATTTAAAATTATTTTACAGTTGTTTCTGTACAATGTTTAGTATTCTGCAATTACTGTCTATTAATTATAATATGTTACGTACTGCTAGTAGCATTTTGCGGCCATTAAGAAGTCGCATTCAAACACCGAAATAGCGTTACTAAAAAAAATTAAAAGCGTTTCTAGTATCGAATGATATGCAAAACGTGTCAAATCTTCCGGCAGAGCGTTTACAGGCTCTAGCATGACATTTTGTCTACTTCTAAATCAGTAGGTGACATTCTGATGCATATAAAATTAGTTTACAGTTGTTTCTGTACAATCTTTAGCATTCTACAATTACTGTCTATTAATTATAATATGTTACGTACTGCTAGTAGCATTTTGCGGCCATTAAGAAGTCGCATTCAAACACCGAAATAGCGTTACTAAAAAAAATTAAAAGCGTTTCTAGTATCGAATGATATGCAAAACGTGTCAAATCTTCCGGCAGAGCGTTTACAGGCTCTAGCATGACATTTTGTCTACTTCTAAATCAGTAGGTGACATTCTAATGCATATAAAATTAGTTTACAGTTGTTTCTGTACAATCTTTAGCATTCTGCAATTACTGTCTATTAATTATAATATGTTACGTACTGCTACTAGCATTTTGCGGCCATTAAGAAATCGCATTCAAACACCGAAATAGCGTTACTAAAAAAAATTAAAAGCGTTTCTAGTATCGAATGATATGCAAAACGTGTCAAATCTTCCGGCAGAGCGTTTACAGGCTCTAGCATGACATTTTGTCTACTTCTAAATCAGTAGGTGACATTCTGATGCATATAAAATTAGTTTATAGTTGTTTCTGTACAATCTTTAGCATTCTGCAATTACTGTCTATTAATTATAATATGTTACGTACCGCTAGTAGCATTTTGAGGCCATTAAGAAATCGCATTCAAACACCGAAATAGCGTTTCTACTATCGAAATAATATGCAAAACGTGTCAAATCGTCCGCCAGGACGTTTACAGGCTCTAGCATGAAATTTTGTCTACTTATAAAACAGTAGGTGCCATTCTGATGCATATAAAATTAGTTTACAGTTGTTTCTGTACAATCTTTAGCATTCTGCAATTACTGTCTATTAATTATAATATGTTACGTACTGCTACTAGCATTTTGCGGCCATTAAGAAATCGCATTCAAACACCGAAATAGCGTTACTAAAAAAAATTAAAAGCGTTTCTAGTATCGAATGATATGCAAAACGTGTCAAATCTTCCGGCAGAGCGTTTACAGGCTCTAGCATGACATTTTGTCTACTTCTAAATCAGTAGGTGACATTCTAATGCATATAAAATTAGTTTACAGTTGTTTCTGTACAATCTTTAGCATTCTGCAATTACTGTCTATTAATTATAATATGTTACGTACTGCTACTAGCATTTTGCGGCCATTAAGAAATCGCATTCAAACACCGAAATAGCGTTACTAAAAAAAATTAAAAGCGTTTCTAGTATCGAATGATATGCAAAACGTGTCAAATCTTCCGGCAGAGCGTTTACAGGCTCTAGCATGACATTTTGTCTACTTCTAAATCAGTAGGTGACATTCTAATGCATATAAAATTAGTTTACAGTTGTTTCTGTACAATGTTTAGCATTCTGCAATTACTGTCTATTAATTATAATATGTCACGTACTGCTAGTAGCATTTTGCGGCCATTAAGAAGTCGCATTCAAACACCGAAATAGCGTTACTAAAAAAAATTAAAAACGTTTCTAGTATCGAATGATATGCAAAACGTGTCAAATCTTCCGGCAGAGCGTTTACAGGCTCTAGCATGACATTTTGTCTACTTCTAAATCAGTAGGTGACATTCTGATGCATATAAAATTAGTTTACAGTTGTTTCTGTACAATCTTTGGCATTCTGCAATTACTGTCTATTAATTATAATATGTTACGTACTGCTAGTAGCATTTTGCGGCCATTAAGAAGTCGCATTCAAACACCGAAATAGCGTTACTAAAAAAAATTAAAAGCGTTTCTAGTATCGAATGATATGCAAAACGTGTCAAATCTTCCGGCAGAGCGTTTACAGGCTCTAGCATGCAATTTTGTCTACTTATAAAACAGCAGGTGCCATTCTGATGCATTTAAAATTAGTTTACAGCTGTTTCTGTACAATGTTTAGCATTCTGCAATTACTGTCTATTTATTAGAATATGTTACGTACCGCTAGTAGCATTTTGAGGCCATTAAGAAATCGCATTCAAACACCGAAATAGCGTTTCTACTATCGAAATAATATCCAAAACGTGTCAAATCGTCCGCCAGGACGTTTACAGGATCTAGCATGCAATTTTGTCTACTTATAAAACAGTAGGTGCCATTCTGATGCATTTAAAATTATTTTACAGTTGTTTCTGTACAATGTTTAGTATTCTGCAATTACTGTCTATTAATTATAATATGTTACGTACTGCTAGTAGCATTTTGCGGCCATTAAGAAGTCGCATTCAAACACCGAAATAGCGTTACTAAAAAAAATTAAAAGCGTTTCTAGTATCGAATGATATGCAAAACGTGTCAAATCTTCCGGCAGAGCGTTTACAGGCTCTAGCATGACATTTTGTCTACTTCTAAATCAGTAGGTGACATTCTGATGCATATAAAATTAGTTTACAGTTGTTTCTGTACAATCTTTAGCATTCTACAATTACTGTCTATTAATTATAATATGTTACGTACTGCTAGTAGCATTTTGCGGCCATTAAGAAGTCGCATTCAAACACCGAAATAGCGTTACTAAAAAAAATTAAAAGCGTTTCTAGTATCGAATGATATGCAAAACGTGTCAAATCTTCCGGCAGAGCGTTTACAGGCTCTAGCATGACATTTTGTCTACTTCTAAATCAGTAGGTGACATTCTAATGCATATAAAATTAGTTTACAGTTGTTTCTGTACAATCTTTAGCATTCTGCAATTACTGTCTATTAATTATAATATGTTACGTACTGCTACTAGCATTTTGCGGCCATTAAGAAATCGCATTCAAACACCGAAATAGCGTTACTAAAAAAAATTAAAAGCGTTTCTAGTATCGAATGATATGCAAAACGTGTCAAATCTTCCGGCAGAGCGTTTACAGGCTCTAGCATGACATTTTGTCTACTTCTAAATCAGTAGGTGACATTCTGATGCATATAAAATTAGTTTATAGTTGTTTCTGTACAATCTTTAGCATTCTGCAATTACTGTCTATTAATTATAATATGTTACGTACCGCTAGTAGCATTTTGAGGCCATTAAGAAATCGCATTCAAACACCGAAATAGCGTTTCTACTATCGAAATAATATGCAAAACGTGTCAAATCGTCCGCCAGGACGTTTACAGGCTCTAGCATGAAATTTTGTCTACTTATAAAACAGTAGGTGCCATTCTGATGCATATAAAATTAGTTTACAGTTGTTTCTGTACAATCTTTAGCATTCTGCAATTACTGTCTATTAATTATAATATGTTACGTACTGCTACTAGCATTTTGCGGCCATTAAGAAATCGCATTCAAACACCGAAATAGCGTTACTAAAAAAAATTAAAAGCGTTTCTAGTATCGAATGATATGCAAAACGTGTCAAATCTTCCGGCAGAGCGTTTACAGGCTCTAGCATGACATTTTGTCTACTTCTAAATCAGTAGGTGACATTCTAATGCATATAAAATTAGTTTACAGTTGTTTCTGTACAATCTTTAGCATTCTGCAATTACTGTCTATTAATTATAATATGTTACGTACTGCTACTAGCATTTTGCGGCCATTAAGAAATCGCATTCAAACACCGAAATAGCGTTACTAAAAAAAATTAAAAGCGTTTCTAGTATCGAATGATATGCAAAACGTGTCAAATCTTCCGGCAGAGCGTTTACAGGCTCTAGCATGACATTTTGTCTACTTCTAAATCAGTAGGTGACATTCTAATGCATATAAAATTAGTTTACAGTTGTTTCTGTACAATCTTTAGCATTCTGCAATTACTGTCTATTAATTATAATATGTTACGTACTGCTACTAGCATTTTGCGGCCATTAAGAAATCGCATTCAAACACCGAAATAGCGTTACTAAAAAAAATTAAAAGCGTTTCTAGTATCGAATGATATGCAAAACGTGTCAAATCTTCCGGCAGAGCGTTTACAGGCTCTAGCATGACATTTTGTCTACTTCTAAATCAGTAGGTGACATTCTAATGCATATAAAATTAGTTTACAGTTGTTTCTGTACAATCTTTAGCATTCTGCAATTACTGTCTATTAACTATAATATGTTACGTACTGCTACTAGCATTTTGCGGCCATTAAGAAATCGCATTCAAACACCGAAATAGCGTTACTAAAAAAAATTAAAAGCGTTTCTAGTATCGAATGATATGCAAAACGTGTCAAATCTTCCGGCAGAGCGTTTACAGGCTCTAGCATGACATTTTGTCTACTTCTAAATCAGTAGGTGACATTCTGATGCATATAAAATTAGTTTATAGTTGTTTCTGTACAATCTTTAGCATTCTGCAATTACTGTCTATTAATTATAATATGTTACGTACCGCTAGTAGCATTTTGAGGCCATTAAGAAATCGCATTCAAACACCGAAATAGCGTTTCTACTATCGAAATAATATGCAAAACGTGTCAAATCGTCCGCCAGGACGTTTACAGGCTCTAGCATGAAATTTTGTCTACTTATAAAACAGTAGGTGCCATTCTGATGCATTTAAATTTATTTTACAGTTGTTTCTGTACAATGTTTAGTATTCTGCAATAACTGTCTATTAATTATAATATGTTACGTACCGCTAGTAGCATTTTGAGGCCATTAAGAAGTTGCATTCAAACACCGAAATAGCTTTACTAAAAAAAAATTTTACAGCGTTTCTACTATCGACAAGATATCCAAAACGTGTCAAATCGCCCGCCAGAGGGTTTACTGGCTCTAGCATGCCATTTTGTCTACTTATAAAACAGTATCTGCCATTCTGATGCATTTAAAATTAGTTTACAGCTGTTTCTGTACAATGTTTAGCTTTCTGCCATTACTGTCTATTAATTATAATATGTTACGTACTGCTAGTAATATTTTGCAGCCATTAAGAAGTAGCATTCAATCAAAGAAATAGCGTTACTAAAAAAAAATTTAAAAGCGTTTCTACTATCGAAATGATATCCAAAAAGTGTCAAAACGTCCGGCAGAACGTTTACAAGCTCTAGCATGCAATTTTGACTACTTATAAAACAGCAGGTGCCATTCTGACGCATTTAAAATTAGTTTACAGCTGTTTCTGTACAATGTTAAGCATTCTGCAATTACTGTCTATTTATTAGAATATGTTACGTACCGCTAGTAGCATTTTGAGGCCATTAAGAAATCGCATTCAAACACCGAAATAGCGTTTCTACTATCGAAATAATATCCAAAACGTGTCAAATCGTCCGCCAGGACGTTTACAGGCTCTAGCATGCAATTTTGTCTACTTATAAAACAGTAGGTGCCATTCTGATGCATTTAAAATTATTTTACAGTTGTTTCTGTACAATGTTTAGTATTCTGCAATTACTGTCTATTAATTATAATATGTTACGTACTGCTAGTAGCATTTTGCGGCCATTAAGAAGTCGCATTCAAACACCGAAATAGCGTTACTAAAAAAAATTAAAAGCGTTTCTAGTATCGAATGATATGCAAAACGTGTCAAATCTTCCGGCAGAGCGTTTACAGGCTCTAGCATGACATTTTGTCTACTTCTAAATCAGTAGGTGACATTCTGATGCATATAAAATTAGTTTACAGTTGTTTCTGTACAATCTTTAGCATTCTGCAATTACTGTCTATTAATTATAATATGTTACGTACCGCTAGTAGCATTTTGAGGCCATTAAAAAGTCGCATTTAAACACCGAAATAGCTTTACTAAAAAAAATTTTACAGCGTTTCTACAATCGACAAGATATCCAAAACGTGTCAAATCGCCCGCCAGAGGGTTTACTGGCTCTAGCATGCAATTTTGTCTACTTATAAAACAGTATCTGCCATTCTGATGCATTTAAAATTAGTTTACAGCTGTTTCTGTACAATGTTTAGCTTTCTGCCATTACTGTCTATTAATTATAATATGTTACGTACTGCTAGTAATATTTTGCAGCCATTAAGAAGTAGCATTCAATCACCGAAATAGCGTTACTAAAAAAAAAATTTAAAAGCGTTTCTACTATCGAAATGATATCCAAAAAGTGTCAAAACGTCCGGCAGAACGTTTACAGGCTCTAGCATGCAATTTTGTCTACTTATAAAACAGCAGGTGCCATTCTGATGCATTTAAAATTAGTTTACAGCTGTTTCTGTACAATGTTTAGCATTCTGCAATTACTGTCTATTTATTAGAATATGTTACGTACTGCTAGTAGCATTTTGCGGCCATTAAGAAGTCGCATTCAAACACCGAAATAGCGTTACTAAAAAAAATTAAAAACGTTTCTAGTATCGAATGATATGCAAAACGTGTCAAATCTTCCGGCAGAGCGTTTACAGGCTCTAGCATGACATTTTGTCTACTTCTAAATCAGTAGGTGACATTCTGATGCATATAAAATTAGTTTACAGTTGTTTCTGTACAATCTTTAGCATTCTGCAATTACTGTCTATTAATTATAATATGTTACGTACTGCTACTAGCATTTTGCGGCCATTAAGAAATCGCATTCAAACACCGAAATAGCGTTACTAAAAAAAATTAAAAGCGTTTCTAGTATCGAATGATATGCAAAACGTGTCAAATCTTCCGGCAGAGCGTTTACAGGCTCTAGCATGACATTTTGTCTACTTCTAAATCAGTAGGTGACATTCTAATGCATATAAAATTAGTTTACAGTTGTTTCTGTACAATCTTTAGCATTCTGCAATTACTGTCTATTAATTATAATATGTTACGTACTGCTACTAGCATTTTGCGGCCATTAAAAAATCGCATTCAAACACCGAAATAGCGTTACTAAAAAAAATTAAAAGCGTTTCTAGTATCGAATGATATGCAAAACGTGTCAAATCTTCCGGCAGAGCGTTTACAGGCTCTAGCATGACATTTTGTCTACTTCTAAATCAGTAGGTGACATTCTAATGCATATAAAATTAGTTTACAGTTGTTTCTGTACAATCTTTAGCATTCTGCAATTACTGTCTATTAATTATAATATGTTACGTACTGCTACTAGCATTTTGCGGCCATTAAGAAATCGCATTCAAACACCGAAATAGCGTTACTAAAAAAAATTAAAAGCGTTTCTAGTATCGAATGATATGCAAAACGTGTCAAATCTTCCGGCAGAGCGTTTACAGGCTCTAGCATGACATTTTGTCTACTTCTAAATCAGTAGGTGACATTCTAATGCATATAAAATTAGTTTACAGTTGTTTCTGTACAATCTTTAGCATTCTGCAATTACTGTCTATTAATTATAATATGTTACGTACTGCTACTAGCATTTTGCGGCCATTAAGAAATCGCATTCAAACACCGAAATAGCGTTACTAAAAAAAATTAAAAGCGTTTCTAGTATCGAATGATATGCAAAACGTGTCAAATCTTCCGGCAGAGCGTTTACAGGCTCTAGCATGACATTTTGTCTACTTCTAAATCAGTAGGTGACATTCTGATGCATATAAAATTAGTTTATAGTTGTTTCTGTACAATCTTTAGCATTCTGCAATTACTGTCTATTAATTATAATATGTTACGTACCGCTAGTAGCATTTTGAGGCCATTAAGAAATCGCATTCAAACACCGAAATAGCGTTTCTACTATCGAAATAATATGCAAAACGTGTCAAATCGTCCGCCAGGACGTTTACAGGCTCTAGCATGAAATTTT
The DNA here is from genome assembly GCA_940337035.1 of Agriotes lineatus. Classification (NCBI taxonomy): domain Eukaryota; kingdom Metazoa; phylum Arthropoda; class Insecta; order Coleoptera; family Elateridae; genus Agriotes; species Agriotes lineatus. Next base: position 48,137 of record CALNHX010000061.1, on the reverse strand, counting down.
GTCTACTTATAAAACAGTAGGTGCCATTCTGATGCATTTAAATTTATTTTACAGTTGTTTCTGTACAATGTTTAGTATTCTGCAATAACTGTCTATTAATTATAATATGTTACGTACCGCTAGTAGCATTTTGAGGCCATTAAGAAGTCGCATTCAAACACCGAAATAGCTTTACTAAAAAAAAATTTTACAGCGTTTCTACTATCGACAAGATATCCAAAACGTGTCAAATCGCCCGCCAGAGGGTTTACTGGCTCTAGCATGCCATTTTGTCTACTTATAAAACAGTATCTGCCATTCTGATGCATTTAAAATTAGTTTACAGCTGTTTCTGTACAATGTTTAGCTTTCTGCCATTACTGTCTATTAATTATAATATGTTACGTACTGCTAGTAATATTTTGCAGCCATTAAGAAGTAGCATTCAATCACCGAAATAGCGTTACTAAAAAAAAATTTAAAAGCGTTTCTACTATCGAAATGATATCCAAAAAGTGTCAAAACGTCCGGCAGAACGTTTACAGGCTCTAGCATGCAATTTTGTCTACTTATAAAACAGCAGGTGCCATTCTGATGCATTTAAAATTAGTTTACAGCTGTTTCTGTACAATGTTAAGCATTCTGCAATTACTGTCTATTTATTAGAATATGTTACGTACCGCTAGTAGCATTTTGAGGCCATTAAGAAATCGCATTCAAACACCGAAATAGCGTTTCTACTATCGAAATAATATCCAAAACGTGTCAAATCGTCCGCCAGGACGTTTACAGCCTCTAGCATGCAATTTTGTCTACTTATAAAACAGTAGGTGCCATTCTGATGCATTTAAAATTATTTTACAGTTGTTTCTGTACAATGTTTAGTATTCTGCAATTACTGTCTATTAATTATAATATGTTACGTACTGCTAGTAGCATTTTGCGGCCATTAAGAAGTCGCATTCAAACACCGAAATAGCGTTACTAAAAAAAATTAAAAGCGTTTCTAGTATCGAATGATATGCAAAACGTGTCAAATCTTCCGGCAGAGCGTTTACAGGCTCTAGCATGACATTTTGTCTACTTCTAAATCAGTAGGTGACATTCTGATGCATATAAAATTAGTTTACAGTTGTTTCTGTACAATCTTTAGCATTCTGCAATTACTGTCTATTAATTATAATATGTTACGTACCGCTAGTAGCATTTTGAGGCCATTAAAAAGTCGCATTTAAACACCGAAATAGCTTTACTAAAAAAAATTTTACAGCGTTTCTACAATCGACAAGATATCCAAAACGTGTCAAATCGCCCGCCAGAGGGTTTACTGGCTCTAGCATGCAATTTTGTCTACTTATAAAACAGTATCTGCCATTCTGATGCATTTAAAATTAGTTTACAGCTGTTTCTGTACAATGTTTAGCTTTCTGCCATTACTGTCTATTAATTATAATATGTTACGTACTGCTAGTAATATTTTGCAGCCATTAAGAAGTAGCATTCAATCACCGAAATAGCGTTACTAAAAAAAAAATTTAAAAGCGTTTCTACTATCGAAATGATATCCAAAAAGTGTCAAAACGTCCGGCAGAACGTTTACAGGCTCTAGCATGCAATTTTGTCTACTTATAAAACAGCAGGTGCCATTCTGATGCATTTAAAATTAGTTTACAGCTGTTTCTGTACAATGTTTAGCATTCTGCAATTACTGTCTATTTATTAGAATATGTTACGTACTGCTAGTAGCATTTTGCGGCCATTAAGAAGTCGCATTCAAACACCGAAATAGCGTTACTAAAAAAAATTAAAAACGTTTCTAGTATCGAATGATATGCAAAACGTGTCAAATCTTCCGGCAGAGCGTTTACAGGCTCTAGCATGACATTTTGTCTACTTCTAAATCAGTAGGTGACATTCTGATGCATATAAAATTAGTTTACAGTTGTTTCTGTACAATCTTTAGCATTCTGCAATTACTGTCTATTAATTATAATATGTTACGTACTGCTAGTAGCATTTTGCGGCCATTAAGAAGTCGCATTCAAACACCAAAATAGCGTTACTAAAAAAAAATTTAAAAGCGTTTCTACTATCGAAATGATATCCAAAACGTGTCAAATCGTCCGCCAGAGCGTTTACAGGCTCTAGCATGCAATTTTGACTACTTCTAAAACAGTAGCAGACATTCTGATGCATTTAAAATTAGTTTACAGCTGTTTCTGTACAATGTTTAGCATTCTGCAATTACTGTCTATTAATTATAATATGTTACCTACTGCTAGTAGCATTTTGCGGCCATTAAGAAGTCGCATTCAAACACCAAAATAGCGTTACTAAAAAAAAATTTAAAAGCGTTTCTACTATCGAAATGATATCCAAAACGTGTCAAATCGTCCGCCAGAGCGTTTACAGGCTCTAGCATGCAATTTTGTCTACTTCTAAAACAGTAGCAGACATTCTGATGCATTTAAAATTAGTTTACAGTTGTTTCTGTAGAATGTTTAGCATTCTGCCATTACTGTCTATTAATTATAATATGTTACCTACTGCTAGTAGCATTTTGCGGCCATTAAGAAGTCGCATTCAAACACCGAAATAGCGTTACTTAAAAAATTTTTTAAAGCGTTTCTACTATCGAAATGATATCCAAAACGTGTCAAATCGTCCGCCAGGGCGTTTACAGGCTCTAGCATGCAATTTTGTCTACTTATAAAACAGCAGGTGCCATTCTGATGCATTTAAAATTAGTTTACAGCTGTTTCTGTACAATGTTTAGCATTTTGCAATTACTGTCTATTAATTAGAATATGTTACATACTGCTAGTAGCATTTTGAGGCCATTAAGAAGTCGCATTCAATCACCGAAATAGCGTTACTAAAAAAAAATTTAATAGCGTTTCTACTATCGAAATGATATCCAAAACGTGTCACATCGTCCGCCAGAGCGTTTACAGGCTCTAGCATGCAATTTTGTCTACTTATAAAACAGGATCTGCCATTCTGATGCATTTAAAATTAGTTTACAGCTGTTTCTGTACAATGTTTAGCTTTCTGCCATTACTGTCTATTAATTATAATATGTTACGTACTGCTAGTAATATTTTGCAGCCATTAAGAAGTAGCATTCAATCTGTTACGTGTCAAAAGCATTTGATATTAATACTAGTGTTGAATGAGGAATCTAGTGAGAGTGACGCGATAAAAATTAATATCAGATTGGCTTTGTTCGTTGCTAGAGGAGATATAAAAACAAGGTTGGTTTTGTTTGAAAAAAATTTGTATATCAGCTTTTAAAAAAAGGCAAGAGTTTTCGTGGGGTGTAAATGACAATCTCGCCATTTATTCTGGTTTGGTGATAGTAAAGAATTGGTTTACTAGCCAGCCGTTCCTGTAAAGGAGTTCATTAAGCAGATGTCATTTTTCCAATGAATATTTATATTCAAGCTGTAAAGCGATCTGGGAAACACGAATACAACGATTGCGAAGTTTATTGCCTGTGAACAGGGTATGTAGTATAATATGGAATTTGCATTTTGTTACCTGGAAATTCGATTTATAGCAACAACTATTAGGCGGACAGGATTGGAAAGCTAATCTACCGCAGTATTGAGGGTCGAGGTATAGCAAATGACAGCCGAGGTTGGAACCTGTCAAGCTGACATGTGTTAGGAGTAACGGGACGTATTAAATGTCTGCGAGTATATCGGCACAAAGATAAGTGTGGTAGCTAGAATCTGATAATATTTTTGCATATAAAAACTGTGTAACCATTAGACTTACGAGCGTTTTAAGTTAAACTATTTGGGGTACCCTGCGTGAGGTAGTAATAGTAAAGATGCTAATTGTCTGATCGATGGTAGTAATGTTCGAGTATTAATAAAACCAGCTACAAGTATTGCTTTCTTTCATTTTGATAGGGAGTTCAATAATCGTATTGTTATTAGTTGATAGAAAGTGAAGTTACAAGTTTCTTGGCTTATATCAGTATATTTGAGTTTAACTTGTTGGCGCCATTTATAACATCATAAACTAGAATCCGCGACGTCTTCACTGATGCTAGAGACGGGCCTCAAATATACTTTTATAGTGATCGATTGTTAACTAAGAGATATAGCGATGACCTAAAGGTAGGTAAAGGAATTGATAGATAAATATAGCTAACAAGATTGGCACCCAACGGGGGCTTTAATAAGATTTTTGAAGAGCTAACGGGGGCTTTAACAAGATTGGAACATATACCTTTAGGTCGTACTATAATAGAAAGGAGCAATACTGACAATAGTTATACATAACTTTCTGTACTCGTTTATGTAAGTGGAAAAATATCGTCAGAACGTGACAAACCAAAGAATTACTTTGTGAATAATACATAAAACGGTATACTTGTGGTAAAAAGGGTTTTACTTTGAGGAATCAGAATGGATGTTGATAGGTTATTGGTAGACGAGATAGATTATGAATTACGAATACGGGGAGTTGTTTGTAAGGGAAATATGCCGGAAAAGCGTAAATTGCTTAGAGCGCGTATTAGGTTAGAGAAGACGGGAAATGCTTCGTTCCCGGAAGTAGAATTGAATAACGTAGAAGAATTGGATATATGCAGTAGGAAGCTTGACATTCTTGTGGAAGAGATACTAGCTTCTGAGTCATTTGTTAGGGGTGGTAATGATTATAAAAGTATTCAGACCCGCTTGGTACATATTTCAAATCGACTAGAACGGTTAGTTTTTGAGGGGTCTTCAGCAGATGATAAAGATGAGCTATATAATAGGTGTTTAGGGGCTATGGACGATCTCGAGTCCAGATTAACATCTGAAAATGAACCTGTAGTTCCTTCTAGTTCACAAACAGTTAACTTGATGGACCTTGACGATGAGCCATTACAAGCCAATCAATCACCAAACCATTTTAATTATTCAAATGTAATTGATAGTCAACAGTTTCAAACGTTACCGACACCTATTGGTTTGAACAGCACTAAAGTCATTGATGCTACTCCACGTTATAACAATTACCTTCCGATGAATAAATGGAACCTTCGTTTCGATGGTCAATCGGGATTGTCTAGTTTCCTAGAGCGTATTGAAGAATTGCGAATGGCGCGTGGGGTTACTAAGGAACAACTTTTTACTTCGGCTGTTGAATTTTTCACCGATTATGCTTTGATTTGGTATCGATCGGTTAAAAATACTTTGTATAATTGGGACCAGTTAGTTAATGCGTTACGTTCAGCTTTTCTTCCATGTGATTATGAAGCTTGTTTATGGGATGAAATACGCAATCGTACTCAGGGGGCCGATGAACCCGTGACCGTATTTGTGTCGATAATGGAAAACTTATTCCATCGGTTACCATCGATGCCTTCTAAAACAAAGCGCCTTAATCTAATACGTAGGAATTTATTACCACATTTCCAAACCCAACTGGCTTTAGAGAACATAGTTTCCTTTTCACAATTACTTCGAGTGTGTAAAGCTGTTGAAGATGCACATGTGCGTGCACAACGGTTCCGTGGACCTCCCACTCAGGGAAATCGAATGTTAGAACCCGATCTAGCCTATCAAAAGTCGAAATGTAATGCTAGGATTCATACAGTGAATGTATCCTCAAATGAGGGTTACGTTCAAACTCGTAGTAATAACCCACCGAACGTAATCAATTCAACCAAGCCTTCTGATTTGAGATGTTGGAAATGTGATAAACCGAATCATTTTGAGCGTAACTGTTCAGCAAATAGTAAACAATATTGCTATGGTTGTGGACGACCTGATTTTACTGTCCGTACATGCCCTTCATGTTCGGGAAATGGGGGTCGACGCCGCTAGACGACCGAATAGCGCGGTGTCAAATAAATTCTTCGGTCAATGTTGTAAATAATTCGGATTTTAGTTCTAAAGCTGTTTTAGATTATATTTTAAGTCACGCAGGTCCTGATGAGAGACCGTATCTTAAAGTTTCAATTTTTGGTAATGAGATTCTTGGATTGTTAGATTCGGGTGCTTCGCATACTGTTGTTGGTAGAAAGGGATGGGAGCTGTTGAAAGGTCATTGTAGGCTTACACCAAGTAAAGATAGGACATGTAATGTTGCTGACGGTGCAGAATGTCAAATATTAGGTATAGTTACAGTACCACTTATGCTTCGCGATAGAGTTTGTACTTGTGAGTTATTAGTTGTGCCTTCCGTACCCCATACCTTGATTTTGGGATGCGATTTTTTGCGTAGAATGGGTATTGTAACCGATCTTAGAATTAACGAATGGACCTTCTCGAAAGATCACTTGATCCCGGAAGTTAATGCAATACAGGCTGTAGAACATTTATCTGAAGTTCAGCGAGAACAATTAGATTGTTTTGTCAAAGAAGTTTTTAGTAAAATGGGAAATAAGTTAGGATGCACTCATATTGTTGAACATGAGATTAAAACCACATCGTCGCCTATTAAGCAGCGATATTATCCCATTTCTCCTGCTCTGCAGAAACAGGTAGATCTTGAGTTAAAGAAAATGTTGGATGAGGGAGTGGTAGAACCTTCGACTTCTGCTTGGTCATCTCCGATAGTAATGATTAAAAAGAAAGATGGTAGTTATCGGTTCTGTGTTGATTATCGCTAACTTAATAAAGTCAGTCAACCTGATGCTTATCCTATTCCATATGTATCAAGTACTTTGGATAAACTTCGTGACGCACATTATCTTACGACTCTTGATATTAAATCCGCATATTGGCAGATACCTGTGGCTGTTTCTTCACGCCCTTTAACAGCGTTTACTGTGCCTAATAGGCGGTTATTTCAATTTCGCCGCCTACCGTTTGGTTTGCATACGGCGCCGGCAACGTGGCAACGCCTAATTGATAGGGTTATTGGTGCTGATTTGGAACCATATGTCTTTACGTATCTTGACGATATTGTAATTTGTACGCCAACTTTCGAAAAACATCTTTCTACTCTTCGTGAGGTTGTGTCTCGGTTATTAGCTGCTGGTCTTACTTTAAGCCAAAATAAATGTCATTTTTGTAAGCCAGAACTTAAGTATCTCGGTTATGTAGTGAATTCACGCGGTTTATTAGTAGACCCAGAAAAAGTAGATGCAATTAATCGTATTCCTACTCCTGTGTCAGTGAAGGAAGTACGTCGTGTAATTGGTATGGCGTCATGGTACCGTCGCTTTGTTCCGAATTTTTCTTCACTTATCGGACCTCTTACATCCTTGCTCCGCAAGAATGCGAAATTTTTCTGGGATAGTAATTGTGAACGAGCCTTCAGTGATATTAAAGAACATTTGATATCTGCTCCGATATTAGCTTGCCCTGATTTTTCTGTACCCTTTGTTATTCAAACGGATGCTTCTGGTTATGGTATTGGTGCCGTACTTACTCAACATCAAGCTGATGGAGAGAAAGTTATATGTTACATTAGTCGGTCGCTTACTAGAAACGAACGAAATTTTAGCACAACAGAGCGTGAATGCCTCGCTGTCCTTTTTGCTATTGAAAAACTTAGACCATATATTGAGGGAACTAAGTTCACGGTAGTAACTGATCATTATAGCTTAAAATGGCTTAATAGTATTAAAGACCCTGTTGGTCGTATCGCTCGATGGGCAGTTCGCCTTCAACAATATGATTTTGACATTATTCATCGAAAAGGTAAAGAACATGTTGTGCCTGACACTTTGTCTCGTGCTGTTCCTGTTATTGATGCTATTAACGTTCAGTTTGGTCCTGCTGGTAATCCATGGTATCATCGTATGTGTCGATTTGTTATTAACAATCCTCGAAAATTTCCCCATTGGAGAGTTAGTGACGGTCAATTGTATAAATATGTTCGAACCGATTATCCAGACTTGGCAGATGATGAAGATCATTGGAAACTGGTTGTTCCACAGACTCAACGCCAAGAAGTTATCAAACAAAATCACAATATTCCGACCGCTAGTCATACGGGTGTTAATAAAACTTTTCATCGTATTGCACAAAGATACTACTGGCCTAAACTTCGTTATGATGTGGCTGCTTATGTTCGCCGTTGCGAAACGTGTCAACGAATTAAACCAGAACAGAGAGCCCCTGCAGGGTATATGGGTGGACATTCATTAATTTCGAAGCCTTGGGAACTAATCTGTTGTGATATTGTAGGTCCTTTACCTCGTTCAGTACGAGGATACGCGTATATATTCGTAGTGGCTGATTGTTTTAGTAAGTTTCCATTAGTGTTTCCGCTCCGTACAGCATCAGCTAAGGTTATCTCACGTATTGTTGAGGAAGACGTATTTTTGATGTTTGGGGTTCCCAAGCGAATCATATGTGATAATGGCGTTCAGTTTCGCAGTCATGAGTTTCAAACTTTAAATCAGAAGTATGGCTGTAAGATTTCGTTTACTGCCAATTATCATCCTCAAGCTAATCCTACGGAACGTATAAACAGAGTGCTGAAAACTATGTTGACAGCTTATGTATCAGATTGTCATCGAGATTGGGATAAATATCTGTCTCATGTAGTTTGTGCTATACGTACCTCAGTTCATGAAGTTACGGGAAAAACTCCATATTTCATTAATTTTGGCAGAGAAATCATATTAAATCACGAACCGGTAGTTGGTGATGGAAATCCGGAAATTCAATTTAATCGGGATAGAGATTTAGATAATCGTTCTATAGTACTCAAGCAACTGTATGCTGATGTTAAACGTCGTTTGGATAAGGCTTATCAAAAGTCAAAAACTCGCTATGACTTTCGTCGACGACCTTTCGAGTTCGTTCCGGATCAAGCAGTGTTGCGTAGACATTATGTGTTATCAGATGCTGCTCGTCAGTTTACTTCCAAGCTTGCTGCAAAATTTATAGGACCGTTTATTATTAATCGAAAGTTTTCACGATGGGTTTATGAACTCAAAGATCCTGACGGAAAAATATTAAAGGGGACTTGGCATGCCAAGGATTTGAAACTTTATGATAACTCTGAGATCAATTAATGATGTGTGATGTGCATAGGGTGGTTGGATGGGCACTGTAGGGAAGGTCACTTTAGGGAGCATTTTTATCTTGCTTTCCCTCCTGTAAAGCATAGGGTGGTTGGAAGGGCACCGTAGGGTAGGTCACTCTTTGGGGAACTTTAATATCTTGTTCTTTCCCCATTTTAAGGTATATGGTGGTTGGATGGGCACTGTAGGGAAGGTCACTTTAGGGAGCATTTTTATCTTGCTTTCCCTCCTGTAAAGTATAGTGTGGTTGGAAGGGCACAGTCGGGAAGGACACTATTTGGTAAACTTTAATATCTTGTTCTTTTCCCTCTTTTGGGTATAACGTATAGGGAGTTCCCTGTTGGGAAATGTTAATGGATGGTTTTCTTTTGATTGTATTGGAAGAGCGTTACGTTATCCTGTTTTTCCTAAGGAGACATAAGGGTAACGAGATTAATCGTTAAAGAAGTACAACTTCTTCGTTTCTTTTAGGTATCCCTTGGAGTTTGGGGATATAGGGTGTTTCCCTACAATAAAATTTTTTTTTAAGATGACCAGTCCTTCATTCTTCGCCTTCTTTTCTTCTTAAAGCTTTGTCTATATTTCTCTCTTGTAATGTAGTGAATGTCGATTTTGTTTTGAATGAACTGTTTACTTAGATGAATGACAATTTGTTTTCTTTTATTTCTCTTTGATCTGGTGCGGATGAAATCTCTGGTGATGAGTGATTGTTGGATGTGGATGAAGATTGGTGGGGCTTTTCTTCAGGCCGTTCGGGGCGCTGAAGGATCCCTCCGTCGGAGCGTATGAAAGTTGTGTGGATGTTGGCTTCTGCCTCTCACTTTTCTGGTTTCTTTAACCCTCTGTCACTGGGGTTACTTTCTCCCCAGGGTTGTCAAAAGAAAGATCCTGGTTATTCTTCGTTTTGGCTTAACTATTTTCGGTCTGACAGTACCTGAAACTGTGTGGAGGTGTGCTTCCGCCTCGGGGGTTTATTGGAAGTTGTCAGGGGGGGTACGCTGTGGGGATTTGGAGTGATTTTGTGGGGTTCATGGGGGTGGAGCTTCTTCACGACAGGTTGTTACAGGGTTGTTCACCGGCGCAGCATTTACATCCAGCAGCGACGAACAATCTTGATCCTTGTCGTGGGGTTGATCTGGTCCTGGGTTCCTCCTGGGGTCATCACCGTCTCTACAGTGTAGTTGCTTGTTTGTGGTGTGGGTACTGGGTTTTTTTTTTTAGATTAATTGTTAGAGACGTCTTATGACAGACGGTTTAATGACTCTCTAGCGTATATGTATGTATCCTTTTAGGATAAAGTTTTTATTTAGTTAAAAATTTCGTTGAAATTTTTCCTTTCTGGTAAGGGGGGAGTTTGTTACGTGTCAAAAGCATTTGATATTAATACTAGTGTTGAATGAGGAATCTAGTGAAAGTGACGCGATAAAAATTAATATCAGATTGGCTTTGTTCGTTGCTAGAGGAGATATAAAAACAAGGTTGGTTTTGTTTGAAAAAAATTTGTATATCAGCTTTTAAAAAAGGCAAGAGTTTTCGTGGGGTGTAAATGACAATCTCGCCATTTATTCTGGTTTGGTGATAGTAAAGAATTGGTTTACTAGCCAGCCGTTCCTGTAAAGGAGTTCATTAAGCAGATGTCATTTTTCCAATGAATATTTATATTCAAGCTGTAAAGCGATCTGGGAAACACGAATACAACGATTGCGAAGTTTATTGCCTGTGAACAGGGTATGTAGTTTAATATGGAATTTGCATTTTGTTACCTGGAAATTCGATTTATAGCAACAACTATTAGGCGGACAGGATTGGAAAGCTAATCTACCGCAGTATTGAGGGTCGAGGTATAGCAAATGACAGCCGAGGTTGGAACCTGTCAAGCTGACATGTGTTAGGAGTAACGGGACGTATTAAATGTCTGCGAGTATATCGGCACAAAGATAAGTGTGGTAGCTAGAATCTGATGATATTTTTGCATATAAAAACTGTGTAACCATTAGACTTACGAGCGTTTTAAGTTAAACTATTTGGGGTACCCTGCGTGAGGTAGTAATAGTAAAGATGCTAATTGTCTGATCGATGGTAGTAATGTTCGAGTATTAATAAAACCAGCTACAAGTATTGCTTTCTTTCATTTTGATAGGGAGTTCAATAATCGTATTGTTATTAGTTGATAGAAAGTGAAGTTACAAGTTTCTTGGCTTATATCAGTATATTTGAGTTTAACTTGTTGGCGCCATTTATAACATCATAAACTAGAATCCGCGACGTCTTCACTGATGCTAGAGACGGGCCTCAAATATACTTTTATAGTGATCGATTGTTAACTAAGAGATATAGCGATGACCTAAAGGTAGGTAAAGGAATTGATAGATAAATATAGCTAACAAATCACCGAAATAGCGTTACTAAAAAAAAATTTAAAAGCGTTTCTACTATCGAAATGATATCCAAAAAGTGTCAAAACGTCCGGCAGAACGTTTACAGGCTCTAGCATGCAATTTTGTCTACTTATAAAACAGCAGGTGCCATTCTGATGCATTTAAAATTAGTTTACAGCTGTTTCTGTACAATGTTTAGCATTCTGCAATTACTGTCTATTTATTAGAATATGTTACGTACCGCTAGTAGCATTTTGAGGCCATTAAGAAATCGCATTCAAACACCGAAATAGCGTTTCTACTATCGAAATAATATCCAAAACGTGTCAAATCATCCGCCAGGACGTTTACAGGCTCTAGCATGCAATTTTGTCTACTTATAAAACAGTAGGTGCAATTCTGATGCATTTAAAATTATTTTACAGTTGTTTCTGTACAATGTTTAGTATTCTGCAATAACTGTCTATTAATTATAATATGTTACGTACCGCTAGTAGCATTTTGAGGCCATTAAGAAGTCGCATTCAAACACCGAAATAGCTTTACTAAAAAAAAATTTTACAGCGTTTCTACTATCGACAAGATATCCAAAACGTGTCAAATCGTCCGCCAGAGGGTTTACTGGCTCTAGCATGCCATTTTGTCTACTATTAAAACAGTAGGTGCCATTCTGATGCATTTAAAATTATTTTACAGTTGTTTCTGTACAATGTTTAGCATTCTGCAATTACTGTCTATTAATTATAATATGTTACGTACTGCTAGTAGCATTTTGAGGCCATTACGAAGTCGCATTCAAACACCGAAATAGCGTTACCTAAAAAAATTAATTTAAAATCGTTTCTACTATCGAAATGATATCCAAAACGTGTTAAATCGTCCGCCAGAGCGTTTACAGGCTGTAGCATGCAATTTTGCCTACTTATAAAACAGTAGGTGCCATTCTGATGCATTTAAAATTAGTTTACAGTTGTTTCTGTACAATGTTTAGCATTCTGCCATTACTGTCTATTAATTATAATATGTTACCTACTGCTAGTAGCATTTTGCGGCCATTAAGAAGTCGCATTCAAACACCGAAATAGCGTTTCTTAAAATTTTTTTTAAAGCGTTTCTACTATCGAAATGATATCCAAAACGTGTCAAATCGTCCGCCAGGGCGTTTACAGGCTCTAGCATGCAATTTTGTCTACTTATAAAACAGCAGGTGCCATTCTGATGCATTTAAAATTAGTTTACAGCTGTTTCTGTACAATGTTTAGCATTTTGCAATTACTGTCTATTAATTAGAATATGTTACATACTGCTAGTAGCATTTTGAGGCCATTAAGAAGTCGCATTCAATCACCGAAATAGCGTACCTAAAAAAAAATTTAATAGCGTTTCTACTATCGAAATGATATCCAAAACGTGTCACATCGTCCGCCAGAGCGTTTACAGGCTCTAGCATGCAATTTTGTCTACTTATAAAAGAGGATCTGCCATTCTGATGCATTTAAAATTAGTTTACAGCTGTTTCTGTACAATGTTTAGCTTTCTGCCATTACTGTCTATTAATTATAATATGTTACGTACTGCTAGTAATATTTTGCAGCCATTAAGAAGTAGCATTCAATCACCGAAATAGCGTTACTTAAATTTTTTTTTAAAGCGTTTCTACTATCGAAATGATATCCAAAACGTGTCAAATCGTCCGCCAGGGCGTTTACAGGCTCTAGCATGCAATTTTGTCTACTTATAAAACAGCAGGTGCCATTCTGATGCATTTAAAATTAGTTTACAGCTGTTTCTGTACAATGTTTAGCATTTTGCAATTACTGTCTATTAATTAGAATATGTTACATACTGCTAGTAGCATTTTGAGGCCATTAAAAAGTCGCATTCAATCACCGAAATAGCGTACCTAAAAAAAATTTAATAGCGTTTCTACTATCGAAATGATATCCAAAACGTGTCACATCGTCCGCCAGAGCGTTTACAGGCTCTAGCATGCAATTTTGTCTACTTATAAAACAGGATCTGCATTCTGATGCATTTAAAGTTAGTTTACAGCTGTTTCTGTACAATGTTTAGCATTCTGCCATTACTGTCTATTAATTAGAATATGTTACATACTGCTAGTAGCATTTTGAGGTCATTAAGAAGTCGCATTCAATCACCGAAATAGCGTACCTAAAAAAAAATTTAATAGCGTTTCTACTATCGAAATGATATCCAAAACGTGTCACATCGTCCGCCAGAGCGTTTACAGGCTCTAGCATGCAATTTTGTCTACTTATAAAACAGGATCTGCCATTCTGATGCATTTAAAATTAGTTTACAGCTGTTTCTGTACAATGTTTAGCTTTCTGCCATTACTGTCTATTAATTATAATATGTTACGTACTGCTAGTAATATTTTGCAGCCATTAAGAAGTAGCATTCAATCACCGAAATAGCGTTACTAAAAAAAAATTTAAAAGCGTTTCTACTATCGAAATGATATCCAAAAAGTGTCAAAACGTCCGGCAGAACGTTTACAGGCTCTAGCATGCAATTTTGTCTACTTATAAAACAGCAGGTGCCATTCTGATGCATTTAAAATTAGTTTACAGCTGTTTCTGTACAATGTTTAGCATTCTGCAATTACTGTCTATTTATTAGAATATGTTACGTACCGCTAGTAGCATTTTGAGGCCATTAAGAAATCGCATTCAAACACCGAAATAGCGTTTCTACTATCGAAATAATATCCAAAACGTGTCAAATCGTCCGCCAGGACGTTTACAGGCTCTAGCATGCAATTTTGTCTACTTATAAAACAGTAGGTGCAATTCTGATGCATTTAAAATTATTTTACAGTTGTTTCTGTACAATGTTTAGTATTCTGCAATAACTGTCTATTAATTATAATATGTTACGTACCGCTAGTAGCATTTTGAGGCCATTAAGAAGTCGCATTCAAACACCGAAATAGCTTTACTAAAAAAAAATTTTACAGCGTTTCTACTATCGACAAGATATCCAAAACGTGTCAAATCGTCCGCCAGAGGGTTTACTGGCTCTAGCATGCCATTTTGTCTACTATTAAAACAGTAGGTGCAATTCTGATGCATTTAAAATTATTTTACAGTTGTTTCTGTACAATGTTTAGCATTCTGCAATTACTGTCTATTAATTATAATATGTTACGTACTGCTAGTAGCATTTTGAGGCCATTACGAAGTCGCATTCAAACACCGAAATAGCGTTACCTAAAAAAATTAATTTAAAATCGTTTCTACTATCGAAATGATATCCAAAACGTGTTAAATCGTCCGCCAGAGCGTTTACAGGCTGTAGCATGCAATTTTGCCTACTTATAAAACAGTAGGTGCCATTCTGATGCATTTAAAATTAGTTTACAGTTGTTTCTGTACAATGTTTAGCATTCTGCCATTACTGTCTATTAATTATAATATGTTACCTACTGCTAGTAGCATTTTGCGGCCATTAAGAAGTCGCATTCAAACACCGAAATAGCGTTACTTAAAAATTTTTTTAAAGCGTTTCTACTATCGAAATGATATCCAAAACGTGTCAAATCGTCCGCCAGGGCGTTTACAGGCTCTAGCATGCAATTTTGTCTACTTATAAAACAGCAGGTGCCATTCTGATGCATTTAAAATTAGTTTACAGCTGTTTCTGTACAATGTTTAGCATTTTGCAATTACTGTCTATTAATTAGAATATGTTACATACTGCTAGTAGCATTTTGAGGCCATTAAGAAGTCGCATTCAATCACCGAAATAGCGTACCTAAAAAAAAATTTAATAGCGTTTCTACTATCGAAATGATATCCAAAATGTGTCACATCGTCCGCCAGAGCGTTTACAGGCTCTAGCATGCAATTTTGTCTACCTATAAAACAGGATCTGCCATTCTGATGCATTTAAAATTAGTTTACAGCTGTTTCTGTACAATGTTTAGCTTTCTGCCATTACTGTCTATTAATTATAATATGTTACGTACTGCTAGTAATATTTTGCAGCCATTAAGAAGTAGCATTCAATCACCGAAATAGCGTTACTTAAAAATTTTTTTAAAGCGTTTCTACTATCGAAATGATATCCAAAACGTGTCAAATCGTCCGCCAGGGCGTTTACAGGCTCTAGCATGCAATTTTGTCTACTTATAAAACAGGATCTGCCATTCCGATGCATTTAAAATTAGTTTACAGCTGTTTCTGTACAATGTTTAGCATTTTGCAATTACTGTCTATTAATTAGAATATGTTACATACTGCTAGTAGCATTTTGAGGACATTAAGAAGTCGCATTCAATCACCGAAATAGCGTACCTAAAAAAAAATTTAATAGCGTTTCTACTATCGAAATGATATCCAAAACGTGTCACATCGTCCGCCAGAGCGTTTACAGGCTCTAGCATGCAATTTTGTCTACTTATAAAACAGGATCTGCCATTCTGATGCATTTAAAATTAGTTTACAGCTGTTTCTGTACAATGTTTAGCATTCTGCCATTACTGTCTATTAATTATAATATGTTACCTACTGCTAGTAGCATTTTGCGGCCATTAAGAAGTCGCATTCAAACACCGAAATAGCGTTACTTAAATTTTTTTTTAAAGCGTTTCTACTATCGAAATGATATCCAAAACGTGTCACATCGTCCGCCAGAGCGTTTACAGGCTCTAGCATGCAATTTTGTCTACTTATAAAACAGGATCTGCCATTCTGATGCATGTAAAATTAGTTTACAGCTGTTTTTGTACAATGTTTAGCTTTCTGCCATGACTGTCTATTTATTATAATATGTTTCGTACTGCTAGTAATATTTTGCAGCCATTAAGAAGTAGCATTCAATCACCGAAATAGCGTTACTAAAAAAAAATTTAAAAGCGTTTCTACTATCGAAATGATATCCAAAACGTGTCACATCGTCCGC
This sequence comes from Agriotes lineatus, assembly GCA_940337035.1. Lineage (NCBI taxonomy): Eukaryota > Metazoa > Arthropoda > Insecta > Coleoptera > Elateridae > Agriotes > Agriotes lineatus. Next base: position 31,871 of record CALNHX010000061.1, on the reverse strand, counting down.
CAGAGCGTTTACAGGCTCTAGCATGCAATTTTGTCTACTTATAAAACAGGATCTGCCATTCTGATGCATTTAAAATTAGTTTACAGCTGTTTCTGTACAATGTTTAGCATTCTGCCATTACTGTCTATTAATTATAATATGTTACCTACTGCTAGTAGCATTTTGTGGCCATTAAGAAGTCGCATTCAAACACCGAAATAGCGTTACTTAAAAATTTTTTTAAAGCGTTTCTACTATCGAAATGATAGCCAAAACGTGTCAAATCGTCCGCCAGGGCGTTTACAGGCTCTAGCATGCAATTTTGTCTACTTATAAAACAGCAGGTGCCATTCTGATGCATTTAAAATTAGTTTACAGCTGTTTCTGTACAATGTTTAGCATTTTGCAATTACTGTCTATTAATTAGAATATGTTACATACTGCTAGTAGCATTTTGAGGCCATTAAGAAGTCGCATTCAATCACCGAAATAGCGTACCTAAAAAAAAATTTAATAGCGTTTCTACTATCGAAATGATATCCAAAACGTGTCACATCGTCCGCCAGAGCGTTTACAGGCTCTAGCATGCAATTTTGTCTACTTATAAAACAGGATCTGCCATTCTGATGCATTTAAAATTAGTTTACAGCTGTTTCTGTACAATGTTTAGCATTTTGCAATTACTGTCTATTAATTAGAATATGTTACATACTGCTAGTAGCATTTTGAGGCCATTAAGAAGTCGCATTCAATCACCGAAATAGCGTACCTAAAAAAAAATTTAATAGCGTTTCTACTATCGAAATGATATCCAAAACGTGTCACATCGTCCGCCAGAGCGTTTACAGGCTCTAGCATGCAATTTTGTCTACTTATAAAACAGGATCTGCCATTCTGATGCATTTAAAATTAGTTTACAACTGTTTTTGTACAATGTTTAGCTTTCTGCCATGACTGTCTATTAATTCTAATATGTTACGTACTGCTAGTAATATTTTGCAGCCATTAAGAAGTAGCATTCAATCACCGAAATAGCGTTACTAAAAAAAAATTTAAAAGCGTTTCTACTATCGAAATGATATCCAAAACGTGTCACATCGTCCGCCAGAGCGTTTACAGGCTCTAGCATGCAATTTTGTCTACTTATAAAACAGGATCTGCCATTCTGATGCATTTAAAATTAGTTTACAGCTGTTTCTGTACAATGTTTAGCATTCTGCCATTACTGTCTATTAATTATATTATGTTACCTACTGCTAGTAGCATTTTGCGGCCATTAAGAAGTCGCATTCAAACACCGAAATAGCGTTACTTAAAATTTTTTTAAAGCGTTTCTACTATCGAAATGATATCCAAAACGTGTCAAATCGTCCGCCAGGGCGTTTACAGGCTCTAGCATGCAATTTTGTCTACTTATAAAACAGCAGGTGCCATTCTGATGCATTTAAAATTAGTTTACAGCTGTTTCTGTACAATGTTTAGCATTTTGCAATTACTGTCTATTAATTAGAATATGTTACATACTGCTAGTAGCATTTTGAGGCCATTAAGAAGTCGCATTCAATCACCGAAATAGCGTACCTAAAAAAAAATTTAATAGCGTTTCTACTATCGAAATGATATCCAAAACGTGTCACATCGTCCGCCAGAGCGTTTACAGGCTCTAGCATGCAATTTTGTCTACTTATAAAACAGGATCTGCCATTCTGATGCATTTAAAATTAGTTTACAGCTGTTTCTGTACAATGTTTAGCATTTTGCAATTACTGTCTATTAATTAGAATATGTTACATACTGCTAGTAGCATTTTGAGGCCATTAAGAAGTCGCATTCAATCACCGAAATAGCGTACCTAAAAAAAAATTTAATAGCGTTTCTACTATCGAAATGATATCCAAAACGTGTCACATCGTCCGCCAGAGCGTTTACAGGCTCTAGCATGCAATTTTGTCTACTTATAAAACAGGATCTGCCATTCTGATGCATTTAAAATTAGTTTACAGCTGTTTCTGTACAATGTTTAGCATTCTGCCATTACTGTCTATTAATTATAATATGTTACCTACTGCTAGTAGCATTTTGCGGCCATTAAGAAGTCGCATTCAAACACCGAAATAGCGTTACTTAAAATTTTTTTAAAGCGTTTCTACTATCGAAATGATATCCAAAACGTGTCACATCGTCCGCCAGAGCGTTTACAGGCTCTAGCATGCAATTTTGTCTACTTATAAAACAGGATCTGCCATTCTGATGCATTTAAAATTAGTTTACAGCTGTTTCTGTACAATGTTTAGCTTTCTGCCATGACTGTCTATTAATTATAATATGTTACGTACTGCTAGTAATATTTTGCAGCCATTAAGAAGTAGCATTCAATCACCGAAATAGCGTTACTAAAAAAAAATTTAAAAGCGTTTCTACTATCGAAATGATATCCAAAAAGTGTCAAAACGTCCGGCAGAACGTTTACAGGCTCTAGCATGCAATTTTGTCTACTTATAAAACAGCAGGTGCCATTCTGATGCATTTAAAATTAGTTTACAGCTGTTTCTGTACAATGTTTAGCATTCTGCAATTACTGTCTATTTATTAGAATATGTTACGTACCGCTAATAGCATTTTGAGGCCATTAAGAAATCGCATTCAAACACCGAAATAGCGTTTCTACTATCGAAATAATATCCAAAACGTGTCAAATCGTCCGCCAGGACGTTTACAGGCTCTAGCATGCAATTTTGTCTACTTATAAAACAGTAGGTGCAATTCTGATGCATTTAAAATTATTTTACAGTTGTTTCTGTACAATGTTTAGTATTCTGCAATAACTGTCTATTAATTATAATATGTTACGTACCGCTAGTAGCATTTTGAGGCCATTAAGAAGTCGCATTCAAACACCGAAATAGCTTTACTAAAAAAAATTTTTACAGCGTTTCTACTATCGACAAGATATCCAAAACGTGTCAAATCGTCCGCCAGAGGGTTTACTGGCTCTAGCATGCCATTTTGTCTACTATTAAAACAGTAGGTGCCATTCTGATGCATTTAAAATTATTTTACAGTTGTTTCTGTACAATGTTTAGCATTCTGCAATTTCTGTCTATTAATTATAATATGTTACGTACTGCTAGTAGCATTTTGAGGCCATTACAAAGACGCATTCAAACACCGAAATAGCGTTACCTAAAAAAATTAATTTAAAATTGTTTCTACTATCGAAATGATATCCAAAACGTGTTAAATCGTCCGCCAGAGCGTTTACAGGCTGTAGCATGCAATTTTGCCTACTTATAAAACAGTAGGTGCCATTCTGATGCATTTAAAATTAGTTTACAGTTGTTTCTGTACAATGTTTAGCATTCTGCCATTACTGTCTATTAATTATAATATGTTACCTACTGCTAGTAGCATTTTGCGGCCATTAAGAAGTCGCATTCAAACACCGAAATAGCGTTACTTAAAAATTTTTTTAAAGCGTTTCTACTATCGAAATGATATCCAAAACGTGTCAAATCGTCCGCCAGGGCGTTTACAGGCTCTAGCATGCAATTTTGTCTACTTATAAAACAGCAGGTGCCATTCTGATGCATTTAAAATTAGTTTACAGCTTTTTCTGTACAATGTTTAGCTTTCTGCCATTACTGTCTATTAATTATATGTTACGTACTGCTAGTAATATTTTGCAGCCATTAAGAAGTAGCATTCAATCACCGAAATAGCGTTACTTAAAAATTTTTTAAAGCGTTTCTACTATCGAAATGATATCCAAAACGTGTCAAATCGTCCGCCAGGGCGTTTACAGGCTCTAGCATGCAATTTTGTCTACTTATAAAACAGCAGGTGCCATTCTGATGCATTTAAAATTAGTTTACAGCTGTTTCTGTACAATGTTTAGCATTTTGCAATTACTGTCTATTAATTAAAATATGTTACATACTGCTAGTAGCATTTTGAGGCCATTAAGAAGTCGCATTCAATCACCGAAATAGCGTACCTAAAAAAAAATTTAATAGCGTTTCTACTATCGAAATGATATCCAAAACGTGTCACATCGTCCGCCAGAGCGTTTACAGGCTCTAGCATGCAATTTTGTCTACTTATAAAACAGGATCTGCCATTCTGATGCATTTAAAATTAGTTTACAGCTGTTTCTGTACAATGTTTAGCATTTTGCAATTACTGTCTATTAATTATAATATGTTACCTACTGCTAGTAGCATTTTGCGGCCATTAAGAAGTCGCATTCAAACACCGAAATAGCGTTACTTAAAATTTTTTTAAACCGTTTCTACTATCGAAATGATATCCAAAACGTCTCAAATCGTCCGCCAGGGCGTTTACAGGCTCTAGCATGCAATTTTGTCTACTTATAAAACAGCAGGTGCCATTCTGATGCATTTAAAATTAGTTTACAGCTGTTTCTGTACAATGTTTAGCATTTTGCAATTACTGTCTATTAATTAGAATATGTTACATACTGCTAGTAGCATTTTGAGGCCATTAAGAAGTCGCATTCAATCACCGAAATAGCGTACCTAAAAAAAAATTTAATAGCGTTTCTACTATCGAAATGATATCCAAAACGTGTCACATCGTCCGCCAGAGCGTTTACAGGCTCTAGCATGCAATTTTGTCTACTTATAAAACAGGATCTGCCATTCTGATGCATTTAAAATTAGTTGACAGCAGTTTCTGTACAATGTTTAGCATTCTGCCATTACTGTCTATTAATTATAATATGTTACCTACTGCTAGTAGCATTTTGCGGCCATTAAGAAGTCGCATTCAAACACCGAAATAGCGTTACTTAAAAATTTTTTTAAAGCGTTTCTACTATCGAAATGATATCCAAAACGTGTCAAATCGTCCGCCAGGGCGTTTACAGGCTCTAGCATGCAATTTTGTCTACTTATAAAACAGCAGGTGCCATTCTGATGCATTTAAAATTAGTTTACAGCTGTTTCTGTACAATGTTTAGAATTTTGCAATTACTGTCTATTAATTAGAATATGTTACATACTGCTAGTAGCATTTTAAGGCCATTAAGGAGTCGCATTCAATCACCGAAATAGCGTACCTAAAAAAAAATTTAATAGCGTTTCTACTATCGAAATGATATCCAAAACGTGTCACATCGTCCGCCAGAGCGTTTACAGGCTCTAGCATGCAATTTTGTCTACTTATAAAACAGGATCTGCCATTCTGATGCATTTAAAATTAGTTTACAGCTGTTTCTGTACAATGTTTAGCTTTCTGCCATTACTGTCTATTAATTATAATATGTTACGTACTGCTAGTAATATTTTGCAGCCATTAAGAAGTAGCATTCAATCACCGAAATAGCGTTACTAAAAAAAAATTTAAAAGCGTTTCTACTATCGAAATGATATCCAAAAAGTGTCAAAACGTCCGGCAGAAACGTTTACAGGCTCTAGCATGCAATTTTGTCTACTTATAAAACAGCAGGTGCCATTCTGATGCATTTAAAATTAGTTTACAGCTGTTTCTGTACAATGTTTAGCATTCTGCAATTACTGTCTATTTATTAGAATATGTTACGTACCGCTAGTAGCATTTTGAGGCCATTAAGAAATCGCATTCAAACACCGAAATAGCGTTTCTACTATCGAAATAATATCCAAAACGTGTCAAATCGTCCGCCAGGACGTTTATAGGCACTAGCATGCAATTTTGTCTACTTATAAAACAGTAGGTGCAATTCTGATGCATTTAAAATTATTTTACAGTTGTTTCTGTACAATGTTTAGTATTCTGCAATAACTGTCTATTAATTATAATATGTTACGAACCGCTAGTAGCATTTTGAGGCCATTAAGAAGTCGCATTCAAACACCGAAATAGCTTTACTAAAAAAAAATTTTACAGCGTTTCTACTATCGACAAGATATCCAAAACGTGTCAAATCGTCCGCCAGAGGGTTTACTGGCTCTAGCATGCCATTTTGTCTACTATTAAAACAGTAGGTGCCATTCTGATGCATTTAAAATTATTTTACAGTTGTTTCTGTACAATGTTTAGCATTCTGCAATTACTGTATATTAATTATAATATGTTACGTACTGCTAGTAGAATTTTGAGGCCATTACGAAGTCGCATTCAAACACCGAAATAGCGTTACCTAAAAAAATTAATTTAAAATCGTTTCTACTATCGAAATGATATCCAAAACGTGTTAAATCGTCCGCCAGAGCGTTTACAGGCTGTAGCATGCAATTTTGCCTACTTATAAAACAGTAGGTGCCATTCTGATGCATTTAAAATTTAGTTTACAGTTGTTTCTGTACAATGTTTAGCATTCTGCCATTACTGTCTATTAATTATAATATGTTACCTACTGCTAGTAGCATTTTGCGGCCATTAAGAAGTCGCATTCAAACACCGAAATAGCGTTACTTAAAATTTTTTTTAAAGCGTTTCTACTATCGAAATGATATGCAAAACGTGTCAAATCGTCCGCCAGGGCGTTTACAGGCTCTAGCATGCAATTTTGTCTACTTATAAAACAGCAGGTGCCATTCTGATGCATTTAAAATTAGTTTACAGCTGTTTCTGTACAATGTTTAGCATTTTGCAATTACTGTCTATTAATTAGAATATGTTACATACTGCTAGTAGCATTTTGAGGCCATTAAGAAGTCGCATTCAATCACCGAAATAGCGTACCTAAAAAAAAATTTAAAAGCGTTTCTACTATCGAAATGATATCCAAAACGTGTCAAATCGTCCGCCAGAGCGTTTACAGGCTCTAGCATGCAATTTTGTCTACTTATAAAACAGGATCTGCCATTCTGATGCATTTAAAATTAGTTTACAGCTGTTTCTGTACAATGTTTAGCTTTCTCCAATTCCTGTATATTAATTATAATATGTTACGTACTGCTAGTAGAATTTTGAGGCCATTACGAAGTCGCATTCAAACACCGAAATAGCGTTACCTAAAAAAATTAATTAAAATCGTTTCTACTATCGAAATGATATCCAAAACGTGTCAAATCGTCCGCCAGAGCGTTTACAGGCTCTAGCATGCAATTTTGTCTACTTATAAAACAGCAGGTGCCATTCTGATGCATTTAAAATTAGTTTACAGCTGTTTCTGTACAATGTTTAGCATTTTGCAATTACTGTCTATTAATTAGAATATGTTACATACTGCTAGTAGCATTTTGAGGCCATAAGAAGTCGCATTCAATCACCGAAATAGCGTACCTAAAAAAAAATTTAAAAGCGTTTCTACTATCGAAATGATATCCAAAACGTGTCACATCGTCCGCCAGAGCGTTTACAGGCTCTAGCATGCAATTTTGTCTACTTATAAAACAGGATCTGCCATTCTGATGCATTTAAAATTAGTTTACAGCTGTTTCTGTACAATGTTTAGCTTTCTGCCATTACTGTCTATTAATTATAATATGTTACGTACTGCTAGTAATATTTTGCAGCCATTAAGAAGTAGCATTCAATCACCGAAATAGCGTTACTTAAAATTTTTTTAAAGCGTTTCTACTATCGAAATGATATGCAAAACGTGTCAAATCGTCCGCCAGGGCGTTTACAGGCTCTAGCATGCAATTTTGTCTACTTATAAAACAGCAGGTGCCATTCTGATGCATTTAAAATTAGTTTACAGCTGTTTCTGTACAATGTTTAGCATTTTGCAATTACTGTCTATTAATTAGAATATGTTACATACTGCTAGTAGCATTTTGAGGCAATTAAGAAGTCGCATTCAATCACCGAAATAGCGTACCTAAAAAAAATTTAATAGCGTTTCTATTATCGAAATGATATCCAAAACGTGTCACATCGTCCGCCAGAGCGTTTACAGGCTCTAGCATGCAATTTTGTCTACTTATAAAACAGCAGGTGCCATTCTGATGCATTTAAAATTAGTTTACAGCTGTTTCTGTACAATGTTTAGCATTCTGCCATTACTGTCTGTTAATTATAATATGTTACCTACTGCTAGTAGCATATTGCGGCCATTAAGAAGTCGCATTCAAACACCGAAATAGCGTTACTTAAAATTTTTTTTAAAGCGTTTCTACTATCGAAATGATATCCAAAACGTGTCAAATCGTCCGCCAGGGCGTTTACAGGCTCTAGCATGCAATTTTGTCTACTTATAAAACAGGATCTGCCATTCTGATGCATTTAAAATTAGTTTACAGCTGTTTCTGTACAATGTTTAGCATTCTGCCATTACTGTCTATTAATTATAATATGTTACCTACTGCTAGTAGCATATTGCGGCCATTAAGAAGTCGCATTCAAACACCGAAATAGCGTTACATAAAATTTTTTTTAAAGCGTTTCTACTATCGAAATGATATCCAAAACGTGTCAAATCGTCCGCCAGGGCGTTTACAGGCTCTAGCATGCAATTTTGTCTACTTATAAACAGGATCTGCCATTCTGATGCATTTAAAATTAGTTTACAGCTGTTTCTGTACAATGTTTAGCATTCTGCATTACTGTCTATTAATTATAATATGTTACCTACTGCTAGTAGCATATTGCGGCCATTAAGAAGTCGCATTCAAACACCGAAATAGCGTTACTTAAAATTTATTTTAAAGCGTTTCTACTACAAAATGATATCCAAAACGTGTCAAATCGTCCGCCAGGGCGTTTACAGGCTCTAGCATGCAATTTTGTCTACTTATAAAACAGGATCTGCCATTCTGATGCATTTAAAATTAGTTTACAGCTGTTTCTGTACAATGTTTAGCATTCTGCCATTACTGTCTATTAATTATAATATGTTACCTACTGCTAGTAGCATATTGCGGCCATTAAGAAGTCGCATTCAAACACCGAAATAGCGTTACTTAAAATTTTTTTTAGAGCGTTTCTACTATCGAAATGATATCCAAAACGTGTCAAATCGTCCGCCAGGGCGTTTACAGGCTCTAGCATGCAATTTTGTCTACTTATAAAACAGCAGGTGCCATTCTGATGCATTTAAAATTAGTTTACAGCTGTTTCTGTACAATGTTTAGCATTTTGCAATTACTGTCTATTAATTAGAATATGTTACATACTGCTAGTAGCATTTTGAGGCCATTAAGAAGTCGCATTCAATCACCGAAATAGCGTACCTAAAAAAAAATTTAATAGCGTTTCTACTATCGAAATGATATCCAAAACGTGTCACATCGTCCGCCAGAGCGTTTACAGGCTCTAGCATGCAATTTTGTCTACTTATAAAACAGGATCTGCCATTCTGATGCATTTAAAATTAGTTTACAGCTGTTTCTGTACAATGTTTAGCATTCTGCCATTACTGTCTATTAATTATAATATGTTACCTACTGCTAGTAGCATTTTGCGGCCATTAAGAAGTCGCATTCAAACACCGAAATAGCGTTACTTAAAATTTTTTTTAAAGCGTTTCTACTATCGAAATGATATCCAAAACGTGTCAAATCGTCCGCCAGGGCGTTTACAGGCTCTAGCATGCAATTTTGTCTACTTATAAAACAGATCTGCCATTCTGATGCATTTAAAATTAGTTTACAGCTGTTTCTGTACAATGTTTAGCATTCTGCCATTACTGTCTATTAATTATAATATGTTACCTACTGCTAGTAGCATATTGCGGCCATTAAGAAGTCGCATTCAAACACCGAAATAGCGTTACTTAAAAATTTTTTTAAAGCGTTTCTACTATCGAAATGATATCCAAAACGTGTCAAATCGTCCGCCAGGGCGTTTACAGGCTCTAGCATGCAATTTTGTCTACTTATAAAACAGGATCTGCCATTCTGATGCATTTAAAATTAGTTTACAGCTGTTTCTGTACAATGTTTAGCATTCTGCCATTACTGTCTATTAATTATAATATGTTACCTACTGCTAGTAGCATATTGCGGCCATTAAGAAGTCGCATTCAAACACCGAAATAGCGTTACTTAAAATTTTTTTAAAGCGTTTCTACTATCGAAATGATATCCAAAACGTGTCAAATCGTCCGCCAGGGCGTTTACAGGCTCTAGCATGCAATTTTGTCTACTTATAAAACAGCAGGTGCCATTCTGATGCATTTAAAATTAGTTTACAGCTGTTTCTGTACAATGTTTAGCATTTTGCAATTACTGTCTATTAATTAGAATATGTTACATACTGCTAGTAGCATTTTGAGGCCATTAAGAAGTCGCATTCAATCACCGAAATAGCGTACCTAAAAAAAAATTTAATAGCGTTTCTACTATCGAAATGATATCCAAAACGTGTCAAATCGTCCCGCCAGGGCGTTTACAGGCTCTAGCATGCAATTTTGTCTACTTATAAAACAGCAGGTGCCATTCTGATGCATTTAAAATTAGTTTACAGCTGTTTCTGTACAATGTTTAGCATTTTGCAATTACTGTCTATTAATTAGAATATGTTACATACTGCTAGTAGCATTTTGAGGCCATTAAGAAGTCGCATTCAATCACCGAAATAGCGTACCTAAAAAAAAATTAATAGCGTTTCTACTATCGAAATGATATCCAAACGTGTCACATCGTCCGCCAGAGCGTTTACAGGCTCTAGCATGCAATTTCGTCTACTTATAAAACAGGATCTGCCATTCTGATGCATTTAAAATTAGTTTACAGCTGTTTCTGTACAATGTTTAGCATTTTGCAATTACTGTCTATTAATTAGAATATGTTACATACTGCTAGTAGCATTTTGAGGCCATTAAGAAGTCGCATTCAATCACCGAAATAGCGTACCTAAAAAAAAATTTAATAGCGTTTCTACTATCGAAATGATATCCAAAACGTGTCACATCGTCCGCCAGAACGTTCACAGGCTCTAGCATGCAATTTTGTCTACTTATAAAACAGGATCTGCCATTCTGATGCATTTAAATTAGTTTACAGCTGTTTCTGTACAATGTTTAGCATTCTGCCATTACTGTCTATTAATTATAATATGTTACCTACTGCTAGTAGCATTTTGCGGCCATTAAGAAGTCGCATTCAAACACCGAAATAGCGTTACTTAAAATTTTTTTTAAAGCGTTTCTACTATCGAAATGATATCCAAAACGTGTCAAATCGTCCGCCAGGGCGTTTACAGGCTCTAGCATGCAATTTTGTCTACTTATAAAACAGGCAGGTGCCATTCTGATGCATTTAAAATTAGTTTACAGCTGTTTCTGTACAATGTTTAGCATTTTGCAATTACTGTCTATTAATTAGAATATGTTACATACTGCTAGTAGCATTTTGAGGCCATTAAGAAGTCGCATTCAATCACCGAAATAGCGTACCTAAAAAAAAATTTAATAGCGTTTCTACTATCGAAATGATATCCAAAACGTGTCACATCGTCCGCCAGAGCGTTTACAGGCTCTAGCATGCAATTTTGTATACTTATAAAACAGGATCTGCAATTCTGATGCATTTAAAATTAGTTTACAGCTGTTTCTGTACAATGTTTAGCTTTCTGCCATTACTGACTATTAATTATAATATGTAACGTACTGCTAGTAATATTTTGCAGCCATTAAGAAGTAGCATTCAATCACCGAAATAGCGTACCTAAAAAAAATTTAATAGCGTTTCTACTATCGAAATGATATCCAAAACGTGTCACATCGTCCGCCAGAGCGTTTACAGGCTCTAGCATGCAATTTTGTCTACTTATAAAACAGGATCTGCCATTCTGATGCATTTAAAATTAGTTTACAGCTGTTTCTGTACAATGTTTAGCTTTCTGCCATTACTGTCTATTAATTATAATATGTTACGTACTGCTAGTAATATTTTGCAGCCGTTAAGAAGTAGCATTCAATCACCGAAATAGCGTTACTAAAAAAAAATTTAAAAGCGTTTCTACTATCGAAATGATATCCAAAAAGTGTCAAAACGTCCGGCAGAACGTTTACAGGCTCTAGCATGCAATTTTGTCTACTTATAAAACAGCAGGTGCCATTCCGATGCATTTAAAATTAGTTTACAGCTGTTTCTGTACAATGTTTAGCATTCTGCAATTACTGTCTATTTATTAGAATATGTTACGTACCGCTAGTAGCATTTTGAGGCCATTAAGAAATCGCATTCAAACACCGAAATAGCGTTTCTACTATCGAAATAATATCCAAAACGTGTCAAATCGTCCGCCAGGACGTTTACAGGCTCTAGCATGCAATTTTGTCTACTTATAAAACAGTAGGTGCCATTCTGATGCATTTAAAATTATTTTACAGTTGTTTCTGTACAATGTTAAGTATTCTGCAATAACTGTCTATTAATTATAATATGTTACGTACCGCTAGTAGCATTTTGAGGCCATTAAGAAGTCGCATTCAAACACCGAAATAGCTTTACTAAAAAAAATTTTTACAGCGTTTCTACTATCGACAAGATATCCAAAACGTGTCAAATCGTCCGCCAGAGGGTTTACTGGCTCTAGCATGCCATTTTGTCTACTATTAAAACAGTAGGTGCCATTCTGATGCATTTAAAATTATTTTACAGTTGTTTCTGTACAATGTTTAGTATTCTGCAATTACTGTCTATTAATTCTAATATGTTACGTACTGCTAGTAGCATTTTGCGGCCATTAAGAAGTCGCATTCAAACACCGAAATAGCGTTACTAAAAAAAATTAAAAGCGTTTCTAGTATCGCATGATATGCAAAACGTGTCAAATCTTCCGGCAGAGCGTTTACAGGCTCTAGCATGACATTTTGTCTACTTCTAAATCAGTAGGTGACATTCTGATGCATATAAAATTAGTTTACAGTTGTTTCTGTACAATCTTTAGCATTCTGCAATTACTGTCTATTAATTATAATATGTTACGTACTGCTAGTAGCATTTTGCGGCCATTAAGAAGTCGCATTCAAACACCAAAATAGCGTTACTAAAAAAAAATTTTAAAGCGTTTCTACTATCGAAATGATATCCAAAACGTGTCAAATCGTCCGCCAGAGCGTTTACAGGCTCTAGCATGCAATTTTGTCTACTTCTAAAACAGTAGCAGCCATTCTGATGCATTTAAAATTAGTTTACAGCTGTTTCTGTACAATGTTTAGGATTCTGCAATTACTGTCTATTAATTATAATATGTTACGTACTGCTAGTAGCATTTTGAGGCCATTACGAAGTCGCATTCAAACACCGAAATAGCGTTACCTAAAAAAATTAATTTAAAATCGTTTCTACTATCGAAATGATATCCAAAACGTGTTAAATCGTCCGCCAGAGCGTTTACAGGCTCTAGCATGCAATTTTGTCTACCTATAAAACAGTAGGTGCCATTCTGATGCATTTAAAATTAGTTTACAGTTGTTTCTGTACAATGTTTAGCATTCTGCCATTACTGTCTATTAATTATAATATGTTACCTACTGCTAGTAGCATTTTGCGGCCATTAAGAAGTCGCATTCAAACACCGAAATAGCGTTACTTAAAAATTTTTTTTAAAGCGTTTCTACTATCGAAATGATATCCAAAACGTGTCAAATCGTCCGCCAGGGCGTTTACAGGCTCTAGCATGCAATTTTGTCTACTTATAAAACAGCAGGTGCCTTTCTAATGCATTTAAAATTAGTTTACAGCTGTTTCTGTACAATGTTTAGCATTTTGCAACTACTGTCTATTAATTTGAATATGTTACGTACCGCTAGTAGCATTTTGAGGCCATTAAGAAGTCGCATTCAAACACCGAAATAGCGTTCCTAAAGAAAATTTTTAAAGCGTTTCTACTCTCGACAAGATATCCAAAACGTGTCAAATCGTTCGCCAGAGCGTTTACAGGCTCTAGCATGCAATTTTGTCTACTTATAAAACAGTAGGTGACATTCAGATGCATATAAAATTAGTTTACATTTGTTTCTGTACAATCTTTAGCATTCTGTAATTACTGTCTATTAATTATAATGTATTCCGTACTGCTAGTAGCATTTTGCGGCCATTAAGAAGTCGCATTAAAACACCGAAATAGCGTTACTAAAAAAAAAATTTAAATCTTTTCTACTATCGAAATAATAACCAAACCGTTGTCAAATCGTCCGCCAGAGCGTTTACAGGCTCTAGCATGCAATTTTGTCTACTTATAAAACAGTAGGTGACATTCAGATGCATATAAAATTAGTTTACATTTGTTTCTGTACAATCTTTAGCATTCTGTAATTACTGTCTATTAATTATAATGTATTCCGTACTGCTAGTAGCATTTTGCGGCCATTAAGAAGTCGCATTAAAACACCGAAATAGCGTTACTAAAAAAAAAATTTAAATCTTTTCTACTATCGAAATAATAACCAAACCGTGTCAAATCGTCCGCCAGAGCGTTTACAGGCTCTAGCATTCAATTTTGTCTACTTATAAAACAGCAGGTGCCATTCTGATGCATTTCAAATTAGTTTACAGCTGTTTCTGTACAATGTTTAGTATTCTGCAATTACTGTCTATTAATTATAATATATTCCGTACTGCTAGTAGCATTTTGCGGCCATTAAGAAGTCGCATTCAAACACCGAAATAACGTTACTAAAAAAAAATTTAAAAGCGTTTCTACTATCGAAATGATATCCAAAACGTGTCAAAACGTCCGGCAGAACGTTTACAGACTCTAGCATGCAATTTTGTCTACTTATAAAACAGCAGGTGCCATTCTGATGCATTTAAAATTAGTTTACAGCTGTTTCTGTACAATGTTTAGCATTCTGCAATTACTGTCTATTAATTATAATATATTTCGTACTGCTAGTAGCATTTGCGGCCATTAAGAAGTCGCATTCCAACACCGAAATAGCGTACCTAAAAAAAAATTTAATAGCGTTTCTACTATCGAAATGATATCCAAAACGTGTCACATCGTCCGCCAGAACGTTTACAGGCTCTAGCATGCAATTTTGTCTACTTATAAAACAGGATCTGCCATTCTGATGCATTTTAAAATTAGTTTACAGCTGTTTCTGTACAATGTTTAGCATTCTGCAATTACTGTCTATTAATTAGAATATGTTACATACTGCTAGTAGCATTTTGAGGCCATTAAGAAGTCGCATTCAATCACCGAAATAGCGTACCTAAAAAAATTTAATAGCGTTTCTACTATCGAAATGATATCCAAAACGTGTCACATCGTCCGCCAGAACGTTTACAGGCTCTAGCATGCAATTTTGTCTACTTATAAAACAGGATCTGCCATTCTGATGCATTTAAAATTAGTTTACAGCTGTTTCTGTACAATGTTTAGCATTCTGCCATTACTGTCTATTAATTATAATATGTTACCTACTGCTAGTAGCATTTTGCGGCCATTAAGAAGTCGCATTCAAACACCGAAATAGCCGTTACTTAAAATTTTTTTTAAAGCGTTTCTACTATCGAAATGATATCCAAAACGTGTCAAATCGTCCGCCAGGGCGTTTACAGGCTCTAGCATGCAATTTTGTCTACTTATAAAACAGCAGGTGCCATTCTGATGCATTTAAAATTAGTTTACAGCTGTTTCTGTACAATGTTTAGCATTTTGCAATTACTGTCTATTAATTAGAATATGTTACATACTGCTAGTAGCATTTTGAGGCCATTAAGAAGTCGCATTCAATCACCGAAATAGCGTACCTAAAAAAAAATTTAATAGCGTTTCTACTATCGAAATGATATCCAAAACGTGTCACATCGTCCGCCAGAGCGTTTACAGGCTCTAACATGCAATTTTGTCTACTTATAAAACAGGATCTGCAATTCTGATGCATTTAAAATTAGTTTACAGCTGTTTCTGTACAATGTTTAGCTTTCTGCCATTACTGACTATTAATTATAATATGTAACGTACTGCTAGTAATATTTTGCAGCCATTAAGAAGTAGCATTCAATCACCGAAATAGCGTACCTAAAAAAAATTTAATAGCGTTTCTACTATCGAAATGATATCCAAAACGTGTCACATCGTCCGCCAGAGCGTTTACAGGCTCTAGCATGCAATTTTGTCTACTTATAAAACAGGATCTGCCATTCTGATGCATTTAAAATTAGTTTACAGCTGTTTCTGTACAATGTTTAGCTTTCTGCCATTACTGTCTATTAATTATAATATGTTACGTACTGCTAGTAATATTTTGCAGCCGTTAAGAAGTAGCATTCAATCACCGAAATAGCGTTACTAAAAAAAAATTTAAAAGCGTTTCTACTATCGAAATGATATCCAAAAAGTGTCAAAACGTCCGGAAGAACGTTTACAGGCTCTAGCATGCAATTTTGTCTACTTATAAAACAGCAGGTGCCATTCCGATGCATTTAAAATTAGTTTACAGCTGTTTCTGTACAATGTTTAGCATTCTGCAATTACTGTCTATTTATTAGAATATGTTACGTACCGCTAGTAGCATTTTGAGGCCATTAAGAAATCGCATTCAAACACCGAAATAGCGTTTCTACTATCGAAATAATATCCAAAACGTGTCAAATCGTCCGCCATGGACGTTTACAGGCTCTAGCATGCAATTTTGTCTACTTATAAAACAGTAGGTGCCATTCTGATGCATTTAAAATTATTTTACAGTTGTTTCTGTACAATGTTAAGTATTCTGCAATAAATGTCTATTAATTATAATATGTTACGTACCGCTAGTAGCATTTTGAGGCCATTAAGAAGTCGCATTCAAACACCGAAATAGCTTTACTAAAAAAATTTTTACAGCGTTTCTACTATCGACAAGATATCCAAAACGTGTCAAATCGTCCGCCAGAGGGTTTACTGGCTCTAGCATGCCATTTTGTCTACTATTAAAACAGTAGGTGCCATTCTGATGCATTTAAAATTATTTTACAGTTGTTTCTGTACAATGTTTAGTATTCTGCAATTACTGTCTATTAATTCTAATATGTTACGTACTGCTAGTAGCATTTTGCGGCCATTAAGAAGTCGCATTCAAACACCGAAATAGCGTTACTAAAAAAAATTAAAAGCGTTTTTAGTATCGCATGATATGCAAAACGTGTCAAATCTTCCGGCAGAGCGTTTACAGGCTCTAGCATGACATTTTGTCTACTTCTAAATCAGTAGGTGACATTCTGATGCATATAAAATTAGTTTACAGTTGTTTCTGTACAATCTTTAGCATTCTGCAATTACTGTCTATTAATTATAATATGTTACGTACTGCTAGTAGCATTTTGCGGCCATTAAGAAGTCGCATTCAAACACCAAAATAGCGTTACTAAAAAAAATTTTAAAGCGTTTCTACTATCGAAATGATATCCAAAACGTGTCAAATCGTCCGCCAGAGCGTTTACAGGCTCTAGCATGCAATTTTGTCTACTTCTAAAACAGTAGCAGCCATTCTGATGCATTTAAAATTAGTTTACAGCTGTTTCTGTACAATGTTTAGGATTCTGCAATTACTGTCTATTAATTATAATATGTTACGTACTGCTAGTAGCATTTTGAGGCCATTACGAAGTCGCATTCAAACACCGAAATAGCGTTACCTAAAAAAATTAATTTAAAATCGTTTCTACTATCGAAATGATATCCAAAACGTGTTAAATCGTCCGCCAGAGCGTTTACAGGCTCTAGCATGCAATTTTGTCTACCTATAAAACAGTAGGTGCCATTCTGATGCATTTAAAATTAGTTTACAGTTGTTTCTGTACAATGTTTAGCATTCTGCCATTACTGTCTATTAATTATAATATGTTACCTACTGCTAGTAGCATTTTGCGGCCATTAAGAAGTCGCATTCAAACACCGAAATAGCGTTACTTAAAAATTTTTTTAAAGCGTTTCTACTATCGAAATGATATCCAAAACGTGTCAAATCGTCCGCCAGGGCGTTTACAGGCTCTAGCATGCAATTTTGTCTACTTATAAAACAGCAGGTGCCTTTCTAATGCATTTAAAATTAGTTTACAGCTGTTTCTGTACAATGTTTAGCATTTTGCAATTACTGTCTATTAATTAGAATATGTTACATACTGCTAGTAGCATTTTGAGGCCATTAAGAAGTCGCATTCAATCACCGAAATAGCGTTCCTAAAAAAAAATTTAATAGCGTTTCTACTATCGAAATGATATCCAAAACGTGTCACATCGTCCGCCAGAGCGTTTACAGGCTCTAGCATGCAATTTTTTCTACTTATAAAACAGGATCTGCAATTCTGATGCATTTAAAATTAGTTTACAGCTGTTTCTGTACAATGTTTAGCTTTCTGCCATTACTGACTATTAATTATAATATGTAACGTACTGCTAGTAATATTTTGCAGCCATTAAGAAGTAGCATTCAATCACCGAAATAGCGTACCTAAAAAAAAATTTAATAGCGTTTCTACTATCGAAATGATATCCAAAACGTGTCACATCGTCCGCCAGAGCGTTTACAGGCTCTAGCATGCAATTTTGTCTACTTATAAAACAGGATCTGCCATTCTGATGCATTTAAAATTAGTTTACAGCTGTTTCTGTACAATGTTTAGCTTTCTGCCATTACTGTCTATTAATTATAATATGTTACGTACTGCTAGTAATATTTTGCAGCCGTTAAGAAGTAGCATTCAATCACCGAAATAGCGTTACTAAAAAAAAATTTAAAAGCGTTTCTACTATCGAAATGATATCCAAAAAGTGTCAAAACGTCCGGCAGAACGTTTACAGGCTCTAGCATGCAATTTTGTCTACTTATAAAACAGCAGGTGCCATTCCGATGCATTTAAAATTAGTTTACAGCTGTTTCTGTACAATGTTTAGCATTCTGCAATTACTGTCTATTTATTAGAATATGTTACGTACCGCTAGTAGCATTTTGAGGCCATTAAGAAATCGCATTCAAACACCGAAATAGCGTTTCTACTATCGAAATAATATCCAAAACGTGTCAAATCGTCCGCCAGGACGTTTACAGGCTCTAGCATGCAATTTTGTCTACTTATAAAACAGTAGGTGCCATTCTGATGCATTTAAAATTATTTTACAGTTGTTTCTGTACAATGTTAAGTATTCTGCAATAAATGTCTATTAATTATAATATGTTACGTACCGCTAGTAGCATTTTGAGGCCATTAAGAAGTCGCATTCAAACACCGAAATAGCTTTACTAAAAAAAATTTTTACAGCGTTTCTACTATCGACAAGATATCCAAAACGTGTCAAATCGTCCGCCAGAGGGTTTACTGGCTCTAGCATGCCATTTTGTCTACTATTAAAACAGTAGGTGCCATTCTGATGCATTTAAAATTATTTTACAGTTGTTTCTGTACAATGTTTAGTATTCTGCAATTACTGTCTATTAATTCTAATATGTTACGTACTGCTAGTAGCATTTTGCGGCCATTAAGAAGTCGCATTCAAACACCGAAATAGCGTTACTAAAAAAAATTAAAAGCGTTTCTAGTATCGCATGATATGCAAAACGTGTCAAATCTTCCGGCAGAGCGTTTACAGGCTCTAGCATGACATTTTGTCTACTTCTAAATCAGTAGGTGACATTCTGATGCATATAAAATTAGTTTACAGTTGTTTCTGTACAATCTTTAGCATTCTGCAATTACTGTCTATTAATTATAATATGTTACGTACTGCTAGTAGCATTTTGCGGCCATTAAGAAGTCGCATTCAAACACCAAAATAGCGTTACTAAAAAAAAATTTTAAAGCGTTTCTACTATCGAAATGATATCCAAAACGTGTCAAATCGTCCGCCAGAGCGTTTACAGGCTCTAGCATGCAATTTTGTCTACTTCTAAAACAGTAGCAGCCATTCTGATGCATTTAAAATTAGTTTACAGCTGTTTCTGTACAATGTTTAAGATTCTGCAATTACTGTCTATTAATTATAATATGTTACGTACTGCTAGTAGCATTTTGAGGCCATTACGAAGTCGCATTCAAACACCGAAATAGCGTTACCTAAAAAAATTAATTTAAAATCGTTTCTACTATCGAAATGATATCCAAAACGTGTTAAATCGTCCGCCAGAGCGTTTACAGGCTCTAGCATGCAATTTTGTCTACCTATAAAACAGTAGGTGCCATTCTGATGCATTTAAAATTAGTTTACAGTTGTTTCTGTACAATGTTTAGCATTCTGCCATTACTGTCTATTAATTATAATATGTTACCTACTGCTAGTAGCATTTTGCGGCCATTAAGAAGTCGCATTCAAACACCGAAATAGCGTTACTTAAAAATTTTTTTAAAGCGTTTCTACTATCGAAATGATATCCAAAACGTGTCAAATCGTCCGCCAGGGCGTTTACAGGCTCTAGCATGCAATTTTGTCTACTTATAAAACAGCAGGTGCCTTTCTAATGCATTTAAAATTAGTTTACAGCTGTTTCTGTACAATGTTTAGCATTTTGCAACTACTGTCTATTAATTTGAATATGTTACGTACCGCTAGTAGCATTTTGAGGCCATTAAGAAGTCGCATTCAAACACCGAAATAGCGTTCCTAAAAAAAAATTTTAAAGCGTTTCTACTCTCGACAAGATATCCAAAACGTGTCAAATCGTTCGCCAGAGCGTTTACAGGATCTAGCATGCAATTTTGTCTACTTATAAAACAGTAGGTGACATTCAGATGCATATAAAATTAGTTTACATTTGTTTCTGTACAATCTTTAGCATTCTGTAATTACTGTCTATTAATTAAAATGTATTCCGTACTGCTAGTAGCATTTTGCGGCCATTGAGAAGTCGCATTAAAACACCGAAATAGCGTTACTAAAAAAAAAATTTAAATCTTTTCTACTATCGAAATAATAACCAAACCGTGTCAAATCGTCCGCCAGAGCGTTTACAGGCTCTAGCATGCAATTTTGTCTACTTATAAAACAGCAGGTGCCATTCTGATGCATTTCAAATTAGTTTACAGCTGTTTCTGTACAATGTTTAGTATTCTGCAATTACTGTCTATTAATTATAATATATTCCGTACTGCTAGTAGCATTTTGCGGCCATTAAGAAGTCGCATTCAAACACCGAAATAACGTTACTAAAAAAAAATTTAAAAGCGTTTCTACTATCGAAATGATATCCAAAACGTGTCAAAACGTCCGGCAGAACGTTTACAGGCTCTAGCATGCAATTTTGTCTACTTATAAAACAGCAGGTGCCATTCTGATGCATTTAAAATTAGTTTACAGCTGTTTCTGTACAATGTTTAGCATTCTGCAATTACTGTCTATTAATTATAATATATTTCGTACTGCTAGTAGCATTTTGCGGCCATTAAGAAGTCGCATTCCAACACCGAAATAGCGTTACTAAAAAAAATTTTTTAAAGCGTTTCTACTATCGAAATGATATCCAAAACGTGTCAAATCGTCCGCCAGAGCGTTTACAGGCTCTAGCATGCAATTTTGTCTAGTTCTAAAACAGTAGCAGACATTCTGATGCATTTAAAATTAGTTTACAGCTGTTTCTGTACAATGTTTAGCATTCTGCAATTACTGTCTATTAATTATAATATGTTACGTACTGCTAGTAGCAATTTGAGGCCATTACGAAGTCGCATTCAAACACCGAAATAGCGTTACCTAAAAAAATAAATTTAAAAGCGTTTCTACTATCGAAATGATATCCAAAACGTGTTAAATCGTCCGCCAGAGCGTTTACAGGCTGTAGCATGCAATTTTGCCTACTTATAAAACAGTAGGTGCCATTCTGATGCATTTAAAATTAGTTTACAGTTGTTTCTGTACAATGTTTAGCATTCTGCCATTACTGTCTATTAATTATAATATGTTACCTACTGCTAGTAGCATTTTGCGGCCATTAAGAAGTCGCATTCAAACACCGAAATAGCGTTACTTAAAATTTTTTTTAAAGCGTTTCTACTATCGAAATGATATCCAAAACGTGTTAAATCGTCCGCCAGAGCGTTTACAGGCTGTAGCATGCAATTTTGCCTACTTATAAAACAGTAGGTGCCATTCTGATGCATTTAAAATTAGTTCACAGTTGTTTCTGTACAATGTTTAGCATTCTGCCATTACTGTCTATTAATTATAATATGTTACCTACTGCTAGTAGCATTTTGCGGCCATTAAGAAGTCGCATTCAAACACCGAAATAGCGTTACTTAAAATTTTTTTTAAAGCGTTTCTACTATCGAAATGATATCCAAAACGTGTTAAATCGTCCGCCAGAGCGTTTACAGGCTGTAGCATGCAATTTTGTCTACTTATAAAACAGCAGGTGCCATTCTGATGCATTTAAAATTAGTTTACAGCTGTTTCTGTACAATGTTTAGCATTCTGCAATTACTGTCTATTAATTAGAATATGTTACGTACCGCTAGTAGCATTTTGAAGCCATTAAGAAGTCGCATTAAAACACCGAAATAGCGTTACTAAAAAAAAATTTAAAAGCGTTTCTACTATCGAAATGATATCCAAAACGTGTCAAAACGTCCAGCAGAACGTTTACAGGCTCTAGCATGCAATTTTGTCTACTTATAAAACAGCAGGTGCCATTCTGATGCATTTAAAATTAGTTTACAGCTGTTTCTGTACAATGTTTAGCATTCTGCAATTACTGTCTATTAATTATAATATATTCCGTACAGCTAGTAGCATTTTGAGGTCATTAAGAAGTCGCGTTCAATCACCGAAATAGCGTTACTGAAAAAAAATTTAGAAGCGTTTCTACTATCGAAATGATATCCAAAACGTGTCAAATCGTCCGCCAGAACGTTTACAGGCTCTTGCATGCAATTTTGTCTACTAATAAAACAGTAGGTGCCATTCTGATGCATTTAAAATTAGTTTACATTTGTTTCTGTACAATGTTTAGCATTTTGCAATTACTGTCTATTAATTATAATATGTTACATACTGCTAGTAGCATTTTGAGACCATTAAGAAGTCGCATTCTATCACCGAAATAGCGTTACTAAAGAAAATTTAATAGCGTTTCTACTATCGAAATGATATCCAAAACGTGTCAAATCGTCCGCCAGAGCGTTTACAGGCTCTAGCATGCAATTTTGTCCACTTCTAAAACAGTAGGTGCTATTCTGATGCATTTAAAATTAGTTAACAGTTGTTTCTGTACAATGTTTAGCATTCTGCAATTACTGTCTATTAATTATAATATGATACGTACTGCTAGTAGCATTTTGAGGCCATTACGAAGTTGCATTCAAACACCGAAATAGCGTTACTAAAATTTAAAAAATCTAAAAGCGTTTGTACTGTCAAACTGATATCCAAAACGTCTCAGATCGTCCGCCAGGGCGTTTACAGGCTCTAGCATGCAATTTTGTCTACTTCTAAAACAGTAGGTGCTATTCTGATGCATTTAAAATTAGTTAACAGTTGTTTCTGTACAATGTTTAGCTTTCTGCCATTACTGTCAATTAATTATAATATGTTACGTACTGCTAGTAATCTTTGGCAGCCATTAAGAAGTAGCATTCAATCACCGAAATAGCGTTACTAAAAAAAAAAAGCGTTTCTACTATCGAAATGATATCCAAAAAGTGTCAAAACGTCCGGCAGAACGTTTACAGGCTCTAGCATGCAATTTTGTCTACTTATAAAACAGCAGGAGCCATTCTGATGCATTTAAAATTAGTTTACAGCTGTTTCTGTACAATGTTTAGCATTCTGCAATTACTGTCTATTAATTAGAATATGTTACGTACCGCTAGTAGCATTTTGAGGCCATTAAGAAGTCGCATTCAAACACCGAAATAGCGTTTCTACTATCGAAATGATATCCAAAACGTGTCAAATCGTCCGCCAGGGCGTTTACAGGCTCTAGCATGCAATTTTGTCTACTAATAAAACAGTAGGTGCCATTCTGATGCATTTAAAATTAGTTTACATTTGTTTCTGTACAATGTTTAGCATTTTGCAATTACTGTCTATTAATTATAATATGTTACATACTGCTAGTAGCATTTTGAGGCCATTAAGAAGTCGCATTCAAACACCGAAATAGCGTTTCTACTATCGAAATGATATCCAAAACGTGTCAAATCGTCCGCCAGGGCGTTTACAGGCTCTAGCATGCAATTTTGTCTACTAATAAAACAGTAGGTGCCATTCTGATGCATTTAAAATTAGTTTACATTTGTTTCTGTACAATGTTTAGCATTTTGCAATTACTGTCTATTAATTATAATATGTTACATACTGCTAGTAGCATTTTGAGACCATTAAGAAGTCGCATTCTATCACCGAAATAGCGTTACTAAAGAAAATTTAATAGCGTTTCTACTATCGAAATGATATCCAAAACGTGTCAAATCGTCCGCCAGAGCGTTTACAGGCTCTTGCATGCAATTTTGTCTACTAATAAAACAGTAGGTGCCATTCTGATGCATTTAAAATTAGTTTACATTTGTTTCTGTACAATGTTTAGCATTTTGCAATTACTGTCTATTAATTATAATATGTTACATACTGCTAGTAGCATTTTGAGACCATTAAGAAGTCGCATTCTATCACCGAAATAGCGTTACTAAAGAAAATTTAATAGCGTTTCTACTATCGAAATGATATCCAAAACGTGTCAAATCGTCCGCCAGAGCGTTTACAGGCTCTAGCATGCAATTTTGTCCACTTCTAAAACAGTAGGTGCTATTCTGATGCATTTAAAATTAGTTAACAGTTGTTTCTGTACAATGTTTAGCATTCTGCAATTACTGTCTATTAATTATAATATGATACGTACTGCTAGTAGCATTTTGAGGCCATTACGAAGTTGCATTCAAACACCGAAATAGCGTTACTAAAATTTAAAAAATCTAAAAGCGTTTGTACTGTCAAACTGATATCCAAAACGTCTCAGATCGTCCGCCAGGGCGTTTACAGGCTCTAGCATGCAATTTTGTCTACTTCTAAAACAGTAGGTGCTATTCTGATGCATTTAAAATTAGTTAACAGTTGTTTCTGTACAATGTTTAGCTTTCTGCCATTACTGTCAATTAATTATAATATGTTACGTACTGCTAGTAATCTTTGGCAGCCATTAAGAAGTAGCATTCAATCACCGAAATAGCGTTACTAAAAAAAAAAAGCGTTTCTACTATCGAAATGATATCCAAAAAGTGTCAAAACGTCCGGCAGAACGTTTACAGGCTCTAGCATGCAATTTTGTCTACTTATAAAACAGCAGGAGCCATTCTGATGCATTTAAAATTAGTTTACAGCTGTTTCTGTACAATGTTTAGCATTCTGCAATTACTGTCTATTAATTAGAATATGTTACGTACCGCTAGTAGCATTTTGAGGCCATTAAGAAATCGCATTCAAACACCGAAATAGCGTTTCTACTATCGAAATGATATCCAAAACGTGTCAAATCGTCCGCCAGGGCGTTTACAGGCTCTAGCATGCAATTTTGTCTACTTATAAAACAGTAGGTGCCATTCTGATGCATTTAAAATTATTTTACAATTGTTTCTGTACAATGTTTAGCTTTCTGCCATTACTGTCAATTAATTATAATATGCTACGTACTGCTAGTAATCTTTTGCAGCCATTAAGAAGTAGCACTCAATCACCGAAATAGCGTTACTAAAAAAAAAAAAGCGTTTCTACTATCGAAATGATATCCAAAAAGTGTCAAAACGTCCGGCAGAACGTTTACAGGCTCTAGCATGCAATTTTGTCTACTTATAAAACAGCAGGAGCCATTCTGATGCATTTAAAATTAGTTTACAGCTGTTTCTGTACAATGTTTAGCATTCTGCAATTACTGTCTATTAATTATAATATGTTACGTACCGCTAGTAGCATTTTGAGGCCATTAAGAAGTCGCATTCAAACACCGAAATAGCGTTACTAAAAAAAATTTTTACAGTGTTTCTACTATCGACAAGATATCCAAAACGTGTCAAATCGTCCGCCAGAGGGTTTACTGGCTCTAGCATGCCATTTTGTCTACTTTTAAAACAGTAGGTGCCATTCTGATGCATTTAAAATTATTTTACAGTTGTTTCTGCACAATGTTTAGTATTCTGCAATTACTGTCTATTAATTATTATATGTTACGTACTGCTAGTAGCATTTTGCGGCCATTAAGAAGTCGCATTCAAACACCGAAATAGCGTTACTAAAAAAATTAAAAGCGTTTCTACTATCGAATGATATGCAAAACGTGTCAAATCTTCCGGCAGAGCGTTTACAGGCTCTAGCATGACATTTTCTCTACTTCTAAATCAGTAGGTGACATTCTTGTTAAGGACTTTATAAACTTTTGCCGCCTCTCTTACATTCTGAATTCGTACTGTGCGCAGTAGACTGCCTCGCCGGCATCCGATTCCAAAAACACTTACGTTTCATCTGTCAACGTGGCAGCATGCAAACCGGTCCGCACTCCGAAAGCTAATTCTTTGTAAATGTTAAACTGTTCGTGGTAATTTATGGCAATAAATTACTACCTTCGCTTTTCAACGTGTGTATAATTCAGTGAAACCTACAAACATACAGTCCACAAATTCTAAGGCGAGCTGGCGATCAGCGGTTTTCCAGATAGCGAAAAACTGAGAAGGCTACAAACATTGTACCTTCGATCCTGATTAGTGCTCAAACATTGGACCTTCTATCCGGATGTGCCACAAACATTGGTCCTTCGATCCGGATGTGCCACAAACATTGGTCCTACAGAACCGGATTAAACCACATTAGGTCATTGCGGGTCCAAAACAGCGACAGCATTCGACAACATTGGTCATAGGCAAGTACAAAGCATATTCAGTTTGTATTGCATCGCATGCAATCGGCCGCAAGGAAGCAGCGTCCAAATTCGCAGCAACGCGTGGAACGAAGAGGGCGCATGCGGTGCCCGTAACGAGAGGAAGGAAGACAGCAGACGGTGCTATCAACGCCAAGATTCGTGCACGTGGGCATTGCAGCTGCTAGCCAGACGGTAGTAGGAACAGAAAACCGGCAAGGCGGCACACACCAATATCAAATGTAAGCCTGATTTTCCTATGCATAAATTTGGTTTATTTCGTCTGTGTTTGCATGTGTGCATAATTTCAGCTGCGTATTATTGCGTAAACAAATGGTTTATGAGTCATATAAACATTTTAATTGCGTGAAATGCCAAGCTATTACGTTTGTTAGCGATATACCCTGCATGTTTCATAAATAATCCCGAGTTGTACCAAGGCCGTTTTCTGCGTCGTAGCAACAAGTTTCCCGCGTTGTACCAGGGTCGTTTTCTGCGTCGTAAGCTACAAGTTGCTCGCGTTGCTAGCAAGCGCTGTCTGCGTTATAAACAAATTCGCGCCAGAGGCGTGCGAAAGGGTTTTATCATTAAAGAATATTTCAGATTCTGCAAGTAGTAAGGCTACCACGCGTAGCATCTTGCCTGAAATATCACAGATAGTTGACCCGTTGGGTCCGCGTACCAGAAGCGTACAAAATTCACGCCAGAGGCGTACGAAAAGTTAGTTCGATCGGTTAAATTGGTTTTAATCTCAGCAATTATGGATCCGCTTGTAAGAGCACGTGGCTCTATCAAGGGCAAGCTCACGCGTTTTGCAAATTACGTGCAATCTTTGCAAATAGTTCACGATGAAGATCAATTCTTATCTAGCATTCAATTGCAAGAAAGATTGGATGCTATAGCCACCGTGCTATCGGAATATTATGCGGTTCATGAACAAATTTTAGAAAACAGTAACGATTCAGAATCTGAAATGCAGCAACAAGTCGAATTTGAAGACTCTTATTTTCTTGCAATCTCACAAGCTAAATATTTGATTAATGAATACAGCAAGCAGTCTGATGTTGCACCAGATCGTTCTGGATCTCCTAACGGTAGCGTAAGATCAACGCATTCAAATTGCAGTTCACATTGCAATAATCAAGCTGTACGCCTTCCCGCCATTTCGATTCCCAAATATTCAGGAAACGTTTCAGAATGGCTACAGTTTGGTGAGATTTTTATTAGTTTAATTCATGAGAATCAAGCGTTAACTAGTATTCAAAAGCTGCATTACTTAAAGGCTAGTTTACAGGGTGATGCAAGCCAAATTATAAAAAGTTTAGAGTTTACTGCGGGTAATTATACTCTAGCTTGGGAGGCATTGTGCAATCGATACAATGATCCAAAAATTCTGGTTCATAACCACCTCAAGGCCATTTTTGAACTGGAATCTTGCAGTAAGGAATCTGCAACTAAATTGCGTACGATTAGCGATATGTTATTCAAACATTTTGCAGCAATCAAATCATTAGCTACCGAAAGCGAGCTTCTTGATTTTGTTATAATTTATGTAGTTTCTAAAAAACTGGACCCCACTACATTTCGTGAATGGGAGGTCCTTAGAAACCGGTCAAGTTCTGACCTGCCTAATCTTGATGAGTTCAAGGAATTCTTACAAAATACAGCGAATCTTCTAGAAAACTCTAGAGGTAAAAGATAGCAAGCTTGTACCCGAAAAGTCTTCCAAGGTACATTCGAATTCATTTGTGTCAGGTACCCCTTCGTGTCCACTTTGTAAAGGATCTCATTCCTTGTACAAATGCGATAAGTTTGTCAAGCTGTCTGTTCGTGACAGAAATTCAAAGGCAAAAGAGCTCCGTGTATGCTTTAATTGCCTAACTCAGGGTCACCTTGCGAGCCTTTGTAGCTCCAAATATACGTGTAGAAAGTGCAAATCAAGGCACAACACACTTCTTCATGAGGATAAGCCTCAGAACGCTTCTTCTAGTCAACCAGGATCTGCGATGTCGGCAGAAACCCCTGTTGAACTAAACCAATCGATTTCGGCATTCTGTTCGAATGCTTTTCAGGTACTCTTACCTACGGCTACCGCTAAACTCATCGCTGATGATGGTACGCCTCACGTTGTGCGAATCCTGCTGGATTCCGGTTCCCAATCGAACTTCATACGTTCAGATCTGTGTAAAAGGTTGAAGCTTCCAACTCGCGAAGTCAACGTTACTATTTCTGGCTTAAGTAAAGCCACTTCTCAAATCAAGGCTAGGTGTGATATCAAGCTGCAAGCCCCTCACACTTCATACGGCATTGGCCTATCCTGTCTTGTTCTCGATGAGATTACGGGTGTTACCCCAAGTTTTCGCGTCCAGCGAAACAGCTTCAAGGTTCCTGATAACATCAAGTTATCAGATCTGTCCTACGACCAACCGGGCACCATCGACGTTTTGATTGGTTCGCCCATTTTCTGGCAGCTCCTTTGTATTGGACAAATTGGTCTAGGCCCAAATCTTCCTATCCTCCAAAAAACTCGTTTTGGTTGGATTGTTTCTGGCCCTACAGGCCCCCCTTCTGCGTACCCTGTACAGTGCAATCTTAGCACGATCGAGGATGCTTCTGACCCCATTGCTAGGTTTTGGCAACTTTATTTTAAATATGTTTTCAGTTTAAATTATAATGTAAATTTGATTTATGTAAATAAACGGTATCATTTCTTTGCGATACAGATTTCAGTAGCTACATTCTGTTTATTTATCTTAATATGTCTTAATGTTAACAGTAAAAGTTTTAGTTCAATTTTATTTATGTTATATTATAAATGATTAATAATTGTTTAAAAATTGCTCATTTAAATGCACAATCTCTTAAAGATGATTTCACAGAAATCAGGGAGCTGTTGTTATCATCCAGGAGTGATGTAGTGGGTATAACTGAAACTTGGTTATCACCTAATGATCCTGATGAAATAGTACATATTCCAGGATATAAACTGATACGTAGGGACCGAGTTTCTGCTACATGGGGCGGAGGCGTATGTATTTATATAAAAAATAATTTGAATTATTCCATTATTATGATCTCAAACAATTCTTTAGCTATTGAACAATTGTGGATTAAATTGTTATTTAGACACACTTGTTTGATATTTGGCACTGTTTACAGAAGGCACCAATATCCCTACACAGAATTTCTTAATTCCCTGGAGGACTCCATTTCTCTGGTTACACCTTTATCTCACGAAATAATATGCACAGGAGATTTCAACATAGATGTAACAAATCTTAATGATTTTGCTACTATTAAACTGTTATCAATGCTGGACGCTTTGGGATATAAACAAATAATCGACCAACCCACGCGTATTACCAAAAATACTTCTAAACTTATCGACCTTATTTTAGTTAACACAGATAAAACTATCAGTAGTTGTGGTGTTCAAAATACCCATGGTCTGTCGGATCACTGTTTTACTTACTGTGATTATCCTTTAGAAACACATATAGCAAAAAAGCCTCTCTTATATACTTATCGAGATTTTAGTCAATTTAATTATGAAAGTTTTAATTCCGATCTTCAATCTCTTGGTTTACATAGTATATATAATTTAGATAATGTAAATGATAAACTTCAAATTTTAAATACATCTATTTTAAACTTATTTAACAATCATACTACCGTAAAAACAGTCAGAATTACCAAACCTAAATCACCTTGGATGACTGAGAATATAAAGTTCATGATTGGTCTTAGAAATAAAGCCCTACAAAAATTTTAAAAATCAAAAATCCAGCCCACTGGGAATATTATAAGTCACTTCGTAATTATGTTACATTTGCAATTAGACAAGAGAAAAAAGCTTACATTAATTTTCAATTAAATGTACATGGAACTCAAACTTTATGGAAAGATTTAATAACTGCAAACATATACTTTAAGTCACAAACTGCTTCTATTCCTCGGAATCTTGAAGATGTTAATAAAATAAATGATGCTTTTATTAACTCTGCTAAACCTGCTAATTGTGTTAAAAATGATGATCTATTCAATTTCTATAATAACATGTTAAAAGAATTTCCACTTAAATTTACATTCACTCCTATTTCTGATAAAGATGTTATTAGAGCTATTCAAACCATTAAAACGAATGCTACGGGTTCTGACAATATTAGCCTAAAAATGTTAAAACTTTGCTGTCCTTACTTAATTCCTTATATAACCAATCTAGTAAATTCCAGTTTTAGAAGCTCTGCATTTCCTGAAGCTTGGAAAACTGCTCATGTGATTCCTTTGCCAAAAACAAAGTCACCATCTGATTATAAAGATCTCAGACCTATAAGTATTTTACCGTGTTTGTCTAAAGTCCTCGAAAAAGTGATGGCAATACAGATTCGTCAATTTATAGAGGAACACAATATATTACCAGAAACACAATCTGGTTTTAGACGCGGTTATAGTTGTGCAACAGCTCTTTTAAATGTAACTGACGATATCTTTACTGCCATCGATAACAACGAACTATCTTTAGTCATAATGTTAGATTATTCCAAAGCGTTCGACACGATAAGACACGATATTTTAATTGCAATACTACGTATATTGGTTTTAGCGATCCTGCTATTCAACTAATTCAAAGTTATGTAGCTAGTAGATCTCAGACTGTTGTTCTAAATAACTGTAAATCAAATCCATTACCAGTTACACTTGGTGTCCCCCAGGGATCTATACTTGGCCCTTTACTTTATGTTATATATACTTTTAATTTAAAAAGTTCATTAAAGCACTGTAACTATCATTTATACGCAGATGACACACAATTAGAATACAGTTTTAGTCAAAGTAATATAAATACTGCTATCGATGCGATTAATAATGATGTCGAAAATCTTGTTAAATTTTCAGAAAAACATGGTTTAAAAATAAACACAAATAAATCCTATGTCATGCTGTTTGGCAGAACTAAAGTTAGAGATACTTTTCGAGACAATATCATAATTAAAATTCAAGATACAAAATTAGAAATAAAAGATAATATTAAACACCTTGGAGTGGTTTTAGATCAACACTTAAGATTTAAGGGACACATTTCTAAAATTATCCAGAAAGCATATTTGAATTTAAAAATAATTTTCCAAAACAGATATTCCTTAAGTCAAAAAGTGAAAACAATACTGTGTGAATCTATGGTTTTATCACAGTTTAATTACTGCGATAGCGTGTATGGTCCTTCTCTAGACAG